>OZ014481.1:32182277-32782277 GCA_963965965.1 Trididemnum nubilum | reverse complement strand
TGGTAATTAAACAATGTAGTTATAATGAGTTATTTTTAGCTCCAGCGATGCTTAGCGCGGGCAAAGAAGGCGATGCTTACATATTTGATGACACAAAATTGTACGAGCCTGAGTGGAGACGAATTTGTGAGGTGATGAAAATTAAAGATTGATAAATTTCTTTCTTCTCTATTCATTAAAAAAATTGTTATCTTTCGTTTCGTGTTTCAGCCGGCTTCAGAGAAAAGTGCTCTTACGGTCAAGCTTGCCATTTGCAGTGGACTTGGACTAGATCTCGCAGATGATGACGTCACACCAGGAAGCCATCCAAACGACGATGAGGTTTGTCGAGATAAGTATTGAACTAGAGCAAGTTCAAAAGCAAATAACAAAAATGGGATTGAAAAAAAATAAGTCCTCTAATATTGTAGCTTGTAATTCCTATATTTTGAATGGAGCTCATAATTGTGCGACTCAAGAAGCTACAATCAAGAAATTACTAAAATTAGGTGTACGAAAACTGTTATAAAGAATAAAAGCATTGTTGAGCGGCAGACGTGCACCCAAGATTTTGCTAAAAGGGGAAGTTGAAATAAACTTCAAATTTTTCTCGTTTGGAAGATGTTTCAATTGGGCGGCGTGTCGGTCAAACCGATGCAACTCAAATGTATCACTGATCGACGTAGGTCAGGAGGCAGAGCCTCCAGTCCTCGTAAGCCATGAGGGTCTGGGAGCGAAGCCTCCAGCCCTGACCAATTTTGTGAGCTATTGGAAATATAGCTATTTTAGTGTCGTTTGGATCAATGGAAGCCATTTGAATAAAATTTTTCAGCGCTTTCAGCCCCTTTTTATTTACAATACAAATCAACTCCATATCAAATTTAACGCTTGGATTTTGGAAGTAATTATTAACGGACTTGGTAAAGGGGGGTAAAGACCCTTCGATGCGCAACTGCTGAGCTGTGACGTTGACTAAGATTAGTTGCTAGAGCTTAGGGTTTGTGATAGAGAAGTTACTGGTGTCGGCTTAATTCCTGAACTGACAAAGCATGCTGATGGAAGTTTGTTTTCCTTTTTCCATAGCGCCCGAGAGTTAATTTTTTTGTGATGGGCTGTTGATTCAGCCGAGACAAAAGATATGCAAAAATAACCCAAATTGTGCGTGTACTCTGCGTTGATGTGGTCAGACATTCGCAGAACAAATCAGGGAACTCAAAGTTTTGCGTTATGACAATCCGTCTGTTGTAATGTACTGCAAATTATTGCATATTACTGCTTATATTATTTTGCTCTACTGTAGAGATGCAACTTACTGGGTGATGTGGTTGCAGATGGTATTTAGTCCGAACGTTTGCCCGCTGGATGCAAAACGTCTGATGAGTTGTTCTCACAACGGTTGGATCAAAGCAAAGGATTGTGCAAAGATGTTGACTGCAAAATGCATTGGTAAAAGGACTGCTTACTTAAGTGCTTTAGCAGTTAAATGTTGCTTTCAATGTTTTTTATCAAAGAAGTCAAATTTCCGCATATGCGTTTCTTGGAAATTGCAATAAGACCTATTGTTTGAAAATGAAGCTAGGAGCTCGTTCATCGGGATGAAGCATTTTATTCAAAGCAGAGTTCTCCGATGCATTTTTATTTAAGTTGACGTTTCTCGCTTGCTCACCAGACTGAATCTCACTGAATCTGACGTTTAAGACTGAGTCTGACGTTTTTCGTTGTGTGCAGTGAATATCTCACCTTGTGCACTAGTTAATCATAAAGTCTAATTCAGGCCCGGCGCCAGGATAGCGTGACTGGGAGGGGGGCAGAAATAAATTTTGGGGGGGGGGGCACGAGAAGTTTATTTATGTAAATTCGAGAGGGGCACGAGAAATTTATTCCAGTTTGGATCAAACAAACAAGGTGAAGACCAAAAAAAAGGTCTTCAGTACAAAAATTTCCACAAATTCTAGTTATCGTTTCAAGATTCTTTCGATTTTTCACGAATTCTTAAGTGAAGACCAAAAAGACAAAAAATAAAAAAGGTCTTCGTTCCAAAAGTTTTATGAAAAACGGTGTGAGTCCACAAAAGTTACTAAAATGCGGGCGGTAAGCTCCAATTTGGAAGTCTTAGGCCTCGATTTGCACTTTAATAGCCCCAAGCCTGTTAATTTCTTCGGGGCACAGTCCTCGCTTGGGGAGGCACAATTTTCGTTTGGGGAGCACAAGCAGTCATTTGGGGGGCACGGCTCTGGAATGCCCCCCGAGGCGCCGGACCTGGTCTAATTGGTAAGGTGGAAGCTGACCTTGATGACCTTCTGGTCTTTTCGCTGTTTTCTTGCCAAGTGCTTGTGTATTGTATTGCATAATCTGCACTGTAGTGTTGAGTGCAGGATAAGGGATGCGCTGGTATTTTCTGCCGAAAGAAACAGTATGTAACTAATCTGTATCTAGGATAACGTTATCATAACCACACATTTGCATGGGGCGCTGCTAAGCCCACTTTTCTGCATGTATGAACAATATGGCGAACTATCCGTATCCCTGCTGATTACACTTCGGAAATTTGGGAAAATGTGATGTTTCTTATGAAACACTGAAGTATGGTTTTGCAGAGCATCAGTTTTTTCTAATTACAGAAAACCAATTACAGTAAACGTAAATGTAAGCCAATTACAGTAAACGTCGCACAGCGGAGAGTTTTTTCACAAATCAAAGAGCAACTGAAGTAAACGCTTCAAACAGAATTAAAGCGCTAGCATGCCCGTTGTTTATGGTATGCTTATGAATTAATTTTCATGTTGTATTTTTGAAAGTGATATTTTTTTTGATAGGCCACACGTAATGTCATTTGAATGATAATCATCGAATTTCGTCACTTGTTTCAGAAATTATACCTTAAATTCTTGTGGTAAAAATGTGTCCACTTTTGAGGACATTGGTCGTTTGAGGTAATACAATGCAAGTATATGTCTTACTATTGAAAGAGTCATTTTTGTGAGTAAGTGTTTGTGTTACGCTATTGATTGGTAGCCTATCACGTTCTATTAACTTTGCAACTGATCAGCCTTTCAAAATCATCGACTTTACCATCCAAATTGACTGCTTGCTAGCCAAAGCTCGAAAAAATTTCCGAATTATGAGGTTTGGATATAATTTTATACATTATTCTTGCATGATTGCAAAAATGGCTACACAAGGTTTGAAGCTCAACACTAACACTTGCAGCATAACACTAACAGAGCAATAGGACAACACTAACACTTGCAACGCAAAATATTGCAAAGCTATAAAAAAACATACACATGCAGCTCAACATTAACACTTGCTACACACAGAGCTGGACAGCGCTGTTTCGAGCTTGTAGCTCTCATCGGCAGCCCTCAGCTTCTCTAGCAAAGTTATTCCCCAGCTTGTTTTTTTTTGTGTGGATTTTTGGAAATGTGTGGAGTTTGTGGAATGGTAGTGGGAGTAGTTTTGAGAGCTGCAGACACTTTTTCAAGCATCCACAGCCGCTCTGAAAATATCGCTGAACCCTTGCAGTAAGAATAGCCACAGGCTATCCCTACTACAAGGGTTCCCCTTGTGTGACCACGGAAATCATTACCGACAAGTTTGACGTCCTTCGTGGTCGACTCCTGGGAAATTATAACGACTTCCGGTGGCAGTTAGGTGGCCAGATCAACCACCAACCCTGCAGCTACAACGCAGCTCGAGTCATAAAATGCACAGAGCTGGACAGCGCTGTTTCGAGCTTTTAGCTCTCATCTCATCGGCAGTCGTTATGATTTCCCAGGAGTCGACCACGAAGGACGTCAAACTTGCTATACAAATAATTGCAAAGCTATAAGAAAGCATGCAAATACAGCACAACACTAACACTTGCCGCACAAAATATTATATGCAAAAAGAACACGCAGAACAAAAATCTAGCAGTTTGGCAAGTGAAATTTCATGAAGCAGCCAGAAGCACCAATAACGCAAAGACACACTTTGCATTTAGTGCACATCAATGGCGATTTCCTCTGGCATCCTGGCTATTTGCATTGCATGGTATTTCCTTCTACTTGTATAAGCCAATGGTTGTATTTGTCATAACGTATTCCACTTGGAACTTGATTTGCTGACAATGATCTTTATGGCACAGCAGGTGGAGAAAGATCTTCTGCCAAGTCATTTTCGTATGGTGTACTCCTCCCCATTGAATATAGTGTACTTCCTCACACCATCCAATGAGTCTTCACTATCAAATTCAGGTAGAATTGTTTCTACGTCTGGTTTTGGGCGTTTTTAGCCGTAGAATAATCTGCAAAATTAAAATGGTTTTAAAAGGGATGAGCAATTGCACTAGCAAACAATAATCTGAAAAAAATACCTGAAAATGGGATAACAGTTAGCATGTTTACTAGAATCATTTTAACCCAGTTGCAATAAAAGCTACTGTAAGATACACAGTTCTTCAATTAGGTCTGATAATAGTTAGAGCCTACTAACTTTAGGCTTAGCAACTTGGGTTAGCGTAGACTGCATAACTCTTGACTACTCTATGTTACTTGACATAGCCTGTATCGGCAAATGCAATGAAATGACACAATTGGAATGTCTTGCTAGGCAAGCATGCTATTTATTGCTAAGTACTGATAGCCTATAGTGCTAAAGTTGGCGAGTCGTTATAGTACGCAGCCAATATTGTAACACTTTTTACAAAAATGTACAAGAACAACTAAATTTAGTGCCAGTTATTCTAGGCTGCAAGCATGGTTTCACAAACTATGCTTTAGACAGCAAGTTTAACAGTTAAAGTTTTGCTGGATTAGGCTATTTTAAAATTTAGGCGGTTCAATAAGTTTATTTTCAAAGATGGATGACTCACTTCTTGCAGATAAAACTAGAATTAATCATTAAACTAAATTAGCCTATGTCAGTTTGACACGTTACCATAACAGCCCGCTGCCCACTTTCGAGGACATGCGCAATTTGACCTAGCAAACATGTTTTATTGTACTCTTCAACTGCTATTTCGGATTCTTTTCAACCTAAAAGAAGTAAACTACATATTTCTAGCAAAATTTTTCTTTAGAAATTGCTTTTTCAATAGAAAATTTCAAAAACAAACTTGGTACTTACCGAGATGAAAACCTTGAACTCGAAGCCATTCTATTTTCAAGAAAAAGACCGCAAAAGTTTCCGCGCACTTTTTTATCAATTAGGACATATGGTATCCAGAAACGAAGTTTATCGAAAAAGGTAAAGGATTAAGGCTGCAACTGCAATTTCAAAATTGTCCCTTTTTGTGGACGGTAGGCAGTAGGCACTAAAGCATTAATACACATTACATAATACTTTTGGCAGATGTAATAATTTTTCTGTGATATTGCATATGCTGTGATAACGAATGTTGTATATTTTTTGGTTGTTACGTCACAAGAGTTTATTCCTGGTTACCTGTATTTTTCTTACTAGTTTTAGGCCTTGTTACGCTGTCCAAAATTGTGTTGTCTCGTGATACCCATCGAGGTACCTCCTGGAAATTCTTTTGCAAATGCATTTTTGTTCCCTGAACAATGATTGATACGTCTGCCGTTGCAACGGGGTGCCGATTTTGAGATATATTGCTTTGAATTAGAGCGCGGATGAATATTTTTAAATAATTCGCTTGAGTGATTTTTGGTTTTACTAAGCCATTGTGACGTTTTTGACGTAAAGTTTTTTTTGTTATGGTGTTGCCGTTAAATAATTTTCAAATTACGATTGAACTGTTTTTGCGGTTTTTTTAGAACAAAAATTAAAACAAGAGCAAAAATGTCCTAATTTCAAACCTAAAAAATCATTAAGGTGTGACGTTTTTGAAAAAAATTTTACCGTTAGTATTCTAGAGTAAATGTTATTTCACAACATTATTACAAGTGGAAACATTTTTTAAAAACAGCTGATCTATCCATTTGGCAGCTGATCTCAATGACAACAAACTTCAAAAAAATAACGCGATTAAACTAGGCTACTGGGTTTAGGGGTATGAAAAACAAAATTAGGCTACTTCAGCCATTATTTTATTACTTAGTTCAGATTCAGATGGTATGAATAGTAGTAGCCTATGCTGTTAATCAATTTGAGGCAGCTAGTGAGGCCAAATATGGACAAGTAGATCAACTAATCGGCTAATTTACCGGTACTGCCAGCATACCGATATTGTTTGGACTAACACAAATGTGTTTAAATCAACAACGTTTTGAGTCTGGATTAGCCTACTTATCACTCCATGCAGCTTTCCGGTACTTGAGATAATTAATAAAGTAGAACGTGGTACGCTAAGTAGAGCTGCCAGTTAAATTAAGCAATCATTAAGCTACTCTTGAACCAGTTATTGGTAGGCCTATTTTCTTTACGTAGATTGTGGTATGTTATCGGTAAAAAAATTCAGAAAAAATTAAAGATTATTTCCTTAGTATTGGTGGCCTATTTAGGCAACATTTATTTGAGAAATTTGCGATTTTACCTAAAGTAAACTGCAGGCTTTCGTAATATTTTCGGTACTGACTCAGTGCCTCAAGTAGAGCGTTGTTCTTCTAGGGGAGCCAAAATTTCTTCCAGGAGGGGCGCTTACAATACTTGGTGCTAATTTCTCCTGTTGTTGCTTTGGATTTGAAGGGGCGCCGACCACCTTGCCCCCCATATTTGCGGCCCTGTATTGACTGTTTGGTAAAAATCGACCTTACAAAAAAATGTCAAAAGTTTGCTATTTGAAAAAAAAATTGCAAATTTCATGGTCCTAAGCAGAGGTGTCGATCTTTGTTGAGCATTGGGGGGATAATTTGCAATTTTACCCCAATTTTGCCCTATTTATAGCATTGGGGAGATGAACCTCGACCACAATTTTGTTCAGGTGAGCAAATTAAGTGAAGACCAAAAAAGAAAGGTCTTCAACAAAACTGAAACACTTTTTCCCCCTAATTCAGGTGAAAACCAAAAAAAAAAAAGAAAGAACTTCACCAAAAATGGAACACGTTTTTTCCCCGAATTCAAGTTGACACCCACGCTCATATGCACACCAGCGTGAAATTATTGGGGGGATGCAGATGTAGACCATACTCAAAATATTGGGAGGGATACAGTCAAACTATTGGGGGGGGATATATCTCCCCCGGGTTTCGGCACCCCTGCACCTAAGGTTTAAGAAGTAAGGATTTTAGAATTAACCAATATTGTAAAATAAAAATTTGTTGGTATAAAATTTTAATCGTTACATTTTTTTGCTTTTCAGGAATGTCGGCTTATTATTCTGTATAGTTTTTTGTAGATTTCTACGACCACTCGTCAAATGATAGGCACATTGACTCGCAACTTCTACAGAAAATTGTACTGTAAATCATTTAAAACCAATTTCAAAATTCAAACGTTACACATTAATGTGCACTGTGCACATTTACATGCATTTTAATGTTTGTCATGCTTTAAGTCCAAGAATTGATGAAGCAATGAGTCAAAACGGTAAGCATTGTTTCATTTGTTTTAAGACTTTATCAAAGAAGCAAGTACTTTCCTCAATGAGGAATCGTCACTACTTATCTTTAAGGATTTAGTTTTTGGTAAAAGTAGGCCTACCAGCCGACAAGCCTACATCAGCGAATTTAGCTGTAAGCTTTCATAGCTACACTGTAAACGTTAATTGGTTTGCTTTTAAAATTCTTGAGCATCAAATTTTGCATTTTATTCACTTTTTTTTTTTATTCCAAGATTTATGATTATGAAGATTGAAAGTTTTATTCCAAAATTTATTACTTGTTCTTGGTTTTGTACTTACCAAGTGGTTGCATAGTTATCTTAAATTTAAGATTTTAAAAAGAAATATATGTAAAACTCAAAAAATCTTCTACACTACTGTCTATTTTCAAAATATTTTTAAAAACATTACGATTAGTCTTGAGTAAGTTGTTATTTTTGGCAATAGCAAAAGACGAATTTTGCCTTTTACCACATTTTAAATTGGCTACAGTAGAAAAGTAAATAATTTTTGAAATATGCTTTTTCTAATAAATATTTTATTAGTTTGTTTTCTGTTGCAGATGATTTGTCTGATGCCCTTCAATTAGTGGAATAATTTATCCATATCATGAGCAAATGTTAACAAGATGGTTGTTTATCTGTGTCCCAACCATATGGAAAAGAGACAAATAATTGCAAGTGGTGTTCAGAAGAAACTAAAAACTTGAAACTGTTTTAAACGTGTAGAGAAGATTGCATTATTGCTTATACCTGTTTACAGTAGCGTAGCCAGGGGGGGGCGGGGGGGGCTCGAGCCCCCCCCATTGGCTTGTGAAGTATGCAAAAACGCATGTTTTTTGTGCTTTTGAGGCCGATTTTATGTGAAAAATGGAAAATAGCCCCCCCCATACGAAAAGAGCCCCCCCTCAAACGTTTGAACTTGCGAAATTGGGAGAAAAATCGCCCTGAAATTTGGCGAAGACCTTTTTTTTTTTTTTTTTTGGAGATCACCTAATTTTGGGCGGAAAAAACCTTTGAATTTCCGATCTTTCCGAGACATTTCGTCTCAAATTTCGGACAAACCGTCTGAAACTGATTCAAGGTCAATAAAAATTCGAGTCAACGTCGTTTGCACACTTCTCACTCTTTCAAAATAGCCCCCCCCTTTTCCAAATCCTGGCTACGCGCCTGCCTGTTTATACCAGTAGTGAATTAGTATAGCGGCAGGATCTTGAGACTTTTTAGACCTTGCTGGATGATCCACTTTTTGTACATAAGTTGCTGCTCATTGTCCAGTTTTCATGTATAGCTTTTTAACAAGTTAAGTAATGTTTTTGCTGTAAAATAAAAAGTAAAACTTTTATTGGTCTGTGTACGGTAAATGTAACTGTAGCAAATAGCTATAGCTATCTGAGTTTATACGCATTAAATGTAAAATGCCATACACCCAGTACTTAAATTGTAGGGAGGACGCGGGGAGACGGGTCCCCCCATCGACTTTCAGCGTCCCCCGATCGAAATTTCAGCGCTGAAGGATCAGACGAAAAAGGGCCTGTTGGTACGAATAAATCCCACCAGTTCCGGCAGAATATAGTGACAAATTGCGGTAAAGACCTTTTTTTGGTCTTCACCCAATTTGGGGGAAAGAAGTCAACTTGAATCATAATTTGCATTAAATTTTATTCGCATTCAGAATGCGTTTGGTCTAGGCTGCAAATGCGTCTTCCCATGCAAAATTTTACAGTTTAAGTACTGCTTATACTCAGTATAAATACACAGGAAATAAATACACAGGATATTTCGCAAGTCTATATCACTAAACGCAACCTTTTTTTTCCTAAATGGCTTAAATACCCACCTTTAATATTACTAAAAATTATCTTTTCGAAAAAAATGCAATCGATTTCAACCTGAGAGGGTCATCCTCAGAAACGTAAAAACCAATAAATTAAGGCTAACGTAACACAAAAAAGCACAGAGCTGGACAGCGCTGTTTCGAGCTTTTAGCTCTCATCGGCAGCCCTCAGCTACACAAAAACTCGAAATAAAATTAACAATCATGCGGCACTAAAATTAAGGCTACTAATTTACACATGTAACATAAAATGATGCCAACTTGAGCTACGAAAAACAAATTCAAAGTAGGCTAGTAGAAGAGCAACTAAGCGTAAATTCAAAATATGCACAAATCGATCGTTAAATGTCTCTTACAGATTTATTGACATACGACACTCCGCACTATAAGTTGATCCAGATCTATAAGTTGGTCCTATATCAAAATATTTGTCTCTTAAATCTACTGATTTAAAAAAAAAAGTAGCACCCAAGCTTATGCCGTTCAAAAATTGACTTTGGGGGGAGTTCGGCAAGATGGCGCTCTCAAACAGTGCCAAAAAAAAGGTCAGGCCGGGCCTTTCGGGTCGGGTTCCGGCCTAAATTAGACAAAATTTCAGGCTTAATTCGATCCTGAAACGTGCTTTTTGTCTTAAATAGACAAAAATATAATCAAAATAACTTGGCAACATTGCTAAATTTTTCCGACCTAACTTAACTTGCAGACTTTTTCGGCATGATTTGTGCTTCGAATTAGTTGTGGGGATCGGGCTTACATTTTCGGGTACGGGCCTGAACTAGTCAGTCCGTTTTCAACTCTTGGACGTGACTACATCGGAATGCATGTTTTTCCACTTACTTGAATCTTGTCACTATCAATGAAATAATTGCCTATCCCATTTCAAGAACTTAGTTCAAAACTCGGACACTCTTTTAAACAATGGATTCGGTGGCTCTGACAAGAGCCGTTACATGTTGAGCATATAGTTTGATTAAAACATCAAACTTATAGGGGAATTTTCGACGTTTTCTTCAGCAGCAACAATTAGCCGTTGCTGTTGATGGCCAATACCACGTGTCGTTCTTTATGGCCAATACGACGAGTTGTTGATGATGGTTAAGAGCAGCAGCGTTTTCGAAAATTATGGAGTTTGGATTGAGCGGTGAAGAACTCCTGTTAAGCGTCCACAGCCTCTGTGAGTAAAGCAAATTGTAAATCTATCCATGCCATCGCTCTAGACACTGCAGACGCGTTTCCGCAATTACGGCTTTCTGAGTGTTGGAGAGAAGATAAAGCCACTTTATGTGGTAAAAACAACTCTTTAACGACACCAATTCTTTGAGAGCACTCCAAACACCTATTACGAATCCATAGCTGCTATGAGCACTGTAGATACTAAATCTATCGTTGCCAGCGCTTTAGATACTGCAGACTTGTTAAGTATCCACAGATGTCCTGAGCGCTGGAGAGAAGATCTAGCCATTTTATGTGGTAGAAACAACTCTGTAACGAATTGATTGCTGTTCCTTTCAAAATGTTAACACACGAGCCCGGCGATCCCCGCTAACCCCAAATAGAAATCGCGAAAGGATATTAAGCAATGCACTATAGAACTTAGCTCTTGAGAGCCAAGAATTTCTTGAGAGCCGATCTTAGCTCGTTGATAAGGAATTCCACGTATCGTTTTGATGGCCAAATACCGCGTATCGTTGTTGATGACTAATACCAGGAGCTGTTGTTGATGGCCAACATCGCGTGTCGTTGTTGATGGGCAATACCACAAATTCTTGTTGATGGCAAACACCGCGTTTACTTGTTGATTGGCAATACCACGTATCGATGTTGATGGCCAATAACGCTTGTCGTTGATGATGGCAATACCGCGCTCGTTGTTGATGACTAAACTGAACACCACCAATTAAATTCTGATTCACCATAGGCTCTCTGATTCATAAATATAAAAGGTAAAAGAAGTTAAAATGCGTGCTTCATAAAGTTTATCAATGCATGCCTTAAATACAAACCAAAAAATAGCTTTCCACACTTCAAACAAAACATAAGCAGCTCTTACCTCGCAAGCTTATCACTAGAAACATATAGCTTTCTAGTGAAGTTTACGTAGCATTGCTTATGATAACGCACTTTCTGGGCATCACATTCCCTTTCTTGAATTTCTCTAAGAATGTCTTCATTTCTTTGCGATTCAGCAATGCAACGCAGTTGATCTTCGTAAAATAAAACACTATAGTACCACTAAATACATTTAAAAACTTGCTATAAACACTGCTTTCGAAAAAAAAGTAAATAAAATGAGATAAAGTACGCTTTAAATGTTATCATGAACAGAGGTGGAGTCGAAGACACAAGGCTCGAGGCCAAAGCCATGGCCAAGGGCACAAAAAAATCCGAGGCCAAGGACAGGAATGCTCGAGGCCAAGGCCAAGGACCAAGGACACAAATGCAAGTGTTTTCCTGAGAAAAAAAGGTCTTAAAATTTTTTTCGGTCGATCTCCAAAAAAAACGGTCTAGAAAAACATTTTCCAGCCGATCTACAAAATTTTAACCATTCAAAAAATAATGCTGTCCTCGAGCCGAGGACAAAGGGGGGGGGGGGGTGGCATGCCACAATTTTGCATACTTTTCTTTGCTAATTATACTATCCTGGCGACCCAAAGGGGGGGGCCATGGCCCAATGCTCCCCCCCCAAAACACGCCCCTGGTACTGCATATCAATGTGAACGGCATAAGAAAAAAAATCAGTTTCTGCAATTCACAAACATATTGGAAATGAAACTTGGTTAACAATATAATAGATTTTAGTACAGTTTAATTTTGTCTCTACTGCAGTATTGCAATGCTATACCAACCTGTAGCTTTTGCATGAGCGATTATCAAAACATCCTTCTTACTTTGCTGTCTAAACTGTTGCGCTGCTGTCAAATTTCGATCTTTTTTACGACAAATAATGCACAGTGTAGGTTTTGTTTCTACAGCACAATCTTTTTCCTCAAGTTTTCTTTTGGAAGGTGGGGGTGAAGACATTTCCTTGTCATATGCTTTTACTATTTCAATTTCACCAAATAAAATGCTAATTTACGAAAAAAAGTTGAAGTGAACTGTAAATGAGGTCAATGGGCATTTTTCACCTAAACAAAATAAATAAACATAACTAAACTTTTTCTTTTCTAAAGAAAATAACAGAGGTGGAGTCGAGGACACAAGGATTGAGGCCAAAGACACAAAAAATTCCGAGGCCAAGACCAAGACAAATAGCAAACTTTTGACATTTTTTTGTAAGGTCGATTTTTACCAAACAGTCAATACAGGGCCGCAAATATGGGGGGCAAGGTGGTCGGCGCCCCTTCAAATCCAAAGCAACAACAGGAGAAATTAGCACCAAGTATTGTAAGCGCCCCTCCTGGAAGAAATTTTGGCTCCCCTAGAAGAACAACGCTCTACTTGAGGCACTGAGTCAGTACCGAAAATATTACGAAAGCCTGCAGTTTACTTTAGGTAAAATCGCAAATTTCTCAAATAAATGTTGCCTAAATAGGCCACCAATACTAAGGAAATAATCTTTAATTTTTTCTGAATTTTTTTACCGATAACATACCACAATCTACGTAAAGAAAATAGGCCTACCAATAACTGGTTCAAGAGTAGCCTAATGATTGCTTAATTTAACTGGCAGCTCTACTTAGCGTACCACGTTCTACTTTATTAATTATCTCAAGTACCGGAAAGCTGCATGGAGTGATAAGTAGGCTAATCCAGACTCAAAACGTTGTTGATTTAAACACATTTGTGTTAGTCCAAACAATATCGGTATGCTGGCAGTACCGGTAAATTAGCCGATTAGTTGATCTACTTGTCCATATTTGGCCTCACTAGCTGCCTCAAATTGATTAACAGCATAGGCTACTACTATTCATACCATCTGAATCTGAACTAAGTAATAAAATAATGGCTGAAGTAGCCTAATTTTGTTTTTCATACCCCTAAACCCAGTAGCCTAGTTTAATCGCGTTATTTTTTTGAAGTTTGTTGTCATTGAGATCAGCTGCCAAATGGATAGATCAGCTGTTTTTAAAAAATGTTTCCACTTGTAATAATGTTGTGAAATAACATTTACTCTAGAATACTAACGGTAAAATTTTTTTCAAAAACGTCACACCTTAATGATTTTTTAGGTTTGAAATTAGGACATTTTTGCTCTTGTTTTAATTTTTGTTCTAAAAAAACCGCAAAAACAGTTCAATCGTAATTTGAAAATTATTTAACGGCAACACCATAACAAAAAAAACTTTACGTCAAAAACGTCACAATGGCTTAGTAAAACCAAAAATCACTCAAGCGAATTATTTAAAAATATTCATCCGCGCTCTAATTCAAAGCAATATATCTCAAAATCGGCACCCCGTTGCAACGGCAGACGTATCAATCATTGTTCAGGGAACAAAAATGCATTTGCAAAAGAATTTCCAGGAGGTACCTCGATGGGTATCACGAGATTTCTTTTCTAGACGTTTTTTTTGGTAGCGTAACAAGGCCTATTTCATTTTTATTTTTGCAAACAAAAAATGCGTTACTGTTCTGAGGATGCTCCCCAGTCCGAAACGTCAACTTAAAAAAAAAAACCATCGGAAAGCGCTGCTTTGAATAAAAAGACCTATTGTACAGCAAGTTTTATTAAATTTGACATCATTTTGTGATCTAATAACTTTGGCAATTCCTGTCCAAATGACTTTAAATTTACACTGCATGTCTAAAAACAGGCCGAAATTTTATGTTTAAAATTTGGTATCTTTATCTTTTCAGGTATAGAAATTTTCAATTGATAAATTATTCCTGCAGCATTTAAACCTGGGTTTAAATGGTGTATTTACTAGCAGAGAAAAGGCGTTTTGTGGGTTAGAGTAAGCTTGAACAAACTCAAAGAATAATATGCAGCGTGTGTTTGTGAGAAAGTTCTCTAAAGAAGTCACCACCAGCAAAGCAGATTTGGAGATCGGAAAAGGAGTTGGAAGACGAAAGCTGCTTGTCAGGAGCAAAAGGATCTGGACGACCAGCAGCAGCAAAAGAGAAGGTTGAGCGGATTTGCCTCACACTCTTGCGAAGCCCCAAAAAGCCTATAAGAAGAGCAAGTATGGAGAGTTGGAGACCGTGATACCTTCAACTACAGTTTGGCGCATAGTAAGGAAACGTTTAATAATGAAACCCTACAAACTGCAAGTCGTTGAGGCCATATAGCTGCAGCTGACGAGCGAAAACGCGAACACTTATGGGTTGATATGCAAAAGAAACTTGAAGAAGACGAGTTCAATGAACGTCTTGTGTTCAGAGATGAGGCTATATTTCATACGAATGGCTAAGTCAATAGGCATAATGTTCGCATTTCGGGCGAAGAAAGTCCCCTATGCCACTATCAAGCATGAGAAGGACTCACCAAAATTGAATGTGTTTTGTGCCATCTCGAAAGACAATGTTCATGGCCAATCTTTCTTTGAGGGAAATGTGACTGTCGATGCTTATCTGCAGATGCTTCAAAGCTGGCTAATGAATGAGCTTGTTGCAAATGAACATGAGGATTTCATTTATCAAAAGAACCGTGCACCATGTCGATACGCGGGCTTATCTCAATGGCAATCTGCCAAGGAGATGAATCGGGCATGCTGGTGGTGAAGACAATGTGCTGTTAAAATGGCCTCCACGTTCACGTGATCTGAACCCTGCGATTTTTTTCTCTTGGGCTGTAAGAAGAACTTGATTTGTGTCTCCCCTCCTCCTGCAAATGTAATCGAGCTTAAACAAAGAATCACTATCGCAATGAAGACAGTTACCTAAGGCACGCTGCATCGTGTTTGGGAGGAGCTAGAATACCGAGTTGGCGTGTGCCAAGTAACAGGCGGCGCGCGCATTGAACATTAATTTTCTGAAATCTTTCATGGAATTCATGTGCCTTTAAATTTCGTATTCAAATTTATAAGAATAAATCTTGTTTTAGTCAACATTAAAACCTGTTGAATTTTATTTGGTTCGACTATTAAGTTTTTGTAACATTTACATATCAAATGTTTTGAAACGTGTATAATTAGGCGTAAAATTTGAATTTCGCCAAAAGTTGGACTTCTCATTATATCACGAGATGCTACCATGTTTGACGAATGGTAAATTTGAATATTAGAATGTATAAAGGAATCGGTTAATTGTGATAAAAAAACAGCATAGCTTTATTTAAAGTTTAACTTCTAAACGTTTCGGACGTAGCTACGTCCATCATCAGTAAAAATGAAATCTAAAACAATTTCCATCCAGCGGGAATTTTTATACCTTTTGTTTTTTAGATTTTATTTTTACTAATGATGGACATACCCAAGTCCGAAACGTTTAAAAACTTCGCTATTTAAAATCAGGCTTTACTGTTTTTAATCAAATTAAATAAAGCTGCTGTGCAATTAGTACCTATACCGATTATGCATGAACAAAAACGCGTAATCTGAAGCAAATCGCCAGTCGGCACTCCTCTCAGGACGAAATTGTAGTAAAAATAAAAAAAAGTTTTTGCAGCTCATCAGCCCTTTTCCCTTAGCAATATGCAGACCAGATCATAAAAACGAGTTTTTATTGAAGCGTGAAATCAAAGTAACGACTCGCTTGCCTCGCAATAGATTCACTACAGGTGGCAGGTGGCGGGTGACAGCTTGCTGGAAGACCGAAAGGTCTCTTCGCTGGCTCTTGGCCAAGGTAATTTGGTGAATAAAAAGGTAATTACAAATTACACTACTGCAAAATAATGTTCCAAAATACTAAAGCTCATTTTGTTTTCATAGTAATCACCAAGCAATGGGCACAACGTTGCGAAAATCAGGGTGACCTTAGAGTTGCATGTCCAGTCGGAAGGCATATTCATATTTATGATGGATGGTATGGAAGAGAAAAAGATATAATGATGTAAGCGGTTGTTGTATTTTATAGTTATACTACAAGTTTATTCACAATTTTACCTTAACCAGGAGACCTCAAACAGTGGCGGATTTAGGGGCGGGGGATGCATCCCCCCCCACCAGCCTGAAAGTAACGATTTTGGCCGAAAAATTAGCCTGTATTTCAAATAATTCGGCTCCATTTCGGGATGCATCCCCCCCCACCGACCTAAACGTAACGAATCCGGCCAAAAATCAGTCTCAATTTTGGTGAAGACCTTTTTTTTTTTGGAGACCACCTGAATTTGGCGAAGAAATTGTTTGAATTTTGGCGAAAAATCACTCTCAATTTTGGTGAAGACAACCGAATTTTTGAGGTGTTTGAGGAAAATCCCCCCCACCAAAATTTTCTGGATCCGCCACTGACCTCAAAGGCACATTTTGGTGTTTGAGTAAAGGTGTAACCAGCTCACGTGTCTACTACACACGGTGGCAGGCTTCACAATGTCCCATTTTAGTACTGAACGTCAATCAAGGAACTAGTAAATGTTATTTTTACAAATTTTGGCTGGACCTCATCGGAAATCGAACTACCGTCTACCGTTTCAGTGGCAGACGCTCTATCCACTCGACCACTTATTGATCATTTTTGTCACGTTGCTATCTATTGTGATGTCAGCTAATCCAGACAAAGAGTGATTAAAGAGCACTTTGATTTGAATTTTTTGCTTTCATAGCAATTTAGAGAAAATTAATTACCGCGTTTTTAATGCATGTCAGATGTATTCTTGTTGCTGTCGACACAAACTGCTATGCTCCAGGAGCAAAAAATGTTCTAGAGAGAATTTGCGCTAAGCGCAACTCTTGCAATCTGCCCTCCTCTCCTTCGCTGTTTGGGGGATGTCCCTGTCCATCGTCTACGAAGTGCTACAGCAAAATAGCTTACTCATGCTTGAGACATTGTAAGTAAAATGCTTTCAATAGGTTTCTACTCTTTTTTCGAATCCTACTGTCTTGTGGTATGATACTATTTGGTTGTCGCATAAGTTCGTTCGTATTTATGGAACATGTTACTTTAATACATGGAATTGCACTCAAAAATTAACGTAGTATATCTTTGCAAATTTGTATCTGATAAAAAGATAACATTCACGTAAAAAAAATGTATCCAAATAATCATTGTTTATTGAGCGAAATGTTCCATAATAAATCAATCAATGAGATAGTCTCCACTTTGTTCAACAATTTTGCTCCATCGTTCCGGTAATTTTCGAATTCCAAAATGCCTTCGCGAAACTTCTGAAACCATTTCTGTGCAGTTCGCTCTGTTATCGCTTCTTCTCCATACACTTTGCAAATATTCCTGGCTGCCTCAGATGCATTTTCCTGTCCATTGAAATGAAAAAGAAGTAAATGTCGGAAATGAAGTTTTTTTTCAACTTGGCACTCCATCTGAAAGGGAATGGAATAATGCTATCGAATAGACAAAATCGGTTGACAACAAATTTGAAAATGCATAAATGATTAGTATAATGTGAATATTTACGTAAGAAGTGTCACAAAAAATGATAAGCACACATAAACATCTCAATAACAAAAAGCGAACGAACTTATGCGACAACCCAATATACTGTACCTACCAAGCACAGAACAACATTGACTTCAGATATTTTTCAGCTTTCTGCCCTGCTAAGAATTTCAAGCTGAACTAGCAAATTTATGAGTTATGAAATAAGTTATATCCATTTCATATTACGTCAAATTTCTTGTCTCCTTTTTATTTCAAATTTTTTATTTTATTTTTACTTTTTTATCAGAATTGAGTCCTCAAGGACGTCCTTGGCCTCGAGGACGTCCTCAAAGACGCATTTTGAAGTCCTTGGCCTTGGCCTCGAAGGTCAAGTCCTTGGCCTCGAAGTCTCAAGTCCTCGAAAACTGCCCTGTCCTCGGCTCGATGACAGCACTATTTTTTGTACCGCTGAAATCTTGTTGGAAAACGCCAGAAACCTCGCGCAAAATTTGAGAAGACCTTTTTTGTTTCTCGCAGTTGGAGATCGCCTGAAAAATTTTATTATTATTATTATTATTAAAGGGCAGCGGTGCAAGCGAATCTGCTACCGTTAGGTAAAGTCTACCACCTACACATTGCGTAGGCCTCATTTGGTCCCATTGCAACTGTAGTTGTTTTGTGTGGTTACTAGTCGAACTCAGAAAGCTTTCCAGCTTCCTTTAAGTATGTAACCAGTTTATTAATGTTACATTTCGTTATTACATTGTGAGCACTGGTTTTGGTGATTCCAAAGTACGTATTTAACACGAATATCTTGGTAAAGATTGCAATTGCCTACATGATGATTTGGTGTTTCATCCTCTAGGCTACATTTTGGACACAAAGATGATTCAACACGACCTGTAGTTTTCTTTTGTCGCTGTAGATTGCACTGCCCGGTTAAAACTTGCACCACTCTATTTAATTTAGGCATCTTAAGGTTAAGGAGACGTGTTATGTTAGTCGAGAAGACGTCCAACCAACAAACTCCTTCATCCTCAAACAGTCCTTCCGTTCATTCCACATTAATTTCCATCTATCTGGGAACCAGTCCTTAAACGTGCTAACACAGCTGGCATACGGAACTGTAATAAAAGGTTCAGGACCATGTATTTTTGATTTAGATCCTGCTTTAGCTACATAGTCTGCCACTTCGTTACCATGTGCCCCTGCATATCCAGGAATCCAGGCAGTACTGACGTGGTTTTGTTTACCTTATAGAATTAGGTTTCTAATGCAGTTGAAAGCTATAATTGATGTTACAGTGTACTTTATGAGTGCTTTGATAGCTGCTTGACTCGGAAATGTAAACGGGCTGACTAGTGAAAGCCCGAATTCGAAAATATAAGCCCGAACCCGAAAGCTGATTGGAAGCACAAATTATACCCGAAAAAAACACGAAAGCTAAGTTACAGTAGGTCTCAAAAATTTAGCAATGTTGCCAAGTTATTTTGATTACATTTTTGTGCACCTAAGACAAAAAGTATGTCTCAGGCCCGAACTAAGCCCGAAATTTTTGTCAATTTTTAGCCCGAACCCGATCCGGAAAGCCCGGCCCGACTTACAACTCTGGCTTGACTATCAACCAGCACAACAATACTGTAATCGTGCATTTTTTCCAAAAGCAGGTTCTTTGCCACTTCTGAAATAGTTGAGACTTCTGCCAGGAACACAGTACTGTAAATTCCAAGATGGAAAAATGCTTGTTTTGGGGAGTTGTTTGGGTATTTTGCATAAAAACCCGCTCCCACTCTCCCATTTAGTTTCAAGCCACCGGTGTAAACCGTGATAGTGTTCTGATTTAGAACGCTTTCAGATCTGGTAGCATTATTTTTATCCATAATTTGACATTTGAAATTTCTCTCGAATGCGTTTGTTTTGTTTATTCGGTCAGCTGGCATTTGTAGCAGAGCTAAGAATCTTTTTGCCCCACTGCAAACATTAACATGGCTTTTCGATTTCCCAAGTGAACCAACTCGGTTGACATGCTAGAATCCACTAACAGTGATTCTGTATGACCCACGCACTGCCTCAGCCAATAAGAATTCCTCAATAGGAGTTATGTTGAGCAATATTTCCAGAGCACCCGTCGGGGTTCCAGGAAAAGCTGATGTTTCCAGGTTCTAGAAAAACATCAGGCAAGCAAGTCTCTGCACCTTTGTGAGTTTCCTCATGAGATACTTTTTGTTGCAACCGCCAGCCCAGGACAAACATGCGTACAGCATGATTAGAAGTAACGTAGCTGTGTATATCCATTTCATCATAGATGGTATTGTTCCCCACGTTTTACCCACAATGTGTATACATTGCATTAATGCAGTAATGCTGTAGTTGCTTTGCGGGTTATTCGGGTAATATGTGGTTTCCCGTTTGCTTGCTGTCCAGAGTAACACTTAACAACAGCCCTGCCTCCTTGCCTCATTCAGTGACAAGGAATCCAAATCTGGATTCCGTTTGTGAGTGAACAGTACAATTTCGGTTTTCTTGCTGCTCAACTGCAGCTCTTGTTCCGAAGCCCAATTTGCAGCAATATTTATTGCTTTCTGGGCCATACCTCTGGTCCAAAGCATATCAGCACCATTGACCAACACTGCTAGATCATCGGCATAGGCTTGAACATAAAAGCCCCTGCTACGTAACTTTAGCAGTAGCAAAACATTTTTTGAAAATCTTTTTTTGAAATTGCCTGAAAAACATTTTTTTCTCTAAGTGCTAACTCACAGTAGTGAAAAAAAGTTTGTTTTAAATCTGCAATGTAACTTCTAAATCTTTTTCTTTTTTTTTGAGAACACTTCCGCCTGTGTCCTTGGTCTTAGACCTCGAGCATTTCTGTCCTTGGCCTCGAGAGGGTCTGTCCTCGGAAGGGCTGTCCTTGGCCTTGGCCTCGGATTTTTTTTGTGTCCTTGGCCTTGACCTCGAGCCTTGTATCCTCGACTCCACCTCTGTTTTTTAATCTTTCATTTTTTTGTAAAAGGACAAAAAAAAATAGCAGAAAATATCGGGAAATTGGACAATTAAGTCGGAGAAGGCACTGCGAGATAGAAATTATAGTGGCATTCTACAACCGAATTGTTCGCTTGAGCAGGTATCTTTTTCACACGAAAGTTTTGATTAAAAGGGAAGCTCGATTTCGCTCAGATGTTAAAAACAAAGTAACGAAGAACAAGAAAACTACCAGCATGATCAAAAAATTAATTTAATGAGAATTACTTGCGGTAATAAAGAGGTGTCCCAAACCTTTTTTCGCAATTTTCTTTATTCGCGAAAATACGATTTAATCCGTTTGATTCCGTACCATTGACAACCCTGCACTGCACAATTTTGTGACATCACAAAAAGCTGAGTTTGCAAAATTTCTCGCAGACTTTAAGCTATTGCCTACTATAGCTGCAGCCCTAAAACATCACCAGCCAGAATAAGCGTAGTCAGGATTTTTGATGGGGGAATGGGGCAAACCGCACATCACATGCAATGACGTCATCAGAAATATTCAAAAATAGGGACTTTTTATGGGCAAAGATAGAGTAGAGTGGAAGCCTAGGTTGGTATGTAATCAGAATTTTGCTCAAGGAAGAAGACAAAAACCAAAAGTTAAAAAGTTTTCCGAACATGTCAAAATTAGGAGGCCCGGTGAGCAAACTACAGTGTAACTCAAACATGTCACAGACGGCGGTCTTGTGGTGAAACCGTCATTTCTGGGAAGTTCGACGTCGATGGAGCATGGGGTGCGCTACAAAGTGAGTAATTTTCTTAAAGTTTCTTCAATTGCATTGTAGTATCGTAGACGTGAAAATACACTGCATAGAGGGAACCAAAGCCCTTTGAAAAGTTTTGGTCTCTCCGTTGGCCTTGGATACCCCACCAACTAATAATAGACTTGAGACGGTCAAAAATACAAAGCAATGATTAAAATAACTTAAACTGATTCATTTTGACAATTGTAGATGATCTTACTTTCAGTGCAGCAGTCAAAAACACGTTAGCCCAGTGTCAAATATCTTGCACTGTGTCGAATTCTCTTTACATTGATGATAAAGTCAGTTGACTTCAAAATACGGGAACGTTCCCGCGATGAGAGCTCCGACTCACCTGCGTCGCTTGTGGTGGAAACGATTAACCATTTAGACGTGGAGACAGCATTTAGGTGTTGTCAAATGAAGTAGGATTGGAAGACGTGATGTCTCTGTGAACTATTAAATTAGTTCTGCCTATTTCACTTCAGGAATAATAGTTTTGCCCATTTCACTTCAGGAATTAAATTGTTTAAGTCTTCCCTTAACTTACATCTCAACTCCAAAATCCGTTTAAAACCTTACATTTTGGGGTTAAATTTTGGAGTGACTTACCCCAGGTAGGGAAAGCAAGATACATTCCCTCCTGTAACAGTTTTAGCAGCAATAAACAATAATTCACTCGAAGATTTGTCTTGGAAACTGTAAGATCTTGAGAAAACTTCAACTGGCTGTGTAAATGTTCTTACACCAATAATATTCAAAATGCGCTCTAACTTGTAGACAGTTAGGTTTCTATTGTTTGGCACTTCGTTGTAAAAGATGAGAGCGATAGAGCGTTCTAGAGAGCGAACGGCGGAGAGCGATAAAGCGATCAGAGCGGTTTGTAAAAAATAACAAAAACCCGTCTATAGGAGCTGAAGGGTCAGAATTCTAAAGGTATAGTAATACGGCCCAACTAAGTTGCCAGGGATAAAACAAGTACAAAGATTATAACTTAATCAAGAGGGCCGAGATGCGAGCAAGGACACATAAATCTCCCAACTAGATGAGGGGGTCGAGAAATTACCTTAAAATATTACCTTACCTATTACCTTAAACATACAAACAACAAAACAATAAACAAACACTTGTGCATACCGAAATAGTTTGTCTAGCCAGTTGCAGGGAGAAGTATCCAAAATAGAAAATAATTCCAATCGGGAAAGCTCAGAAAAAATGGCAGTTGCCAATACCACAGTTAGAAAAAGAATCAGTGTAAATCGAGAAGCAAAGCAGTAAGCTGGCAAAACGCCAAGCAGAAAGACAAGCAAATTTATAATTATGTAAATTGCGAAAAGCAAAGGAGGTATAGCAAACTGGCTGGTTTTTGTGAGGTGAAACGTCATGTGTTAGCAGCAATACAAAGGGTAGCGAAGCCCAGCTCGACAAGAAGCAGACAAGACCAGGTTCGGTACTCGCTGCAGCCGACGCGACGTAACAGAGACTTTGTTTTGTCATGAAAAAAACAGTTTTAGAAGTGTATGTACGACCAGGGGCCTAGGCCCCCTCAATTCAAATTCAATAGTTTGTTTAATAATCTTTCCAACAGCATTTTTTTTTCGAAGTATTTTAGTTGTTATATTGTTATTTAAGGTTACTAATTATGTTGCTGTATTACGTTCATAAAGAAGTTAGATGAGGACTTGGGGTTGCAACTTTTAGGACAAAACCCCTAAATTTCTCCTAGGTAATATGTCTGAATTGGTTGGCAAAAACTTGAATGAAGGGGGCCCGGCTTCCGGGTTGGCAATATTACTATTATTGTTGAACGCGTGTACTGTTTTACGCAAAAGGGGGAGCCTGGGCCTCCTGCTTCCTGGCTACATCTATGCCAGCCTTGCCTATCAGCAGGGCTGCCATAACGTCCTTATTTCTAAGCTTTGTCCTTATTTTGAAGGTCTGCGTCTTAGAAAATATTTTTGTCCTTATTTCTAAGAAATGTATTTATTTTGACTTGTGTCCTTATTTTTGATTTATTGTACGGGTAGTTCTCATGCTGTGAATGAATATCTTTGCCACGAATGACTCTTTTCCGCTTCTCTACAAGCTGATAAGTATTGTTTTCTCCATAGCTGTTAGCAATGCTTTTGTGGAGCGTGTGTTCTCCCTTGTTTCAGCGCAGTGGAGTAAAGAAAAAAACAGCCTTTCTAAAAAGACAGTAAAGTCTATTCTACAAGTGAAAGTAAACTTAGAAGCGAGTTGCGGTGAGATGCAACGGATACTTTGTAAGAACAACGAATTGCTAGATCAAATCCTATCTAGTGCAAAGTTTAACTACACTCTGGTCGCACTGGCATGAATACCGTACACTTTGTTTTTTACATTTCGTTCTTTGTCATTTTATTATCATTGTGTTTCCCTGCTGTCCTTATTTTTGATTTCATTTTGATGGCAGCCTTGCCTATCAGTCTGATTCTTGACAACTCTTTTTCGCTCAGCTAAGTTATTGTACAGTGCAACACGAAAAAACATAACTGAATATATTGTACACTGCAGGCTAATTTCATATCTGTAACCAGAAACTAGCGCAATAATGCAGTATTGCAAGCCTAATTTTCTGTAATACCTGTCAAAATTATAAAAAAAATCTGCCCTGTACTCACCACGTGACTGAAGGCCTAATTTCAATCTAATCTTTATGTATTTTTGCTTGATTAATTATATAGGTTTTCGCATTTCTGAGACTCAAATAAAAAGAAATGTCTTTTTTTGTCTAATTAGCGCTTAGGTCAAATAATTGGGTAATTATCCTTGGTTAAAAAATTAGCTGTTTTAACGCATCTACTATCATGGGCGTCGGCAAGGGGGGGCAGAGGGGCATGGCCTCTCCCTGAATTTTCACACATGGTGCCGTGACTCCTTGAACAAGCCCTCGTATAACGGAACCATTTCAACTATCAGCGATTGTCTAAGTTTTTTCTTTGGTGCATTGGGCTGCGCTTAGAAAGGGGTCAAGGTGCTACCCACAAAACGATTAATTTTGTGAATAGTTTAAATTTGTGTTTCGCGAAAAAATAATTGACAATACAATTTTTGTGTTTAATCGCTTGCTGATGTTACATCCAACACGAGCAGTTACTTTGTCGAGAGATGATTTTAAAGCCGAAGCAGAGCAAATTTACAACATCTATTACCTATAAGATTGACATTTTCTATATCGAAGCCCTCAAGTGGTATAATACGTGGAAGCATTCAAACGAACTTGAAAACGTAAAAAGCCGGCCGTTAGATGAACTAATAATTCGATACTGTAAATACTATTCTGCTGTTTGACATTCATCGTTAATTCCTTTAACTTTGCCATCTACTACTTGTACTGCGAAGCGATCTTTTAGAACTCTGAGGCGTGTGAAAACTTGGCTCCGAACATCCTCTGGGGAAGATTGCACTAGTGAAGTGTATATGATTAGAGTCCACAGAAACAAAGTCAAATAAAACATGCCAGAAATCAAAAAGCCATACACGATTTTGCTTCTCAACCTAGACGACTTCAATTATTATTTACTCAAGACGTTCAAGAAGTGCTTTTAAACATTGGCTATTTTTGCCAGGGCCTAACCAAGAGTGGTTCAACGGGTACATCACGCTGGGATCTAAAAGCGTCGGTAGCTTGGCGCATGTGTACAGGCCCAATCACTTTTCTGTGAGAAAACTGGACTGATTTCAGGCGCTCAACTTTGGGTTTATACAGCGCATATAATTATTTGTTTTACAACTTTTCTATTTGGCCAAACGCTTGATCACCACAAAAGCTTCGGAGCAGACAGGGCAAGGCCCCTTTTAAAATAATTTCTCTTGAAGGTCTTGTTTTATAAGCCTGTACCAAAAAAGTATTGAAACAAATGAACATAAGCCATTGCCTTTCAAGGGAATATGCCGTTATTCCTTTTAAATTATTAGTACCGGTATGTTATAAACTTGTTGCTTTGCGAAGTTTTGATGCAGATACATATGACAAAAGGCACTTGAAGACTCGATAAAATAAAATAAAATTTTGTGGGAAAGAAAAATATTAAATACAGTCAGTCCATATAGTGCGCTTGAAGTTAAAAAACAACTTTTGACCGTTATGTTGCAATATTTTATCAAGAGAGTTCGTTGCCGTAGGATTACGGTCTTGTACTGTTGGTAGGAAATGTCAAAAGAAAACTAGGTTGCTACCGCTGCAATAACTTTTGTGTTAAAAATTTTGCCGTAGCGCTTGTCCAGTCTACATTATAGGCAGTACTTAAATTGTAAAATTTTGCATAGGGGGACGCTTTTGCAGCCTTGACCAACTTTACAAAAAGTTTAGAGGAAGTGATGTATTTCCGTCGCCGAAATTGAATGAAGACCAAAAACAAGAAAAAGGTCTTCGCCGGTAATTGAAGTCATTTTTTTCCGAAATCAGGTGAAGACCAAAAAAAAAAGGTCTTCGCCGCAATTTGCGACCATTTTCGGCAGGAAATTTGTAGGATCTTTTGGTCCTGGCTGGCTATTTTTCCTCTGGTCATCCACGCTCAAGTCTCGTTTGGAGGACGCCTAAACCTTGATGGAGGACGCTGAATCTCGATGGGGGTACGCGTCCCCCCTACAATTTAAGTACTGATTATAAGGCTTGCCCTGCCCATGCAACGACTAAATATTCGCAAGGAGGACTTTGAATAGAATAATGTAAGATACTTTTATCTATAAAAAAAGTTATTTATCTAAAAACTTATGCGTATTAACCGAATGTTTAATTCGTTTTATTACTGCCGAAGTTAAATTTTATTGCTTTCAAATAAATTGATTCTGATTATAGCAATGCATTGCAAGAGAGTTTTTTTTGTTTTTTTTGTACAATGGCAAATATAAATAGCCTACTTTGAAGCTTTTGCTGGTAATAAATGATTAGCAGTGCTGATTGTTATGCGGTAAAATGGCTCAGATACTTGCATGGGCTCTCTTAAACCTTTCAAATTTCAAAAAACCTTTTATTTTTAGTAATCATTACTGGCTCTATTCTCACCCCCCCCCCCCCCCCCCCAGCTGAAAGATTTTCTGCAGACGTCCTTGTCTACTAGGACCGTCTTTCAAGAATTGTTACCTTTGTGTTAAAAGTTCTTCTGCATCATTTGTTTTTCAAGACGATTATAGGTTGCCAGCAGGCAACTTTTGTTATTTTTTAATTTCCAACTCTTGAATGCTAGAAGAAGGTGATCTACCTTGTAGGCTGTTATTCTGCTCTATTACTTATTTAATCGTGCTTGGAGCATTAGAAGAGAGTAGAGACTAGTAGGGATTGCAGTGAACAGTGTGATTTTTTCGTGAAACAGCTCCTTAACTAGGGTAAATTGTGTTTTGCAATCTTCTTCCTTTGGATTTTGATTATTGACTGTGGGGAGCAGTCATATGACGTTAAAGAAAGGCCCTGAAATGCCTTGAAATAGTTTTCACATCGATTTAAAAAATATACTGTATTTCGCATTCTGCATTTTTTATTCATTCGTTATAACAGTAAACCTTTATCAAAAAATCATTTGTTCAACTGAACAGCTAGTCTTAAGAGAGAGGGATTGGGGGAGTTTGGCGTAGCTCTCCTACACGTTACTTCGTACTTTAGTTGTAAAATCAGGCCCGGCGCCAGGATTGCGTGACTGGGGGGAGGGGCAGAAATAAATTTTGGGGGGCACGAGAAGTTTATTTATGTGAATTCGAAAGGGACACGGGGGCACGAGAAATTTATTCTAGTCTGGATCAAACGAACAAGGTGAAGACCAAAAAAAAGGTCTTCAGTTCAAAAATTTCCACAAATTCTAGCAAATTCTAGTTGCGTTTCAAAATTCTTGCGATTTTTGACGAATTCTTAAGAGAAGACCGAAAAAAAGGTCTTCGTCCCAAAACTTTTATGAAATCCGGTGTGAGTCCACAAAAATCACGAAAATACGGGCGGTAAACACCAATTTGGGTGTCTTAGGCTTCGATGTGGACTCCAATAGCCCCGAGCCTGTTAATTTTTTCGGGGCACAGTCCTCGCTTGGGGGGGCACAATTTTCAGTCATTTGGGGGGGGCACGGCCCCAGAATGCCCCCCTGTGGCGCTGGGCTTGAGTAAAACTCTGTATCGTTGCCGTGTAAGAAACACAAAACAGTCTTGGTTTTCAAGTCATAGCAAATCCCTTCTTCTTCCTTCATTGCCCGCGTTTCCGTGAGGGTTGCGGGGCAGCAGCTCGAGATTAAGCCGCCACACTTCACGTTTTTCAATCACATCAATCCTTTCGCTTGGGTGAAGTCCCAAGCGATTCCATCCAGGATCCTCATTGGAATTGGTCCATCTAATTCCAGGTCGTCCAACTGGTCTTCTCCCATTTGCTTTGGCTAGTAAAGCTTGTTTGGGGAGTCTTTCCTGAGGCATTCTGCTTACATGGCCAAACCATCCAGCTGAGATCTTTCAATTCGGAGAAGTAACGGATCGACGTCAAGAGATTTTCGAATCTCAGAGCTACGTACCTTGTTAGACAGTGTAACTCCATCGATTTTTCGTAAAAATTCCATTTCGGACGCTTGCACTTGTGATCGCACTCTTTCGGTCATTACCAAAGATTCATGACCATAAGTGAGAATGGGGACAAAAACTGTTTTGAAAACTGAGAGCTTTGCCTTTTTTGACAATTCTCGTTTCATGGCAACCGAACGGTGCAAAGCTTTCATTACTGCACTAGCCTTGCCTATTCGGGTATCGAGTTCTTCGTCTTGCCTTCCGTCACTCGTAAATGCAACCCCAAGATACTTGAACTTCTCTATACCAGCTACAGTGTCGCTCCATTCACTTGTAATACGCACTAATCAGGGTTTCTTGAAAGATGAAGTACCTCAGTTTTGGCCGTGCTTATTTTCATTCCAGCGGTGTTGCATGCATCTGCGAAGCTATTTAATGCGCGCTGGAGGCCAGATTCTGTGGTAGAAAGCAGTACCAAATCATCAACGAATTGCAAACGATTGATTTTGAAATTTCCAATCGTGGCACACTGACCAACTTGGCCACATTTGTCGATCCAATTCATGTAAACAATGAAAAGGAGAGGTGACAAAATGCATCCTTGCCGGAGTCCAACGCCCACATGGACCGGCTTTGATTGCTTGCCATTTACCCGAACACAAACCTCCGGTCGGCAGTAGAATGACTTAATGGCACGTCACCTTCCAAAGTGTATCCCAAGGAACTCGGTTATATGCTTTTTCAAGATCGACAAAGCATGCAAAGAGATCTTTGCCATACTCCCAAGACTTCTTTAAGATTTGCTTCAGAGTGAAAATTTGGTCCGTGGTGATGCGACCCGGACGAAAACCACACTGACCATCTTCCAGTTTTCATAAGAATTCACCGTTCAACGAAAAACTGTTTGCAAATCGAAACAATACCCATAGCTTACCAATTGGTAGCAGTGAGTAGCCTACAAGCAAATCTAAAAACCAAGGATGGCAGTACGATACGGTACGTTCAGAATTTGCGTACTACGTACCTCGCACCTTGAACTGTACGGTACCAGCATACCGTACTTCAGTTAATTTTTGGAGCGTACCGTACCAACGTACCGTACCCTACCATTTTAAAAAAGGCGTACCGTACCAGCGTACCGCACTTCTTATCAAAAATTGAAGCGTACCGTACGGTACTTAGGTGCCGTACCGTACTGCCATGCTTGCTTTCAACTACTCACAGCTTTAACTGACTTTGAATTCACTAATATATATAAATCAACGATCTCAATTCACACGTTTAGCGTCGGCTTCAGCTGCCTTTTCCCTCTGCATACAAAAAAACGGTGCAGTGTGCGAAAAGTCTGGGATTTTTAATTAAAACAGCGTACCAACGTACCGTACCCGTACCATCACAAAAAAGGCGTACCGTACCAGCGTACCGTACTTCTTAGCAAAAGTCGAGGCGTACCGCACCGTACCAACGTACCGTACCATACTGCCATCCTTGCTAAAAACTTGGCTACTGCTACTGGTATAACGTAGACCTATGCTACATGTACTGATTTACAGTAGGTTTTTTGTGATGTCACAAAATTGCGAAGTGCTGGGTTCCCAATGGTACAGAGTCAAATGGAATAAATGGTATTTTCGCGAAGAAAGGGAATTGTGGAAAAGGTTTGGGGCGCCTCTTTATTACCTCAAGTAGTTCTCATTTATTCGATATAACCGATTTCGAGCAGTATCTCTTTAACTTTAATATCTTACTGTAAGATTCTTACAGTTTCCTTTCCAAAAATCACCATTACTCCGAGAAGTGCAACGAGGTGTCAGGCACAGTGGGAGGCGTAGCTATCTAGAGGAAAGATCTAGTTACGAAAAAACTATGTAAATTATTTGGTTTAAATTTTCTATCGAATTCACCCGCGTTTTGCTTTGATACTCTCAGTCAAGATTAACGGTTGTTTAGTGATTCCGTTTTATGCCGGTTTAAAAGACGGGAGAATAGCCGACTCGCAACTCAGTGCCTCATCTGAGAACGACCAATTAACTGTCACTTCTGGGAGGCTCGACGTCGATGGAGCATGGGGTGCGCAACAAAGTGAGTAATTTTCTTACAGTTTCTTCAATTGCTTTGTAGTATCGTAGACGCGAAAATACACTGCATAGAGAGAACCAAAGCTCTTTGAAAAGTTTTGGTCTCTCCGTTGGCCTTGGATAACCCACCGGATAATGATATACTTGAGACGGTCAAAAATACAAAGGATTGGTTAAAATAATTTAAGCTGATTCATTTTGACAATTGTTGATGATCTTACTTTTAGTGCTGTCAAACACACGTTAGCCCTGTGTCAAATATCATGCACTGTGTCGAATTCTCTTCACATTGATGATAAAGTCAGTTGACCTCAAAATCGGGAACGTTCCCGCGATGAGGACTCCGACTCACCTGCGTCGCTTGTGGTGGAAACGATTAGCCATTTAGACGTGGAGACAGCATTAAGGTGTTGTCAAATGCAGTACTTAAATTGTAAAATTTTGCATAAGAGACGCTTTTGCAACCTTGACCAAAACGCATTTGGCAAGCGAAAGTACTGTAGGAAGATTACGTAATTCCGCCGCCGAAATTGAATGAACACCGCAAAACAAAAAAAGGTCTTTACCGCAAATTGAAGTGTTTTTCGCTAAAATTAGATGAAGACCAAAAAAAAAGGTCTTCACCGAAAATTAAAGCGATTTTTCGCTAAAATTAGGTGAAGAATTAGGTGTTTTTCGTCTGATCATCCAGCGCTCAAATCTCAATGGGGGACACCTAAATCTCGATGGGGGACGTTAAATCTCGATGGGGGGACGCTAACTCTCAATGGGGGCACGCGTCCCCCCACGTTCCTCCTACAATTTAAGTACTGGTCAAATGAAGTAGGATTGGAAAACGTGATGTCTCTGTAAACTATTAAATTAGTTCTGCCTATTTTACTTCAGGAATAATTTAAGATAGTTCCTTTATTCAACAAATTGACGCAATCGCTGGGCCATAACCAAATATTAACACGAAATCTCATTTGCTGTAATTTTTACTCTACTGTAGTGCCGACGTATTTTAATTTTAAACTTTTCACATTTCTCGTTTCTAATTGCACAAATGCAGTAGACTTAATATTGATTTTGTTTTTAGACAAAAAAGAACTCTTAATAGTTAGGTATTCATTCAGAGTTGTAAATAGGCCCGAACCCAAACGCATAAACCCGAGCCCGAAAAGTGATTTGAAGCCGAAACTAGGTCCGAAAAGCCCGAAAGTTAAATTATGTCTGAAAATGTACGCGGTTAATTGCTAATTTGCGATTAGAATATTGAGTACTTGCTGGTGATCAATTGTGACGGAATAATACTACGCGTGTTTGTAATGATAATGGTATGATGCTTAATAAAGAAAGTCGTCATTCAAGGGTGCAAAGTTATTTTGATTACACTTTTATAGCACCTAAATTAAAATACAAAGCAAGTATACGTGCATGTCAAGCCCGATTTAAGCCCAAAATTTTGTCAAACTAAAGCCTGAGCCCTGTCTAAATCCGGACATAGGCGTAGCCAGGGGGCCCGGAGGGCTAGCTCCTCCCCCCCAATTGAAATGCCATCAATGATAAAAATTTGATAAAAAAAGCCTATTATTTCTTCAGTTTCAGTTTCTTTTTGCATTTTTCGCGTGCAACAGTGCACGTTTACAACAATAATTAATAATAATATTGAAGATCCTGGAGCCCGGGGCCCCCTCATTTTAATTTTTTCCTACCAATTTTAATGTATACCCCTAGTGAAATTAAAGGTTTTTGTACAAAAGTTTCTACCTCAGGCCCCCATCTACTTTTTTTCTGAACGTAATGCAATAACCAGGGCTGGGTTTACCAAACGGCCCAGTGCCAGGGGCCCCTTTTTTTGGTCTTCACCAATATTTGGCTGGAAAATGCTTCGAAAATCTCCAAAGTGCCAGGGGCCCGCGCAATGTTAATACGGGACATAACACGGTTAGTAGGCGTAATCATCTATTTTACCATTTTTAAATAACAATTCATCTCCACCTCGCCGGCTTCTAGGAGACAAAACACTTTTGAAAAAAATTTAGTTTGTGAAAGGCTCATTGAGCAATTTGTTGAATTTGAAATGAGGGGTCTGGGTCCCTTGGTCGAACATGTTAGTACACCTACCTACAATAATAGGGTGACCCATTTTGCACGATTTTTCGAAAACTTTTAAGCAAAGGTCCATCGGTGTAAATTTATGCGCAATTTCTTGTACTTAATAAAAAGATGTAAACAATAATATTTTTAAATGTCCTTTGACCCTGGTTGACCCGTATAATTTCGTAAAAAAAATCGAAAAATGCCAAATTTTTGTAACTCCATAACCGCTAACGCTATAAAGTTGATTTTGGTATCAAAAGAAGCAGAATATGCAAGTTTCTATCTGCCCTAAGGGAAGTTTTTTTTTGTAATTCTCTTAAAAATCCAGTGAATTGCAATTATCTAAAAATTAAGCATTTGCAATGGTCAGAAATTGTAGTCGGGGCTACGAAAATTTTTTCAATCGTTTAGCTAAATTTCTGCTGGAAATATGTTAAAAATGCTGTTTGTGCAACATGTCGGCCTTTCTAAGCAAGCTAAAATGATTCTAAACAGACATTAGACCAATGATAAAACTCCTGCTGATTCCTAATTCGTCCAAAACCTGCTATCACAACTTCTTTATAGAACAATTTTGATTTTTTTATTACGTGATGAATTGGTATTGATTGCTTATACACGGCATGAATTGATTTGCCAAAATCAATGGGCGTAGTTTTATAAAAAATTTTTGCGTTCATATGATACAAAAAGTAAGGGTCAACCAGGGTCAAATGTATTTCTATCAATTTTTTTTTTTTTTTTGGGCATTTTTGGATACAACGGACCAAATTGCATACAAATTGAGATCGATGGAAAATTTGGTGATGGTCGTGCAAAATGGGTCACCCTAACCTACAATTGGTTATTTTTATGTCAAAACAAAAATCTCCCAGGAAAATCTTTGAGAGGATTACTATTTACAGCGAAAATATTGCAGGAAGCAATGTACCTTACTTTCCCCTAACTGGGCCAAATCAGTTACAAAGTTTAACCCCAAAATGGGAGATTTTAAACGTGTTCTGGACTTACATTGTGAGTAAAAGGAGGATTGAACAATTTAATTTATTCAATTGGCTTTTCAAATGTTAAAAATCTAGTTCTTTCAAATGGCTCTAAACACCTGTGAAATGTGATCCAATGGCATTAAAATAGCTTTTTTGTCCAAAAAAATACAAAAATCGCCAAGCTGCTGGATACTTCGCCCCCCCCCCCGAACCCCATAACCTCCTGCGGCTGGGGACTCGGCTACCAGATCCCCGTCTGTGATAAGTCAGAGCTGAGGTAGTTTACTCAACACATCTCCCAAACTAGACATTTTTGCTTTTTAACTTGTGGTTTAAGGCCTCTAGCAAAATCCTGCTTAAAAAGATACTGCTCGAAATTGGTTTTACTAAAGAAATGAGAACTACCTGAGGTAATAAAGAGGTGCCCCAAGCCTTTTTCTTCAATTCCCCTTAATCAAGAAAATACCAGTTAGTCTGTTTGACTCCGCACCATTGGCAACCCTGCACTTTGCAATTTTGTGACATCACAAAAGCAGATTTCGCAAAATTTCTGGCAAACTAAGAAACGCAATGTTCGATGAGAAGGTAATAGGCTAGGTTTCTACTTTAGCCTTCAATTTAATTTAAACTAAATTTATCAATAACATTTACGTGTGATATAATCTACTGTGTCAAAGTTAGGCCAGTTTTGATGATGTTTTTAGCCTACGAATGATAAAAAATTCAAGTCAAAAACCTTCATACTGTAAATCAGTACCGATGGTCTAGGGCTACATGGACCATAAGCAGTAGCCAAGTTTTCAGATTGGGTTAGGCTACTCACTGCTACCAGCTGGTAATAGCGTTTCTTACTATGCCAGAAATTTAACGAAAACTGCTTTTTGTGATGTCAAAAAATTGCGAAATGTAAGATTGCTACTGGTACGAAGTCAAACAAATGAAATCAATTTTTGTAAATAAGGAAAATTCTGGAAAAAGCTTTGGAGCACCTTTTTGTTACCTCAAGTGGTTCTCGTTTCTTCAATGATCAGTGTCTCTTTAAGTGCTAAACCAGGCCACGGCTTCTGATCTTTCATTGTACGATATCTTTCTCCCTCAAAAAGTTTCTCTTACGAATATTTCTGATGACGTCATTGCATGTACGTGTAATTTGTGGTTAGGACCCCCTCAATCAAAAATCCTGGCTACGCCTATGAACCTGGACCAAACCTGACCCAAAAACCCGGACCGAACCCGACTTACAGCTCAGTATTAATTACACTTTTTACTTACCATCATCTTCTTTGCATTTTACTCATGATAAGCAAATTACTTTAAACAAAAGACAAAAATGATATGATATGAAAGTTAAAATATGCGACAGCCTTATGAATAGAAAAGCTTAAGATGTATGGAAAAAACAATAATACTCAATTTAGTTCCTGCTCAGACCAAACCTAACAAATTGTAAGTCATTAAGCTTGTTCCAAATTAAACTTAGCCCTTTGGCTGTTTTGATTAAAGATGGGAAAAATATGACGCGGTGTTGATAAAGTACACCAAGTGTGTGCTATGCAATCAGTGTCACATCTCTTATAGCTTAAAAAAAACTAAGGCGAAATGTTATCATAGCAGAGAAAAAAACTCGAAATTCTGTGATCGCAAACTGTGCCGGATTAAAAAATAACTAAATAAAAGAATTGAATAAGAAAAATGGTTTATAAAAGAATGATGCTTCCCTGAGCATTGAGAAAAACAAAGGAAATAAAAAAAAATGTCAAAACCGAAAAATTTTGAATGTGACAACTGAAAATAAGTTTCTAGGCTGCTGAAAATCCAAAAATTTTATTCTCCTCCAGTTAGTTTTTGAGCTAGAGCTGTTTAAACCACTGATCGAGTTTTTAGTGTTTTAGCTTGAAATTTCGTATCAATGTGATCGATTGACTCCAAAATTTGCACTAATATTGCTTCGTGCGTTCTCCGTCAAAGTTCTGAATTTCATGTTTCTACGTTCAACCGTTCCAAACTTGTAACAATTGCTCTATCTGCTAGCAATAAAAATACTATTTTGCCCGAAAAAAAGGGATGCAAAAGTTCCAAAAATTATTGATATGGAAGTTTTGAAATTCAAGATATCTAACTATTTTCTCAACACTTGATTGCTATCTCTATTAATTAGGTCAAGCGGGTGAATGGTACCAGGTTGATTTTGGTAATACTGTCTACTTACTTGGAATTATTACCCAAGGAAGAGGGAACGATATGTATCCTAAATGGGTAACAAAATACAAAATTAGCTATGGCAACACTACCGCTGGAATGAAAACCGTTAAAAATGTTTACGGAGAAGACAAGGTAGGAATAACTTTTCTTTAATCATGACTTCAAACTATAAAAGCCTGTTTTGGCATTTGAATTTGATGTACCGCATACTGTAAGTTTAGCTTTACGACGTTTCAAAAACATAAACTAAGTTATGATCTATAACGCCATATTAAAGCGTAGACAGAAGCGGAAAATGGAAATAACAAAAATACAACGTTTTCGACGTTTCTGTGCTAGTCTTTTCTTTTGCAATAATATGGACTCGAAAGTCGTTTCAAGCCGTTTTTGAAATAGTTATTTGGGAGAGGGCTAAATTTCTTGAAAATTTTAAGTTGCAAATATCAGTCAAAAATTTGCAAATAATTCGGCCAAAAATGATCAAATTTGATTGCTCGTCAAAAATGCTCAAGAAGTCTTAATCAAAGAAGTATATTAGTGTTATTATTTGCTTTATTTTTAATTTTTATGGAGGGACTATTCTGAATAAGTTAATTATAAATAACTTCTCTCACATCTTTTTTTTATTAGTTCCCCTCCAATTAGCTTTCTTCACAAAGTGTAGACAAATTAGCTAAATTAGGATAAAACGTGAGCTTTTCGAATTTCATATTTGTTTTCATGGCTGGAATTAGGATGAATGGAAATTTCCAATTACCGATAGCCATCGACTGCTTTGTTTACTTTAACCATTCTTTTAAGTGCTATTATGTGGTGCTCACAAGCAATAAATTTAACCAAAATAGATCTTAAATTAAGTTATTTTTGTAAAAAAATGCAAAATTCGTTAAGCGCTGAGGGCTACGCCCCCAAACCTCTTAGCTCCGGGCTGGGAGCGTTGCCCCTAAATCCCCGATAGTCTCCGGATTTTCATAAACCTAAAATAGCCTCCGGAATTAAATATGACTGAAATCTTTCATAATGACAAAAAACAAATACGAAACTTCTGCAAATTGCATTAGCAAAACAAAAATTAATTTTGTATGGGTTTTAAAATCATGCAATCGCCAAAATGAGCTCAAAGATATTACTTCCCCAAGTTTAGCGCTTGCCCCTCAAAAAATATCCTGCTGGCTACGTGTTTGTGTTAGTCGTCTCTGGAGCGGGAGGTCTGAGATCCAAATCTACGGCCGGTCAAATCGAAAACATTGTTGCCAACGGCTCGTCGCCGCAGCAACATTTCTTCGAAAGGAGGTGGGATTTCCGGGCGTAATGACGAGGAAATGGGCCCTGTAAACTTGCTACACACTTCGGCGTAATACAGCGTGCACAACGAATCATTTGATCAGAATAAAGTTTAGTGTGACACCCAACTTTCAGAATTATAAGTCGGCCCGGGCTTTTCGAGTCGTACTCGAGATCTGGCTTGAAATTGACAAAATTTCTCGCAAAGTTCTGGCCGGGTATGCCTTGTGATTTATAGGTGCATGGTTGTAAAAACATAACCAAAATAACATGCTTTGCGATTGCAACACTGAATCACAACTTATTTAAGAATCAATATAATTATTGATGATTGTTACGCAACTAATATTATTGCAACACAGTTTATCAATAACCAGTTTTATCTGTTCAGAGCGAAGACAAGTTATAGAAAAAAAGCAATTAACCGACTTTTTCTTTGGTCTTCAAATCATTTTTTTGATTTGCTTCGAGCTCGGAACTACTTCGGGTTTGGGCCTCGTTTACAACTCTTGGGCAATAATATTGCTGTCGCTGTTAGTGTTATTATAACTCTGATGGAACCGTTGACTTTGTTTTTCTCCATACAAGCAAATACTATTAGTTTAGCAGTACTCATGACTTGAAATTGAAGAGAGTTTCTTACAGTATGCTGCTATTGTCTAAGATTAAATAAAATCAAATTTTTCAGATATTTATCGGCAACACTGACTCGTATTCCTATTCAGCCAGGCTCTTTTCTGAGGTTTTGCTTGCCAGATATGGTCGACTGGTGGTGCATGAATGGCACGACCAATTAGTAATGAAGATGGAATGGTTAATCGCTGAATAAGTTTGTGAAGCAGCGGAACTGCTAAATTATTGTTGGTGTTTAGCGTTTTTACACGTCAATTGTCTGGCCCGGCTCGGAACCCTATTTTACGCGGGCTATTTGATCAACTCATTTTACCTGGGAAGGGGGCAAGGTGTTCCAGAATCACAAAATCAAAGTGCCTCTTGTGTAATCAAATGACATGTTAGCCTTTGGTCCTTGATTGCATAATTCATTTCTTGTAGTTGCATTTCCGTAATTAAGATCACGTGAAAACCTCACTTCTAGTTTTTCACACGTTTCACGTAGACCTGGGCTCGTTCACTCTTTATTTTTGCTGGAACAGTGCGCACTGCTTTATTTTCTGAACGTGTTAATGGATTTATTTTTGGAAGTCAGTTGGGACAATCTTAGTGAAAATTTGCTCCATTTTTAAGTTCCCTGCTTTTAATGTTTCACACCATACTTGAATACATTTCTTTTATCTACGGATTGTGGTGGTGATCTTCTTTGGATTAGGTGGTTAGAAAATTGGAGTGAAGACCCGTTGGGCTCCCCGCGAGGTTACCGTTATCATCTGCTTCAACTTGTAACGGTTTCGTAACACAAGGTTAGGATAAAATACAAGTTTAATTAGCTTGTAGAAAATACAACACAAAATATGCTATCGTTTTCACAAACACACTTAGAAATTACACAAATATGCTGATATTACTTGAATTAAAAATAAACCAAAGCACAGATATATACAGGATTAGCAGTTAGCACCACATACAGGTGTACATCACGAAAAACCAATATGCAAAATGAAAGATGAACGATAAAGAATCTAGCCATTTTTTCCAATTTTGGACTCTATACTTTAAAAAAAAAGGTTAAAACTGGCGTGCACTTTTCAAATTAAAATAATTCCAACTAGCTTCAACTAAAAGATTAAATTTAAAACCGAAGTTGTTGTTTTTCTAAACCTAGTATTAAGATAATTGTCCTGAAAGAATATTGCTTTTAAAAAAAACAAGCACAATATCAAAATTTTGTTGTGATTACAACTGCGAACAATTGTCGACATTCAGCACATAAACAACTCACCCTGAAAATAACCGTTTTGAGATTTAGCATTTTGCATAGGTGGGCACAAATTTGTTAATCCGTTAATAACGAAGCTAACTTTTTCATTAACTCGTTAATTCGTTAAAAAGTCTTTTATGTTAACGGACTAAATTAACTTCCGTTAAGTTTCCTTAACTTTATAACTTACGGTAAGGTTTTCATCGTAGCTTTTCTTTCAACATTTATTCATTGCACAGGTACAAACCAGTTTGCACTGGTAACACTTGTAGCCTATTAGCACGAGTTTTAAAGGAGAAAAAGCGAAGAAAGGAGCTCTTTTTTGAGGCAAACAACAAGCTACAGCCTCATAGGTCTATTAATTTATTGCTGTTCGCATTTTCGAAAGATTTTTTAATCGCAGTTTCGTGAGTGCATATAAACCTATTTTTAATCATGAAATTAGATTAGACTGTAAAATGTAACTTCCAAAACACAAAAAGACCACCATAGCAATAAATTTTTCCTTGCAATCAGCTCAACAGCGTCATTACGTGTTCTAGAAGTGGGTGAATAAAAAGAAATGTAAATTACACTCAAAATGTTAACGAATTAACGAACTTCATTAACTTCCGTTAATTAAAGCTGAAAATAACGAATTAACTTTAACGGAGGTGTGAAGTTTGTTAACGGACAAGTGGTTACGAAGCTTTAGGCATTCTATGGTGTCGGCTGGAGTTTCGTGGTTGAGTAAATGGCAAGTCATCAAAGCTTTCCAAAGCGTTGAACTTCGGCAAGTGTTCGTTCTGTTTCTTCTCTTCTTCATTATTTACATGAATTGGATCGACAAATGCAACCAAGTGATGAGTTTGCCACGATAGGAAATTGAACAATCAGTTGCCTGCTATGTGCTGATAATTTGATTCTGCTTCTATAGAATCTGGCCTTCAGCGCACATTAAATAGGTTTGCAGCTGCTTATGACATTTCAGGAATAAAAATAAGCACGATCAAAACTGGTGTACTTCATGTATCAAGAAACACTAATCGGTGCTTGTTGCTACTGAATGAAGCGACACAGAAACAAGTATACAAGTTCAAGTATTCACGAGTGACGGAGGGTTGCATTCACGAGTGACGGAGTACAAGACGAAGAACTGGATATCCGAATTGGCAAGGCAATTGCAATAATGAGAGCTTTGCGCGACTCAGTTGCTGTGAAACGAGAATTGTGGAAAAAAAGCAAAGCTCTCAATTTTTGAAACATCCTTTGTCCCTTCTCACCTACTGCATTGCCGTATGGCAGGCCTGCCCAACCTTTTTTCTGGTACGGGCCACAAATTGCGGGAGAAAAGTTATTGCGGGCCACATGCATTTTTACAAAGATTTTTTACCTCGAAATTCAGGCCTTTTTTCAGCCGCATTGATGGCGAAGACCAAAAAAAAGGTTTTCGCCAGAAATTCAGGCCTTTTTTAGCCGCATTGATGGCGAAGACCAACTTTAGATCTTTTTATTTGCCAGAAAATGGTAAGTCTTTTCTTAAGGAAATCAACCGCGCAAAAAGACCTCGCGGGCCACACAAAACAGCTTCGCGGGCCAAATGTGGCCCACGAGCCACGGGTTTGGCAGCCGTGCTGTATGGTCATGAAAATTTGGTGATGACTGACAGAGTGCGATTGAAAAATGAGGTTTCTACAAAAAATCAAAGAAATTGCATTATTGACAAGATGCACATCGCTTGAGATTCGAAAATTTCTAGAGCCGCTATTCCTCCAAATTGAAAGATCTCAGCTTAGATGGTTTTGCCATGTAAGCAGAATGCCTCAGGAAAAACTTCCCAAACAAGCTTTCCTTGCCAAAACAAATGGGAAAAAAACAGTTGGACGACTTAGAACTACTCTAGATGAATCAATTTTACATTGAGGATCTTATGTGGAATTACCTGGTACTTCACCCAAGCGAAACGATGGGGGTGATGGAAGACCGTGAAGTGTGGTTGCTTAATCTCGAGCTGCTGCCCCGGCAACCCTTACGGGAAAAAGGGCTATGAAGAGAGAGAGAGAGAGAGAATTTTCCTTGAAGTTTTCGAAGTTTTTTTGCTTTGCTGCTGTTTGTTCTATTAAAGTTGCATTTGCACAAATTTTTCATTTCATCTTCCGGCTTTTTTACTTTCTCAATTATTTTAATTAACGAGTTGTAGAAATTCCAGCTCCGTGTTGGGAAAACATGTGCTTTTGATAGTATTGTCATCAGGTCTAGAACTAGTTCCTGGCAGCCAACTGCGAGAATTTACCGATTTAGTAATAGTATATTGCTAGCAGATTTACTAATGTTCATATTTTATAGAGCTTGTACTACGTAGATTGCACTAAACTCCGTATGTTACACAGCAAAACATAACAAATATGGTTTTAGTAAGCTGCTCGCGTGCTGTGATTATAGTTAAGTTAGGACAGCAGTTTCATAGATTTCAATGACTAGGCCTAAAGCATAGTCTGCACCGTCATTCTTTCAGAAAGTAACATTGTACGCTGTGTTTCACTCTGTTTTACACAGCCAGCCAAAATTGATACGGTAGGTCTAACTCAAATTGAGTTTCTGTTGTAGTTTCCCAGCACAGAAACGTGATTAATTTATACCACTAATAATTTAGAAAGAAACAAAACAAAAAACATAAATGTAAGCAGTTTTAAAAGCCGTAGTGAAGTTTTTTCAATGCATAAGACCAAAAGTAAATGTTCAATTTTGCTATCACTCATTAGTAGCATAGATTTCACCTAGCACCATCTAGCGGCACTAAATCAAGCAAATACCAAAACCTGGGTAAAAAAGGTCTCTGTGCGACCTCTAAAACTCAATTTTTTTTCTCAAACTTTGTATTCTTGATTTTCTTTGGCAACCTCCTATTTTGAAGAAGGTAGAAAAAAATTCGAAGAGGTCGGGGCAACTGCAGCACTCTAAATTGCTGGCACTGGATTAATGCTTGGTGGCTTAATGCTGCGCTGGCGCGTACACTAGCAACTTTCTCTACATACCACAATATGACGTATTTGTACCTCAAGCGACATTAACTTTCGGAAATGAAAAATTGTCTTGTATTATTTTTGAATTTTATGTTCATCGACCTGTTTAAAAAGAACAAAAAATGTAAAGATACGGCAGCAGGGACGCAGCTAGAAGGCTTCAGCCCTCTCCCTCTTAATCAAGTCACTTAAAACATTTAACCCAGAAATACAAGCCTTCAAACGAGCTTTGAACTTGACTTGAAAGTAAGCAGGGCTGAAGGGGATGAACAATTTAATTCTTTCATATGGTATTCAAATTTTAAAAATTTAGTTCTTTCAAATGGCTTTAAAAACGTGCGAAATTGGATCCAAATGACGCTAAAATATGTACAACGTTTTTTAACGAAAAATCACAAAAATTGTTCAGCGGCTGGCACGTGTTTTAGTAGTTTGGTATCATGTGATTAACTCGTCAATGATCATACATTTTCAAAGGACGTCATCTTGCCGTGCAGCATATGATCCTACGAGATGTAATCATTCTGCTTGGATAGTTCTCGTGAGCGGACCCATAGTTGCTACATTTCTGTTTCCTCAGTCATAGTTGTGGCATACCATTTATTTTATTTTCTTTGTTTTGTTACTATGTAAAACAAAAGAACATACAAACAAACAGGACGCTTGCCCTTGCGATCTCACTCTTTCGGTCATTACCCAAGATTCATGACCGTAGATAAAAATGGGGACAAAAACTGTTTTGAAAATTGAGAGCTTTGCCTTTTTCGATAACCAAAGACATACTGTACGTTGCTACTTGACTCGCAGTTACCTGTAGCTCAGCCCAGACTCCCTTTTATGATGCGCTTGAGTTGCAACAATTTGTACAGTCCGCCGCGTAAATGAGGCATAGACTAGCTGGCGCGTAGCCAGAAATTGGCAAGGGGGGGCTGCTTTGGGGGTCTGGGGGCTTCGCCTCAAGCGTTCGAAAATTTTGCTCTTTGATGCAAAAATAACTTAATTTTAAGGCTATTTTCATAAAAAAAAGTAATCCTTTTAAAACGTGGCGAAGAAATTGGTAGTGCAAACATGATTAAACTGGTTTCATAAATGGGCTATTTGGGAGGTGGTAATGGTAAAATTTTAGTTCTCATATTTTGATGCTGGTAAATTATAAAATCGTATTGCTCAATAAACAGTGGCGGCTCGTGCCTATTTGAAACGGGAGGGCTGCAAATATTTTTTTCGTGATATTGTACAAAGCTTGTTTGCATCTTTCGTACTAATCTACAAAATGAAACTATTTTTGTAGGCCAAGGACAATCTATAAACTTTTCGCTTCATATCAACTTATTTTTGCGTTTGCTACGGTGCTTCGTTACGGTAACATGATTGTAGCGCTCCTTTACGAATAAGTCTAAAATTGTTGATGGGGAGATCCAAAGGATCCAACCCAGACCACAGAAGGACAAAATGACGATTTAGTGGAGACAGTTTATTGAATAATGATGAAACATGGAGACGGAGTGCATTTCCAGAATTAGTCAATATTGCTTAAAAAGTACCAAAAGTTATTCAAAATTCCACAAAATGATAAAACCGATCCCTGACAATGGTCCTTTGAGGCGGGGCTTACGGCCGAACCCGAAAGCGTAAGCCCGAACCCGACAAGTAATTTGAAGCCAAAGACAGGCCCGAAACAGCCAGAAAGTTAGTTAAGTTTCGTCTAAAGCACAACTGCCCAAACCCCGGAGCCGTAGGTTTCGATATGAACTAACAGACAAATTTTGCGAGAAAACAAATCAAACCTCTTTTGTTTTGATTGGCCACCATCTAAAATTCCGACAAAAATTGCATTAAAATACGATAAAAACCTTTTTTGTTTTGGTTTTCATCTAAATTTCCGCCAGTTTTTCATCCACTGATTGTGCGGTCAGCTCAAAGTCACTGTAGCCCGTTCCTCAAAAAGTTTGGGCGTCGCTGGTCCGAAAATTTGAATACGTGGTTGCCCCAATGCGGATAAAATAAAGTTACTTATTGCTGATCAATTATGACGCTTTAACAAATGTGTCGTAATGATCGTATTGATGCTTGAACGAAGTCGTCATTCTATGCTGCTAAGTTATTTCAATTATGTTTCATAGCACCTAAAAGTCTAAAACACAAGGCTAGTACAAATATCAAGCCCGATGTCAATTTTAGCCCGAATCCGACTCAAAAATCCCGGCCCGACTTACAATTATGTTGTAGTGACGTAGTGTAGTTACACTTATTTTTTATAAGAACAGTTCTATATGAACCCGAGGTTCATTTTTGCTCAAAATTTAAATATAAATTAGGATCAATGCCATTCTTAGCACTAAAAATTAAAAACAAACTAAAAAGAAGAAATTTCAAATCTGAAAAAAACTTAAAATTTTGTGCCGATTCAAAACGATAAAATTTTAGTGATTTTCCAGTTTGTAAGCAAAATTGCGACGATTTCGAGATTATAGAGTGCTAATTGCGCATTGTGAAGGCATTTGAGAAAACTTTTGGTTGTTGTTCAAATCGCGCTTTTGCAATTTTACGATAAAATTTACTGGTTCTTGTAAAATAAAAGTGTACTTGACAATAAAGTTCTATAGACACTACCCAGAGTCTTAGAAGCACAATCAAACCTATGATTAGTAGCCTAAGACATTCTGTTTCGGAATCGACATTCGTCTTTTGTTCCTCGTCAGTATAGCTAGGACTACAGGTATCAACATGAGCGTAGAAAGGCAAATTATCGCAAATTAACCAGATTATAGCAGAATACAAGAAGTTTACAATATTTTATTAATCATAGGTTTGATTGTGCTTCTAAGACTCTGGATACTGTTTATAGCGTATCCATGATTTCAAGTACATTGTTCTTAAAATAAAAAGTTCATTCGACGCTTTTTTATTGTGAATAATGGTCGATGACCCTTTCGTTGAAGCCATCAATGCTTTTTAATCATTTCTGTGTTAATGGAAAGTCTTGACGACTGATAAAGAAGGGTTACTATTTGAACTGTTGCAACAACCCTTGCCGCAAACAATGCTCTATAAGTCTATTCGATTTCGTTTGTTGACGAAAAAAGATTTTTGGGACTGCAGGGACTGCAGTCCAGTCGGCTGAATAGTTCGCGATAGAAAAAGAAAAAAAGGCTCGATTGAGTTGACGTCACGAAGATATGTGAATTAAGCTGGCGAGCTGGACTGCAACTTTTGCAGTCCCGAGTCGGCACAAAGGTGTATTTAATGCGCAGGCGCGTCGATTCCCGGGGGGGTCTGGGGGGTCCTGACCCCCCCAAAAATATGCATTGGGGGGGTCCAAAGAGTAAAGGACCCCCCCAATATTAATGAACATGTTTGCTATTTGTCATGAATACTAGCAAATGGCATTTCTGTTTAAACAGATTTTTCTGGCTCAAAATCTTGAAACCTGCGTATTACAGCGCTAGACCAAGATTTTATAAAAATAATCGCAATAGGAGTATGTTTATCACCTAGCCAATGTATTGCACAATTTTTATTTGTGTTCGTCACAAACTCATCATTGTGACTGTGTGTCTGTCAGTGAAGTCTAGACAGGAAAGTCCTCATTGTTGCAACAGGGCACTGAGGAGCGAGGACAGACTGAAACTCGCAGCATCAGAGCATAGTTACTCAATATTACAATGGTGCCATACGAGCGGGACTTAGTGGACGGTGTCATCAGGGATGATTCAGGATTTTTGATTGGAGTGGTCCAAATCACTTTTAATAACGTCTTCAACCATTTTCGAAATGAGGCATTTCTTACGGAACAATGGTATCTTAAAATGGAAGATCAGAAGCAGTGGCCTGGTTTGGCACGCAACCAAGATTTTGATGAAGGAGGAGGACGTGAAGTAAATGTTGAAAAGTTAAAAGGTCTAAATTGGGAAAAAAGGTGAGCAATCTAGTGTAACTCAAACGTATCATAGACGGGGTCTGGGGGCCAAGCTTCCAGCCACTGGGCAATTTTTTGTAATTTTTTGAAAAAAATAGCAAAGTTTATTTACATGACATTGGATCACATTTCGTGCGTTTTTTGAGTAATTTGAAAAAAAAGCAGATTTTTGCTATTTAGAAAGCCAATTGAAAAATTAAATTGTTTAATTATCTTTTTACTTTTAAATTAAGTCCAAAACACGTTTAAAGTCTTGCATTTTCGGGTGAAATTTTGTATGTGATTTGTCCTAGTTTGGCGGAAGTAAGGCACATTGTCTCCTGCGATCCTAGATAATAACCAGGGATGGCAATCGCATCGCATCGATGATTTTCTTCCATATTTGTTACGGAGAAAAACTGCGATGCGATTTTGCGATGCGATGCAAAGTAGAATAACATATACGATTTTTTTGCGATAATTTGAAATTTTTTCGATGCGATAATATCGCATCTACTTTGCGATTATTTGTGCGACTATTGATTTTTTGAACTATTTTGAAATTTAAGTTTGTTGCCTAAAATTTAGCACTCCGTTTACAAGCTATCAAAGCTTTTATTTAACCACATTTGCAAATCAGTATAAAACGAATAGTTGCTGCAGTATCTTTTTGATGCCTGATGCTTCAAATACCGACAGTGGAAGCCCGTTAAGTGTTACTGCTTCCACAACTGCTTTCTTGAAATCTGAAACGCCGATGGTATAATCGACATGGCCTTTCTTGGCTGGTCGCATTACAGTAACGAAGACATCTAAGGTGGCACTTGAAGACGCTGCAGATGAAGACCAATCATTTAATTTGATCAACGTTTCATGCTCTTCGGGGGTGTTTGCGTTTAAGATGCTGCATTAGATTGCCTGAGTGAAAATAGGATTTGCCTGTCTTGTTAGGCACAGGCGTCGCTGCAAACTTACTAGACTTGCACTTTGCTAGAACTTTTTTTCCTTCTTCCTTCCTTTCGAAATACTCGCGGAAATCATTATCCAACTTTGGCATGATTTTCCTGCTGCAAAGCTAGACGTATTCGCAACCAAGAGGGAGGACGTCCTTGGGGACGTCCTTGGCCTCGAGGACACATTTTGAAGTTCTTGGCATTGGCCTCGAAGCCTCAAGTCCTCGAAAATTGCCCTGTCCTCGGCTCGAGGACAGCACTGTTTTTTGAACCGTTGAAATTTTGTTGGAAAACGCCAGAAACCTCGCGGAAAATTTGCGAACACCTTTTTTGTTTTCCTCAATTGGAGCATAGGCGTGGCCAAAGAAGGGGGGACCAGGGAACCCGCCCCCCTCCCAATTGAAATTTCACCAATAACAAGAATGTGCCAAAAAAGCTTACTGCTGCTTCAGTTTCAGTTTCTTTTTAGCATTTTTCATTTGCAACAGTAACTAACAACAATATGGAAGACCAGGGGCCCCGGGTCCACCTCAATTCAATTTTTGCCAACCAATTTAAACGTATAACGCGGAAGAAATGGAGAGTTTTCGTCGTAAAAGTTGCAATTTCAGACCCTCATATAGCCTTTTTAGGAACGTAATGCATTAACCAGGGCCGGATTGACCTTGATATGGCGCAGTACCAGCTAGGGGCCCTGCGCTCAAATCGTAAGACTTTTTTTGGTCTTCCCCTATATTTGGCAGAAAGATGTTGCAAAAATCCCCAAACTGCCAGGGGCCCGGCGCGATGTAAATCCGGCAAGGCAATAGCATGGTTAGTAGGCGTAACCATGTATTGTACCATTTTTCAATAACAATTTAGTAATTCGCCTCCAACTCCGCAGTTTCTACGCACAAAATACTTTTAAAAAAATTAGCCTTGGAAAATGCTGATCGAACAAATCATTGACTTCAATTGAGGGGCCTGGCCCCCTGGCCAAACATATACTCGTATAACTGGTTATTTTCATGACAAAATAAAAATATCTAAGGAAAATCTTGGAGTGGATTATTACTTACTGCTAAAATGTAGCCAGAGACAAAGCACCTTACTTTCCCCTACCTGGACCAAATCACTTACATCTAAAATTTAACTCAAAAATGCGAGATGTTGAACGTGTTTTGGACTTAAATTGCAAGTAAAAGGAGCATTAAACAATTTAATTTTTTGATTGGCTTTCAAATTTCAATAATCTAGTGCTTTCAAATGGCTCTGAACACGTACGAAATGTAATTCAATGGCATTAAAATAGCTGTTTTTTTTCAAAAAAATTACAAAAAATTGCCCAGTGGCTGCTAAAGTCTCTGGCGGCTGGGAGCCCCGCTCCCAGACCCCCGTCTGTGATATGTTTGAGTTACTCTAGCTTTCTCAACACGTCCTCAAAGATAGATATTTGCACTTTTCAACTATTAGTTTAAGCCCTCTCTCTTTACAAAATCCTGGTTAAGTGCCAACAAGCAACGGTTTCAGATCTTCCATCCTACGATATCTTTGTCCGACAAAAAGTTCCTCTTTTGAAAATTTTTGATGACGTCATTTCATGTGATTTGTAATTTGAGCCCCCCCCAATCAAAAATTCTGGCTACGCCTATGAATTGGAGATTGCCTGAAAAACTTTTTTGAAGACCTTTTTTGTTTTTTTTTATTTGGAGAACACTTGCGGCTGTGTCCTTGGCCTTGGCCTCGAGAGGAATTGTCCTAGAAAGAGCTGTCCTTGGACTCGGATTTTTTTTGTGTTCTTGGCCTTGAGCCTTGTGTTTTTGTGTTCTTGGCCTTGAGCCTTGTGTCCTCGACTCCACCTTTGTTCGCAACTAACGTAGTCTGGAAGCTCAGCCAGTGCGAGATTTTAATTCCGAGATGCCGCCTTAGCAAAAAAACTAAACAAAAGCTATTGCGTCATAACTAGGATCACCGCATGCACACACGGTGCTCCATGCTCACACGCATCTATACCAAAAAGTGAAAAGCAACTTTAAGCACAACTTAAAAAGCAAGTGTCAGTCAAAATCGGTCAGAAAGATGAAACAGTTAACTTATGACCAAACAAAAGAAACTAATAGAATTAAAGACAAAAAAATCGAAATAATCGAAAAAATCGCAGATTTTTTTTGTCAAATTCTGCAATGCGATAACGGATGCGATTTTTTTGGTTGTTTTGATGCGATAATTAGATGCGATATTTTTCCGAAAAAAACGTGGGATGCGATGCGATTTTAGATGCGATGCGATGCGATTGCCATCCCTGATAATAACCCACTCGAAGATTTTCCTAAAGAAATTTTTGTTTGTCATAAAAATAACCTGTTGTAGGAGTACATGTAACGACATAGAAGTCCAGCCCCCTTTAATTTAAATTAAATAATTTGTTCAATGCACATTTTCGCAAGCTCACTTTTTTTTCAAAAGCATTTTGCCGCGTAAAAACTGGTGAGGTGGAGGTGAATTGTTATTGAAAGTTAATTGGTACAATAGATGGCTTTGGTAAGGCCTATAACTAATCATGTTTTTGCCCAGGCTAGATTTACATTTCGCGGAGCCCCAGGCACTTTGGTGATTTTCACTGCAATTTTCACTGTCGATATAGATGAAGACAAAAAAAAAAAACTCTTAGGCCCACCATTTAAGCGCGAGACCCCCTGGCGCTGAGCCATTAGTAAATCCGATTGTGGTTATTGTATTACGTTCATAAAAAGGTTAGATAAGCGCATGAGATTGCAATTTTTATGACACAACTCTTGATTTCACCCCAGCTATACACTTAAATTTGTCGGCAAAATTTTGAATTGAGGAGGCTCGGGCCCACCCATCGCCCATATCAATATCATAGTTAATTGCTGTTGAACGCGTGCACTTTTGTAAGAAATGCTAAAAGCAAGCAAAACTGAAAAACAGTAGGCTTTGTTTCAATATTTTTATCATTGAGGGCATTTTAATTGGGGGGATGCTGCCAGTGCCGTCGCTACGGGGGGGCAGGGGGCCGTGCCCCCTCTAACAACTGCTTGTGCCCTCCCTCATTTTGTTTACTCAAAATACTGTGTTTGGAACATCACGTTAACGGCAAGACAGCAGAAAAATAATGGAAAAAAAATAATTACGTTCAAACTTATTCTCTTTTGATATTTTGTCGATTCTTTGCGAAATTGCTGGCAAGCAACTGCTGTACATATATCTGAAGCAATAGTCTGTCTGATTAACATAAGCCTGAAGAATCGTTACCGGTACTTCGTTAGTGATAATGACATGAAACAATACGTGAAAACATTTTTGTCAAAGACCAGCTGTTTTAATTTTTCGAGCACACTCAAGATTTTGAGGTTGCAGTTAGTGGCGCAACCAGGTTGAAGGGGCTTACGCCCCATAAGCCAAGTCACTTAGAAAATTTATCCTGAAAATGCGAGCGTTTAAACGTATTTTAGACTTGACCTGAAGTAAGTGGGGCTGAAGGGGCTAAGCAATTTAATTCTTTAAAATGGCTTCTGAATTTTAGCAATTTATTTATTCATATGGCTTCAAAAAAAGCGAAATGTGCTTAAATTGCGTTAAAATTGCTATTTTTGGCTGCAAAATTATAAAAATTGCCCAGCAGCTGGGGACTACACTCCCAAGCCCCGTCCACAGTCACTAAATATTTGGTGACTATGCCTCGTCTGTGAGACGCTTGAGTTGCATCAGTTTGTTTAGCACTGGGCCTAAATGACACAATTTTGTGCAAAGAAAAAATTTTTTGGTTCACCCGTTTTAGCAAAATCGTGGTTGCGATAGTGGTAACATTCATTGCTGTGGATAAATTTTTCAGGCGATTATGGGTCGCAGACCAAACAAGCTAAGAAATGCTGCCGGCCTTATTGCTCTCTTTTTTTAGACATGAAAACAGAATTTTTTAACCCTTTATCGCCCAACTCAACAGATATGTAACGTTTCAAATTTACGTGTTGTACGTAATGATTTGGAATTCCCTCGCGAAACTGCGAATTTCAGCGGCTTTGTAATATTACAAATAATTTTTTATTTGTGGTTACTTTAGAAAATCGCTTTTCTTGGTTGTTTCTTCAAGCATTTTACTGCCAGAATGAAAAGCAAAAACACAACTTTTTTTTTTTTTAACGAAAATTATGGCAATAAAGGGTTAAATTGCGCATATTTAGAGCCGTTCAAGATCTGAAGATCAGTTTTTATATGCAAAAGCTCAGTTAATTTTAGTGCCCCACACTTTCGGCTAGTGCCCCCTCACTTCGTTTGCGCTGGCAACGGCACTGTGGCCTGCCTCCCCCCCCTCTTGGCTACGTCTATGAGTGTCAACCCTTAAAGTAGTATGGACAGGCTTGGCGGAACGATTTTCAAAGTTTTTTAAGTCGTGACATTAGAATTAGGGTCCAAAAACCGCCCCAAAAGTTTAGCGTGAAAGAGGTCGCATTTAAAAAATACCTCAAAAAATATTTCACTCGGTTGTATTTCTCAAGATACCCTTTTATTCCCATCAACCCACTTTTGGTCGCAATGAGTTTTTTTTTTTTCCTTTTCCAAAATACTGAACGCTCAATTTCCTAAACGGCATAACACCGAAAAAAAAACAAAACTGCATCAAATGTGCTATTGCGACGTACAAACATTTCAAACAAAATCTACAATGTACAAACAATGCCAACAAAGTTCGCAAGATTCCGCTAAAAAAAGTTCTGGTTACTGAGTTGGACCCCCCCAAAGATTTCAAGAAATCGACGCGCCTGTTAACGCGTGATACAAAAATTGTTTCCTTGACACTACGAAAGCAAAGCTTTCAATTGGCTCATCTAATGAAGCAATCGCAAAAACTTTTTAATAAAAATTGAGTATAAAAGTAAGAATATTTTCAATTTTTTGTTGCAATGCCAATGACAGAAAACACAAAATTATTTGGGGGGCTGCAGTCCCGCAGTCTCCATAGACGAGCCGCCCCTGTCAATAAAACTCACGCAAGGTAATCTATTTAGTCTACAGTTATAGAGAAAAATAATTAGGGTGGGTGGTGGGGTAATGAAATAAGATTTGAGAAGAATGATTGCTAATCAACTAATACTGAATAGCTCCCCCCCTCCCCCCCCCCATTACTCCTAAGTTTATAGTGTATTTGTTAATGACACCTAGGTTTAGCATTTTTTACACTAGCGATCAAATTTGATTGCTTAATTATTTTTGGCCATTTTTAAAAGTTTTCATTTATGTGAGTTTTATTTTTGACAAATTAGCTCCCCCTGAATATACGATTCAAAAGATGTTTTAAATCACTGTTTAGTCCATTTCAGAGCATAAAACAGTCTTAAAAGGGCTAAAAAGGTGGTAATTTTCGTTTTCTGCATTTTGGTCGACATGTCAACGGGGGAGGGGGGCTTTAGCCCCATTTTTGGCTACGCTACAGTAGACTAGTATCCTTGAATGCCAGAGTATTTTTTTATTGGAACCAATTTATACTTACAGTAATTATAATGCAACCTTGACTGGCGTTCGGGTGTTGCATCACTAAAAATTGTTTTTGAACCTGAAAACAGCCGGCTTGCTCCAGCCTCAATATTCCAGCGGCTATTGGTCGCATAATTACATTATGAGCGTCGCAGCCAAAAAAGAATGGGCGAATTAGGTTGGTGCGCTGCAGCTGATAAACGATGGTTTAATTTTTGGAAACAGCAATGAGTAGACTACTACGCTACAAAAAGTATTTCAACTTTTGCTTCAAATCCCCTTTCCCCACTAGCAAAATCTCGGTTGCGCGCCTGTACGGCACTACGGCAGTGAGATGTCTTTGAATTGAAGCAGTCTGGTTCCTACCTCTATAGTGTAAAGCCTATACCGATTCTTCAAGTTTATAAAGTAAGGTGCATGATACCACACTCACTAAATAAATGTAATATTTAGTGACTATGATGATATCTACACCAATTTTTTTTGCATTTATATTTGAAATATTTTTGAAGCTTGTTTATTCTTGCAATTTTATAAAGTTTTTCACCTATTTTGCGCAAGAAGAAAGGTTTATTACCTGCATCATGAGAGCTTTAAGAATCGAGGTATCAAAACTAATTTGGAGCATATTTTAGACTTGGGCTAATATTTACTTTCGAAGAAATCGTTTTCGCGTCCTTTGAAATACCGACCAGTAAGTTAGTCAAACGGTAACACGTTCGTCTCTGGGAGCGGGAGGTCGAAGGCTCCGATTTTGGGCCGGACACAGTGTCGCAAACGGCACGCCACCGCTGCGACATTTCTTAAAGGAGCTGTATCGCTCGAGGGCGTAATTACGCGGAGATGGGCCCCGCAAACTCGTTACATGTTCAAGCATAATACAGCGAGTATAATGAGATTCAATTTGTACTAAATTCACAAACCTTTGTGACTTGTGTTTCGAAAAAAATATCTCCTTTTTATCCTCCGTTCGTTTGGGCTATGGTTTGATTGCTATCGAAAAGTTTTCCCTCAAAATTGCTCAATATTATGATACTGTTTCTGTAAGGATTTACGTTACAGCAATGGCGATGTTCTGTGTTTTAAAATAAAATCGCTTTCAGTATCTCTGCGACAGATTGCGTACAGCCAGCTGCTACTGTTAATGAAGGACAACCAAAAATGACGTTAAGCCAAAATGTAACATCGTCAATTTTCTGGACTTAGCCTATCTAAACGCCAATTCAGATCAACAAAACGCAGATTCTAGTAACTTCAAAGCCAAGAGCACTGCAATCAAAAAGGAGCAGATTACATCCTAGATTAGTTAGTTTTGCGTTTACAAAGATTGAGGTAGCAGATTTGAAACCTGACGTGCTAAATCGGTTGTCGATTAGGCTCCTTATTAGGGTGTCCGGGTTTTTCACTTTTTGCTTTAATCTTTTTCTTTATACGATTTTAAAGGTACAAATTACCATGAAAAAAAATCGTGATCGTTTTTTTTGAAAATTTTTTTTTTCTTCATACCCTGGGGGGGTATGAAAGGTTTTTGGGGGGGCGCGTATGACTAATATTGCATTACTCAAAAAATACTGCACCTAGAAAGACAATTTTTACATCAATCGATTCAGAAACACAGGTTTCTTATCGGTATTCAATACATTATGTGGCTTTAACTGCTCTATTTTTCGAGTTATTTTCGAAAAACTGTTTTTATCCCTTTTTGCTTGCCATTTCGCTTTGAAGTAAAGGTATTTTGTCGTGACCGCACAGATAACCAATTGGTGGACGCACCTGGCCTAAAGCCTGCCTGATGCAAGAAATCTAATTTGATTTCTGGGTGTATACAACCTTAACACAAGTTACTGGTGACTCAACAATCGCCACTACCGCGACACTGCACTCACTGCTTGGCTCGATGCAAGGCATGGAAATAACTACTGCTGCTCCCCAACAATCACTTTAAAAGTTACTACTGCTAATAAAGATGTAATTTTCTATTTTACAGTATGCAACGTTTCACACGACAAGTGCGATTATTGCACTAGTTTTCACTCTTGGCTTTTGTTTTCACTTGATTAGGCAACACCAAACATTTTCAGACACGACTTTCTTTTTCAGCCACTCATTCATTTTCGTCTTTGCTTCCGTGAAAAATAAATCCCCTGATTCTAATATCAACTTGTCGTTTTTCTTCGGCTTCGCGAAAATCTTTAACTCTTCCTTCACTCAGGCAACGCGACATAAGACCAATATATCTCTCACAAGAACGGTTATGATTGTCGATCGAATTCCAAAAAACTTTGTCGTCAATCTGGAGGCAACGTTCTGTTTTACTGCTGGATCCGAAGGAAGAGTTAAAGATTTTCGCGAAGCCGAAGAAAAACGACAAGTTGATATTAGAATCAGGGGATTTATTTTTCACGGAAGCAAAGACGAAAATGAATGAGTGGCTGAAAAAGAAAGTCGTGTCTGAAAATGTTTGGTGTTGCCTAATCAAGTGAAAACAAAAGCCAAGAGTGAAAACTAGTGCAATAATCGCACTTGTCGTGTGAAACGTTGCATACTGTAAAATAGAAAATTACATCTTTATTAGCAGTAGTAACTTTTAAAGTGATTGTTGGGGAGCAGCAGTAGTTATTTCCATGCCTTGCATCGAGCCAAGCAGTGAGTGCAGTGTCGCGGTAGTGGCGATTGTTGAGTCACCAGTAACTTGTGTTAAGGTTGTATACACCCAGAAATCAAATTAGATTTCTTGCATCAGGCAGGCTTTAGGCCAGGTGCGTCCACCAATTGGTTATCTGTGCGGTCACGACAAAATACCTTTACTTCAAAGCGAAATGGCAAGCAAAAAGGGATAAAAACAGTTTTTCGAAAATAACTCGAAAAATAGAGCAGTTAAAGCCACATAATGTATTGAATACCGATAAGAAACCTGTGTTTCTGAATCGATTGATGTAAAAATTGTCTTTCTAGGTGCAGTATTTTTTGAGTTATGCGATATTAGTCATACGCGCCCCCCCAAAAAACCTTTCATACCCCCCAGGGTATGAAGATAAAAAAATTTTCAAAAAAACGATCACGATTTTTTTTCATGGTAATTTGTACCTTTGAAATCGTATTAAGAAAAAGATTAAAGCAAAAAGTGAAAAACCCGAACACCCTACTCCTTATGCAAGACGCCAACCGCAAAATGACTTCAGCTTCATTTTTAAGACTTTATTCGGCTGACATTTTACTAAAACTCTTCTACGAAAGAAAATCATTCGCATCAGAACCACTGACTCATAAAAGTAAGATTTTGTAATGCAATCCGGTGTTACAGTATAAAAAAAACACGGCTATGAGAGGGTGTTATGTACAAATTTCCAGAATTTCAGAGCGACACGTGGCAGCGAACTTTGACTATCGACTATCACATGCTCAATAAAAGTTGGTAAAAATGTTATTCAACCAAAAAGTTCATCAACTTTCATTTCCGTTCTTCAAGGTGCTTTTTGTTGGCCCTTCTTTCCAATCAAAGATTTGTGGATGTGAGGAATGACACCTGAAGCAATAAAATGCAGGTTAAAAATGCACGAAGGGCACCGGGATATGGTATTGCACTATTGCACCCCGAACCAAAGAACCTCGGTATCTGGTTGAAGAAAACAAACGAAGACCTTTTTTCTTACTTTTTTCCAAAATTAGCTTAGAATTGGCTCATTGAAACCCTGAAAACCTTTTTGCTTTTCACTTTTTAATAAAAACAGATTAGGTACTACAGTAAGTATTCTGTAAATCAATTTTTTCGAGCAGCCGGGGGGCGTAAGTGCTGAAAAGTCTTCGAAAGGAGACACGGTTCATACTATAAAAGGTAGAAAACTGCAGCTCTCAAGTTTCATCGATGTACGAGACGCATTGAAGTGATTGATCAATTAGCAATTATAGAACAGCGCCAGATGAAATATTTCCAAGGTAATGCCAAAATTTTCATCTTTAGCACGTCGTATGAGCCACTAAATTTATAACTCTGAAGTAAGCAATGCACTATCAAGTTTAAAGCCTTAACAGATCGAATCTGCTGGCGTGTGAGTAACGCGCAATACCATTACGCGACTTAATTACGATTATTACTAAGCAAAATTGAATGGAATTGATTAGGATTTCACCGCAGCAAAATAAAAGGCGAAGACTGTGAAGTGTGGTGAAGCAATCTTTAACGGCCGCCCTCGCAACCCTCACGGAAAAGCGAGCAATGAAGATTTGAGAAAAGTACGATCTGTTTTTCATTTCTTGAGTAATTGCGGGTTGATAATGACAAAAGAGGTAAGTCGAAACGTCAACAGCTCTAACAAAAAACAGAACAGCTTTATTTTAACAGCTACTGGGCAATTAACATACCTCCTCCAGCAATGGTAGCTTTGATTAGTGAATCCAACTCCTCATCCCCTCGAATGGCGAGCTGCAAATGACGAGGTGTGATTCTCTTCACTTTCAAGTCTTTGCTCGCATTTCCAGCCAATTCCAATACCTAGCAAATGACATAAATTTCATAGATGAGTAACTTTCGAAAACTGATCAACTTTTGCACTAATTCTTGTTTAAGAATCATTATCTTAAAAAACTGCTTTAATCGTAATTTGGGAAAACTCGACTTCTGTTTGTCGATTTAACTTAAGAGGGCATTCAAGTAGGAGCTTTTTTGTTTGGTTTTCTCTCAAAAAATTTTTGATAGGTCTTCAGATTAGCTTCATCAAAATTGCGTTTCCAAGAAAAGAGTAACAATTGTAAATTAGCAGCTTTTTCAGCGCAGGAAATCTTGTCCAGACAAATTCTATTTAGTCGCTTAGTAACAGTATAATGGCAGTCATAAACATTGCTTAGAATTGCGACAGGAAAGTTGCGAAAGGACGTCGCGGTCATCAAGTCAAGCAACCACCTTTGCGTCACAATACTGGCAAAAAAGCAACTCTGAAGCACTGTAACAGGAAAATAATTTAAATTTTGAATTGCAATATCTTGAAAACGGCACGACATAGTAAGGGCAAATTCGTGAGAATGGATTTATCCCAACATTTTAGCCAACACAGAAAAACTCCACTTGAATGCCCCTTTAACTTTAGTGCACTCAATCACTTTAATTATAAAAAAAAACTGTTCTAAAGAAAAACACGATCAAAACCATTAAAACGCAACAGAGCACATTTCAATTATCGGTACAAAAAGATATCTTTTTAACTTACTTATACCAATGTTAACTTACAGATCTGCGTGCAATAAGTAACGAATGGTTTCGAAGTACAGACAAGTAACTTTTGAATTTAATAGACCACATTTTAAACATTTACGAGTGACTGCAATTACACTAGACATTGTGGTTATGAATTAAACAGTTTTAAAAATCACTTGATGCATCCCATCAGCAATGACAAAAAATTAACATTTAGATAACATTAAAAAATTATGATTTTACTGCAATGCAATAAAAAATTAATTTTCTGAAGGGCATCCTGCAGCAAACTTGATTACCAAAGCATCTTAACATGAGAAATCATTAGGGTTACCTCGGGTAAATCCAGACGAAATTCAGCTATTTTCGTACTGTATGCTTTCTATTTCTACTACAATCATTTCCAAAACTGTTGCTTTCATTTATGCATTTCAATATTGCACTTTAGTATTTTCACACCGGATCAAAAAAAATATTTAAGGAGTGGATAAGAAAATCGGTCTGAACGTACATATCCGAAATTATCCTTAATTGGGTAATTCCGGACATCTACGTATTTCAGGCAAAAATGCAAAACAGATACTTTTTGATAACAGATTTAGAGACATTTTAAACTAGAATAATACGCTAAGAAGCATAATTAGGTACTTTTTTGGAAATTTTAATACACTCCGCCGAAAATTAGCGCCAACCTAGCTCCAATCTAGTCACTGCGCTAAGTCAATTAAAATGGATAAGCCTAGGCCATGTTAATTAAAATCTCTATTTCAACACCTTCACCATGGTTGAATCGCTCATGAAGAACATTACACTGCGAATACGTTTGAATTGGCAGCCATCTTAAATTAACAGCCACTCCGAAATTATCGCAGCGTCGCGGAAATGGTTTGAGAACGTGGTTGGTCACCATATAGGACAAATTAATGTCTAACCTATTCTATAAACGAAAGTAAAGAGCAACTGCGCAGAATTGTTTTATCGCACCTGAAATTACCAAGCAATTATTTAGGAGATCACGTCTTTTCGGTGCGACCATTTCAGCGCCACCTATTTCGTTGCCGTACGTTTTCTAGACGGATCGTTTCGGCGCCAATTCGGTGCTATTGGACAGTTCACTTATTTAGGGTTAGGGCTAGTGTTAGTAAAAAGCACAGAATACTGGCGCCGAAAAGTCGTGGACCCTTATTTAGTTACCGAAATAATAATCTACAATGATATAGGTAATACAAAAACAAAATAATTGCAATTTTACTTTCACGTCCGAAATTACCCTTGGCTGTCCGGAATTTTCCTGTTTGGAATTACCCGAGGTAGCCTTACTGTCGTGACACTATGGCCAATTTCAAAAAAATTCCGAACCAAGTGATTGCAGCAAACATAAACACTAATTATCAAAGCATTGACACTGTAATGCAACTTCTGGTATAGACGACTGAAGTCTGTAAGCTGCCACCTTGTAATTGCAAAGGGAAGTATATTTACTAATTTTATGCTGAGTTTGTTTTCAAGTAAGTTAGAGCTATGCACTTTATTCGTTACAATAGGTGTGGTGCATAAACTTACAAAAGTTTGAAGCAGTGTTTTCACTAAGCTACTTAATGTCAGCAAATCAGCAATTTGCTTGATGAAGGGCAAACAATTTTTGCCAATATGACAAATACATAATTAAAAGACGAATTTGACGAAATGTGACTTTAGGGCACATAAATTTAGTTTTACAGCTTTGGGCACATTTGTTTTGAGAAAATTTGTGCACCCATCAATCAGCCAAAAAGTTCGAGAAAATGCGGTTCGAGGTTGTTGCAAATATTTAGCATTTGGCACTTGCATGCTGCAATTATGTTTCCAACCAGTTTCATTTATTTCATGCTGCTTGACAAGTTGCTAAAAATCGCCACTTATTGAGCAATAATTGTAATAATCATTTGCCACGTAATTGCAACATACAAAATCACACTAAATACCACATTTTTCGAACTACAAGGCGCACTATCAATAAATGACCTTCAGTGCTTTGATTTTCTTATATACGATGCACCGGAATATAAGTGGCATTGAACGAAATGCAACTTGAAAAGTTCTTAAAACTTTTTAAAAAGTATTCATATATAAGGCGCAACTTAGGATAAAGTGCATCTTCAGTTTTTTGAAAGTTATAGTATTTTAAGTACACCTTATGGTACAAAAAATACAGTTGACTAAATTTGATTATGATAATTTTGATTAGATAATTAGATAATCAACAATTTAAAAATTCAATTCTGAATTGCAATCCAACACCAACTAACACTAGGGTTTGGTGGGGTAATTCGGGACAAAATTTCAGTTTTCCATCTCTATTTACCAACCTAGCACTTCTAAACTTGGTTTATCAACTTTTTTTATACATTTGGATATCCGACTTATATTTGGCAACATCTTGATTTTCAACGCTTAGCAGAGTATGGAATTATGGATTTTTAAGTTAAGCCACTCCGATGTCCCAATTTTTCCCACCCGCAAGGTAATTTGAGATATTGATAAAAGCATAGTAACAGTGCATAAAAAAAGATGAAAATTTGTTTAAAAAGATCTGGATAACATTCGAAAATATTTCGTAAGAAAATGATTTATGCTAAATGCGGCTTTTATTAGTTGTTTTTTTGATGTCAAAATTTTGTTGTGCGGTTTAAAGTATTAAGCTTGGATTGCGGCAAAATTGGCTTGCAAGGATAATTTTTGGAATGGATTTAACCATGCTACTCCGCTAATTTTTAAAAAAAATTTAGCACATTGGATCCTTCAAGACTTGAATTAAAAGATGAATGTAAAGAGATGTCTATTACTCCTGTACCCCATTACCCCAGGGTGTCCTGATTTACCCCATGTCACCAAATTACCCCACTAAACCCTATTTAACAAGCATAAATCAATGCTTACCTCAGCAGTCAAGTATTCAAGAATAGCAGCACTATAGACAGCAGCAGTCGCACCAACTCGACCATGGGAAGTTGTTCTTGTCTTTAAATGGCGGTGAATACGACCAACAGGAAACTAGAAATTAAACAAAAAGTTTTTAAACTAATTAGGCTACTGGAATGTGACAAGGTTAATTTCTTAACTTTATTCTGAATTTAGCTACCGTCGTCGGGGGTGACTTTGATCAGCGAGGCGACTTTGATCACCTGGGGTGACTTTGATCTTTCCCAGAAAACAACTACCAATTGCAAAATCCGTTGTCCATATAACGTCACATTGTACTTGGAGTTATGTGTGATTGCTTGGTCACGTGATTACTATTTTTATCGCCAAAATTTCATCTGGCACCAATTTTGGCTTTTAGAATGTGGCGGCTTGCCATTTCAATGCAAATGTAGATTAATCCGACGTGAATGGTAAACAAAAATAAAGCAAATAATCAAACAATATTCGGCAGCACTTTTAGCAACGTGGTACACTTTCCCTTGTCAGTTTTCACTTTCTCTTGTTAAATTTGCTATATCTAGTCTTTAGGTCTTCTTTTTCGAAATTGAACACACATTATCAAGCCACCTAGCGCAAATGTGCAACGTAATAGTGGTTGCAAGTTAATATTGACCTCAACAAGTGCTATATATTTGATTGGTTAGGAAGGAATCGAACCCATACCCTCCCAAACTCGAGGCAGACGTGAGATGGCCATAACCTAAAGCAAACCCCCTGTAATTGTACTTCAATCCACTAAAAACTAAATTTTAGTCCCCGACAACTTTTTAAAAAAATGAAAATAAACAAAGCCATCCTTCAGATGAGTTTACTTTGATAAAAGGCAGTTTTATACAAGTGATCAAAGTCACCCCTGGCACGGGGTGACTTTATCCGACATTAGGTGGCAGTATGCTCACATCATGTGACACTAATCGAAAAAAGCAATGTATCATAAGAAAGCTCAGCAACAGAGTGTTACGACCAGTTGATAAAGAAAGATGGAGAGGTAGTAGATCAGAGAACTTGAAGTTAGACAGGTGATCAAAGTCACCCCCGATGACGGTAGGCATTGCAACAAAATATCCAGACATTCTGACATTAAGTGTCAAAATTAACTTTTACAACTTACCCATCAGGCAAGTGAAATTAAATGTTTACTTGCCAGAGAAAATCTCCACTTGCCCAAAACAAATCGAAATAGGCAAAATAAATTTCACTTGGTTAAATTTTTGGAAGTGGCTAGTATTACGTTATGTAACACCCATAATGAGAATAAGAGAGGAAAGAGTGAGAGCTCATTTACTCTTTTTTGCTTTTTAAATTATTGTTACTGTTTGGGTTAGGATTAACGTTGGGGCAAAGAGTTTGAGTTAGGGCTAGAATAGCGATTTTCTTATTCTTACGTAACGTAACAGCAGCCTCTGCTTAAATTTTTTCAAAACGAATAAAAATACTTTGTAACAAAAGCACTGAATTTGCTTACTGTAATTCTCATATCTAATTTTGACAAAGTTAAACTTTGTAATTGTATGAAATTGTTATCTTAGAAAGATACAACTGCTCAAAATTCATTTTATTGAAATAGGAACTGCTTGAGGAAATAAAGAGATGCCCTAACTATTTTTCCACAATCCCCTTATTTTCGATAATACAATTTAATCCGTCTGACTCTATACCATTGGCAACTTGCATTTGATTTTGCAGTTTTGTGACATCACAGTGTAATGTAGATCAGTACTGCTAGCATAGGTTTACAGGTTCCAGTAGCCAAATTTGGTTATAGGCAACTCACTGCTACTGTATTACTGTACCAGTATTAGTTGGCAATCGCAATTTACCAGTACTGTACTTGTTTGGTACTCGAAAGTCCAATACTGGTACCGTACATTATCAAGAAAAATTATAAGGAAGTGGCTAGTATTACGTTACATATGGTAACGCTCGTAAGGAGAATAAGAGAGCAAAAAGTGAGCGCTCACTGCTCATTCACTGTACTCTTTTTTATTTTTTAAATTAATGTTAGAGTTTGGACTAGATTTTGAGTTTGGGTTAGGATTAATGTTAAGGCTTAATCTAGGGTTCCGAGTTTGGGTTAGGTCAAGGGCTAGGATAGCGATTTTCTTATTCTTACGTCACATAACATCAGCCTCTGCCAAATTATAAACCAGTTTAAAAACCAGAATATTAGCCTAGACTATTGCAGTTTATTTGCCTAAAATTAACGATTTAGAGCAAAAACACAGGCACTGGAATGCAGATATTAAAAACACAATCAGGCCAGAAAGCACCGAAGAGCTCTAAGATATTTAAGTCGAGATCCTCCTGACTAGTGACTGCACAAATGAAGCTATAAGCAAAAGCTTTATTAACATTGCTGACACAATGACAGCGTAATTAAACAGGACTGGTTAACTTATGGTATAACTAACTGATAGAGAAGGCCTACCTGTAATCCAGCTCGTGCTGATCTTGAAATCGCTTTAGCCTTGGCTTTTCCAGAGTCTTTTCCTGCTTTTCCACCAGCCTATAACCAACACAACAAGATCAAAAACAACTTTCAGAAAATGATCCACTGCGCAGCTGCAATGGCCTGGTTTGCGCAGCTGGAACAGCAGGTATGTTCTCAAAAATAAAATCTAGTTTTTATTTCCAAAATATTTTTTTATTTGAGGATTATAAGCAAAATAAGAGACCTAGCTGAACACATCACATTCTACTGCAACGAATTATGGTGGGTTTTCCCATGAACTGCTTCCGATTTCAAAAAATTTTTGCGATATAAACTTACCATTTTTCTTTTTGTCTCAACAGTCTTTCCAGCCTTCAACGTACTTCGATAAAACTGGGTTGATCACCTGACCACATTGAGTCGTTGTATCGAGTTTACGTCATAGCTCATCATCCAATCAGATGCCGTTACGGTTCATTCGCTCAAAGACAGTTATTTACTACAGAGCGTTTCCCGCTTTTGCGTTAATTCGTAATGTTTTGCGTAAGTGTAATTCTCAGTTAAATTATGGCGCCAAGCAAGACAACCGCGAAAAGTTGGAAGCATCTGTTTTTCGGATATGACAGAAAATGAATTTACCGACAAGACTCAACGCCATGTTTGTGTTTCCGTGACAAAAACCGACGTTAACCGCTAAAAAGAGCAAGATTTCTTTGCTACATTAGTTTTTCTGGAACTTCAAACTTAAAATAAAATGTTGACAGCTGGCTTAAATAAATAGAGCGTATCTAATGTTAAGGCATCTCAGCGAGAAAACGCGCGGTAATGCTCCAAGTAAATTTAGTTGATGTGGCAAAAGAGAGAGATATTTATGCAGTGCCGTCGCTACGGGGGGTCAGGGCCCCCCTCCCCCTAACAGCTGCTTCTGCCCCCCATTTAGATTCACTCAAAATACTGTTTTTGGAACATCACTCAATGACAAGACAACACGCAAGGATGGAAAAAGGAATAATTACGTTCCAAGATAAGTCTCCTTTGACGATTTCTCGATTCTTTGCGAAATTGCTGGCAACCAACTGCGATGTCACATAAACGTGACGCAGTATTCCGTCTTGTTAACACGCCTTTACACATGTGTCATGTTTTTTTTTTTTTTTTGGAGACCACCTGAATTTGGGCGAAAAAAACGTTTGAATTTCCGATTTCGGCCGAAAAATCACTCTCAATTTTGGTGAAGACATCCGAATTTTTGAGGTTTTGTGCTTCAAATCCCCCCCCACCAAAATTTTCTGGATCCGCCACTGTTTATGACATAAAACAATACGTGATACATTTTTTTTCAAAGACCTGCAGTTTTAATTTTTAGAGCACACTCAAGATCTTGAGGTCGCAATCAGTGGCGTAACTAGGGTGAAGGGGCTTAAGCCTCCTAAGCCAATTCACTTAAATAATTTAACCTTAAAATACGAGCGTTTAAACGTATTTTAGACTTGACTTGAAGTTAGAGGAGGGGCTGAAGTTGCTAAGCAATTGAATTCTTTGAAATGACGTCTGAATTTTAGCAATTTAGTTAATTCATATGGCTTCAAAAAGTGCGAAATGTGATTAAAACAGCGTTAAAATTGCTATTTTTTTGCTGCAAAATCGCAAAAATTGCCCAGCTCCTCGGCCACAGCCACTACATATTTAGTGACAATGTCCCGTCTGTGACACGCTTAAGTTGCATTAGTTTGTTCAGCGCTGGGGTTAAATCATGCAGTTTTTGTGCAAAGAAAATTTTACTTTTGGTTCAACACTCTTAGCAAAATCCTGTTTGCACGTCTGGTAGCATTTACTGCTATAGATAGATTTTTCAAGCGACTATGGGCCCCAGACAAAACGAGCTAAGAAACGCGGCTGCCCTCTTTATTTTAAAATTGCGTATAATTGTAGCCGTACAAGATCAGAAGATCAGTTTTTATTTGGAAATTTTAGTGCCCCCCCTCTTTTGGCTAGTTCCCCCTCACTTTATTTGCTCTGGCGACGGCACTGTATTTATGCTCTGATAAAATGCCAACTTGAAAACGAACTGAAAAAAAATTTTATTTGGTCTGTGCGTAGTAGTAGAATATATTCCTCAACCAAACACTCACGCCAAAGTGTAATAGTACTGCTCATGACGCATTATAAAGGAATCAGTGTTGTGTTGATTGAGCAGGAAGCACCGAATAACCTTGCGGTTTTCAGAGTCAAGGTGTTTCCTGTCAACGTACATGTTTTGTTGCAGTAAAATTTAAAATCAAACTACAGTTAACGTTTTAGTTTAACTTCAAAAAAAAAAAAAAGATAAAGAAAAAAACAAAAAAAAACACACACACACACACAAAAAAAAAACTTTCTTAACCAATTGCTAATGCAATAGCAGTAACCGTACCATAGTACTGTAATTCGCAAAAATAAAAAATAAAAACAATAAAAATTTTCAAAAATAAAAAAATGTGGTAACCGAATTAATGACAATGTTGTAATGGTATAGACGCAGTCTTGACAGCAAATGAATAGGCTTTTGTTACACAAGAGCAATTTGCTTGCAAATTTTCGGTTAGAGTTGAGTAAGAACTGAATATATTGCTTGGTAAATGAATCCCATTGTTTATTTTCAGTTTAAAGATTAATTGTACTCCATAATTTTGATCCTCTAAAAGATAATTGGTTCTGTGCAATTTTTTGCCAACACCAGGAAGAAAGTAATTGGAGCTAGAGGCTTGTCTAGTACCATATTTATGAATTTATGATAGTTGGTTATTTTAACGAAGTTGTTATTAAATGATTTGGATAATTTATTGTGTTCCAATTTGTACATAAATTTAGCCAACTTAAGTCTGTTACACATCCTGGAGTTTTTGTAATTTAAAGGTTTTGTATAGATTACTGACATTTTGGTAAGTTGAACTAAAATTAATTGCTCTCAGTATATCATTCATTCAGGCGCGTATGCAGAAATCTTCAATGGGGGGGCTGTTTCGCCGGTTTGGGAGCTGGGCTCCCAGCTGCCGGAGGCATGCGCTAGAAAATTTTGCATTTTTTTGGCAAAAATAACTTAATTTTAGAACTATTTGATTAAAATTAGTCCTATTAAAACGCCGCAGAGAGATTAGCTGTGCAAAACAAGATTACATTAAAAAATGTCGTGAAAAAAAAAGATTACATTAGTCGCTTAATTGGGCTATGTGGAAAGTAGTTATATTGGTAGAATTTCAGTTCTCTTATTTACATGCTGGTAAATCATAAAATCCTACACCAGTAGTTCAATGCAACTCTCAAGGAGCAATTTATTTTGTTTGCACTTTACAGAGAAAGATATAATTATGGGGGTTAATGAAAGGAAGTTTGAGAAAAGTGATTGGTAATTAATTAATACAAAATAGCCCCCCCCCCCCTTATTTCGGAGCTTATATATGTTTTGATGAAACCTATGTTAAGCATTTTTCAATGAGCGATCAAATTTGATTACCAATTTTTTGCCATTTTATAGTTTTTTTCTGATTTATGAGTTGTTGTTTTTTTTAATTAGTCTTCCTCCCTAAATAAACGTTAAAATTTATTGTTTCAAAAGCTAAAATCTGTTGTTTCAAAAAATGTCTCATTTAGGCGAGGTTCGAGCAAACTGGTGCAACTCAAGCGTACCAAAGACTGGCGGCTGAGCGATTTCTGTGATTTTTTTTTGAAAAAAATAATCATTTTAACGCCATTTGGTTCACATTTTGCACGTTCTGGAGTCATTATAGGGTTGTGCAGTGCTTGTGCTGCTTCAGGCGCGTAGCCAGAAATCAGCACGGAGGGGGAATGCTCCGAGAGTCTGGGTCCGACACTCCCAGCGCACAAAAACTTTGTATTTTTGTACAAAAATAACTAAATTTTAGGCCTATTTTGATAAAAATTAATGCTTTCAAAACATGGCCTATAAAATTAGCAATCCAAAAACATGATTAAACTGGTTGCATAATGGGCTTTGTGGGAGGTGGCGCATGGTAAAATTTCACTTCTCTATTTACACATGGTATATTATAAAATTCTATAGTTCAATAAAAGTAAAACTTGCAAGAAGTAATCTATTTCATCTATGTATTATAGAGAAAGCTACTGGGTGGGTTAATGGAGCAAGATTTGAGAGAAGTAATAGGTAATTAGGCTAACTACTACAATTCAGAATAACCCCCATTTCCTGTTTCTGAGCTTAATTTTTTTTATTTTTTTATGAAACTATGTTTAGCGTTTTCCAACAAGCGAAGAAATTTGATTGCTTATTTTTGGTCATTTTTAAAGTTTTTATTGGCAAATTAGATCCCGTTGTAAATAAATGTTTCAAAAGATGCTTTGAATCATTTTTAGTTCATATCGGTGCAAAAGACAGTCTCAGAAGAGCTAAAAATGTGGTATTTTCCTGAATCTACATTTTGGTCGACAGACCAACGGCCACAGGCGTAAATCAATATTATATTATCTAAATAATTTTTTAAAAGATTTTGCTTTTACCATTGGCAGACTCTGCATCAAAGTAACACTATATCATTGCCTCGATTATACGGATGAAGAATCGCCAAAACATTATTTTGATTGTACTATACTTTACCAAATTGTCGTTGAGGGTGATATTTACCTCCTAAATTACGACAAAAAATTTGGAGTCATTTGAAAGAACTAAATTGCTAAAATTTGGATATCATTTGAAGAATTTAAACTGCCCAGCGTCTTAAGCCGCCCTACTTACAAAGCAAGAACAAAACACGTTTGAACGCTTGTGTTTTGGAGTTAAAATTTCTTAGTGATTTAGTTAAGAGTAGACTTAAGCTCCCTCTCCCCCTGGTAGCGCTACTGGTTTGCTCCAGCACATCTGTTTTTAATCGGACTAAGGTCGGCTACTGACGAGGCCCCCGACCGTTAGTCAACTGATTTTCAGTCTAAAACAAGTTCTTTGCTGTAAGATTATAATCTAAAGTTTCGCTAATAGGATTTCGTGCTGACTTTGCGAAATTTGAATCTCTCTTCCGATCTAGCAGGCGCAACATTTTGTACTCTAATTGAAATGGCATTTATTTTTATTCACAGACAGTAGCGTAGATAGGGACTAGGGAGACATTGCGCCATGCTCCCTCCACTCCTTGGGGCCATGATCATGACCAGGGGTGCAGAAACCCGGGGGGGATGGGGGGATATATCCCCCCAATAATTTGACGGTATCCCCCCCAATAATTTGAGTATGGTCTACATCTGCATCCCACCCAATCCTTTGACTCTAGTGTGCACAGTAGCGGAGCCAGTTTTAGTCAATTCCAGCGCAAAAAACAGTCTCAAAAGAACTAAAAACGTGGTATTTTTCTTATTCTGCATTTTGGTTGACAGGCCAATGGGGAGGGCTCTCCAGGAATTGACTAAAAAGTGATTTAAAGCATCTTTTGAAACATATATCCAGGGGGGCTAATTGTCAAAAATTAAAGTCACAAATCAATAAAAACTTTAAAAATTGCCCAAAAACAGACAATCAAATTTGATCGCTAGGGTAAAAATGCCAAACATAGGTTTTATCTACAAACACATTATAAACTCAAGAATAAGGGGGGAGAGAGGGGGGGTTCTATTTAGTGTTACTTAGTTAATTACCAATCACTTCTCTCAAATATCTTTCCATTAGCCCCCCCCCAATTATTTTTATTTATAAAATATAGACGAAATAGATTACTCCGTTTGAGTTTTAATGAATAATAGGATTTTATGTTTTACCAGCTTGTTAACAAAAAAACTGCAATGTTATTATTAACCACTTCCCATATAGCCCATTAATGCAACCAGTTGAATCATGTTGCGCTGCCAATTTCTATGCCACGTTTTAAAAGCATAATTTTTTTAAAAATAGCTCTAGAATTAAGTTATTTTTGCAAAAAAATGCAAACTTTTCGAGCGCTGGGGGCTTCGCCCCCAAACCCCCGTGCCTCCGGTGGCTGGGGGCTCCGCCCCCAGACCCCCAAAACAGTCCCCCATTGCGAATTTCTGGCTACGCGCATGGGTGTGCATTTAAGCGCAGGTTTCCACTAGAAATCGGGAAAAAAAGTGCTCTAGTTTGGGTGAAGACTTTTTTTTTGATCTTCACCTGAACTCCGGGAAAAAAAGTGTTCCATTTTTGGCAAAGACCTTTTTTTTGGTCTTCACCTAATTTGCTCAACTGAAAAAAATCATGGTCGAGGTTCATCCCCCCAATGTTGAAAATAGGGCAAAATTGGGGTAAAATTGCAAATTATCCCCCCCAATGCTCAACAAAGATCGGCACCCCTGATCATGACACACTGTAAAAAATGTTAAAATTAGCCTTGTTTGATTAAACTCGAGCATACACACGGAAAACAGTTTCGCGCCCTGGTGAGGAGACAGCGAAGAACTTTCGGACTTCGATTTAAGCTTCCACCTGTTTCGACTTCACACTCTTCCTCTCAATGCTGAGCGAAAAAAGCAGGAAAGCTAGCGATTAGGTTAGCTGGGAATATCATTTTTTAGTTTAACCCTACCGGGAATCGAACCCGAACCTATCGTTTCAGTGGCAGAGATGCCGAGATCTCACTAGTAGCACGATCTAAAAGTAGTCTGACTACTAGAACGACTTCGTATTCAGAGATCGCTCTAGAAGTCGTGCTACAAGTCTCACTACTAGTGAGACTAGCAAGCAAGAGTTCGTATTCACAAATCTCACTACAGCTAGTGAGACTACTAGTCAGACTAGAAAATTAGGCCAAATTTGCTGGAGCGGTCGAGACCTGTCTAGAAGTCTCACTAGCTGCTATTTTCTAACGAAAAACAACGTAACCAACGCTTATTTTCTGTCCAAAGCAATATAATTTTATTCTTATTTTCCCGTTCACTGCAATTTTAATACGATAAAGTGGATATTTTTGTCTGAACCATTGATTTAGCATTGTAAATTTAAACAATAAAAAGTTTCAGAATTTATGATTTTACGGGAAATGCCTGCAACCAATGCTGCCACAAGCAACTTTTCAAAATTCGCTAGAATTACCAAAAAATATCACTAGATCTAAGAAAAATATCACTAGATTTCAAATTTCAGGTTTTTTGAACAGTTTACGCCCCTTCACACTAATGCTGCCTCAGGCTACACTCCAAAATTTACTAGAATTTTGTGAAATTAAAAAAAAAAGGTCTTCACTTCAGCGACCCACAGTTTTCGCGTAATTTTCTTGGTCATCTCAAAAAAAAAAAAAAAAGGGTCTTAACCAGGTAAGTCTACTTTCAAGTATTTTCACATTCTACAAAAAATTCACTAGATCGTTGAAAAAATTCACTAGGTCACTAGAACGGACTACAATTCACTAGATCTAGTGAAAATTCACTAGGAGTGGCACCACTGCCTGCAACATTCGCTCTCATCAAGCGCAATTAAAAAGAAGTTCTTGTGAGTGCCATCATTAGACCGTATCGCTACATATAAGCCATGTAATACCGCAATAAATTTTTTCCGACGCATTTTTAAAAGTTCGCTTTTAAGTGCGGGAGTTGTCATTACTGGTCAAATTATGTATTTTGTTTTGGTTATTGAAATCTACAGCATTTAATTACTGCATATCGAAACATGTCCGGGATTGTTTGTAGTTACCTGTTAACTCTTAAAACGAAAAAGCGATTTAAAAGAACAGAACCAGTAGAATAACAAAAATCTTAAACTCAGTTGTCAATATAACAATCAGTAGCCCACTAAATAAGGAACCGTTCGAATATCATATGACACTTTTTTAGGCATTTTTGACTCCACCCTCCGCCATATGCCGCTATTTCGAAGCCCAACCTTTTGCATGGGATTAAACGCTTATCCGACGCTTTGTGCACCCGCCCCTGGAGGCTTCATATATTTGAACGGCTTCTAGCGGTACTATACGAATATTTCGTATCTCACACAATTAAGCAGCAGCAGCTGTCGGCCACGAATCATTATGATTACAATAGTTTGCTATTAACTTTCGGCAGCAGAAAAAATCTTGGTATGCCTAAATGAGTAATGGTATTTTATAGGAAGGATAAAAACTCAATAAAAGAAAACCAATTTTTCTCACTTCCACTTGAAGCAAACTCCTTGATATCTAAAAAGCGATTAGTATCAATAACAATCTTTCAAATCAATATTTATTGTGTACAGCGTGCGAGCGAAATTGCTTCCAATTGAAGCATCGCATTAGATTTTCGAAAACCGTATAAAAAGTTAACTTCGTTAGCCAAAACGCTTCGCAAAATGCAAATTAATATGTTGATGCGGTACCAATAATTGATTAATTTTTGATACAGTTCAAAATAATCGAACAAGAACCTACATATATTGCAATATGAATTGCCGATATAGCAAAAACAATGATGTAGCGCTCGTAATTAAAATAACTTTTGATACGCATATCGAGTTAACATTTTTTGACGCCTTTCTCCTTTCTTTTGCGGTTTCTGGTGCAACGTAGCGAGTTTTTACGTACAAAATCCTGTTGAGTTTCACCTTAAAGCAGCGGTTTGGTCGTAAACCAATGCAAAGGTTACTACAGTTCAAAGATCGCACTAGGTAGTCTCACTAGAGTTAGTATAGATGTTAGCACGATCTCTGAATACGACTCGAGTTCATGCTACTTCTAGTGCGACTATTAGCCCGTAAAACAACTTTCTAGATCGTGCTACTAGTGAGATCTCTGCATACGGGCCCTAAAGTGAATAAGCATCCTGTTTATAGAATGATCGTTTCTATCAACCTCACTTTGTCAAGTTGCAGCTGTTCTTTTCAGTTCGAAAGAAAATTTATTGAAAGCAAGAAACATAAAAGGCATAATTCACAACCAAATAATGTAGCCGGTAAAAACACTAAGTCGTGTTCCACATTTACTTGCAAGCAGATTTGTCGCGAGAAATACAGTAATAGGTTGAAAAAAGTCGCAGTTCGTAACGATGCCAAGGGAAAACAAGATATGATTGGTTTTGCATAATTTTTCCCTCACATACGTTGTGATTTGCCGAATCAATCAACTATCATTCAACACTGTATTTCAAAGTAGGGCTACTTGCAGGTAACGTCACATTCGCTGCAGTAAACCGGAGTTGTGCATAGAGCAAGCTGGGCTCAGTTTAACAATAACGTTCGCGAAAACTGAACAACATCCAACAGGGATTATCACTGAAGTAACATTGTACAATTCTCTTATCTCCATATGGAAAATTACTTGCAGTCAGTAACCTCTCCATGGTGCGGGTATTGCGTCCCTTTAGCTCGCACAGAAATTTTGAGATTTGTTTTTGCTTTACAACTTAAATATGTGGCACTGGCAAAGAAAATCGCGAAAACTTTTGTTGAATTCAAACCTAAGAGATGGCACATCTTCTAGGGTTATAATGCTACAGAACAAAATGTTCGTCAACAGCTTTTGGGGAATTTAAGCAAACACAATATTGTCTAACAAAGCAGAGAAACTCAATTAGGGCGCTTTTGGCAACAATGCTTTCTTTTCTCTCTTCACACACACTACGTCTACAGTTAAATCAAACCAATTTGATATACCAGCCTACACCGTTTCGATACTTAAAAACTGGTTGTTTCGTCTGACAGAAACAGCAATACATTTATGATTTACTGTACAATACAGCGTAAATGACGTAATAGGATCTGCTGCAATAAAAGCAGGTGTTTTATGTACAATTTGTACATTCTTTCAAGTTTTCACATTATATAAAAAATTGACAAGATTCTAGAAAAAACTCCAAGTTTTAAACCAAGTGTCCGGAAATGTTAAAACAAATGTCAAAAAAGTCACAAAAGCCACTGACACCGAAAGCCTTTTATAGATTAAAATAACACTGCTGTGATTTTAGTTGAACCTGCCCCGGCCTCTTCCGCGGCCCAACATGTTGCGTGCAGTCTTCTTGCGCGTCACAGTTTCAAACTCCGATGTTCCAGCTGCAAAACAAATTTAAACTTTTCAAAAAAAAAAAAATTGAATTGAGGCTGGCTGTTCTTTATTTTTCGCGAACTTTCAGCTTCATTTTGTTTACTTTATTGCATAAAATTGTGACACAAATTCATTCTAGCTCGATTAAAAGTTGTCATTTGTAATAAATCATTAGTTAGACGGGCAATATATAAAAGGCCAAGTAAACTCTGCTGATTATATGGAAATGCGCTGCCCTAGCCGGAGTTCTTAATTATTATTTCATGCTGAGGCTAGCATTGTTCTTGAATTTTAAGAAAAAATGAGCCTCGTGTTCGTAAAATTGTTCCTATAAAAAAGAGTATTCAAAAAATTATCAAGAACAAAGCAAATTTCATGCATTAATGCATCTTATTGTTCTGTTATAGCAGTAGAATCAGCCAATATCAACTTCTCAAAAACATGAAAAAAGTGTCAGTGTAAGCAAATCAATAGAATTTGTTCCTAGATTCCGATTTCAGTTCAAGGGAGAGGGCCCTGCATTGCTTGCAAGGATTAAACATGTTCTCTTGAGGCCCTCTCTACACTGAGCGTGAAAACGTAGGCGTACGAGTGTATTCTTAGTTTCTTTTAAACGGAAACTCAGTACGTCCGGCGCACGGCCTAACCACCGTACAAGCTGCCCGTTGGTTACAATAAACTAAGAATACGCTCACGAATTCAAGCCCTGCATAGACCGGATCAAATCATGTTTTCGCATCAACTAAGACTAAAACATAGGCAAGCACGGTAAATTTTGAAAGTACTGTCGGTATCGGTAATTGCAAAAAAAAACCAGTACCGGAAATAGCAATTACAGTACATTTTATTTACCAAGTTGCCTTGGCCAGAAAACAGCGAAGAGACCTTTTGGTCTTCGAGTCAAGCTGCCACCTGTCTACCACACACGGTGGAGGTTTCACACTGTCCCTTTTAATGATGAACGTCAAGCAAGGAAAGCTGTGAATACCAAGTTTTATAGTCTTTGGTTTGACCCGACCGGGAATCGAATCCAGGTCTTCCGTTTCAGTAGTAGATGCTCAATCCAAATGGTTCTCAAACGGGGCCACGGAAAATTGACCAAAAAAATCCCCTTTTTTGGACTGAGATGAAAATTTGGGGAAAAATCCCTTGGAATTGTGGTTAAGACCTTTTTTTTCTTTTGGTCTTGAAGGAAATTTGGGAAAAAACCCTTTTGAATTGTGGTGAAGACTTTTTTTTGGTCTTTAATCGGCTTGGCATTGGGAAAGAAAAATAGAAAGCCGCGCAGGGAGCCATTGGTGGTGAGAGTCTCTAGAAGGGGGCCACAGACCTTCAAAGGGTGAGAACCACTGCTTTAACCACTGGACCACAGATCGGTGCTGAGTAACTTAGTAAGAAGTTAATTGTAGTAAATTGAATTTGTTCAAAAGGAAATGTGCCAGGCTACCTACGTTAATAGGGACAACAACGACAAAACAAAATACTGCAAATATGATAGATCAATGAGTAGCTCAGTTCGTCTAAGTCACTAACCTGATGAAATGCTCGCCGCATCAAAATCTTGCGACAACGAGTCGATGTGGTCACGTGATGGGAGATCAACGCTGCCTGTGGCAACAAATGGTATTAAAATAATATAGACTATATTATAATTATTGTCAATGAAAGATGGAACTGTTTCGCTGTTGGAACTCATCAGCTGCGTGTAGACGGCTTTGGAAACTGGCTAGCAGTAGAGACAGTTTAGTTTTTAACTTTGTGGGACTTAAAAACCTTTTGAAATTTTTTAAAGGTTTTCAACTTAAAAAACCTTTGACCGGAGTGCTCAAATTTCAAAAACAAAAGCAATGAGCAGCGCACTATGCTTGTGGCTGTGGTGTTAGAGACCGCTACGTGCAAATGTTGGGAAACAAAAAATTCAATTAACCTCTTTCACGAAGTTGGAAAACAAAACGAATATAATAGTCAAGCTTCAAAAGAGTCTTCAGTGAAACATAACAATGAGCAGTTGAGAGCAAAATTCAGTAACAGCTAACTCAAAAATTTATTTAACATTAAGGCCTGGCCTGCCCTTGGCAATCTGGCATACCATCGCAAGCGCGTTCTCAGCAATCAAAACAGCGCTTTGTTATTTATACAAATTTTACGAAGATAAGTCCATAAGCCTGGCGGCATATTTCCGAAAGAAACCTTTCTTTTAGCACATTGATTTACTTTCTCTCAGGCTGGCAATACTGCCTGAACCTTACGTCTAATGCAAGTTTCTGTAAAAAAAGAATCGAAAAACGCAGCGTGAACTGAAGAATCAGAGCACAAGATTTGTCGGGCACGCGCTTTATTGCTCTCACAACAGTATTAACCGTAGAGGGCTGACGGTGTCGAATAGAGCAAGTCTCATATTTAAATCGAGCTAAAGTAGAAAAAAAGCGGCAGATAGTAACGATAAGGGTACGTTTATTAAAAAAAGAGCAAACGCTTACTTGTACTCTGTTGATCCACCAATCGCGGTGGAGCTTTAAAATTGGCGGCCAGCCTGCTTCTGTTTTGTTGTTGCTGGTGCCGCTGAAACATAAGGATAGCAATCAATCATGATGCACGTTTCAGCCTTCAACGCCACGCTCTCGACTTGCAAACACAAATACGTACCAAATAATCCGGACCTGTGGTGGGTCGTCTGCTGCTAGTACCGAGACTCGGGGTGTTTCCTGGAAAAATATATTTGCGGACGTTATTTCTTCGATTGTGACGTCATTTTACCAAAAATCTAAATTGAAATAGCGGAGGCCATTGCGATTTTAAACCTTTTTAATAAAAAGACGCAAGCATAAAAACATTAAAAGTAAAATCAGTTGGCTCAACAGTTTTGTATGACCGGACTGATTTTAACTGCAGTTTTGAAACCGCGCTTTTTTGTCTATTTTTCTTCTAAATTATATTGGATATATTTCATTTGTTTGGTTTAGCTTTAGTTGCACCCCTGCTGAGTAATTTGGTAGGATATCTTAATTTTTTGCCATTTTTGAGTTTTCAACTGCATAGTGATTGGTGACCCTCTATCGGTGGTTTTTGGGTACGAAGTTTACACCGTAAATACGGGTATTTGTTGATTGCTACACCATATTGAGGTGGTCAACAGCGTTTGAAATTTTGCGTCTGAAATTCCCCTATTTGGCCGAATGGCCGTATCTCCGAAACTCCTGGTCGAGTGGTTGTAGATTGACAAAATTGGAATCAAAATGCACAAAACGGTCGGTAGGCCTTATAGCTGCTCCAAAAAAAGCTTCTTAAAAAAAATTGGCGCTTTTCGTACACTTTTTGTTCCTCCCAAATAGCGATTACCAAGATACTTATCTGTAAACTTACGTTACGTCAAATCAAGATGCTAATGCTTCAAGCTTGCTTGAATTGTGACAAATCTCTTGTTTCTGCCATGCTAACCAATCAAGACACGGTCACAAACCCACAACTTGCAGTATTGTGATTTGACTTACCACTTAATTGATGTCGTTGAGAAGGTTGTCCGCTATCACCCTGCCCTAGAGTAGTGGCGTCTGTGCAGAGATTTGAACCCAAGGCTGAAGTGGAAGGACTTAAATCAGTGCAATCCAACCGACTTGGTACCTAAACATAGCGTTTTTATGCTCGCAACATAAAACTAATGAAGATTAGGCGAATCGTATTGTTGCACAAGTTCCCCAAAAGTGCTCCTGTCTAGTTTTTAAACCGACAGATCAAACGTACGGCTCTACTGCTCAGAGTTCACCATTGAGTCATATTGAGTAAAAAAGAAATCTGAAAACACGACAAAAGAAGAAGACTTAAGCTTACAGCAAAATTAAGTTAACCGACTGTTGAGCACATATCATTAATAATTGGTTTCCACTAACTACACCAAAATGCAGATTGTAACAACCAAAATGCATATTATACTTACAATGTCATAGTTCCCCCGGTATCGAATATCTCTCGCACCGTACATATCTTCATTTCGCCTACCGTTGGGTGTGCGAGGTGATCTGTTGCGTCGGGAGCGCTGAAATAAAAGAAATCATGGAGCGTTTTTGTTGTCGCAGCTGAATCACTTCCACTCGATTTCGGAAGATTGTTGCTCAATGCTCAATTGCTCATGCTTCATTACAGTTTGAGCAATCTAGTTGTGGTAAAAATTACGTCCACTAAAGCTGAAAACTTTCATTGATCATAAATCCCTGATTGTAGCCAGTTTGCAAACCTGTCTACACAGTTTAATGTAAGAATCTTGCAATGTGAAAAAACGTAATTGTAATTACATCGTTTTTCACTTAGTTGTCTTGGCCAGGAGACATTGAAGGGGCCTTTCAATTAGCGAGTCAAGCAGCCACTTGCCCACCACACAAGGTGGAAGCTTCACAATCTAAATGTCACGTAGAAAAGCTGTGAATACAAATTTTTCAAGCCTTTGGTTTGAAACGACCGGGAATCGAACCCGAGTCTACCGTTTCAGTAGCAGTCGCTCTTTCCACTCGACCACTAATCCGTAACTATTCATATCCAATTTCTATTCAGTTGATAAGTCTTGCTTAGCGATTCTTTGGTTCAGGAACTGATACATCACAACAGTACCCTGTTCTCAAAACAACAGAACAAACATTCTCGTAATTTTATATGCATGAGATCATAGCTCAACACCGTTACAAACAGGAATCAACTTCCTCTGCGCGCATAAAAATAGACTCGGAAAATCCCTGTTAAGTTGTAGCAAAGTACCATTATTGGGCGAAAAAAAAAACGAAAAAATAATATAAATAAATAAACCGTATTTGATGCTAAAAATTACGATGATCATACTTTTCATTTAATATCAACCAATAAAAGCAATATTTAAAAAACTTAAAAAGTCTAAACTGTCAGCTTGTTTTGTCTGAAAAGGACATCATTCGTAACGCGTTCGCTTCTGCAGTAGTCCCAGATCGGTTAAATGGGACACAGTATTCGAGGCTAAAGTTGCCAAAAGCAATGATGCGGAGATGAGCCCAGCAAACTTTTAGACGCCGGGGCGTAACATTATGCAGCAATTAGCAAAGGATGATTTTACTTTTCCCAATCTAATCACAACTTCACGCGTATTTCAAAACAAACTACGTACCGGTCTCTCATCGACTACAACATTTTCCGGTCTAGTAATGACAAAGCTGGGAGGTTTTCTCACTGGTAAATGCTGATCGGTGATCTCGAAGCCGTATACCTTTGTCAACGAGTCGCTCATCCAGAAGCTGCGAAAAAAACATTTTAAATCTTTGCAGCAAAAAAACTTTTAATTAATTTGTAAATTGTGATCTCATGACCCAACACAAAGTTGACTTGCTAGGAGACAGCGAAGGAAAGGTTCGATTTTTTAGTCAAGCTGCCACTTGTCTCGACTTACATCATCAGAGTAAAGAGATTATTACGTAAGATAAGAGGAAACTTAGCAAACAGTCGAGTGCAATGGATCCACTAGAGTGAATAGAAGCAAGTACAAAAATGCATAAAAAAAAGTGAACAAACAATTGATTGGTTCAGCAGAGTGAATAGAAGCAAGTTAAAAACCGAGTAAATTAAAAAGCAAGAATTTTGTACCATTAAAAAACTGAATATGTTGCCTGCTAGTAAGCTGTTAGTTCAAGCAGCTGCTGCAGCAGACAACCACAGAGTTCACCTTCACCTCTGTGGTTGTCTGCTGCAGCAGCTGATTATTCAAAGCGATTATTCAAAGTTGCCCGACGTAAAGTGATTCCTATTCAAAGTTGCCCGACGTAAAGTTGAAAATAATGTAATTATTCACAGATTTCTTACTAGTTTTCAAATCTCGTTATACTTGCTGCATTACACTGAAGCGTAAAAACGAGTTTGTGGCGACCATTTCCGCGTCATTGCACTCGGGAACACAGCTCCCTTCAAAGAAATGCCACAGCGGTGACAAGCCGTTGGCAACACTGAGCCCAATTTGACCGGCTCGGAGATTTGAACCTCAGACCTTCCGCCTATAGAAATGAACGCGTTACCGCTCAAAAAATTCTAGATCAGAGCAAACAGAATAATGCAGACTAACCAGCATTTCTTCAGTGTAAGGATGGCACAGTGCACACATTCCAATTCGTTGTGGTAGTCGCATCTGAAAACACACGGCTGTCGATGTAGTTTAAAACAAAAAGAATAAATAACAAGAAGTTTGAAATACTCGTCGTATTGCAGAAGCGAAAAGTCCAATCTCAGCCTTAATCAGATTGAAGTACACAATTCCTTTCCAAAAAATGTCGCAGCAAAGCGAACCGTTGGCAAAGCTGGGCCAATTTGACCGGGCCGAGAACTGAACCTCAGACCTTGCCCGTCCAGAAGAGAAAGTGCTGTCACTCGAAAAGCTCAGTCGACTGCAGGTCAACAAATTGCCGCTAAAATCAACATCCAAACTCAAGCACAAACATGGTTTTTAAAGTTTGCTAAAGCTAAAGTCGCATTAAAAAAGAGCTGAACAGACTTTTTGGAAGGAATGCCAAATTGGACGAAACGAGGGTGTGTGCAGGTCAACAAAGTTGAAGAAATCCCAGATGAGGTAAGAAGTACTTTGGTCCACACAGGGACGAGGACAAAATAATAGGTTTTCGACTGGGTGGGAATAAGTAATGTTGAACAATAAAAAATTAAAAAAAAAATACGGTGAGAAGGACAGGTTTGCATCGTCAATATCGCAGTATCTTTCGTTCACGATTGCTGGCAAAAATTCTGGTGTATGGTCATTGGCCAAAACTGCATTCTCAAAGCGGGGCCCCGACTAAATTACTTTGCAGGCCGGACTTTAGACACTCCTGTATTTGTTAAAAAGTTTATTAGCCCTCGAATTTTTCTCAAGTCACTCCTAAACTAAAATACGTTCTCGATGACAAGTTAACACCAGCGGATTCAAATTTAACAACTCACGTTGTGTTGGCCTCATAGTCATACATGTGGCTGTTGCAGCCTTCCTCGATGATGCTGAGCGAGGGTCGGATCATACCGGCATGGGAGTACAGCTCAGCGGCCATGTCCTCGAACTCGAATATATTGCAGAGCTTGTTGCTCACGCCTGAAATAATGAGCCGTTATAAAGTCAAGCTCCCAAATACGGTTTGGTTTATGTGCAAAACAGGCTCCTTCACACGAGGTTCCTTAAAATATGCTTCAAAGTAAGTGTGATTTAATGCAAAGTCAATTCGAATCAAATTTTTCATTATACTGAATACTTGCTGTATTACGCTGAAGCGTGAAACAAGTTTGAGGGGCTCATCACCGCGCCATTGCGCAAGCGAGCAATGTTGTAGCGGTGGCGAGCCACTAGCAACACTGTGTTCGGTTTCACCGGCCCGAGAATTGAATCTGAGACGTCCCGTTTCAGAGACGAACGCGTAACTGCTCGACTAACTGGCCGATAACGAACAACTGGTCGTTATCGCTCGATCAACTGATCGTTACCGCTCGATCAACGTGGTTTATTGTAAATCCATTTTTGTTGATTCAATTCAATCACAGTTTTCCAAACCAGAGTTTCCAAAAAGATTCGATCTTTAAAATATCAATAAATTTCTCCAGTGTTTGGTTTGACCTGACCGCGAATCGAAGTCAAGTTCACAGTCTCAACAGCAGACACTCCATCCTATGGAAGAGATCATTGGTGGAAAATGTTTTTAACACAATCAAACTACTGACGGATGTTCTATATGCAATCTACAATAAATAAAATAGAAATTGCAATACGCAGAAAGATCACCTGCATTTGCGGATAGCCAGTCTAAACAGAAAAGCGTCTTCCTCATCTCGGATATCTAAATATTACATTTGAAAATCACAAATATTGACTAAAAGGAGGTGGAGCAAATTTGCACTAAGAATATTGTTTTATCAGGCTACAAGACCGAGCTGGATTGCGTTGTTTCGTACTATTTGTTTTCATTCTTCACTAGCAAATCTCAGAAATACTGCTTCTGATCTATCCATACAAGTTATCAAGCAGCTTGATGTGCTTTCTTAATTGCCAGCGTTTGCATGAACAATTTTAAACTAATGATGCGTCACCTCTTTCAGACGAAGGACTCACTTACGAGACGTAGCAAAGTTTTACTTTACTTTTGTCATGAATGACAAAAAGCGCGCATTTGTGGGTTTGGGGTTAACTTACGATAGATACATTTGTTTGAGCAAACTTAAAGACACTTCATCGGTTAAAATTTTGTGCGTGTTAGGCCTTAAAATTTAAATGGGAAAACACATTCAGCAGTAAGAACGCTTCAAAAAAAAACACAAATAAAAATTCTGTCGGCTGTTTCACCTACAGGATCTCCAGGAATCTACACTGCAGTCAATTCCTTCAAGAACCCACTTCGGACGAAATAGTGTGCATGATTTTTCAAAACAAATTACCAAAATCTAGGGTCTGCACAGTAGCGTAGCCAGGGGGGGGGGCGGGGGGGCTATAGCCCCCCCATTGGCCTGCCGACCAAAATGCAGAATAAGGAAAATACCACGTTTTTAGCACTTCTAAGACTCTCTTTTGCACTGGATTAGACTAAAAAATGCTTTAAAGCATAGTTTGAAACGTTTATTTGGGGGGGGGGGGGGGGTTAATGGACTGCCGACCAAAATGCAGAGTAAGGAAAATACCACGTTTTAGCATTTCTAAGACTGTCTTTTGCACTGGATTAGACTGATTTGAAACGTTTATTTAGGGGGGAACTAATAAACTGCCGACCAAAATACAGAATAAGAAAAATATCACGTTTTTAGCACTTCTAAGACTCTCTTTTGCACTGGATTAGACTAAAAAATGCTTTAAAGCATAGTTTGAAACATTTATTTAGGGGGGGGGCTAATAGACTGCCGACCAAAATGCAGAATTAGGAAAATACGTTTTTAGCCAGTAGCGTAACCAGGGGGGGCCGGGGGGGCTATAGCCCCCCCCCCCCATTGACATGTCGACCAAAATGCAGAATGGGAAAAACACTACATTTTTATCACTTTGAGACTGTTTTATGCACTGGAGTGGACTAAATAGTGATTTAAAACATCTTTTAAAACATATGTTCAGAGGTGGGGGCTAATTTGTCAAAAATAAAACCAACAAATGAAACCTTTGATAAATGGTAAGAAATAAGCAATCAAATTTGATCGCAAGTGTAGAAATGCTGAACATATGTGTCATCAACAAACATACTATAAACTAAGGAATAGGGGGGGGGGGGGGGGGGCTATTCAGTATTTGTTAATTACGAATCATTTCTCTCAAATCTCTTTTCATTAGCCCCCCCCCAATTATTTTTCTCTATAAACTGTATACGAAATTGATTACTCCGTGTGAGTTTTATTGCACTATTCGATTTTATAATTTAACAGCATCTAAACAAGAGAACTACATTTTACCATAAGCCACCTCCCAAATAGCCCATTTATGCTACCAGTTTAATCTTGTTTGCAATGTCAATTTCTAAGCCACGTTTTAAAATCATTATTTTTTAATCAAAATAGCCCTAAAATGAAGTTATTTTTGAAAAAAAATGTAAAATTTTCGAGCGCTGGGGGCGGAGCCCCCAGACCCCCATGCCTCCGGCGGCTGGGGGCTTTGCCCCCAAACCCCCAGCCTCCGGCAGCTGGGGGCTTCGCCTCCAGACCCCCATTGGCCTCCGACGGCTGGGGGCTCCGCCCCCAGACCCCCAAACAGCCCCCCCATTGCGAATTTCTGGCTACGCACCTGGGTCTGCGATTATTTTGTATTTTGACATTGTTTTAACCTCAGTTCTTGGGCGATAAATAAACACCTCGCAAAAAAGCTGCGCGGTAAAACAATTTTGAATTCGAAAATAAGGAGTAGATTGCTGATACAGCACTTGAGTATTGCTTAATCAGCTTATTATCTCACCGTCAGACATAAAGCTTCGAAGAACTGGACATTCCTTCGAAGAACTGAACATTCTGATTGAAGCAACACTTAAAAGTAAGGCAAAATATACGAAATCACACAGAAAACTGACACGAAATTAGCGGAGTGATAAATAAGAGTCTCACCTGCTTTTGGTCAGTATTCTAATGGAAATCAAAGATGTGCAAAATCCGCTCTATTTTCTTAAATAAATGAAACGTATTTTCGTTTGCAAATGCACAGACGTTACGCACCAAATATCCAACAACCAAAGATATACAAAACTTAACCAAAAATATTCCACAAGCTCCAGGAAATCCACTTCAAACGTTTAGGTCCCACCGCACTTTGCTAAGACCAACGCGTAATTGAGAGCAAAAAGAAAACGAGTCTACCAAAACGAATCCTGCCTATTTTCGCCTCAAAAAAAACTAACCTTACAATAAATTGGAGGAAATTGCTGTGAAGACCTGTCAGGCTTCACAAAATGCAGGAGTTCATCCCAGATAATATGGTACAAACTGGATGCAAGTTGAAAGCCTTCCTCTGGAATTTGGTGGGTTTTCTCGGCAAATTCTCGAATTTCCGCTCTCATGCCCAGTTTAATTGGCCCTGATCAAGATAAAAAAAAGTCATTAAAACTAAATCATTTATCTTAACCAAGAGAAACCAGCGAAGCAGCATTGAGATCAAGTTTATTTAAGTTTTATGGTTTACGGCGGCGGCCGGCCATTGTTGGTTCTTACAGGAACATACTCTAAACGAGATCAAACATTTTGGAGGTTTGTAATGCGAACAAAAACATCAATAAAATTAATGATTTACACTAGCATTCAAGTGTGGCATTTTTCAACCAGTACACATTATACAAAAGTACTTGACGCTACTCATGGATCGTTGCGCCTAAATCCTCCTCTCAGGAAAGCAACGGTGGTTCTAATCCTTTTGGGCAAAACTATGCTTGCTATAAAGTTGACTGTATTTCAAGTTTTCGGTTAAGTTTTGACTTCTTTCAAGTTAATAATGCTGCTTTTCGAAGCCAGCAAGTAGAGATAATCTTAGTAAAGCACCTTATCAAAGGACTCAACGACGTAACCAAGGTGCGGGTTGAACCCAAATCATGTGACCAGTGCCCAGGATTTCACTAAAACGATGCTTAATCCTTTTAGGCACAGTGCTTACATTTTGGAACATCGATACAGGTATAGTAACTGCAAGATACGGTAGGGCTTAATTTACCTGGATCAATAAACTGATGCCAAACTCGAACAACTCCCTGGTTCAGTGTGTAATCAATGCAAGCGACTTCACACGGTTGGTAGCCTTCCTCATCTGGGAGTTCGAATAGCGATTGGAAGGAAATTAAGTAAAAATGAACATCACAAATACCTAAAAGATTGAACTGCCGACTAACATTTGCTATATTAAAATGGGGTTCAGTAAGTTTCAATGTATTCAATCTAAACTGTAAAATATTTTTTGCATATATGTTTCTATATAAAGTAGACTGGAATGCTATTATACGGGTTGATAAACATATTTTTTCAAAAAATCACATAAATCGGATTTTTCTTGATTTTTAAGTTCTTCAATTTTTTTTGGGGGGGTAGGGGGAAGGAGAGAAGAGGTATAGTCATAGTCACTATTTTGCTGACTGAATGATGTTTCATATAATTCAAATATATTGGTTTGGTTAAACAAAATTTAAATCAAAAACTTTTAATTTATATTAGTGCAGTGCTCCGCAACCTTTTTTAGCATGGGGCACACTTCTAAAACTTGCGAAGCTTGGCGGCACACTGCAACAAATCATGTTAGTAAAAACAAAAAAATGCAAAAAACAACATAGATTTATTCTAGTACATCAATAATAAATTTAATGTCAAGCCGACCAAAGCTGTGGAAAATTGGTGGAAAAAACGCAGAAAAACCTGGAAGGCCTTTTTTGTTTTTGTTTTAGAGATTACCTCAAGAAGTGTAGAAATTGGTGGTCCGAACTGGAAACCTTTTTTTTTTGCAGATCAACGCATAACTCGCAGAAAGTTGTGGTCCAGCAAGAAGATGGAGGTCAATTATACTTCTTTCATTTGAAAAGGGGTAAACGAGACAAAAGAGCTTGGTATATAATTTTTGATTAGCAATAGCGATGAAAAGCCTAGTTCGCACATATCCGAGTAAGTTGTGCGAAATTGGGGCTTGCTAAAGAGCTTGGTTTATCATTTTTGATTAGCAATAGCGATAAAAAGCTTTGTTCGCACATATAAGTTGCGCGAAATTGGGGCTTGTTATTGTTTCAGCATCATCTATTGCGAAACGTGCAACTTTGCCGGTTTTTGCCTAATTTACATATAGTTTCACACTATTTTGATTTTTGTATTTTGTTATCAAGTTCATTTGGCCAATTACCTTTTTAGTTAACTTTGCGCACGGTACTTTGTGATTACGTCACACTCACGTGACACGAGTGTTGGTAGCCTTCAGTTTTAGAATTTTTAGTTGTGAAGCAAACAGCTCACATTTTATCTTGCATACTGGATTTTTAATTTGGAACAAGTTTATTTTTACCGGCAAAATCTAAATTATATTTTGTAGCCTGTTTTGTCTCAATCTTAATAAAATCTGATAAGTATTTGAATTACTGAGTGCAGCCAAATTTGCAGTCTACGCTGGGCCTGTAAGCCGCAGTCAAACTGCGTAACGAATACCCGCGTGGCTCCTCCGGGAATATGAACCAACTTCCGAGTTGGAACAGTATTATCACAAATAGTAGGAAGACAAACGTTCAGATTTACAAAAAGATAAAAGGCATTTTTGTAACTGTGGTTGGCAAGAAAAATTAAAGATAAAAGGCATTTTTGTAACTGGGGTTGGCTAGAAAAATTAAAAATACTCGGCGGCATACCAGTTGCAGAGGACTGTGTTAGTGCACACTGGTAGCATCTCTCTCTCTTTTTTTTTTTTGCTAAAATGCCTTTTGGGTATTTAAAGGTCTAAAAACTATTAAAAGGGCATTCAGGTCGTTTTTATTTCGAAAATTTTACTGTGAAACCATGGTGAAACAACTTAAGCAATTTCTTAGATTTTTTTCGCACCAATTTTGATTCTCTTCGGCCAAGAAATTATAAGATAAGGGCAATTGTTTCTCTCCTTAGACGAGGGGGAAACGCTTTCGAACCTTACCAACCCAAACGGAAGTGCGTCAAAACCGTTCCAAATGACTGACTACAGCTGCAGCTGTCAAGGCAGTGGCTTCGTAGGTACCTGCTGATTGATAACCGTAGCAAACCTATATGAAAAGTGTTACCTAAAATGCTTTGCATTAAAGTTTGCAATTCCATAATTACGTGAAAAACTAACTGGCCTTCTGACCTTCAAGCCTAAACTGATTGGGCAATAACTTACTGGCTTACTAAAAACTGTAATCTCAGTCTAAGATCTAGTCAGTTACGATGCTTTAGCGTTCAACATGCAATCATTTCTCGGGATATTCTATCCAGTAAGCAATAGCCACCATATATCTAGTAAGCAATAGCCACAATAGGCTACTTCAACTAAATCCTAAAGCACTAAAACCTTATTTTGATTCCGAAAACTTCGCTAGCTCTTCGCGGCCAAAACGCTGTAGGAAAACAACTCATCTCTCTGAATTCAAGCAGCAGTTGTTTTACTAATTCACTTGTATATACCTTCAGCACTCATCACCAAGCTGCAAGAAGCCCGGACCTAGCAAAACTCGAAATAGTAGAAATTTGCAACACCGAATCATTGCGCAATGTACTTGGAAACAAGAATCAGGATGGCCGAAATTTGGATTCTAAGAGGAAAACATTTTTTTTTCGCTCAGACTTTAACTTCATGAGTTGCAAAAATTGTAATGGGGTCATGTGGGTAAACTTATTTTTTAACATTTTTTCTCCGTTTTTCAAAAACAGGGTTGAATGCGCTTTTAAGTTAATTCTGGGAAAATAAAATCTGTCTCTGAAAAAAAATTGCTTTCTAGTTAAAAATATATTCAAATACTGCAATTTCAACCTTACGTGTCATTAATTTTGAGCTACCTTGGTTACTTAATTCAGAACATGATTGTTATTGGTTAATTTAAATGTTTAATTTGAATCAAATGATTTATATCACACAACCCTGGCTATCATTTATTTATTCTTTTTTGGAGATTACAAACAGACGCTAAGATACTTACGTAGTTAGCGCTTCGCTAGAAAAAAGGTCGAGTTAAAGAGACTTCGGGCAAAACATGTCGGCCTTGCAATTTTTACTTACAGCTCAAAAAAACCTTATCTCTAAATAGGGGCATTTAATTAAGGGTAACTCTTTGGCACGTAACAAAACAAAACCTACAGAAGAAAATGTTTTTCCGACCATTGTGTTCTTTCTGAATTACCTTTTCCTATTGGCCATTCACTTCGAATTCTTTTTCTTGCTTGCTTTCGTTGTGTTTCCGTGAAATCTTCCATGATGACGCGATTCTATAGACAATTGTTACCATAAATGAAGAACTATATCAAAAATATCTCAACAATTTTTTTTAAAGTTATATAATAATTATTGTTAGCCGTTAATTTTTATCAACAAGAGTGTCTCCAACATTTATTATTCTGGGCCAAAACTTTACAATTAAATAGTGCGCAGTGTAATTGTATTCATACCAAAACATTGTTTAAAACTATGAAACCGTCGTTTAAGAGTAAATAAGCCTACTTATCTTGTCTTACTGATGAAATTCATGGGATGGTGAATAATCTTTTATTTCTTGCTTTCACAGAAAATTATCAGATATAAGTTTCAACTATCAACGTTAAAGAGCCTACCAATCTTCAGCATAGCGACTAACATTAAATCTACTCTAATACAGCACGAACTAACAAGCAGGAAATCAAAGACTTACAGAGATACTGCGCGAAATCAGTTTTATTGAAGAAATGAGAACTACTTAAGAAAATAAAGAGGGAGCCCATAGCACTTTCCACTATTTCCTTATTTGCAAAAATACGATTTAATCCATTCGACTTCGTACCATTGGCAATCCTGCATCTCGCAAGTTTGTGACATCACAAAAGGCACGATTTTGTAAAATTTCTTGCAGACTAGAAACGCGATCTTTGATAAAAAATCGTAATGGTCTAGGTTTTGCTTTCGCCTCTGATTCAAAATCAAACAAATTTATCAGTAACATTAAACAAGTGATATCCTCTGCTGCATCGAAGTTAGAACAACTTTGGAGTTCTTTTTATTTTTAGCCTATGAATGATATAAAATTTGAAGCCCAAAACGATCATACTGTAGATTAGAACACTTGCAGTTTAGAACAGGTACAGGTACCAGCAGCAGTAGCAAAGTTTTCAGATTGGGTTAGGCTACTCACTGCTACCAGTAGGTAATTGCGCTGCTTAGTCTGCAACAAATTTTGCAAAATCAATTCCCTTTTGTGATGTCAACACAATTACAAAATGCAGGCTTGACAATCGTCAAACTGATTAAATCGTAACTTCACGATTGAGAAGAATTGCGGAAAAAAGTTTAGAGCACCCCTTTATTACCTCTAGTAGTTCTCATTTCCTTAATAAAACCGATTTCGAGTGATACCTCTTTATGGATTTTTCCATCATATTACATTCTACATTGTTCACGCAAATTTCTTGAATTTAATGAAAAGTCTTGTACATGGTAATATTCAGGCCTCAGGGAGTATATCTGCCATGCAGCAGACCTTGTCATCGAGCCAAGAAGCCACCAAGCACCATCATTTTCTAGGACACCCGGTCACCCATGAAGGACTGGAGTCAGGAGGTGTAATTTTTTTTTCGCCACCAGAAAGCTTATATATTATGATGTAATAGCAGTAGTATACACTGTACCACTATTGAAACAACAACAATCATGCAGTGATTACATAACTTTTTATTATGATTCTATAGTAAAATGTATATATTTAAGCACAATTGCTGGGTCATCTAATACATAAATCAAACAAAAAATGTTGAGGCCATTGCCTTACATCAATTAACTGTCCGGTGCAATCTAATCTTCCAGATCGTGGCTGACTTTTTTTTTGTTGCTTCCATTCTTTGGCTTTCTGTTCAAAAGGTGCTTTCTCTTCGGGGGTCATCTCCTGCAATGCCAAAAGTAATGCAAGTTGACTAAAAATATGTTACACATAAGAGTCCAAGAATGCTCGAAAATCGAATAAAATACTTTGAATATCGGTAATTGGTAGACAGTTACTGAAACCACACAGAATCTTAAAAGCCCAATCAAAATGTAGTTTACATTTTAGAAGTCTAAGGCAATCTGATTTGAAATCAACTTTAATCTTATCCCTTGTCAGTGAAGCTAAGACTACAGATACAAACATAAGCATAAAAAGGCAAGGTAATGCAAAATAACCTCATCAATATTGAACCATCAAAACCTACAAATAATAAAAACAGACTTGCTACAAGGCAATGAACTTATTTTCATATTAACGACTTCTAATAACAATCTTAAGACAGCCTTTTGCTGAATCTCCACTATCTTTACCCAGTCTTCTCAGTTAGGCTCAGTTTGGGCGTAAATGACATTATCACCAAAAGCACTAAGCCACAAAATTAAATCTTTAGTAGTAACAATTAAACCATTAGCTCTTAATCTATCAAGTTTTTGGTCACTTAATCTTTGGCTAGCAAAATAATCATAGCCATTTAAGTTTTAACCAATGAAATCTTTACCTATTAACATTAAATTACTGTAAATCTAAAAGTTTTAAATGTGCAGTTGTGCACCAAAGACTCTTCTTCATACATAGGCTTACTGTCTACAGTTCATTAATATCTCGAAATCTGTTTACATTGTTCTTGATAAAAAACCACAGAGTCTTTTACTAAATTCAGAGAAGCCTAAGTGAAAAATGAGTTTATAACTAGATGGGAGTGCACCCTTACTTTTTGAACAAAGTGGTGTAATTTTTTTTTCACTTTTTCTCAGCCAGACCAAGAATAGTAAGTGAAAAGGTATCTTAAGACATATAACCATGTGAAATATTTTCTGCCGTACTTAAACCGTTTTTGAATGAGACTGCTTTTTCTGCCAAACTTTTGAGGTGTTTTTGGGTACTAAAACCGAAGTCACGCGACTAATTGCCTTGAAATTTGTGACAAACATACAAGTAGGGATGAGCATTTCAAAATACCAAATCCAGAAGGACCAGAATCCCAAACTATCTGGAATCCTAATTGAAATATAAACTGGATACTTGGAACCAGTTTTAAATCAACACAATTACGTTGCTAAAATTGTTTGCAGTTAAATCTCACATAAAAGTGTATAATGCAACTTAAGTGGTGAAGATTTAGAATCACTCAATATCAGTAACGTAGCCAGGGGAGGTGACCTGTCAACCAAAATAAAAAATGAACAAAATAACACATTTTTAGCACTTTTGAGACTGTTTTTTTGCACTGAAATGGACTAAAACGTGATTTAAAGTATCTTTTGAAACATATAATCAGGAACGAGGCTAATTTGTCAAAAACAAAACTCACAAATTAATAAAAATGTTGAAAAATAGCCAAAAATAAGCAACCAAATTTGATTCCTAGTGTAAAAATGCTGAACATAGGTTTCATCAACAAACAAACTATAAACTCTGGAATAGGAAAAGAGGGGGACCTATTCAGTATTAATTATACCAATCACTTCTCTCACATATTTTTCCATTAGCCTCCCTCCCAAAAAATTTTTATCTATAAAATATAGATGAAATAGATTACTCCGCGTGAGTTTTATTGAACTATAGAATTTTATGATTTACCTGCACAAAAACAAGAAAACTAAAATTTTATCAGCAGCCACCTCCCATATAACCCATTTATACACCTATATACAACCATAATTGCTCCTCCTCAATTACAAGGACACAGCGGAAGAAACTATATGTTGGCTGCCACAGAGTATGATATCATTTTGGAATTGTTTGCTGCCAGACAAAACTCTTGATTTATTATATAGTGAAGTTGCTCTGAAGCAAGTGGAACACATTGCATATTATAGAGCAAATTGCAGTTGCATAAAACTTATCTTTATCTATTGGCTAGCAATATCCCCAAATTTTTTTATGATGCTGTTGTGTGATGTGCTGTTGTTGAATTTTGCACTTTTGAAAAAATATCATTTTTAGCAATCTTTTAGTTTTGGGCCAGGCCTGGGTAAGTCTACAATAATGAACATGAAACTGTTGTCTAAAGTTGTATTGTTAAAATATTTAACAGCCAATTTAGATTTAACAACAATAAATATCCAAAATTGTGTAATTTCAAGCTACTAAAACTGATCGAGATGTATGCAAGCAAAAACACATGCTACCTAACCAAAATAAGCCATCTAGAGGCATATTTGAGTCAAAATTGCATCTAAACAAGAAGCAGTAACAGGCTAAAAGTTTTTGTAATCAATTGAGCCTAAAGTTCTTGAACAACATGTCAAATTTTTATGTAAATTATATGTCGAGGATAATTTTTTTCATTTTATTTTTCAAATTTAAGAGAAAATAATGAGGTGAAAGGTGACTGAATCTCATCCCTTTGCAGTTGCAAAACTAAGTTGAATTTTGGTGTGTAAGTACTTCGAGAAAACCTCTTTATACTGTAAAAATTTTTTTTTTGAAAACTGTCAGACTGAGCCATTTTTCCACAACATGATGACGTGTTTTTTGCAATTTTGCCGCTGGTGCATACTTTGGAAGTAAAATGACTTTTTTTTGAAAGCAGTATTTTCTTTCCAAATTGGTAAAGTTGATGTCCAGTAGGTAGGTAGTTACTATGCTAAAAATGAGAGCAATGCTATGCTTCATATGAGAGATGCAGGTGTTCAAACTTGACCATAATTTTGTTCTCGGGTCAAAATGTGAACACTTTGGCACCCCCTATTTCTATTATGTTATAAGCCTGTGCCATTTTGACACTTGCTGTATGAAATATAGCTGAAAGTTTGATCACTTAACCAAAAATTAGCTTTTTATTGTTTTTATATTTAGAGAAATGTGCTTTTGAAAATGGCAGGAAATGACCAGGTTCTTGCCATCGCGAGGGGGTAGCAAATTTAAAATTGCCATATTTTCAAAAGTACGAGAGATATTGAGCTAAAATTTTTAGTGTGAAGGTCAATCATGCCATAGAATATTATAACACATTTTGAACAAATTTGAAGAGGGTCGAGCTGGGAGAGTATGTAAAACCAGGACATTAGGCATGGAATGACCCTATTGTAAATGAAACGATCACTTAAGTGGATATTAAAGTGTCAGGTGTACGCCTATCTGTGAGAGTGTTTTTTTTCTTTTTTGCTTTTTTTTCCCTTTTTTACCACTTTTTATAATTTATTGGAAGTGGCAAGTGTTACTTTATGTAACACCCATAAAGAGAATAGCAAAAAGTGAGCTAATTTCCTTATTTCTATTTTTTAAATTATCATTAGGGTTTGGGTTAAATTTTGAGTTTGGGTTAAACTTAACGTTAGGGTTAGGTTTGGAGTTGGGATTAGGGCTAGCAGAGTGATTTTCTTATTCTTACGTAATGGCAATCTCTGCCTAATTTTTTTGTAGTAATTACACCAAAAACAAAACAATCCTACCTGTTGAAGATCAAAATCCTACAGCTGAATTTTGTGCTATTTCTTAGAGAAGGAGCAAACTCAGCAACCATGTCTACCCTATTCTGGATTGATTAAGCAATGGTTTTATTTTGGTCGTTTGCTTTTTCTCAGCAAGCTTAATTGTGTCTTTTTAATGTTTGCTGATTTTGCAATGTATTTGTTTTTGCTCAGCAATAAAAGGTTAGTACTACTACTTGCCTGTTCTAAACCATGGAATTGAAATGCACTTCAGGAGCTAAATTTATGTAACACACATCTGTAAACTACGTATATAGCCCAACAATCATTTACAGATCATGAATTCAAATAGAACTACCAGTGCCAGTAACTAAAAATTCTCGTTGAGTAGCTTGTTTCATCTTTCGACTTGTCAGAAAAGAAGCAAATGAAAATGCATTTGAAAAATGTACTTACCTTCCACTGTTCACAAGCATAAGGCATAGCTTCGGATTTATTGGCTACTCGTTGGCCATTTTCACGAAGCTCTTTCAATGCATAATCCAAATAAAAACTAAATGCATTTTTAGGGTTCTTTTTTTTCCTTGTCTTGGGCTTATTAAGAATAACATGTTGTCCAGCAGTGTACGCACGATTCATGCTTTTATTGTCCAACTGTACACTACAGCACAGTGTAATATAACAGAAAGTACCGGTAATATATGATACTGGTACCAATCTTAATTAGGCTAATGGCTTATGCCTTTAATACGAATCCCAGTACCTAAAATATTCAATAGACAATATATTAGACCAGTGCTTTTCAACTTTCTGACTTTTAAAACACCAGTTCACACTTTTTTATTTCGCCAAAATTTAATCTACCCTAAGTATAACCACACTTACGGTTTGCAGCTATTTGCCTTTCCTATTTGTGGCATAATAATGGTTTGACATACACTCATAATATGCCAACAAAACTAAGTATTTTACAAATAAGATTATTATTTCTTAAATAACTACTGTATGCATAACGACACTTCAAAAACAAGAAAAAAATTTGTTCCACAACAACTAAAATTTTTTATAGAGTTTTATTCATATCCAAGGGCAAGCTACTAATGACTTGTTTGGTGTTGCATATTTCAGGAAATTTCAGACCAGTTAAGCACAACTTCTTGCTCCAAAGCCCCCAGCATTAGGTCATCAAGTCTTTTGTTCCAAGAACAGCTTCTTTTTTTCGTTTTAATGTCAACTAGCACACTAAACCTCTTTTCAGCTAAGTAGGTGATGGGATTTTGCACATGAACGCTTGGATCACAAGCTCGTTATACGATTTTTCTTTGTACCATCTGTTAAGACTGTAAGACCTCTCACCCAAAATTCATCATATTTGCCGCGGCTAAAAAATGCTTGTTGATAAAAATCGTTTTTGAGAATATGACCCAAAGGCCCAGGGGGCTGTTGTTCTCTAAAAGGATTTGAAATCCACAGCTTTGATTTTAATTTGGTAGTCTGATGACCGGGAAAGTACATCACAAAGCTAACAAGCAGAGTGTGCACACAGAACTTACTTCTTTGATCATATGCAGAGGTGGGCAGCGCAAGTCATAAAAGTTGCACAGCAAGCGCATGTGCAACTACACTGAAAATCTTGCGACGCAAGCGTTTCCACAAGCCCAAAAAATAATTGCGTTGCAAGCGCACATGCATGTGCGACGTTTTAAGAAGTATAATTCTAATTGACTCACTGCTCAAACCTCACTGGGTTACGATAAAACCAATATTTAAAACAAATTATGCATGCTACCGAATTAGTAACCAATAAATTATTGATTTCCTTAAAAAAATACAAGCATTTGAAAATGCGCATTGCTTAACCTCTTTGGGCAAGAATGTCTTTATACCAGGGTTGCAGAGTCGAAGCAAAATTAGTTCGACTCTGACTCTCAACTATTTTTTCAGTTTGACTCCAACTCCGACTCTAACTCGCGGACTTTATTTCCGTTCGACTCTGACTTCCGACACTTTAAATGGTAAAATTTTGACTCCAACTCCCCATAAAAACCTTTGACTCCGACTCTGCAACACTGCCTTGCATGACCAAAGTTGCTTGTAACAAGAGCCCTGTATGGTACGACAACGGAATGTTTAAGTCTGGTTTAATGATGTTATTAGCCTAGTCAATACTTGCAGTAATTATCGTGAGGCAATCGGTATGTTTGAAAATTTATTTGTTGCAAAATGCAAAAACAACAAATGTTTTGAAAAAGAATGCCTTCAAAACAAACTGGAGGCATAAAAGATTTTGCAATGCTCGTCGCATACCAACCACTAACTAGCCAGTTTAATATTTCGTTGTTGATTTGTCTGCGTATGCTATTGCCTACTGTACTGTAGCAATTAGCAACTCTCTGGCAACTTGTGTGTGGTTGTGCTTCTGCTTAGTAACTTATGGGCTATTACTGTTGTAGTACCAGTAGTCTTATGTGAAATTGAGTTAACCGAAGGCTTGAAGCCCGGCCCTGCGTAATAGCACTGAACTTCGGTTACGTCTTTAGTGCAGCAGGTTCACTACGCCACCCATAGGTTACCTGCAAGTGCAGCAAACCTTCATTGCGTTACAGACCCTATCCCAGGGGCGCAGCCAGAGGGAAACCCAGGGGATGCGGCCCCCCCAATCTAAATGTTACTTAACTGCTCAAAAGTTTAATTTACAATAAACAGTACCGTATCATAAAGCATCTTTGTGTCCAATCCAAAGTCCATTTGTACACTTGATCCATAAATGGCAGAGGTGAGGAAGAGAATGGGGAGGTCTGGACTCCATTGTTTTAGGTACAAAATAATCTGAAATCATCTATCTTTTATCACAAAAAACTGACGTGTTTTGACTGTGGAAGCGTCACCCTGCACTGCATCTAACTGTGATCAGTATTAATCTTTTGAATATATACCAATACATAGATTGCAGATTGAGGTATATATCGCAAAACAAGGGGGCAAAGGTCTAGCTAAATCTGTTCTTTTTGGATAGAGGCCAAGCTTCCACTAAAAATAAAATATCATAAAATCAACTTTTTTCCCTTAAAAAAAAGGAAGTTTCTGAAGTGGCCAGGGTTCAAACAATGTTGCTTTGTTATCTCTAACGTTTTGGTTTTAAACAGTTTTGATTATGTTAATCGATTTTGTAGACTATCGGTTTTACCTGAAAATTGATAATCATTTGATATCTTTTGCTGACATAAAATTCGATATATAGTCTTATATATTCAACGTCGAATTTTGATATTTACACGGTTCACTTTTTTGCCACCCTATATTAGCTTGCAAATTTTGGTGTTACAACATTTTATATCAAAAGCAGCATTTTGTCCAAAAAAAAACATCGAAAAAGGCTATAGCTTCCCGGACTCCGCCCCAGAACCTGATTGGGGAGCTTACAGCGCTTATCCAGACTCCCAAGCTGGATCTAAAATCGTTTTCACATACTTCACATTCGTGTTTGCAATTAACTTTTAGTTGTAATCTCAGCTCATCAGAGATCTCATTGGAAAGTAAAATGTATTCCATTTTAAAATTTGCCTGAATCCATTTTTGTCCCAAGCTCTAAGCAAAAACTTCTGTACTTCTCCTTGACCACATGTCAAACACAGTTCCACCATCTCCTTTCGGCCCCCCCAATCAAAATTCCTGGCTAGGCCAGAGCCCTATCCTCACTCTGTGATAACCTCCAGACTAGCAAACTTCCTTCTTTGAAAAAGGCAAGTTTTGGCACCAATGATACACATAAACGTTTCTGACACAAGCGATAGACTATGGCATCAAGGATCTCGACAATGCTGTCGTTACCATCGCTACTCTTTATGTCTTAATTACAACTTTGCTTAACGGCATTATTGCACCAGAATTTTTGTCAGATTAGCATAGTACGGCAGCTGACTAAATACAAACCTACTCAAAAATGTGATGTAAATATAAGCATATACTGTTGTAGCCCGACTAATGCATGCTACTTCAACATGCAACTTGACTACAGTTACGTTAACACAGGACGTAGCTTACATTTTAATCAGATTTTTGTGCAACACTGGAAGTCGGGAGTTGGGCATATATTTTCAACTCTGACTCCAACTACCGACAAAATCCTTTTTTTCGACTGTGACTCCGACTCCGGCAAAATCCTTTTTTCAACTCTGACTTCGACTCCCTTGACTCCGACTCTGCAACACTGCTTTATACGTTATGAAAAAATATTCTCAACACCCGCACTTAAACAAACAGGTGTGTTGAAAAATTTCACTAACAAAGTCTTCATGTGATGAATGGTTTTGGAGTCACTGTTTTTTTCTTATGCCTTGTCAAGGAAAATATTTACAAGCTTTGATACATATTTCGTACTTTTGAGGCAATTAGCATCACTCTCTAACGAATAAAGCACGTTAAAAAATCATCATGTTTTTTGTTTAAAGAAATTGAACCATTTAAGTATTACTTATAAGAGCTTTATACTAGAGGTGGAGTCGAGGACAAAAGGCTCAAGGCCAAGGACACAAAAAAAATCCTGGGCCAAGGCCAGAGCCAAGGACCCACTTCTCAAACATAGACCCTCTCGAGGCCAAGGACCAAGGTCACAGGAGCAAGTCCTCATGGTCTTCGCAAGGTTTCTGGCTATTTCCAAGAAAATTTTAACAATTCAAAACATAGTGCTGTCGTCGGCCAAGGACAGGGCAATTTTTGAGGACTTTAGGCTTTGAGGCCAAGGACTTGACCGACGAGGCCAAGGACAAGCACTTCAAAATGTGTCCTGGAGGCCAAGGACATCCTTGAGGACTCCACTTCTGAGCTATATCAATCCTGTCACACCTGTTCGCAATATCTTTTAAGTTTTCCCAGACTAGCAAAGCATTTGTAATTAATAGTTTTTTTTGTTTCTTGTTTTTAAATTACAACAAAAAAGTCAGACTGTTGTAAGCAATGCGTTTAAAACCCAAAGCAAGTTTGAGATTTTTTTAGCAACCAGTAGCGTATTTCTAAAAAGACAATAACAATAATTTTTTTTGTTAAAAGTTTGTTTTATAAGCATTTTTTCAATTTCTCAATTGGAATTTTTTGTTGAAAAATTGGCAAAAATTATTTTAGACAAGCGTTTCAGCAAAAAAAGACCCCTGCTTTCAACCCAATAGAAATATTGCAAGCAATGACAAATGGAATTTTCCTTGAGGCTTTTATGAACCTACCTTGTCATAGACAAAGCCAAGGGGGGGATAGGCCCACCCCCCAATTGCAATGCCACCAATGAGAAAATTAATACCAACAAAACCTTATGTTTTTTCAGTTTCAGTTTATTTTAGCATTTTTGCATACAACAATATTTGTGTACAACAAACTAATCTTAATATTGACAACCAGGTGGGCTGGGCATCCTCAAATCAAATTTTGCCATAAATTTAAGGAAGGCTTTATTTTACCAGAAATTTTTATCTACTTTTTTATTAATTCTGACTTAAATCTAACCCAAACTCAAATGCTTACTCTAAAACTATTCCAAAATCGAACCCTAACCCAAACTCTAACCTAAACCCTAATCTTAACCCCTAAAAAAGCAAATGAAAAAAGCGCGAATGAATATTTCTCATTCTCGTTTTATTCTGTTTAGTTGAAAATTTTCGGTGAAATATTCGCTACCTAAATATAAATGTCTAACTCAGAAGAAATTCAGGTCTTTGTCTTAAAAGTTGCAACCTCAGGCCTTCATTTAATCATTTTGTGAAATTAATGCAATAACATGACTATTTAGTCACCATCTATTGCACCAATTTTAAGTAACAACCCATCTCCACCTCACCAGTTTTTACATGACAATATACTTTTGACAAAAAAAAAGCTAAAGAAAATGCTTATTGAACAAATTATTAAATTTGAATTATGGGGGCCTGAGCCCCATAAACTCCTAAAACTGGTTATTTTCATGATAAAACAAAAATCACTGAAGCAAATACTCGAGAGATTATTTACTGCAAAAATATAGCAGGAGGCAATGTACCTGGTTTCTCCCATTTGGGCCTAGTCACTAACCTGCTAACATAATTTAACCCCCAAATTCAAGACTTTAAACGTGTTTTAGACTTGATTTGTAAGTAAAGGAAAAATTTACCAATTTGATTTTTTGAATTGGCTTTCAAATCTTAAAACTTTAGTAATTCCAAATGACCTGTAAAAACATACAGAATGTGATCCAAATGGAATTAAATAAGCTTTTTTTTTGAAAAAAAATCATAAAAAATCGCCCAGCAGCTGGCCCCCAGACTCCCATCTGTGGTACGTTTGGATCAAACTAGTTTGCTCACCACATCTCCTAATTTAGACAATTTTGGAAATCTTTTTAACTTTTGGTTCAAGTCCTTTCTCTTTAGCAAAATCCAGATTACACGCCAACCCAGGCTTCAGCTTCTGATCTTCCATTCTACAGTATCTTAGGCCCATAACAAGTCCCCCTTTTCGAAAACTTTTGATGACAACATTGCATGTGATTTGCGGTTTGGCCTACCCTCCCAGTTAAAAACCCTGGCTGTGCCTATGTATCCCGTCAAGATTTTTTCTTAACGTTAATTACATTTGATTGAAAAACAATCATTCCTAACCGTATTTGAATTGCGCTTGCACAGTTGTGCCCAAAATTGCTGAAATACTTACAGTGCAAAGATCAGCGCAACCATTTAAAAATAGTTGCGATGCAAGCTTGCGTTGCAATTGTCCACACTTGATGATACACTGCTCCAAATCCTGCTCTGATTCTTCCCCCTTCAAACGTGCATGTAGACATGAAGGTCTGCAGCGTCTTTAAAGTTTTTAGCTTGTTATTGCAAATTTCAAACTTTGAAGTTTTGCCTTAAATGACGTAATTTTAGAAGTCGCTTCACATATATCAATTCTTGATTCCACATCCTTGTAAAGTAATGTTGAGCACGTTAAGTATACCGAATATGTCAACAAGATAAGCTGGCCTGGCAAGCCAAAACAAATCTTGAATTAAATGAGCTCTATAATCTTCTCGTCCATTAAACCACACAACAAGTTCCTCTCTTCTATGCTCTCTCCATTACTCTTGAGCCACCTAACTTCAAAGTGGAAAACAAAACGCCCATCATCTTTTATTTGTTTGACAAGTTAATAAAACGAGCAATTTGATTTAGCATGCTTTACTCAGTACTAAGGTACCGGTAGTCACTATGCTAATGACATCAGCAAGAAGGCATTTTTTTTGATTGACAAGGTTTTTGGCAACCAATGCTTTGCGGTGTATGAGGCAGTAAATATATATTCATAACTTCCAGTGCAACTTGCTTTATAAGAGCAACAAGCCCGTTGCGAACTCCAATCGCACCCCTGGCACAGTCAGTGGACACAGCTTTATATTTTGACCACATCACTTCATGGCGTGAGAAGTAATTGTCCACTTTTGAAAATATACTTGTTGGCGTTCACGCCAATAAGAAGACAAAAGATATAGTGATCTGCAAGTTTCTTGCATTCCAAGTCTGGAAGATAAAGAAACAATCAACTGAGCTTAGCTGTTAATATCAGTCGTTTCACTCTATCGAAGCAAAAGCAGGGCACACTACAAAGCTTAGCAAGAACAATTTCTTGCAGTGATGCAGCGATCACTGAACTTCTCCTTTGCATGCTATAATTGAACAATGCTAGCTTTTGCACTTTGGCTGCAGCCATGGTTCCTCCATGAATCTCCTGCGCTACTATCTCTAGACTCGGTTTTACAACACTTTCTGCCAAGGTCACTTTGGGAAGATTCCGCATTCAGTAGGCCTACTGGTTACAACTCATAATCAACCATTTTCGAATTCATAACTGTTTTCGAATCCATAAAATCAGGGGATAGAAAAGATTATTGGGATTTTAGCCTATCTCCGTCTTCAACGTATTGCAAAAATATTATACATTTGGGCGTGTTTCGACAATGATTTTCCACTTCAATGGTAAACGCCGCTTTGATGAAGAAAAAAAAAAAATTTAACCTGGGACTTTTCGAGATTTTTTCTTTTGAAAATTAGCGATTTTTGCATTTTGGGGGATTTTGGATATTCTTCTTTTAATCAATCTAGCAAACAAACTTTATACAAGGAAATGTTTTGATTACAATTTTCCGATTCTGCAGTAAATTCTGTGGAATCGGAAACTTGTTAGTGGACAAATAGCCTACTTTCTGACTTTGCTAGCATGCCACCGAACAGACTGCTGAATGAAACAACTGAGAAATTTTAACATGGAGCCCAAATGACGCATTGCTGTATTCTGCATTAATATCCCACTGTCAAAAGACAAAGCTACCTAGTAGATACTGCAAATACGCAGAGGTGGGCACTTGCAAGCTAGCGGCGCAATTATTTGACTTGCTGTCGCTGACGCTTGCGCCGCAAGTATTTTAGCAATTTTGAGCGCAATCGCGCCAGCGCAATTCAAATACGGTTATGAATGATTGTTTTTTAATCAACTGTGATTAAAGTCTAAAGGGAACTGTGATTAAAGGAAGGACTTAAACCAAAAGTTTAAAAAGTTTCCGAAATTGTCTAAATTGGGAGACGTTGTAAGCAAACTATAGATGAACCGAAGTGTTTGTTATAGGCTAGTTAAACCGAATAGTTGAACCGAAGCATAGTCGAAACGTTGTGAGCAAACTATAGTTGAACCGAAGCCTTTTTTTATAACCCGAGAACGGTTAGGTTCAGTAGCGTAGCCAGGGTTAGCGAAGAGTCTATAGCCCCCCCATTGGCATGTCCACCAAAATGTAGAAAAATAGGTTTTCAGCACTTTTGAGACTGTTTTATGCTCTGGAATGGATTAAAATAATAATTTAAAACATCGTTTGAAATCTATATTCATGAGGGGGGGGCTAATTTGTCTAAAATAAAACTCTCAAATACCGGTACATGAAAACTTTGAAAAATGGCCAAAAAAGCAATAAAATTCGATCGCTAAAGTAAAAATGCCAAACATACATTGGTGTCATCAACAAATATAGTATAAACGTAGGAAGAGGGGGTGGGAAAGGCTGTTCAGTATTAGCTAATTACCAATCATTCCTCTCAAATCTCTTTTCCTTAACCCCCCCCTCCCAATACTTTTTTCCATAAACTGTGCACGAAATAGATTACTCCATGCCAGTTTTATTGAACTATACGATTTTAAAATTTACCAGCATCCAGTACAGCCCCCCCCCCCTTCCGCATTGGCCTGAAGAGAATGCAAAATACTCCGCTTTTAGCACTTTTAAGGCCGAATTTTGCACTAAAAACAAAAATAGCCTCCCCATTAGAATTGGCGATGAGAATTGGTCACGGACCTATAGAAATCGACTAGAAAAATTGGGCTTCAGTCTGGCTGAAGAACTTTTTTTGTTTTGGAGATCACCTAAATTTGGACAAAAAACGGACAGAAAGACCAATCAAAATCTCGGTAAAGTCGTTTGCAGTAGTGGTCTTAGGAATGTGCAAAGTGTGCAAATGCACAGGGGCCCCCCCACTTCTGGGGGGCCCCCCCATTTGACCTATCGCGCGCAGAAAAATTTGATTATGAAAAACTATAGCAAATTATAATAAAAAGTTTATGCATTTGTTTTAAGTGTCATTACATATGTACCCCTTCCCTCAAGATGCACTTGTTCCAAGTGTTATTACACATATCCCTCTTTCCAAGACAATATTACTTTTAACTTTTAAGTCAGATTTAGTAAACAAATAATAAAAATTTACTGGTAAAGTCAACTTACTACTCTTTTTTTTTTGCTTGCTACTGTTAGGCTACTGTAGGTCATATGCGTAACCAGGGGGGGGGCCAGGGGCCCCCCCAATTGAAATGCTACCCATGATAAAAATGTCACAAAAAAGACTGTTGTTTCTTCAGCTTCAGTTTCTTTTAGCATCTTTGCATACAACAGTACACCCGTACAGCAGTAATTAACAATTGTATTGAGCCAGAGGGCCCTGGCCACCTCAATTTAATTTTTACCAACCAATTTAAACCGGCCCCCTACAATAATAATTAAAAGGGCCCCCAACAACAATATTGATCCAGGGGCCAGGGCCCCTTAATTTAATTTTTGCCAACCAATTTTAAGGGGCCCCTACAAGAATATTTATATGGCCCTCTAATTTATATGGGCCCCCAACAATAATACTGTTTCAGGGGGCCATGGCTCCTTCAATTTAATGTTGTCAACCAATTTAAACGTATAACCCGAGTGAAATTAAGCGTTTCTATCCTAAAAGTTGCTAACTGAGGTTCTCATCTTATCTTTTTATAAATGTAAAGCAATAACCAGGGACAGATTTAACACATGGCACAGTGCCAGGGGCCCCGCACTCAGATAAGACTTTTTTGGTCTTCACCGTTATTTGGCGCGAAAATATTGCAAAAATCTCAAAGTGCCAGGGGCCCAACTCAATGTAAATCCGAGTCGGGCAATAACATGGTTTATAGGCATAACTATCTATTGTACATTTTTCTATTACAATTCACCTCCACCTCGCCAGTTTTTGTGCAACAAAATACTTTTGAAAAAAATTAGCTTCAGTAAGGGGAATGCTCATTTAACAAATTTTTGAATTGAGAGAGCCTGGGCTCCTGGCCGTATATGTACTCCTATAACTGATTGTTTTCTAGACAAAACAATAATCTATAAAAAAATAATCGACTGAATTGATATTTACTGCTAAAATATTGAGGGAGGAAATGTACTTTACTTCCCTTTACCTGGGTGAAATCACTAATAAAATTTAACCAAAAAATGCAAGATTTTAAACGTGTTTTGGACTTAAATTGCAAGCAAAAGGAGGACTAAACAACTTAATTTTTTCAATTGGCTTTCAAATTTTAAAAATCTAGTACTTTCAAATTGCTCTGAAAATGTGCAAAATGTGATCCAATGGTATTAAAACTACTTTTTTCCAAAAAATTACAAAAAATCGTCCAGCGGCTGGGGTCTTCGCCCCCAGACCCCCGTCTGTGATACATTTGAATTACAGTACACTTCTTTACTTAAGCACGTCTCCCAATTTACACATTTTTGCATTTTAACTAGGCTATTGGTTTAAGCTGTCTACTTGAACGAGTTCCTAGTTACATGCCTACACAAGGCCACGACTTCTGATCTTCCATTCTACGATATCTTTGTCCCACCAAAAAATTCCTCTTTCGAAGTTTTTGATGACGTTATTGCATGTGATTTGTGGTTTTGCCCCCCCCCCAATCAAAAATCCTGGCTACGCCTTGACTCAGGTAGTCGTTTTTCCACTAGTTTTTTTCAACTGCTTTCAGCAACTGGCAGTAATAGGTTTTTGACTAACGTATACAGTATATCATATGCTAAGCAGCATAAAGCATTCAAGCATTATTGCCAAGTACTCAAACATATTCTGTAATAACACAAGCATACTGAAAGCAATTGCTGAAAGTTTACATTAATTTACTGCAATTAAATGAGTTGATAATCTAAATGCGAGGAACTTATGAACAAACATTTAATTTAATTAGGGCTGCAATTGCATTGGTCTTCTGGTCTTGTTTTTTTATGAAATGCATTGTTGCGCTTAATTGCAAGTGCAGATAAAACATGTTAAAGTAGTGTGTAAAGAAAAGGGCCCCCCCATTTAATTTGCACAGGGCCCCCCCTTTCCTAAGGCCACCACTGGTCGTTTGATGTTGTTTCCAGCCTCCAACCCCCACCCCCCCCCCTTGCAAATTCCTCGCTACGCGCTTGGATGTAACCAAGGGGGGGAGGCGCCCTCCTCCCAACTGAATCGTCATCTATGACAAAACGTTACAAAAAACCCTATTGTTTTTTCGGTTTTAGTTTCTTTTTGCATTTTTTTCTTACAACGCTTTTTTAGCATTTTGTCGCAGTCACGCGATTGCTCCAATCAATGACGTCACCAATCCCAAGCAACGGAATAGTAGCAACCAAGACGCAAAGCCAACATATAAAATAGCGTAAGAAATCAACTAATTCTATTATCAGTAGGATGCACTGTAGAGCCGATTAACCGCAATAAGAACGTGTAATTTTGATCCGCTGCAATTCTGCGAATTTTGACGATAGGATTTTTTGCCTACCAAGTTAATTGTGTAGCCCGGAAGAAACCGAAACTTTTTGTCCTAAAATTTGCTATCTCGTAGGTCCTGATTTAACTTTTCATGGACATAATGCAATAACTAGAACCAGATTTACCATACTACGGCACAATGCCAGGGGCCTCGCGCTTAGAGGGTGAGACATTTTTTGGTCTTCACCTACTGTATATTTGGCAGGAAGATGTTGCAAAAACCTCCAAAGTGCCAAGAACCCAGCAATATAAATCCAGCCCGGACAATAATATGGTTGGCAGGCGTAACCATCTATAGTAACATTTTTAAATTACTATCCACATCCATCTCGCCAGTTTTTATGCGACAAAAAAACTTTTGAAAAAAAAATTAGCTAGGGAAATGCTCATTCAATATGAATTATTGAATTTGAATTGAGGAGGCCTGGGCCCACTGGTCGTACATGTACTTCTACAACTGGTTGTTTTTATGACAAAACAAAAATCTTTTAGAAAAATCTTCGAAGTGCATTACTTTTTACTGCTAAAGTATTTCACGAGGCAATGTACCTCACTTTCCCCTACTTGAGCCAAATAATTTACAAAATTTAAGGCCAAACGCAAGATTTTAAACGTGTTTTGGACTTAAATTGGAGGCTTGAACAATTTAAATTTTTCAATTGGCTTTCAAATGTTAAAAGCCTAGTTCTTTCTAAGGGTTCCAAACACGTGCGAATTTTGATTCAATGGCATTAAAATAGCTAGTTTTTACAAAAATTGCCCAGCAGTTTTTTGTTTTTGGTTTAAATCCTCTCCTTATAGCAAAATCCTTGTTAGATGCAAAACACAGGCCACGGCTACTAATTTTCCATTCTACATTATCTGTCTCAAAAAATCTCGTCTTTGAAAATTTTTGATGTCGTCATTACATATGATTTGTGGTTTGCCCCCCTCCCCAATAAAAAATCTTGGCTACGCCTATGATCGATCACTGATGAAGCTCGTATAGGGATGCGGTACAAGCGCAATAACAATCGAAAATAAACGGTTATGTTCTCTAGTTCCGCAGTTATCAAGAAGAATGCTTCAGTAGCGGTGTTTTGTAGCCTGTTTGCTTAATTATCAGAGATGGAGTCGTCGGACAGCCCTTCCGAGGACAGACACTCCTGAGGCCAAGAACAGGAATGCACGAGGCCAAGGCCAACGACCAAGGACACAAACGCAAGTGTTCTTCAAAAAAAAAGGTCATCACAAATTTTTTTCAAGCGATCTCAAAAAAAAAAGAAAAAAGTCTTCAAAAAAAATTTTTTAGGCGATCTCCACAAAAAACGGTCTAAAAAATTTTTTTTCAGCCGATCAACAAAATTTTAACCATTAAAAAAATAGTGCTGTCCTCGAGCCGAGGACAGGGCAATTTTCGAGGACTTGAGGCTTCGAGGCCGAGGCCAAGGACTTGACCTTCGAGGCCAAGGACTTCAAAATGTGTCCTCGAGGACTCCATCTCTTTTAATTATAAACACGCCCGTTGCCCAGGCTTTATTTACGACAGTTTTGCTTTTTATCTTTGATTAACAGACATCGATCTAAATAAATAATCTACAGCATTTTAAATTAGCATGATTATCTATCGTCTCGTAGTATAAAATTTTAAAGTTGTGCAAAAACCAAAGGCATGGTATAAAGCAACGGTGGGCAAACTGCGGCTCGCGAGCCGCATGCGGCTCACGGACATAACTTTTGTGGCTCTTGTATTGAATCCTACAATATTACACAAAAAATTAAGATTATACTTTATAAATATGTTGTCTTGTGTTTGCAATTGTTTTTACTTAGCGATGATTTTAGAGTGATAAAACAAGTATATGTTTTCAAAGCGCTGATGACGAATTGCAGTATAAACACTTCATAACATCAAGGTGGAATAATTTTTCTGGAGTTGTAAAACACTTCAAAGAGCGCCATCAAATATGAATGTTGCAGTATAGGGCAACGATCACAGTGTTTTTCAGTAGCGTAGCCAGAGAGGGAGGCTATAGCTCTCCCCCTCCCCCATTGATCTGAGGACCAAAATGCTAAAGAAGGAAAATACCACGTTTTTAGCACTTCTGAGACTGTTATTTTTTGCACTGGAATAGACTAAAAAGTGATTTAAAGCATCTTTTGAAAGATATATTTAGGGGGGGGGGCTAGTTGGTCAAAAATAAAGCTCACAAATTAATGAAAAATGGCCAAAAATAAGCAATCAAATTTGATGGTTAGTGTAAAAATGTTGAATATAGGTTTCATCAATAAATATATTACGTTTAAATTCAGGAAGAAAGGGGGGGGGGGGGCTATTCAGTATTAATTAATTACCAATCACCTTTCTCAAATATTTTTCCATTAGGTCCCCTCCTTCCCCAAGTTATTTTTCTCTATAAAGTATAGACTGCTCCGTTTGAGTTTTATTGAACTATTACATTTTATGATTTACCAGCGTGTAAACAAGAGAACTAAAATTTAACCATTAGCCATCTCCCACATAGCCTATTTATGCAACCCGTTTAATCATGCTTGCACTGCCAATTTCTTTGTCACGTTTTAAAGCATTAATTTTCATCAAAATATCGTTAAAATAAGTTGTTTTTTAAAAAAAATACAAATTTTTTTTGCGCTGGGAACCCCGCCCCCCCGAGCCTCCTGCGGCGGCTGAAGGTTTCGCCCCCAGGCCCTCAAAACATACCCCACATTGCAAATTTCTGGCTACGCGCCTGGTGTTTTAATTGCTTTTATGTTATTTTGTGTACACTGATTTTGCGGCTCGCTGGTGTTTGTTTATGGCTTTCCGCAAGCGGCTCTTTCTTTGAACAAGTTTGTCCACCCCTGGTATGTAGCAATACCCAATTCATTCATACACCGATAGGTGAAATTTTTGTCATAGAACTACATCAGTACAAAAAAAATGACAGTATTTTGTCCAAAACAGTAAATTTTTTTAAACATTTTGCTTGAAATAAATTTTTAGGATAAAAGCTGAAACTTGCGGACTGTTTCCAAAGAATATCGGAGAAAACTAGTCCATAACAAACACAGATAAATTTGCAGAAAGGGAATAGAGTCACCAACACCTCTTTATAAACTTTTTAAATATTTTTAATAACTAAAAAGTGGTGATACCGGTAAGAGAAGCCAAATTCCCTCATCACATTTTCTGCCCACAATAATTTTTTGAGCCAAAAATACGTTTTCTACTGCTAAGAAGTCGCATTTTTCGTCCAGAATAGAGTGAAAACAATCTAAAAAAGTCTTTGCCGCTCGTGGGCCACAATATTGCTTCAGGCACAATGCCATCATAGACTCTTTATTAGAGACCAGAAACAGACGCGCGGGGAAAAATAGAAGAGCATAGAAGAAAAAAAGTTTGCTCTGGTTGCCAAAGTTTTTTGCGGTCGCGCGTATTCGACTGATTTGATTGGTCATATTCGTAGAACGAGTGAACCTTGAAGAAAAAAGACACGCTGATAGGACAAATTCCCATATTCCAGAACAAATAAACTGTGAAGAAAAAAGACAAAACTGTTAGTTTTCAGTTTCGTTATTAAAATTCTATGTTCCATTTTCCCACACGGTAAACTTGCCTCCGCGAAAAAGTACTTTCACGATAAAAGATTTTTTAAAATCCTACTGGAATATGATAGATAAATTGATCAATCACAAAGTATTTTTGCAATTGTTCATCTTTATAGTACTTTTATGTGAGAATTACCTGCCAAAACTTAAATTGTACCGGGGACGCGTCCCCAATCAAGAATTAACGTCACCCCATCGAGATTTGGCGTCCCTCCATCGAGATTTTAGCGTCCCCTCAACGAGATTTGAGCAAAGGATGATCAGACAAAAAAGGGCCTGCCAGCACGAGTAAAACCCACAAATTCTAGCATAATATAGTCCCAAATTACGGTGAAGATCTTTTTTTTTTCGGTCTTTCCGTGATTTCAGGGACGTAATTACATAAATTCCACTGAAGTGCTTTTGCATTCCCAATGCCTTTAGTTAAGGCTGCAAAAGCGTTCCCCCATGCAAAATTTTACTGTTTAAGTACTGCCTTAAGCGATTATTAGCGTATATTTAGCGACTTAATGAAAATTATTTTTCTAAACTTGAAGAAGTGCAACAAATTTGGAGTTAATAACAGCCTTAAATTTTTATACCGTAGCTCGATTTTGCTTCTTGAATCATGACGTTAGCGTATTCTTGCTCCAGCGCATCAAAAGCCACGGTAGCCGGCTTGATATGATATGACCTTGACCGCAGAAACAAAAGACCCGAAATTCGAAACCTCCTAAGTTTTAAAACAGCGTTAAAAACAATTTAAATTAGTTTAAAAACATTCTGTACTCACTAAAAACGATTTGGATCCATGCTCCGACAATAATCAAAATAATATTCGTGAGCACTGAACCGTATCAAAGAGGCAGCATAATGAAAGCTATAACTTTATCATGTAGACTATTGTCATTTTGGCTGAATTTTTTTTTCAAAGTAATTTTTTGTAACGACAAATCACTTATTACGTTTTCTGAGAAGTAACGAATACGGTAATTTTATTACTTTTTTGAAGTAATTTTTGGTGAAGTCGTTTCATTACTTTTATACAGTAATTTTTCCACCACTGCGTTTACCCAAACTGAGTCTGTTTATTTATTGACAGAAAACATCGAGTTTGAAAACAAAAATACACCTGTCCTACACCATTTCGGATAAATAGGTGGGTTTGTAACGTAATTGCAATTATAAGTTTTTGTTTCAACATTAACCCAAGTTACGCTGTTGTACCCTCGGATAAGTCACTTTGAGATAATTTTCGTTGCTTGGTGGATTTAAACAAGCAACAATCTCAAGACAGCATAGAAAAAATTTAACTTGGAAACCGGGCTAGTCACTATTATCGTTTGTTAATCCACAAAAATTAATTTACTGCTGAATGACAAGGAGCACCTTGACTCAATAACCAATGAAACGGTTCTTCGGTACTCCTTGCCGATCACTTTGACTGTGTTTGTTTAAATGATTTTTTTGCTTCTTTGATTGTTTGTTTTTATGTCAATTGTGAATTGGTGAAAATAAGTTTTATTCTTTGACTACGCAAAGTGCTTTTTGGAAAATGAGGATGAATTGGAAATTAAAGCAAATGTACGGTAATGTCACCGGAATTTTGATTAAATCTTAGCTGAAGTCAGTGGGATACTTGAGCTTGTTTTAATGAGCTCAATCGCTGTATGTTTGGCTCAATGTTTGAAAGGGCAACTTGGAGTTCTTGACCGACTTCTTTCAAGCATGATCGTTTGTCATTTTTGATCAATACCGAAATACGGTAACAACGTCGAAAAACTTTGTTTGAAAAGAATTTTTGGTATCCTCAAAAACTTATCTAGTGCTTATTTATTTTTATTTTTTAACAATTTCTTAACAGGCCAGTTGGTCGAGCGATAACGCGTTCGTCTCTGGAGCGGGATGTCTGAGGTTCCAATATCGGGCAGGTCAAATCGTACACAGTGTTGCCAACGGTTCGCCACCGCTGCGACGTTTCTTCGAAAGAAGCTGTGTTGCCCGCGGGCAATGACGCGGAGATGGGCCCCGCAAACTCGTTACACGCTTCGGCGTATTACAGCAGATATAATGAAAGATTTGACTTGGACAATTTCCTAAGAACTGCAAAGCAATCAGTTTACATTATCACTAAAAATACTACACATTGTACATGCCCTACAGATTGTCGGGACCAGGCGGCTTTTATACAGTAGATTACACTAGAAACGAAACAAAGCAAATCAAAGGTTGGCAACTTTCACGAGTGGTCGCTTACGTAAAAACGACTCCTTTACCCATTCGGCCACGCTGCCGACAAAGGAGCAAAATGGGCTTCAACCCCCTCAACCAAGCCACTTAACCCCCAAATGCAAGCGTTCAAACTTGTTTTGGATTTTGCCTGCAAGTAAGGTGGCTAAATGAGTTGGGCTATTAATTTCTTTTAAAAGACTTCCGAATTTTAGGAATTTGATTCCGTTAAATAGCTCTGAAAAACCTGCAAAATGTGATCTAAATTGCGCTAAAACAGCTATTATTTGCCGAAAAATCACAAAAATTGCCAAGCGACTGGGGGCTCCCTCCCAGACCACCAAAGCCTCCGGAGATTGGGGCTCCGTCCAAGAACTCTTGTGTGTGAAAAGCTTCAGTTGCATCAGTTTGCTCAGTGCGTTGCCTAAATGAGATATTTGTCGAACAAAAACATTTCAACTTTGGGCTCAATCGCCTCCTTTAGCAAAATCCTGGTTGCGCTCGTGTTAATCAGAATCAATTAAACTACCCCCTTTTCAGCTAACAATTTAAGCAATTGTTTGCATTTATTATTTGTTCACTTCAATTGCTGCTTGTGTTATTTGCATGTACTTACATTTGTCAGCAAATTTTCACAATTAATAAAAACTAACAAGTAAAAGAACAGATCACTTCGCACAGTCTGAAATCATCAGTTAGTCTTAAACAATCAACACAAGCAATTAAACGTTTGGTTTTAACAAATTGGGTAACGACGTTAGTCAGATGCATTAGCATTCTTATTTAATTTTCGCCAATTGTATGTTGCTTCAGAGTCACCGATAAAGCTTACTTTCAATCTTTGCTAAATCAATGGAAAAAATAGAAATATTGAAAACTTACTGTTTATCACCAGCAAGGTGAATTTAGATATCATTTTTCAAGATGACAATCCCTTAAGCCTTAACTCTATCTATTGGTAAAGGAAAATGTGTTGAAAAGAAATCACAAAATAAACTGATAAATAAACCACCGCATGAGTTACACCACATGTTTGTCTTCAAAGCCTACCCACAAAATAAAGCAGCCTAGTAGTCTAGTACGCCTGCTGTTTCGAGAAACATCACCTCTCGTCAGCTAGGCTAGCTAGGTAAGCTCATCAAATCAAATCTTTTCAGGAGCCCATCTCCGCGTCATTGCATCACAGCTCAGTGGCGCCGCCAGAAAAAATCATTGGGGGAGGCAAAACGACGTCATCTTCATGACGTCATTAAAAATAGCGACAAGCAATAACACTGAATTATGTTTTCCAGCAACTATTTTTGTGTGTTGTAGCGTAGGCCTATCTATTTACACCATTTTTACGCAAATATTTCGTTTTGTATTAGATCATTTTCGTTTGCAAGAAGCATTTGAATTACATTTACGATTTACGTTCCGGTAAATCACACCACGTCGCTAATCTATCCATTGTCTGATAACCAGAGATGGGCAAGATCATCACCTTTTGGTGATCTTGAACATTAAGGTCAGATCATCCAAAAAATGTGATTTTCAAGATCAAGATCAGATTGCTAAAATAATGCGATTTTGAAGAGCAAAATCAGATCACGATCTTGAAGATTAAGATCGTGCTCATGTCTGGTTGTTAGCGAAGCTGATTTGTGATTAATTTTCTTCTCAAGTCAATAGGTTAGGTAACACCATACGTGGGCACAAGTCCGTTAATCGTTAATCCGTTAATAACGAAGCTAACTTTTTCATGAACTCGTTAATCCGTTAAAAAGTTTTTTCATGTTAACGGACTAAATTAAATTCCGTTAAGTGCTGTTAACGGACTAAAGTAACTTCCGTTAAGTTCCGTTAACTTCCGTTAAGGTTTTTATCGTTAATATCTTGCAGCTTCGTTGTGCATTTGAACTTGTTTTTATCTTGAAATTAGATTACAAGGTAAAATGTAACTTTCGAAACACAAAAAGATCACCTTAGCAATAAATATTTTCTTACAATCAGCTCAACAGCGTCAATACGTGTTCTAGAAGCGAGTGAAAAGAAAGAAATGTAAATTACACGCAAAGTGTTAACGGATTAACGTACTTTATTAACTTCCGTTAATTAAAGCTGGAAATAACGGATTAACGTTAACGGAGGTGTGAAGTTTGTTAACGGACTAGTGGTTAACGAAGCTAACGTTTTGCATTAACTTGCCCATCTATGGGTAATGATTACCCATAGATGGGCAAGTTAATGCAAAACGTTAGCTTCGTTAACCACTAGTCCGTTAACAAACTTCACACCTCCGTTAACGTTAATCCGTTATTTCCAGCTTTAATTAACGGAAGTTAATATAGTCCGTTAATCCGTTAACATTTTGCGTGAAATTTACATTTCGTTTTATTCACTCGCTTCTAGAACACGTAAATCACACCGTTGAGCTGATTGTAAGGAAATATTTATTGCTATGGTGTTTTTTGTGCTTTGGAAGTTACATTTTACACTCTATTCTAATTTCAAGATAAAAATAAATTCAAATGCACTAACGAAGCTGCGATCGAAAAATCTTTAGAAATCGCAAACAGCGATAATAAATAGACCCCTGAGGCCGCAGCTTATTATTTGTCACAAAAAAGAGCTCCTTTCTTCGCTTTCATCTATAAAACTAGTGCTAATACGCAATAAGTGCTACCAATGCAAACTGGTTTGTACCGGTACGATGAATGAATGGTGCAAAATATTAACGATAAAAACCTTAACGGAAGTTAACAGAACTAAACGGAAGTTACTTTAGTCCGTTAACAGAACTTAACGGAAGTTAGTTTAGTCCGTTAACATGAAAAAACTTTGTAACGGATTAACGAGTTAATGAAAAAGTTAGCTTCGTTATTAACGGATTAACGATTAACGGACTTGTGCCCACCTATGGGTAATGCCATGTAGGTTCGTACCTGTGCTGTCTGTACCACGGCAAATTCGGATTAGTTTCTCAGTTTAGACTCCATTCCGTGTCGGAGCCATGAAATACCTTTACGATATCACACAACCCGGCCTCGGCGATGCTTACCCTACGCGACATTTAAAAAAGAGATCTTGATTGTTAAGATCAAGAACACACAAAAAATACGATCTTCAAGATCAAGAACATATCATTAAAATAATGTAATCTTCACAATCTTGATCTTCAAGATCACGATTTGTTCTTGAAGATCAAGATCGTGCCCGTGTCTGCTGATAACTCTGCACAACAGAGAAAAATGATCAGTTGGCTCTGAATATGTTTAACAGCAAAAAGAGTTAGAAAAAAATAGCCTACACACAGAGGTGGGCCGTAATTAGTTACTATAGAAACCAGTTACTTTTTTAGTAACTGTAATTTCAAAAAAGTGACGAAAGTGGGAACTAGTTACTATTTGGAGACATTAAAAAGTTACTGGTTACAGTTACTTTTAGTTTTGGTCCTATTAAAAAAGATTCTTTAATCGTTAGATTTTGGTTAAATGAAACACTTCTATGTATTCCCTGCTGGCGCTACGGATTACGGATTTTTTATTGTGTACTAACGTGCATAGGGTGGGCAAGTTAATGCAAAACGTTAGCTTCGTTAACCACTAGTCCGTTAACAAACTTCACACCTCCGTTAACGTTAATCCGTTATTTCCAGCTTTACTTAACGGAAGTTAATAAAGTACGTTAATCCGTTAACATTTTGCGTGTAATTTACAATTCGTTTTATTCACTCGCTTCTAGAACACGTATTGACGCTGTTGAGCTGATTGTAAGGAAATATTTATTGCTATGGTGATCTTTTTGTGTTTTGAAAGTTACATTTTATAGTCTAACCTAATTTCAAGATAAAAACAAGTTCAAATGCACAACGAAGCTGCAAGATATTAACGATAAAAACCTTAACAGAAGTTAACGGAACTTAACGGAAGTTACTTTAGTCCGTTAACAGCACTTAACGGAATTTAATTTAGTCCGTTAACATGAAAAAAACTTTTTAACGGATTAACGAGTTCATGAAAAAGTTAGCTTCGTTATTAACGGATTAACGATTAACGGACTTGTGCCCACCTATGCTAACGTGCTATAACAGGAGCTATTGTAGGACGTGCTAACAGGTGCCATTGTGCACTAATGCTAACAGGCTTAGCGGTGAAAGCGACAATGATGTTGAGTCCGTTAATAACGATGAATTTTTTGGTTGTTTGTTTAACCAATCTGAACCAAAAAAAGATGTGGCTGCAAAACGGATAGAAGGATTTCTATCAGCAGTACCAGCGAAAAAGATAGATGATAATCCCAATTGCTGATGCAGCGCTAAAGAAACTGTTCGTCCAGTACAATGCTTCTTTGCCCTTGAGCGCTGCAGTTGAAAGGCTTTTTATTAGTGCTAGGCACCGCAAATTTAAACCCTATTCCGCAACCGCAAATTCCGCAAAATAGCAATAGGTGGTCCACAACCACAAATCCACAACTTTGCGGTACGTTTGCGGTAATTTTTTGCACTTCCGCAACCGCAAATGACTTTTTACTTCCTCAAACTTGAATCGCAAACTTTGCTGTTTTTTTTCCTGGTTTGATAAACAGAGGAGGCCTATTGGAATATAACAACGCTTGATATTTTCTATGTCGGCTGCAGACCTAAAATAAACATCAGTAAGTTTTCTTCGGTTTATTTAATGTTCTGTTTTTGTAAGTTATTAATACACTTGCAGCCGCAGGGCCAAGTGGAAATGTGCGCAGGTTTGTTTAAACAAAACTGCAACCGGAGTTGGATTACGGCTGCGACTCTGGTGGACTGAGACACTTGGAAAAGAGCGACCTCACCTGCCAGCAGTAGCGTAGCCAGAGAGATGGCGGGGGGCTCCCTGCCAGCAGTAGCGTAGCCAGACCCCCCCCCCATTGCCCTGAAAACTAGGCAAAATAGCACGTTTTTAGTGCTTATGAGGCCGATTTTTGCTTCAAAAATAAAAATAGCCCCCCACCAACGGGATTTGGGAGCCGAAGTTGTGAAGGACATGCCGTTATTTAGATCAGAATAGAGGAGTTTTTTGGTTCTGGAGCTCACCCAAAGTCGGCGAAGACCTTTTTTTTTTTTTTTTTTTTTTTTGAGATCACGTGTCTTTGGCCGGAAAAAACCCTTAAATTTTTGATTTCGTCCAGAAAAAGCCTTTGATTTTCGGCGAAGACCTTTTTTTTGTTGTTTTTTCGTTTTGTTTTGGAGATCACCTAATTTTCACAAAAAAATTGCCTCAATCCAATTTAAGACTAATAAAAATTTGGGTCAAGTTCGTTTACGGTTGGATCAAACTTTCAAAAAAGCCTCCCCCTTTGTGAAATCCTGGCTACGCGCCTGCCTGCCAGGCACTTTCGTCGCTTGTTCTAACTTCTAACTACAGTATGTTCGTTGAGTTGAAAATCCTGATTTGATTCACATACTCGTACAGTACATGTACAGGTCATATAGGACAAACAGAGATTCACAAATCTTTATTGAGTCGCGGAAAAGTAAAAACTCGAGACGCACAAACTTGCGTTTTTGTGTTTTTGAAAATGATACTTACAGGCACATAGGCTACTATTTACTGCTTGAGTGACAGAATGGATGAGGGGAGAAGGGGGGGGGGGGGGGGGGTTGTTGTCGATGTCACTTCCTGCTCCCTTCATCACGTATGGCAATTTGCAGATCACGATTAAAATAACTTAGTTTCAAACGTGATAATTGCAGTTAGCGTTTTTTTTTCTCCTGTACTGGTGCAAAATTTTTTAAATTGTTTTGAAAGGTGTGCGTATCACATAAAGGCAAACTTTAGTCAAGATGAAAATGTGTTAGGTGTAAGAAGAGCAAACCAAAAGTTCGGTTCCTTTGTTTATTTTATTTCAGTTGCAACACAGTCCTGATTAAGGGTTACATGAAATTCTAACGCTTGAACTTCGAGTCGAACTGTGGATAAGAGCAGTCTTTTAAAATCTTTCAAATTGCACGCAATATAATTAAGATGCAGACACTAGTGTACGTAAGGGGAAGACCACTGTGCCATGGCCTTTTCCTCAGATCCTAAACATGAAACACGATAAAGCAAAACTAAACACTTCTGAGGATGTATAAGTTATTACTACGTAAATGCAAAAATAAATCGATCTTTTTTTGGTTTGTTTTTTTCCTTTGCAAATGACCTAGCTTTTTAATTCCGTAATGTTTTTGAAGCATTTTCATTTTACGATTTCTTTCTTCTAGTAAGTCTCGTAACAGCATTATATTAAAACTTGCTTCCAGAATGCACGAAAACGCGTATTTTTAGCGTAATTTTGCAAATTTTTTCCGGAGCATGCCCCGGACCATCCTACAGTGATCTTGCCTTCGTCACTCTCCATAACATTGATTTGTTGCGTCACACTGCGACGGAAATTTAGACCCCCATGGAAACTTTTTGCGTACGCCACTAGGTGGAGATATTAATTTTGTTTGAAAACTCGCTCTCATTTGAAATTTTATATTTCTTTTTAGCGCTGAGCAGTCAGCATTCAGCACCTAAAGTAATTGCAAAAATTTGGGTTTTAAGTCTTGGTTATCGGTATGTAACGTAGGTTCAATTAATGGCCACTGTTAAATTAGAAATTTGTTTCGACAGTGGCCAGTTTGTTGGTGGTGCCAAAAACCTACAAGGTCAATATGCAGTAAAAATTTACCAGCCAAAAAGTCAGCCAATATGATCAACTTTGCTCGTGAATTTTGGAAAACTTTGGAGTTACGCCGCTAATTGCTCAGAAATTTATGCTATTTCTTAAATAAATAATCGGCTAAGCATTTTGACGCATCATTAGCACAATACACAAACTTTGGAAAATCAAAAAGGCAAAGTGTTGCATTTTGTGTGCATCACCACATATCACAAAATGATGCAGGATACAGAAATTTTTTCCAGGAATCTAAGGCGGGCAGTAATATTGATTTTTGGAAATCTCTTGAGCAGCAACGCATGTAATCTAAAGCATCTTCCAAAAAGAGGACCAACGAAACGAAAAACAAAAAGACTAAAATGATAAAACTAAGATTGAAAATGTTGGTAGGCCTGCAGCCTACTTATTTACTAAACGTGCTAGGCATATCATCAAAGTCGTCTTGTACAACCCTTTGCCACTTTAAAAAGTCTAAGTTTTCCTTTACAAAAATAAGCCGTTAGAAGTTTCTTGATCTTAAGCCAACTCATTTTGCTGTAAGAATAGCAGCATCTCTGGGAAATAATCGTTCCACTGCAGAGAGACTTGGTGAGAGGGTGTTGTCCTGCAGAAATACATTCACCTAAATCTCTTGATACACTGAATCGTAAAAACGTATTTTTTTGGAAATTGCAGAAACGATCCTAGTTATGTTGTTGATTTGCGGTAGATTTCAATTTTTTTACCGCAAATGTTCGCGGTAAGAAATCGGGTCGCAAATCCGCAAACCTAAACCTTGAATCCGCATTTAGCGGATTTGCAAACTTGCGGACCGGTTTGCGGAAGTGCCCAGCGCTGCTTTTCAGCATGGGCAAAGACATTTTGAAACCTAAACGTTCCGGTTTCAGCGATGAACATATTGAGATGCTTACTTTCTTAAAACGCAATTAAATAAACTGCATTAATGTGTTACGTTGTGTATTTTTGTTATAACAACAACAACAGTAGCCATAAGCAGCTTGGGCAGAGGCAACGCATAAAAATTAGAAAATGAACAGAGAAAAAAATCAGTTAATACCGGTGCCAAAGTAAAAAATCAACATTTTCGATATTTAATTCATATTGGTAATTAGGTTTATAAAAAGTAACTGTAACTCTAACTCTAACTAGTTACTTTTTCAAAATGGTAACTGTAACTTAGTTACTTTTTTTGCCACGTAACTGTAACTCAGTTACTTTTACAAAATAACTTGCCCACCACTGCCTACACAGCATATTCGTTAGTACACCTTCTCACAGGTGTTGCCAGGATTTTTAATTGGGGGGAGGGTCCAAACCAAAAATCACATGCAATAACGTCATCAGAAATTTTCGAATGAGGAACTTTTTATTGGACAATGTTATCGTAGAATGAAAGATAAGAAACCGTGGCAAGATTTTGCTAAAAGTTGAGGACTTGAACCAAAAGTAAATAAGTGAAAATGTCTAAATCGAGAGACGTAGGAGAGCAAACTAGAAACGGATCACAGACGGGGGTCTGGGGTGAAACTCCCAGCCGCGGGACGATTTTTTGAAAAAAATACCGGTACCTATTTTAATGCCAGCGGATCACATTTTACATGTTTTAGAGTCATTTGAAAAAACTAGATTTTTAAGGCCCTGGCCCCCACAATTCAGATCCAATAATTTGTTTAATGAGCGATTCCGCTAGCTAATTTTTTTCTTTTTTAAAGTACTTTTGTCACCTTGAAACTGGCGTGGTGGAGGTGAATTGTTATTGAAAAATGTTACAAATGAGAATTAGGTCTACTAGTAATTATGTTTTTGCGAGGGCCGGATTTACATAGCGCGGGGCATCTAGCACTTTGAGAATTTTTGCTACATCTTCCTGCCTAACGTAGGTGAAGGCCAAAAAAAGTCTTACTATCTAAACGCGGAGCCGCTAACACTCTGCCATACAGCAAACCGGACCTGGTTATAGCATTACGTTCATACAAAGGTTGGATGAGGGCCTGAGGTTGCAGCTTTTAGGACAAAAAAACTCAATTTCTTCCAAGTCATACATTTTAGATTAATTAGCAAAACTTTGAATTGAGAGGGCGCGCCCCCACTGGCCGTCTATATTAATAAGTTACTGTTGTTAATTAACGTTGTCCATGTACTGATGTACGCGAAAATGCTAAAAGAAACTGAAACTGAAGAAACAATAGTCTTTGTCACATTTTTTTTATCATTGGTGGCATTTCAGTTGGGGGCCAAGAACCCCTGCCCCCCCCTTATGGCTACCCCTATGCACTTTCTGTAGCTTTAATCCTCAATGAGCTGCAGCAGATGAGTAGCAGACGTGTCGCTTACCCCTCTTCAACTGAAATACAGACTGCTGGAGGTGCATGACATAAGTTGCCCTAACTTTCATAATTTGTAATGGAAAGTGCTCAGCGTCAATTAATGAGCTAAAAGAGTCAACAAAAATAATAGTTTGTCTCTGAAACAATCGAAAAAACTATACCACACAAACACCTTTTAATCGATCCAAAAGACCAAGCCACATTCAAACGTTTTAAGTGATGGCGTCACCCTCCTTTCTCCTTGAAAAAGCTCTGCGGTTCTAGGCGAATAGGAAAATTGGCCAAAATTGCATTCGGAGGGAGAGGGCGACTCGCCCCTTTAGACCCTCGTGGCGGCGCACCTGCACAGCTCCTTTCCAAAAAATGTTACAGGGGTGGCAAGCCGTTGGCAACACTGTCCGATTTGACCAGCCCGAGATTGGAACCTCAGATCTCCACCACTTTTTTCAAAAGTACCAGAAAACTTAGACTTGAAACTACTATCTTTAAATTATTTCGTTCTAAGCAAGTGCGTTAAAGTGAAAAAATGAGCAATTTTTTTCAATTCTTAAAGCTGCTAGAACAAAACAGTCTCTGGCTATAATGGTGATGCCGATTTAGCGGATTATGATGAGTTTCTGAGGAACAACCTAAACTTTTGCTGAAAAAATTTCTATTTTCCACTTTGGGGATGCTTTGCGGTTCTGCGTATAGCCTATCAGCCTATTTAATGGTTCTATTGAAATTTGTCAAGACCTGAATATCTGTAACCGGTTCTCCAAAAGTACCGACCGGTTTGAGCAAAGCCGTGCGAACTGCTGAATTGTAACATTGGGCCTATCTCCTGATTCATGTTGGAGATGAAGTCAAAACAACGTTTCGTTGCCTCATATAGACTAGGCCATAGGTGGGCAAGTTAATGCAAAACGTTAGCTTCGTTAACCACTTGTCCGTTAACAAACTTCACACCTCCGTTAATGTTAATCCGTTATTTTCAGCTTTAATTAACGGAAGTTAATGAAGTCCAATAATTCGTTAACTTCTTGCGTGTAATTTACATTTCTTTTTATTCAGTCAAGTTCAAGTTCGATTTATTATTTGTCGCTTAGATGCAATAAAATACACACTATACGTAAAAATAATTTGCAAAAGCAAAACAAAATAACTTTTTTCACGACCGGAGACTGGAAGGGACCTGTTACGGTCATTTAGTCAAACAGCCCCCGATTATGCACCTTTTTGCTCATAAGAGCTTTAGGCTTACGAGTATTGGAAGTTATTGTTATCAGAGAGATATAATGAGACAATTCTAGTAAAAATTCTAGTTAAATGTTGTTAAGAAGAACTGCTTAGAATCAGATTTAAATTTAGAGAATGAGGAATTTTTGATGTTGTGGGGAATAGAATTCCAGGTTTTGACACCCTGGTATAAGAAAGATTGTTGCAGTTTTGTCGTTTTCATCAATGGAATAGTAAACATGAGGAAAGAGGAACAGCGGGTAGGGCGGAAATGTCTGACATTGGACTTTGAGAAGTATTGGTATAGGTTATATGGATGTTGTTTATGGTATAAATTATACATTATTTTACCAACTTCATAAAGGTAAAGTTTGTTCAGTTTCAAGACCTTTAGATTGGTATATGAAGAGTTTGCACTGGAATTCCATTTTGTTTGGCTAACAATTTTAACCGCTTTGTTTTGGAGAATAGAAATTTTGTGGAGATAAGATTTATAGGTAGAACCCCATATGGGAATTGCATAGAGAATGTGAGGATAAATTAATGCATGATAGAGTTGCAATAAAATTTCTTTGGGGAAATATACCTACTGCGCAGGCGATTTTACGTTCAACAAATTTGAGATGAATGTTAAATTTAAGGTTTTCGTCAATCCATAGTCCCAAGTACTTGACATTGCTATTTACAGCTATTGGAAGACCATCACATACTATTTTTGGTTTTTGTGTGGCAGTCTTAGCTCCTGGAGTTATTACTAAAGCACTAGATTTTGTAGGGTTAATTGTTAGCTTATTAGTTTTCATCCAACGATTAGCTATTTCGACTTCGCGATTCATTAAGCTTTCTAAATCTTTTTCTTTTGAAGCTTTGACATATAGACAAGTGTCATCAGCGTATAGCACCGGAGAAAAGTCAAAAATGTTGAACATATCGTTAACATAAATAGAGAAAAGTATAGGACCGAGATTTGATTCCTGAGGAACACCAAATTGTATTGTTTTAGTTGTGGAGTAGCTCCCATTAATATACACAAACTGTTTCCGTTCAGTGAGGTAAGATTTGAGCAGGTTATATACTACACCACGAACACCATAATGATGTAATTTTCTTAAGAGTATATCATGCGAAACCGTATCAAACGCCTTCCTTAAATCCAAAAATATTAATCCAGTAAATTTTTTTTTGTTCATATGGTTATTTATTTTGCTCATGATATCCAGCATAGCATGTGTAGTAGATAAGTTTTGTCGAAAACCATATTGGTTAGGGTGAATGATGTTATTTTTCTCAAAAAATTTTGAAAGACGGGTATAGATGAGTTTTTCTAGGATTTTTGAAAAGTTTGATAGCAATGATATAGGTCGGTAGTTATTAATATCAGTTTTAGGTCCAGCTTTAAAGATTGGGATTATTTTGGCTGTTTTTAGACAGTCAGGAAAGATACCGAATTCAAAAGATAGATGAAGAAGATAGGTTAGATATGGTGTAAGTACATTACATGCTATGCGAATAAAGTATGAGTCAATATTGTCGTGCCCTGAAGATTTGCGAAGACGCAGAGAGTGTATGATATTGAACCTATGCCTAGGTGGTTGAAGAAACATTGATGAGGCCACTTTTTGGTTCAGATATTTTGAAAACGAGTTGTTATCATTAGTTGGAATTTTGTCGGCCAGGTTTTTACCGACTGATACGAAATGTTCATTGAGTTTTTCAGTGATTGAGAAACTTTCATTTATATCTTGACCATCAATTTTTAAGAGATCTATTTTCGATTTGTTCGTTCGGGATTGGTTTGTAGGTAGCGCAGATCTAATTAGTTCCCAGGTTTTGCGAGGATTATTCAGATTTCTCCCAAATTCTTGCCTGTAGTAAATTTTCTTAAATGCGGTTTTTACTTTAGTTAGTGTTTTTAAGTACTTCTTGTAAAACGTTTTCTGGATCTCGGTGCCTGCTAAAAAATGGCTCTTGTACAATTTACGTTTGTGACGAACAGAAATTAAAATGCCTTTTGTAATCCAAGGCCTTGACTGTAATTTTTGCTGTTTACGTGACAGCTTTTTAAGAGGCGCGTGGATTTCAATTGTGTTTTCAGTCAACGCGACGAATTCTGCAAACAGCAGATTAAAATTGTCAGGTGTAGCGCTGTAGATTTGCGGATTAAAAGCTTGCAAGTTTAATTCTAGTTGGCGGCAAAATTCCTCCGAGTTGAATTAGCTTTTATCTCTGCGGTAGATTTTTATGTTATTTTTCAGGGGTTTGTTGAAATTCATAGTAAGGGAAAATATGACAAAATGGTCGCTTATATCCGTTTGGATTATGCCTGGCAATATAATATTTGAGTCATTAGTTATAATGTTATCTATGATGGTTTTCGAGTTCTCTGTTACGCGCGTGGGAATTGTTATTGTGGGAAATGCGCTATTACCTAATATCATATTCAAAAAATCATTTGCAGAAGGGTTGGAAGATTTTGGTGAAATGTTAACATTGAAATCTCCGCAAAGGTAAAAAGTTTGATTAGTTTTTGTGATCTTCATAATGCTTTCGTTTAGGGCTGAAATAAAGTTTTCGTGTTTCGAAGTAGGGTGTCGATAAACTACACCTACGATATTTTTCGCATTGGTCCTTAAATGAGATAATTTTATCCATAAGTTTTCGCAATCGTCACAGTCTATATTAAATATATCAGTAATTTCAAACTGATAAATGGTGGAAACATACATTGCAACTCCGCCAGCTCTCTTATGCCGCCAGCTCGCTTTTAGAACACGTATTGACGCTGTTGAGCTGATTGTACGGAAAAATTTATTGCTGTGGTGGTCTTTTTGTGCTTTGGAAGTTACATTTTACAGTCCAAGACAAAAATAAGTTTAAATGCACTGACGAAGCTGCGATCGGAAAAACTTTGGAAATTGTGAACAGCAACAATTAATAAACCTATGGGGCTGCAGCTTATTGTATGTCACAAAAAGAGCTTTTTTCTTCGCTTTTTCTACAAAACTCGTGCTAATATGCAGCAAGTGTTTCCAGTGCGAACTGGTTTGTACCGGTACGATCAATGAATGGTGCAGGATATTAACGATAAAAACCTAACGGAAGTTAACAGAACTTAACGGAAGTTAATTTAGTCCGTTAACATGAAAAAACTTTTTAACGGATTAACGAGTTAATGAAAAAGTTAGCTTCGTTATTAACGGATTAACGATTAACGGACTTGTGCCCACCTATGGACTAGGCTATTCGGTCCTGAAGCACTATAATTTGGTTCACCAAATTGATGACTATTTGAATTACGGTGGGATGCGATCAAATTGTTGGGGAGATAATGGTAATTGTAATTGAATCGTTTATTCACCAAGTTGCCTTCGCTAGGGGTTAGCGAAGAGACTTTTCGGTCTTAACGTCAAGTTGCCACCTGCCCATCTGTTTACTACACATGGCGGATGCTTCAAACTGTCCCTTTTCAAAGATGAACGTCAAGCGGTAAAGCTGTAAGCAATTTTTATATAAGCTATAGACAGTATACAGAGTCTTATAGGCACAATCAAACCTTTGAGTAACAGCCTAAGACATACTATTTCGGAATCGGCATTCGTCTTTTATTTCTCCTCAGTATAGCTAGGACTACAGGTATGAACATGAGCGTAAAAAGGCAAAGAATCGCAAATTAACCAGATTTTGCCTCGCAAATTTTGCCTTTCTACGCTTATGTTCATACCTGTAGTCCTAGCTATACTGAGGAGAAATGAAAGACGAATGTCGATTCCGAAACAGTATGTCTTAGGCTGTTACTCAAAGGTTTGATTGTGCCTATAAGACTCTGTTTCCTGTCTCTTGCTTATTTTTATTTTTTCAGTTCATTTTCTTTATAAATTTTTATATAGTCTTTGGTTTAACCCGATCGAGAACTGAATCTGAGTTCACCGTTTTAGTTGGGACCGAGCCCCGAGCTAACCCTTTGGGTTTTAGAACCTATGATTCTAATATACGGCAAAATACCGTATTATATTGTATACCCTATTTTAATTAGATCCTACAGTAATTCAGTAAACCAACTGCGTCAATAGCTAGAGCAAATAACGAAGGACGTCAAAGAACTTCCGGCGTGGAGTGAAGCTTTTAACGCCTACATACAAGATTGTTTAGCTCACAATAAGCAATTAGACCTTCTACACAATAGAACAAAAAGGAAAACTTTGCAAATATGACATGTGAAAACATAGAATGCTAGTGCGTATGGAAAGATTTAGCTCTAATATTTGTAATTTCTGAGCGGAGACAACCAAAGAGAGCAGGAGGGCAATAAATGATAAAACTAGGCCTCATTTTACCAGTTTGAATAACGCATCAGTGCAACAAGCTGCTTATAAACTGCAAAGAAACTGAAAGGCATTTTGCACCTAGCGCATTAAGTGAAAGTACAGCAACAGTATTTTTTGCGAGTAATTTGCGCCAGTGTTGCCCATTAAAACCACCAAGTCAAGGACACGACGATATTTTCGAAGTAAAATATCTCTGAAACAGTTTCGTCAAAAAGAACTGAGTTAACACGTATAATATGTAGTTATATTGCTGTATTGCACTAATTTTAGGGTCGCATACACTAACGTGGATTAACATTGATCCAAGGATTAACAAAACTTAAAGAAAAAGTTAAAAGAATCGATTGGCCAATTTACTACAATTATACAGGATTTCAAAAATAGCTTCTCCAAACTTACCAATTCAGCTTTTTTTTAATTTAATGAATTCATAGGCGTAGAAAATAGAAATTGGTAATTTGCGGACCAAAATCAATCATGTTGATGCATAAGACCCTATAAAACCCTATTGATTTTGCCTGTAGTGCTCAAAAAATTTTTATTTTTTGATCTTACATACAGTAATATAAAAGAAAAGCAAAAGGCTGTGAGGTCACAAAAAATTTGCAAAAAATTAATGAATTTCTGCAATAAAAGCATTGTCACGCAGCATTAGTCTTGCAGCAGACGCACTAAGTGTAAGCAAACGCGGAAATGCAGTATCGTAACGAAGCGCGATTTATTGATCATGCATTGAGTATTTAAATTGTACTCCAATAAAATCTAAAAATAACCGGCAAGCCTTCGTTTCTTGTACTTATTTTGACTAGAAACTATAAGCTACGCACTAAAGAGACTACATCAAATTTTGGCCACATTAAGTGCATATTTTCTTCCACATTCTCTGACCCAAAAGTATTTCTGTTTCATTAATTGAGACTTCGCTTACACGCGTAGGACCTATGTTTTTACTGGGCCATTTTGATAGATGTGCATCGAAACTTATGTGATTTGCTGACAACTAAATAACGGTTAAACCTACAAAGTTGAATTTTGGATACAACATGTCAAAAAGTAAAAGCGTCATGTATGCCAATTGTAGGGAACTTAGGTCATGTGATCGGGATTTAGAAACCCTAAAACCGAGAAAAAACTTCAATTTTGGGGTCGAAAATTTATTAATTCGTATATAACTTAAAACTGCTGAACATCGAATGTTGAAAACCAAACAAAACTTGGGTGCAAATGGAGGCTTTACGCTCACCAAGTTTTGGGGCGCTCGGTCACGTGACCGTGTTTGGAGGCCGAAAATCGGCATAAGGTGGACAGGTTTTAATCGGTATATCTCGGTATTGATGAAAAAGGGTTTGAGGTTTTTGAAAATGCTATCAATCACCTTTCTTCTAGTTAGGATGGTTTACCCCAGCTTGGATATTATTTTTCTGTTTTTTTTTGTTTTTTTTATTAGTTTTTTTTTTTTTCTTCCAAGGCGATCTACTTTTAAGTCACTGAACGTACAAGCTTCGAACTTTGAGCGATTGTAGATAATAGGAAGGACTAGGTCGGGCCTAAAATCGGGGATGTTACGTTGGGGAACCCCTTAAACGGACCCGTCAAATTTTTTAATTTTGGGAGAGTTTCAGGTAGATGGGTAAAGTTTCCAGAAAAAGTAGATATAACAAGGAAGTAAAACTTTACAACAGTTTAAAATGCCACCACTGAGGTCCCCCCCTAAAACGGGGTTGTCAAATTCAAACTTTTCAGGGTAGGCAAATATGAAGAAAGATGAGTTTGACAAAATTTAAGGGTCCCAAAATGAGGAGGTCTCTCTCAAATGAGCCACCAAAATTCAAACTTTTTAATTGCTTAAGCTAGACAGATGAAATTTTCAGAAAGATAAAATATGACAAAATTTAGAGTTGCCACAATGGTTGGGTCCCCCTCAAACGAGGACGCCAAATTCAAACTTTTTGATAGCTTAAGCTAGACACACAAAATTTTCAGAATAGGCATATATGAAGAAAGACAAAAATTGCAAAACTTGGGGTTACCACAATGGCGGACATCCCAAAATGGGGCCGCCAATATTAAAAAATTTTTTCCACGTAAGCTAGCCACATAAAACTTTCACAATAGATAAATCTGAAGAAAAGATAAATTATGACAGAATTATGGGATACTAAAATGGGGGTTCCCTCAAACAGGTCCTTCAAAATTCAAAAACTTTTAATTCAATTAAGCTGGACGCATGAAATTTTCAAAATAGGTAAAGTCAAGGAAAATAAAAGGCAAAGTTTGGGCGTACAACAATTGGGGGTCGCTCCACAAACGAGTACCTCAAATTAAAGTTTCCAGCCGCTCCTGCTAGATAAATTAAATTTTCAGGAAATAGATAAGTATAGAGAATTAAAATATAAAATATGACCTATTTCAAGTGCCACAATTGTGAAGTCCTCCTCAGACGCGGGTCCTTTAAAATTTTTGACCACTCAAGCTAGACTAATGAAACTTTTAGGATAAGTAAAAATGTAATAAGCAAAAATTTGGAGATGCCATGTTATAGGATCCTTCAATTACATTGACACCTCCTCCCATTACCTACCAAACCTCAACAAATTAAATTTATTACATAAGTTAAAATGAATCAAAGATAAAAGGTTACTAAATTACGTGGACTGCATTGAGCAAACCATGCCAAATGGGCTTCTTAAAATTTTTAAATTTTTAACCACCAGGTGCTCCAGTTAAACATATCATATTTTAAGAGTACCGATAGGCTAATATAACAAAAAGATTCCAAACTTGGCAATGCCATGTTGGGTAATTAGCCTTTAAATGGACCTTCAAAACTATTTTATAAATTTTCAGAAAGAATTGGCATCACAGAAAAGTAGAAGAGTTAAACTTATGGGATTACACTTTTGGGAGATTTTTCCTCCAATTTTTTTTCAGGTGAACAAACTAAGTGAAGACCAACAAAAAAAAGGTCTTCTCCAAAACTCGAACACTCTTTTTTTCCCGAATTCAGGTGAAGATTAAAAAAAAAAGGTCCTCACCAAAAAATGAACACTTTTTTCCCCCGATTCTGGTGGAGACTTGCGCTCAGATGCACACCAGAGTCAAATTATTGGGGGATATGCAGATATAGACCACACTCAAATTATTGGGGGGATACAGTCAAATTATTGAAATGAATATATCCCCCCATCCCCCTGGGTTTCGGCACCCCTGCCTGTGGCGTTGTGAAAACCTTCAACTTGCTCTTCAAAGTTTTTTGAATAATTTGTTAAGAAAGCTTTGGAGCTGAATAATGGATGTAATACAGTATAATGTACATTATCCAATATGTTGGCCGTGGGATCGCACTGCTAAATAGCGTTCTCAGAATAAGAATGGCAACAAAATGCGTGCATATTTCTGGCCGTGGTTTGTGTTAAGTTTGGCTGAAGTAATTATATTTTGCTCAAAAGTCGCTAAATTTTTAAAGATCGCTTTACGTTATTTCATAATAGAGTGAAAACCTATTAGGAACTCCGAATACTTGCTGAGTTTTACCGTTGTAATATGAGCATTTTGATTTACGTTACTTGATTTTTTTTGATGATATTTGAAGATCTTTAAACTTTGAGAGCGAATAACCACACAGCTATTAAAATAAACCAAAAGGAACGTAATGTGCTAAAGAAATGTGGATAATTTTTTGTATAGTTGTTTGACTTTAAACATTATATCTAGGGTTCTAGAAAGCATAGAATGAAGAAAATTAATATAGTTTTGAACGTGAAGTCATGGCAAAATTAGACTCTGCAATATCGCTTAAAAATTTATGAGAATTTGATTTTTTGTATCAAAATTTTGCTTGTGCACGTATTGTTTTTTATGCGAATTGCTATGGCAGGCATTGTTTTGATTTAGTTCTTAAATTTTAAGAAAAATCAGTAGAATCGTTCATAAAGTGGCTATATAAAAATCTTCTTAAAAAAAGTGCTGCAGTTGGCTTGTTAAGGGTGTAGATTTAATATTTAGAATGGCGTGTCAAATTTCTGGTCAGGATAATGTAAGTTACAAAATCCGAAAATCATGTTGGCATTTTCAGATCAAAAAGTTTTGTTCCTGTCCGTTTGGTTGTTATAATCGGAGCAAAAGGTTATTGTCGAAATATTTGTTTTAAAGAGGATTTTACTTATAAAACGAATTGATTTATGATTATTATAAGTGTACACACATACAGTCAAATATCTAAACTAAACTTTTAAAGCCGTTAACCACGAACGTGTTCAAGGTAATGGAACATTGTGAAATTCGTCAGCGATGTTTTTATTGTTGTTTTATTACATATTTATCCTCCTGTCACCGGACAGCGTCAGACGTCAACTATTGCACGATCCACAGACTACTGTATTTATTGCAATGATTACTCCGTGCTTGGAGGAATCCGCTCCTGCTTTGGAGTTTTCGGTCATCCAATGCTTCTGTGGATTTTTTTGAATTTTTGTCCACTGAATTTGCTGCTTGTTCGAAATCACCTGCCAAGCAGAGATAATCATCTTAAAGAGCCTTATCCAAGGACGCAACTACATAATTATTGTAGATCTGACTATCAACAACCATAAACACGCTTATCCCAATTTAAACGCTATTTTTAAGTGTAGAGTCAAGCTCTTTAGTTCACTAAAGATAGATACTTTTGCGAAGTCCCCGTATATCGCTTGCGATGTCTCATTCTAGTATTCAGACATAGCGTTTGGTATGGTTTCTAATATCTATCTGCGACGTGTGAAAAGGCGTAAGAAAATTAATTGCCTTGTGGGGAAGTTTGGCAATTAAGTCGCCCTTTTTCGATTGCAACATAGTTGATCACTGGTGGAGTTGATAGAGAGTCTGCTTTTGAAACGGTAGACTCGCGTTCAATTTTTGGTTGGGTTAAAATCAAAAATTGTAAAAATTTTATTTAGAGCTATTCTGCTTTACTTTCAGCATTAAAAGGACAGTGTGAAGTCTTCACTGTGCGTGGTAGACTAGTGAGTGGGCAAGTAGCAGTTAGACTCGAAGACTAAAAAGTCCTTCTCTATTTGCAGGCCGAGGCTACTTGGTGAAAAAGCATTGCAATTACAATATTATACCATTTAGGGCGTCATGAAAGTAACTTTCTTCGTGCATAATAGGAAGGCGAAATTTCTTCAATACTCTGCAGACGGTAAAGCAGGTACATTTAAGGAATAAGTTGACAAGATTGTAGCAGCTAAAGTACAGTAGTCCTAATTTGAAAACCATTTTACAGTATGTTTTTCTTTTACAGTACATAAATTTGCCAAAGAAACCTTTAACATAACGCTATATAGGAAGTGATTCTGAGCAAACATACGGTTCATTTGTTTAAAAGCTTATTTTGTATTGGTCCATATCGTTGAAAAGATGGTAGATTATAAGAATAGTGCGCCGTCTGAAATATACGAGGCAATGGATAATATTGTCGACAAGGAAAGTTTTTATGAAAACGAATTAAGTGACGCAAAGTTGGATCAAATACTCAAAATCGTCCAGGACATCCATACACGGCTGGAATCCTCCTCCAACATCACCATTAATCGAGTGCAAAATAATTATTCGCCAAAAATAAAACGGTCGACCAGTAGTGTTGACACCAGAAAAGTGCTACCAGCTCCCTCAAACAAAGAGCCAGTCGCCCCTAATCCCATCGAAAACCGTTACTCTCTGCCTCCACGTTTGCCCCCATCTCTTCCACCAAGACCACCAGGCGCTTTACCGCAAGGTAAGTTTGTTTGTTGCGAAAACACCAAGACGTATCTGAGCATTATAAACAAATGCTGTCATTTAAAAAAAAAAGCACAAACTATTTTGACTTACTGTTAGAGTTTTTAAAACTTAACAACATGTGACCGTTAAGTTTTAGTGCATTAACTTTGCACTTTCTCTTGCCAGCGTCAGTGGCGCAACCAAGGGGAAGGCTAAGGCCCCATTCCTTTAGTCTTACCACTTAGAAAATCTAACCCTTACTAGATGAGGGCGTTTCGCAAAATAATTCGCAAGTTGCTCAAATTACGCAATTGCGCAACTTGCACTGCGCACAATACCGTTTTTCAGCCCTAGCGCAATTTGCATTGCAAACTAAGCCTTTTTTTAGCCTTTGTGCACTTTTCGTTTCGGAAATACAATTTTTTTGCTGTTGGGCAATTTGCGTTTGTTATCGGCCAGTAGGTCGAGCGGTAACGCGTTCGTCTCTGGAGCGGAAAGTCTAAGGTTCAAATCTCGGACTGGCTAAATCGGACGCGATGTTGCCAATGTTTCGCCACCGCTGCGACATTTCTTTGAAAGGAGCTGTGTTTCTCGCACGCGCAATGATGCAGAGATGGGCTCCAAACCTACAAACTCGTTACACGCTTTAAGGCAGGGGTTCTTAACCTTTTTTGTCTCGTTTACCCTTTGCCAAACAAAAACACTATAATTTATCCAAATTTTCTTACGTGGGCCCGGGGCCAGCTCAAATATGACGGATTTCCGGTTTTGTAAACTCCGAAAAATTTCATGAAGTGTTGTGAAGTTTCTCCGGCCAAACACAGCTGATCTCAAAAAAAAAAAGGTCTTCACCAAAATTTCGAGAGTTTTTCTGACCAAAAACAGGTGATCTCTTTTTGGGCATCGAAAATATGGCGCAACGACAATCCAGTGCAACACTATCACTTTTTCAATACTGATAATTGAAGTTTGCTTTAGTTCATAATTCAGTAATTTACCCCCTGGATAAGCAAAATTTACCCCCAGGGGGTAAATTTACCCCCGGTTAAGAACCCCTGCTTTAAGGTAATACAGCAAGTGTAGCAAAAGATTTTATTTGAATCAATGATTTTAAAATTCGTTGCGCTTTAATTGCGCCATGCGCATTTTTTCTCAAGGTGCTTCAAAAAATGACTAAATTTTGATTTTACCAATTTTAAACATATCACGTGATACTTAGAAGCATGCTGCTCGAAAAATTTTGTGATCCATGATCGAAGTTGGAAACTGGAAAGCGAAGGAAAAACCTGCAAAAAACGCAATTGCGAAAACTGGAATGTTAGCCTAGCTGCTGATAGTAGTACAGCTGCTAATCTTATGCCTTAGAACGGGGGTCGCCAACCTTTTCGCTGTCGCGGACCAAAAACAAACTCAGCAAGGTCTCGGCAGGCCAGAATAAGCAACTTTCACTAATAATTTGGTCGTTAAAAAGTGTAATTTTTGGCCTTTTAATGTTACTACAATTCGGCTTAGTTTATTTGAGTGTGGATTCAGTGACTCGATTGCTTTTGATCACTTTGGTAAAGCGGAAATTTTATTCAGCCAAATAATAGCAACGAACAGCAAGACTAAAGTCATTTTAACGATTTGTTTGCAATCAAAATACAAACGTTTTCGCCTTTCATCAGGCCTTTTCAGGAAATTATAGCCATGTTCATTTCAGACTAATTGGAAAGAACGAAATACAAAAATCAAGCGATATCAAGGTTTTGAGTCATCGTGTGCAAAAACATTAAAAGATAAAACCAACAAAGCGGTAACATTCTATATACAAATAAAACAAAGATTTTACAAATAAAACAAAGATAAAACTAACAAAGGTTTTTGATGAAGAAAGACTAATAATACTTGCGCTCATCACTGTCCTGGGGAAGGAGCGGAATCTAAGCCACCGCAGCGGAATCACATCAAGGCGGGGGAGAAATTCCACAAACGATTTGTGCATTTTTTTAAAAAAATGAGTAATTTTTGATGGTTTTTACAGTTCACGATTAAGATCCTTTGGTGATGGTTCCTTTTTTTTTGCCTCAATGTCCCTTAATATAAAATACTTGATGCTGGTTGTCATACTCCCTCCAACTAATATCACTATAATAAGTCAATTAAGATGTTTTTTTTTGGCTCTTCCCTAGGCTTCCGAGCTGGTAGCCTTTAGGCCAGAAGCACGCAAAACGATTAAAATAATATCACTATGTCACAAATACTAATGAGGCATTTGATGTTGCTGTTTTTGGTTTGAAAGTTTATTTAGATCCGGTGTTAAACTTTAAGCAACAGAAATATGACATTTTGCAAATCGCCTTAATATTGTTCTAGCTTGTCTGTGGTGACTTTTATCAGCGAAATAATATAACACGCTTAAAAAAATCAGGGATACACAAGGGGGTATATAGGATCGTAAGCGTACGAGCGTATCCGAAGTTTAGTTTTACCAACTGGCAGCTTCTACGTTGTTAAGGCAGCACGCCAGGCATATGCTCTTACGCTCACGATTTTACGCCCAGTTAATAGATCGGGTCTAAGTACTGTAATTCTTTTAGGAATGATTGTTTTCATTCAAAATATTTTAAAGAAATATCAAAAAGTAATATTTTGCTTTTAACACATAGCAGTCTTTGCTGCATCTGTACTGCAGCTCAACAAATTTTATTTGTTCAAAATTCTCAAAATTTGCTAAGAGCTCGCGGGCCAGATGATTTTTCTTGGCTAGCCGGTGCCGACCTCATTTTTGGATGAATTGAAATGAATACTGCCGAAAAGCGAAATGTAGGCCTAGTGTAATGCGTTCTTTTTTGGTTGAAGAATTTGTATTTGCGCTTTTAAGCTTTGCACTTTAAATTAGAAAAACCTGTGGTTGCAGAGTTTGCGTTTGTGCTTTAAGCTTAAAAAAATTTTGGCTGCGGAATTTGCCTTGGCGTTTTAATCTAGAAAAATTTTGGATGCCGAGTTTAGCTCTTGCGCTCAGCGATGTTTTTTTGAAACGCCCAGCTCTGCCAAAAATACAAGCGTTTAAACGTGCTTTGGACTATCCCTTGAAGTAAGAGGGGCTGAAAGAGAAGGGCATTTTAATTCTTTCAAATAACTTCATAATTTTAGCGATAGTTCATTATTATTTCTTTAAAATGGTCTGAAAACGTACGGAATGTGATCCAAACGGCGCTAAAATAGCTATCTTTTGCCGAAAAATAACAAAAATTGCTCAGCGGCTGGAAATTTCTCCCCCAAACCCCCATATCATCCGGCCGTTGGGGAGCTCTGACCCCAGACCCCCATGTGTCTTACGCTTAAGTTGCACCAGTTTTGCTCTGCCTCCACTCATAAATGCCACTGCTGCAACATTTCTTCGATGAAAGTTGTGCTGCCATGGCACAATGATGCGGAGATTGACCCCGCAAACTCGTTACACGCTTCGGCGTAATACATCGAGTATAATGAAATATTTGATTCCATGGACAGGAACGGTTTGACTTGGAAAACAGCAAAGTCATTTTGCAGTTTCATAGCTATAGCAACTTCGCAAAAAGCAAAGACACATTGGTTTTATGACCAGGTCAAATGGAGTGCTTTCGTCTTGGACATTGGTCAACTTTTTACATAAGGTATTGCAATGGTGTTGATAAAAATTTTCAACACCATTTTATGGTAAATATTTGTTATTGCATTACAAAAGCTTGTATCACGAATATTATTACCGTATAAAGCATGAGCGTAGGAGCTCAAAAGAATTTGGGGAGACACCAAACTTTTGCCCGAAAAATGAGATTGAATTTTGCCAGAAAAGCGATCGGTTTTTCTGTCCAAATTAAGGTGACCTCAAAAAAAAAAGGTCTTCACTGAAATTGAGACGTTTTTTGAATCGGAATTAAGGTGACCTCTGAAAAAAAACAAAAAAACAAAGATCTTCACTGAAATTGGGACTGTTTGATGGACATGAAATTGCCTAAAATTTTGACGTAAACTTACCCAAATAATTTGACAATGCCCAAAATTTTGATGCAATATTGCCCAAATGATATGAAATTGCGCAAAATTTTGACACTTTAAAACCAAGCGGGGGGGGCAAGTGTCCCCCGGCCCCCCCATCTCCTACGCCATTGGTATAAAGTCTTCATAAATTCATAACAGCCGTGATATCTTCTATGACGAAACGGTGTTGATTTTTTCATGAACACCATTGCAAACCTTGATGTAGAAAGATTGACTGTGGCAAATTGTTTGCAACTATGCACTGCTTATTGCATCACAGCAATTTTGAGCATTCTGGCTGTGCTGAGAACTTTTCACGTCCCACTAACTTCAAAAAAGTTCAACTACGCAAACATCTTTGCAGAGGTGGGCAAAGCGTAATCAGAAGCGCAAGGCGCAACTTCCTCTACCTCCGCAATTGCGGAAGTTGCGTTCCGCTTTAATTTTTTATTTTGAAACATTACGGAAGTTGCGTTGCGAACTAAAGGCTTTAAAATTTCTTGCGCTTTAATTGCGCAGCGATTTCAAAATTTTTTCGATTAATTGCGCAATTTTATACATTGAACTTGATTTTGTTCCGTTTTAACTGTAATATTGATAAACGTCGTCTTTTGTAGCAAATTATTGACTCTTTTTCTGTCAAAAACCGCAAAAAATGCGGTATTTGCATTGTGCTGTGAAAATTCAACTAAGGAAGTTAGGTTGTGCTCAAGGTACGAAACTGCCGTTCCGCACTTGCGGAATTGCGTGGCGTTTCAACTGAATCAAAAAGTTTATTGCGGAAGTTGTGCTGCGTTTCAGAAATTAAAAAATTAAATTGCGCATTTTGCGCTACGCTTTTACTGGTTGAAAAGATCGTTGCGCTTTTGATATAATGTTATTTGTGCCCACCTCTGCCCCTTTGCGACGAGAACCTTAAACGACTAAACAAACGAACCCTTTGTACTAGAACTTGTGACTTTGCAAAGCTGTCTACACGCAACTTAAGAGTTCCGATAGAACGAAACGGTTTCATCTTGCGTTGACAATTACGATTAATGTTGTTTTAAATCGCTGTTGGTTATTTTTAGCTCACCATAACTCACCACCTCTTCCGCCGCGGCAAAATTCTTCATCGCGAATATACAACTTGAAGTGCAGAGATGTGACTTTAACCGATGCTCAGTGTCGCGAGGTGGTTGAATGGCTGAACGACGTGAAAACTTTCATCGATGACAGCTTCGACGAAGACTATGTAGGGAAAGACGAGAACATCGAGCGAATCGATTCTGTCATTGGTGTGATGAACAGACGGGGCACTTCGACAAGATAATTACCGCCTCTTAATGGCGTGATTCAGTTGTGTATCTTAAACCCTTTTGCAGTGATAGATCAATAGCAGAAGCATACTTGCCTCGGGCTCCAATTTTTGGGGGTACCAGTTTTAATCGCATGAACCAAGCCCGAGTTTGGAACCCTGAGTTGCGAAGACCTTTTTTGCCACTGAAGCCAATTTGGTATTTTACAATTTGGCGCATGTTCTGGCATCACTCAGCCATAAACTGGCACCGAAACTCAGAATCAAGTCTGAACGGTATTTTTCATACGATAAAAAAAACTTTCGTGATGTGATAGCAAGGCTTATAGCAAAAACATTCACGAGTTCATTGAAGTTCTTGATAAACGCCCGGAAACCAGACGAAATCGTATAAAAGATACGGTAGTTAAGACAAAATTAAAAATTATTGTTGTTTGGTCGCTTCAGCTCAACAGAAAAGTGGTAAACCAAAAGCTTTTTGAGAGCATATCCACGAAATAACCTAAATGAAGCTATACTGCGCAAACATTGCCATAGATACCAAACTTTTTGTAAGCGTTATCAGTCGCGCAACCAGGATGGCTACGGTGGTTTCAGCTACCCCCTTAGCCAAGTTACTTCATGAATTTAACTCTATAGAAAAGCGTGGTTGAGTGGATAGAGCGTCTGCTTCTGAAGCGGTAGACGCGGGTTCGATTACCGGTCGAGTCAAACCAATGACTATAAAAATTGGTATTTACAACTTTCCTGCTTGGCTTTCAGCAATTAAAGGGACAGTGTGAAGCTTCCGTCGTGTGCGGTACACGGGTGGGTAGTTGGCAGTTTGATTCGAAGACCGAAAGGTCTACTTGCTGTCTCCTGGTCAAGTCAAGTTGTTGAATAAAATGTACTTACGATCACAATGGTTTAAACGTATCTTTGACTTTACCTGTAAGTAAGGGGAGGGCAATTTAGTACTTGCAAATTTAATTTTCGATCAAGCAATTTAGTTCTTTTACATATTTCTAAAAACGTGCGAAATTTGATTCAAATGGCGTTGAATTGGCTATTTTTCCAAAATATCACAAAATTTTCCCTGCAGCTGGGGACTCCATCTACAGACTCCCGTCTATGATGCATTGACTCGCTGAGTTTTACCAGTTAGCTCAGTACGCCATTTAAAATGAGATATTTTTCGAACAAACAGTTTTTAACCTTGAATTCAATCCCATCCCCTTGCAAATCTTTGCTATGCGCATAAGCGCTATGTTAAATTTCCTAACTTAGCCAAATAGTTAGTTGCGAATGTTATAGCTCGGTAATTGTGAACACTTTCGGTTCGTCTTCATTTCATGAGATAGCTCTTTTCTTTCCAATTCTCAAGCATTGCAAAATCGCAGGGCAGACGTTAATGTTGATTTCATTGCTATGCTGTCATATAGATATAATATTTTGATTTTATGATTAGATTTTATTATTTTTATTATTGTGCGTATTGAATAAAGAAACTATGTCTTTGTGTACTTATTGAGTGATTAAAATGCTTTGTTTGATTAGTCGGCCATCACAGCACAAAGCGCATACCACGTTTAGTCCAGTCAGTGATTTCGGTTCTATGGTACGTTTCAGTGGGTCATGAAGTTTTACTACTTAGTAGCACTATGAGCGCAAATTAACTGTATATTTTTGAAAATTGATAACTTTAACTTAAGCCCCAATTAAGCGCGTAACCAGAAGGGGCTGGGATTTTTTTAGCTTTATTGTGTAGCGACCAGAGGTTGCACTATTAACACCAGATTTTAGCCAGAAATAACGTGTGTTTTCTAGTAGACTACCCCAGACCGAAATGGCTCCCAATTTAGCCGAGTTTTTTGTTTTCACATTTGAAGTAAACTGTATTTAAAGTAAATTGGCCCTAAATTTTTGCCGAGGGTCTACATCATTTGATTTTCAACTTAAACGAGGACTGAAGACGATTTCAATGAGGCATCTAAAGTTAGGGCGATCGTATTAGATTACATTAGCGGTAATACCATCCTTCTTAACCCAGCCGGTGTACCGTACCTGGAAATATATTGAACCCTCCCTCCAAGCACGGCCGTCTGTCTAAGGCCTTGGTCCCAATTGCCTTCACCCTAACTTTAAACCCTGCGCGACTATAACGGAACACAATACTTGCAGCAAAAAACATTTTCTCTCTTGTTTAGTTAGATAATTGTTTCTGTCGGAAACTTTGGCAAACAATTTAAAACTGTTCGCACATAATTTAGACAATTGCAAGGTTCGAGTATAAATGAGTAGAAAAGGTTTTCCACGAAAAATTGTTTAATTAATTATGTATGTCAAACTAAGTATTGTCTGATTTGGTTGACTATTGAAGGTGCAATTAGATAGCCATTTTTTGCCAAATGATTAATGGCTCATTTATAGAACTGTTTCGAATTTCGATATTGTCTTAAATTGGTGTTTTCAGTAATCAGCTTATTGTTTGTTTGCTCCTTACTGCAGTAAGTTAATTTGACATTCTACAAAAGTATAATCTCCAAACAAGAAAAACAAAAAATAGTTGCGTTAAAAGAATATCGCTTGTTTAAATACGACTGCTACGACTGCGTGAGATTTTAACTAGCTGCTTAACTGCCGTTTTCTATTGTTTGATTTTCCATTGCAATAATTTGCGCACTGTTTATCCATTGTTTTGCTTAGCACTGGGCTCAAGAAATAAGTTGCGAAGTAATTTGTCATCACCACGTGTAAAAACGGTAGAAATTGGATTGTTCCAATCATCCAAAAGTCAAAATGAGAGAAAGAAATAGTTAGGAGACGCTGCTATGTATGGGACCTTTAGTGTAGTAAAACAGGAAAGGAAGTACAGAGCTTGGAGAAACGCCGTAAGGCCTCCGAACAGCACATGAAAGAAGAAGAGGATATTGGCGTTGACAAAGAGAAAAGGTACAGCAATTCGATCGCTCGGTACTAATCCAAATCGTTTCCAAAATTGGAAAGACAGCTAGGCAAGAACGTCACCGTTAATGTACACAGTAACATGTGTCTTACCAGTGGCGTCGCTAGATGAGAGGGGGGCCGCCATTTCGGAGAGAAACTATTTTATGATACTAATCGAACAAAAAAGAAAACAACAAAATGTTTAATATCATTGGAAATGTTTATTTACACTTGCACTACTTTGGACCATATTTTCATTTATTAATGATGGTAATTTGAAGCCGCTGTTGTTTCAAGCGGCTCGCCAAACGTCGGACGTTCATGAGATCGTGAAAATTGAACAGTTTTTTTATTTTATCTTTGATATATTTTTACAAGTGTAGGAAGTGCTATATAGAGTGTCTAGTTTTTCTGATAGCAATATCAAAGATCGACTTTTAGCAACAGATAACATTCGGCCTGCGAGTTTGTTATCAATTTGATAGATAATAATAGACACAGGGAAAGGCGGAGCAAAGCGGTCATCCTGGATGAAGCGGACACCTCTCTATTCTTGCAAAACCAAACGTTGTAAAAAAAATCGAAACAATCACAATCCGGAGATCTTGCAGTTTTAAGAATTGAACGTGAAGAGGCCAACAACTAGTAGCGCAGCCAGGGCGGGTTGGGGGGCTTAGCCCTCCCCTCTTTCCCATTGGCTTGCCGATCAAATGTAGAATTAAGGAAAATACCACGTTTTTAGCATTTCTGAGACTGTTTTTGGCACTAGAATAGACTCAAAATTGATTTAAAGCTTGTTTTGAAACGTTTATTTACGGGGAGGGGAGGAAGGGGGTAAATTGTCAAAAATAAGACTCATAAATCAGAAAAAAAAACTTTGAAAAATGGTCACAACTTGGTAATCAAATTTGATCGCTGATTGAAAATGCTTCGCATAGGTTTCATCAAAAATTATATAAGATCAGAAATAGGGGTGTGGGCTTTACAGTATTAGTTAATTACCAATTACTTCTCTCAAACTTCCTTCCACTAGCCCCCCTAATTATTTCATTCTCTATTAATATAGAAAAATAGATTACTCCTTGAGAGTTTTATTGAACTACCCGTACAGGATTTTATGATTTACCAGCTTGTAAATAAGAGAACTGAAATTCTAGCAATATCTTTACCTCCCACATAGTCCAACTATGCAACTGCCTATAATCATGCTTTTGCACTGCTAATTTCTATGCAACGTTTTAAAAGCATTATTTTTTATCAAAATAGATCTAAAATTAAGTTTCTTTTGCCAAAAAAAAAAAAAAATTTCCGAGCGCTGGGGGTGAAACCCCCAGATCCCTGTAACAGCCCCCTCATTGCATTTTCTAGCTACGCGCCTGCAAACAACTTTGACGAGATTATAAACCATTACGCCCCCGACTGTAATCAGAGAATGACATGTGATCATCGTAATATACAATGTACTGCAGTTGATATACAATAACTATACTGTTGTTGCATGCAATGCATTTCATTGAAACTTTGTTGCTAGAAAAACGTATTATGGGTCTGGGCATATAAAGCTGCTAGTAAATACTGTACGGTATTTACTAAACACATACAAAAATAATTCTACAAACAATGTAAGTTGTATTTTTGTATAACCTTTGCAGCAAAGATTTTGTTCATCCTTTGTAGCAAAAACCGTATTGTAGCAAAAATTAATGGTACTGGATCGTTGCTAGTTTTAATGCATTATTTTTCCGAGTACTCTGTCTGTTTGTTCGAGTTTTAACAATACGAAGTGCTACTATACTATGCAGTAGCAAAGCCAGGGAAGAGGCTATAGCCCACCCCTCATTGGCCTGTCGACCTAAATGCAGAATAAGGAAAATACCACGTTTTTAGCAATCCTGAGACAGTCTTGGGCACTGGAATAGACTAAAAATGATTTGAAGTATCTTTTGAAACATTTATTTAGGGGGAGGGCTAATTTGTCAAAAATAAAACTCACAAATCAGTAAAAACTTTGAAAAATCGCCAAAAATAAGCGATCAAATTTGATCGCTTGATGAAAAATACTGAACACAGGCTTCATCAAAACATATGTATTTAGGCTCAGGAAATGGAAAGAGCTGTAAGGGAGGGCTATTTAATTACGAATCACTTCTCTCCAATCTCGTCCCATTAGCTCCCCAAATATGTTTATAAAATATTGACGAAATAGATTACTCCTTGTGAGTTTTTTGAGCTATGGGACTTTATGATTTACCAGCTTGTAAATAAGAGAACTGTAATTTTTTCATTAGCCATCACCACATAGCCCATTTATGGAACCAGTCTAATCATGTGCTTGCGTTGCTAATTTTTATGCCACGTTTAAAAGCATTAATTTTTCTCAAAGTTTAGGCCTAAAATTAAGTTATTTTAGCAAAAAATACAAAATTTTCGAGTGTCAAAAAATACAAAATGTGAAATTGAGCCTTGCTTGATATCTTTTTTTTTTTTTTTGCAGCGCCATGTTAACTATCGCAGTGTAGTAGCTAGCTACTACTGTGCTTCAGCTTTAGGCTTACATAAATGAATGTGACAATGACTCATAAACAAATTCCTAAAGATATTTACGAAGACGAGCACCCGTATTTTACGGTTCCAAATGCAATACCTCCATCCGTACCCCAGTCTCACAACTGGGATAACAAAGTTGGGGAAGTCTTGGTGAGGGTAAAACGAATGGAAGGGATACTGGTAAAGATGAGCAACGCACTCGCGACCAAGCCACAACTTCCTCCAAAACCAACATCAGACCGGCGGTTCAGTACCAGTGACACAACAGTAGGTGAGTGCAATCGCTATGGTGCCATTAAGCCTCATTATTTAAAGGGCGTCTTCAGACGTGTCACAAGGAGCAGGCAATGGACCTCATCTTGTTCCGATGCCCTCTTGGCCCACACCCAAGGACTGTGACCTGAGGGATGCAACAGAAGCAGTATACTGATCGTCCTGGCTTTGACATAATATATTAATGATTTTAAGGCGTGGGTGATTTTTTAGTGATCAATTTTAGTTTCATTTGTTTAATTTTGATAAACATACACTGTATTTTTGTTATGAAAAGTAGTCTGCCGATGCGCTTCGCATTTGCTGAATAACATTGTTTGTACGGACCCGACTGGGGCTGAAATGAATTAATCAAATTTTTCATTTTAATACTCGTTGCATTACGCCGAAACGGGTAACAAATTGGTGGAGCCCATCTCCGTGTCATTGCTCTAGAGAGCAAAACAGCTCTTTTCGAAAAAACGTTGCAGTGACCCTGATTCTTTGGCAACACTGTGTCCAATTGACCGGCCCGGATTTAAACCTCAAACTTTCCGTTTCAGAGACTATTTAGCTAGCTGCTATGGCAATTCAAAATTTTTTTTTGCGAGCTGCAAGCAATAATTTGAAAATAGGCCCCAATAAAATAATACTGATTTTTGTAATGAATGTAGAATGATTGTAGTTGGATTGAAAACATCCAATAGCATCACAACCGCCAGTTTGATGTAAGAGAAAGAGAGAGATTTATTTTCCTCAAGTCGCCATTGACATAAAAACAAACAAGCAAAACAAGAAAACAAAAAAATGCATTGAAACAAACAAAGTCCAAGTAATTGACAAGAACCGTTTGATCGGTTATTGAGTCAAGGTACTCCTTGCCATTCAGTAGCAAATTAATCTTTGTGCATTAATAAGCGGTATCAGATATTCCTTAGTACGAAAGAGTGAACATTTCAGATTAAGTTCTGTTTAAATAATTTTTATTTTATCTTCTTTGTAAGCAAATGCAACCTCTAGGTTTTAAATGTTTTGTGTTAATACCATCCCATACTTTGGCACCTCGAAACGCAAATAGATTTTAGCTAAATTTGCATTGACTTGGGGTAAAAAATAATCACTTGATTGTTTCTGCCTATTGTGTGAGTAAACAACATCTTGCTTGGTAAACGCTTTCGCAAAAAATTTTGTGCAATATTGGATGTTAAAGCTGATACATAATTGTACGAAAAATTTTGCTATTCAATGCACCATTATTGACAGTACCTTGAACAGCTTTCATTTTCTGAAAACGAAAATGAAATAAGACACTTAAATATTTATCACAATCTTGTTTTATTAAATCCGCTATCAATTTTTTATCTTTATGATAAACTAACTGATTTTTTGAAGCTTTTTATTGTAAGGAATGAAATTACACATATGTCACCAAATCAATCCAAATTTGAATTGTAGTGGAATGGTTATTGTTTTTCTATAAATTTTTATTGATTTTTCTCAGTATTTCCAGGTTAGACTGTTGAAAGAAGTTCCCGGCCCAGGGACAGATTCAAAACTTCTCAACCAAACAGCTAATTTACCCTTAGCTCGGACTCAAGTAGAAGAGCGCGAAAAAAGTCTTCACAAACTTGGGCTTGTTTTTATCCAAATTCTAGGTGTGGTGTGTTCCTCAACATTTCAATATCTTTACTTCATGTCAACCTTTCTGAAAACATAAATTAAATTTTTTCCGAAAAAAAAAAAAAAAATTATGGAAAAGAATTTGAGGGTTCTCCAAAAAAGTTCCAAATTTGGGTACTTCAGTCCCCTTGCTACCCCTCTTAACGGACCGATTTCAAAGCGGTGTTCAACTGATATTCGTTGTGAGTTCGGCTTTACCTTACTGGCAGTGGAAAATTAACCACTGGAGTACCAAAGATGTCCCGGTGGGCCGTGGTGGTTTATGGGCCGCTTGTACCATGTTAGGGAGACTGTGAGCCACCGAAATTAATAGCGGGTATAAGAAAATATGACGTAAGTAAAAGTGAGTAAGTGTCCATAGCAATGGTAGGTGGGTATTCCTTTGCTTAGTGCGTTTTTAAATTGAAAAAAATAAAATAAAAAAATGAATTGAAATTTTGACAACTTAACCACCTTAGATGAGCTACAATGGGAATAGAGAATTTCCAAGCTTGTAGTTTTTTCTGCGCAATACTTCATTGCAGTGTTCACGGTTGTTAAAAATAGTTTTGTAAAGCAAACGTATGAGAAATATAGTGTTTAGGGCATTATTGATTGCATAAAGCCAGATACAAAAATATTGACTTTGTATGCAATAAAATTTTAAATCAATATGCCAAGTTGTTTCAAAATAACATCGAAAGCACAGTCATGTAAAACAAATTTCTGAGCGTTATCAGACAGACTCGTTACTACAGGGAATTTACGCTGTACCCACACTAATAGCCGTAATTGCTATCATATCTTTATTTACCAAGTTCCTTTGGCCAGGAGACAGCGAAGGGACCTTTTGGTCTTCGAGTCAAACTGCCTCCTACCTACCACACGTGGTGAAGGCTTCACACTGTCCCTTTTATTGCTGAACGTTAAGGAAAGAAGCTGTGGATATCAAGTTTTGTAGTCTTTGATTCGACCCTACCGGGAATTGAACATGCGTCTACCGCTTCAGTAGCAGACGCTGTATCCAGTATCCATTCGTTCACTACGATTGGTTAATAACGGCCACTTGTGCCATCAAAAAAGGTTTACTTTTTGTTCCAAATCAAGTTCAAACTCAAAACTTTTGGAGCATTTTGTTTACCACGTTTACGGGAAGGCTAAATTATCAGAAAACTAAGCAATTAGTGGTCTGGTGTTTAGTGGTCTCCTGGATATGAACTTATTGCTTAATAAGTTTAATAGCAATTTTCGCACCATATTCTTTTAATGGTACTTTGAAGCAGAGTTGTAAGTCTGGCCGGGCGTAAAATTAGCAAAATGGCGGGCTTAATTCGGGCTTGGTTTATCACCTTGATTTGTGTTTTTGCCCTTTAGGTGTTATGAAAGCATAATTCAAATAACTTCGCAACAGTGAATCACGACTTCGTTTAAACACTCATTGTTAGTTTTGCGTCGCAATTTATAAGAAACGAGTAGTTTCATCACGAGTAATAACCGTACACATTTGCAGATCTAACCTAATTTTCGGGCTTTTTCGGACCTGGTTTTGGCTTCCAATCACTTTTCGGGTTCGAGCCGGGATCGAACTCATACTTGTCGGCCCATTGACAACTCTGCTTCGAAACAGTGTTACAGAAAAATATTATTGCATTGACTATGTAGATCATGGCCCAATGAAAAGTATGCAAAGTCCAGACAGATAAGTCGGCGGTAATCCCAAAATAGCCCTGGGTCTGCGATCAGAGACTTGATGAAGACAAAAAAGTTCTTCACCGATTACAGTGCATGGTCCCAAAGTGGGGGGCTCCCAGAAGCACGGGCACCGAAGCAGTTACCCAGATTGCTCTTTGGTAAGTCAGGTCCTGCTGATCGTTTATAAGCACAGTAAGTTTTCATATCACCAAACCCTCAACGCAATTTACAGATGTGGACACAAATAACATTACCAAAAGCGCAGCACATCAAAGTCAAATGACCTTTTAAACCAGTAAAAGCGCAGCGCAAAATGCGCAATTTTATTTTTTCAATTTCTGAAGCGCAGCGCAACTTCCGCGATGAACTCTTTGATTCAGTTGAAGCGCAAAGCAATTTCACAATTGCGGAAAGGCATTTTCCTACCAAGTTAAAGCGCAACCTAATTTCTGAAATTGAAGTTTTACAACTCAATGCAAATACCGCATTTTTGTGATTTTAAACAGAAAAAGAGTGAATAATTTGCTAAAAATGGCTGACATTTATCAACATTACGATAGAAAAGATTAAAATTAAGTTCAATGTATATAATTGCGCTATTAACCGAAAAATTTTTTGAAATCGCAGCGCAATAAAAGTGCAACGCTACTTCCGCAATGTTTCGAAATAAAAAATTAAAGCGCAACGCAACTTCCACAATTGCGGGAGCTGCGCCTTGCGCTTCTAATTGCGCTTTCCCAACCTTTGGTAATTCATCAATCAACAAAACTTGTTTGTTCATCTTACGCATTGCAGCACAAGTAGATCAACTACACTCCGCTTTCACACGCGGCCATGAACTGAGCAACAAATATGACGAGTGTTTTTCTCAAATTATCTTTCATGTTGAGTGTTTGTCTTCCAACGCATTACACTTGCGGAAAAAATCAATAGCGGACGTTAATTTTAAGTTGAACTTTGGTTTTTAGGAGCCGCTCCTCAACTGAACTTTGTCTTTGCAAAAACCACATTCAATAACTTGATTGATTGACCAGTATTTATCCTTTAGGCTCGCGTTCCGATTAGCGACCATCAAAACACCGACTTTCCTAGCCCAAACCTAATCCCTAACCCAACTCTAACCCTAACTTCAATCCTAACCCTAGGAAGTCGCTATTCGGATCGCTCGTGCGTCGGTGGCACTTTTGTGTTGATGAGTCAGCACCTTCATTTGGTTAATCCTATTTTACGCGGGGGGGGGAGGGGGATGTCTTTTTTCTCTTTTTTGTGTGATAAATCCCTTCAGAAAAGAAATTTTATTTCACGTCTGTAGCTTGACTTTGGGTCAAATTTATTCTCAAATCACCCTTAATAATTTGAAGTTTTAATCGTTTTCGTGCTTTACGGTCTAAAGGCTACCAGCGCCGAAGCCTAGGGAAGAGCCACCAGAACGGCGTCTACCTGAAGCAAGCAAGCGTTGAACACGAGTAAACCAAACCGTAACACCTAGGTCACATGAAAGAAAAACGTAAGCAATAAAAACAATAACAAAATCGGGGAGAAGAGTCAAGGGATGTTTTAAATTTACAGTTATTTAATTAATATTTGCTTTTGTGGCGGCACAGGTTGATGAGCTCAGTTCGTTTGTTTAACGTACAAGTGCATGGGTGAAAGTTTTCATGTTATTTGCAATTTTTACAATATAAAACAATACAAATAAATTATAAAATAATACCACGACTATTTTTACAATATACAAGTTTTCATAGCAACCATGATATCTTTTAGGACAAAAAAAAGTTGATTTTTTTCATAACCATTATTGCCAAACCGTATGTAAAAAGGTTGTATGTTGATGAGCAGGCAATGATATGGTTTGTGGGTAAAAATATTGTTGCTTGAATTTCGCCTTCATTTGGTTTTTTTTGGCTTCTTTTTTTACAGAACGTTATTCAAGAAAAGAAAGGAAAGAAAATTGAGGGCAACAAAATGAACCAGAATAGCAACTCGGGCCGGGATTTTCGAGTCTGTTTTGGGCCGGGTTCGGGCCTAAAGTTGACAAAATTTTGGGCTTGATTCTGGTTTGAGATGTGCTTTTTGTCTTGGGTGCAAAGCAAAATATAATTAAAATAACGTGGCAACATAGCTAAATTTTTGAGACCTAACTTAACTTTCGGGTTTTTTCGGGCATGATTTGGACTTCAAATCAGTTTTCGGGCTCGGGCCGGGTTCGGGCGTGAACTAGTCGGCCCGTTTACAACTCTGAAACGAACTAACCAAAAAAATGAAGAACGTTGAGTGCGTTCACAAAATCAGTCAATACATTCTTTTAAAAACAACTAATTTTATTCAAAATTTCATACAAACGATAAAATCAATTTCGATCTCAAAGGACCATCAAACTGAAAAAATTGTTAATTTAATAAGAAAATAAAAAATAAAAAAACAAAGTGAAGTTACTAAGAATGCTGACAATAACAAATACAGAAAATGTTTCTGTCAGACTTCTGATCATACGGTCGCATAATTTTTTGAAATATTTAGATAAAAAAAAGACTGGCCAAGTTAAAAATAAGCGAAAATAACGCCACCGACAAAATAAACTATTTTTTAAAAACCTATTTAAAATATGGTTATGCAACTCATGGGGTGGTTAATTTATCTTTGAGCTCTTTTTTAAAATTTTTCCTTACCAATTGACAGAGTTAAGGGTCTGTCATCTTGAAAAAATATTTAAAACATGTTATTCTTTACAAACTCTTACAAGAATGAGATAACTCGATCAGATTTTCAGCAGATTGTGCCTACTGTCCAACTTGAAAGGGTCCTGCGTTATTGACTAACAACTGCAGTTTCTTGTTGGCGGGTATTACGATGCAATTTCTCCCTAAACAGTGGCAGCAGTGCAAAAGTGAAAGACTTCCTTTCGCAAACACATTAAATTTACAGCAATATCACCACGGCAATAGGCAAACACAACAAGTTAGAATAAATCGTTTCTGCAATTTTAGACCCACAATTTCATAAACCAAATAAAACAACCTTTAAATCATTGTGTTGAGAGATTTGATTGATTTACTCTTACTAAAACGGATCAGTTAGTCAAGCGGTGACGCGTCCGTCTCTGGAGCGGGAAGTCTAGGGTTCAGATCTCTGGCCGGTCAAATTGGACCGTATTGTTAACGGCTTACCACTGATGTGATGTTTCCACGAATGAAGCTGTATTGCAATGACGCGGATGGGCCCAGCCAACTCGTTACACGCTTTGGCGCAATAGAGCGAGTGTAATAAAAAAAATGACAGACTTTTTGACTCTTACTAAATTTTTGTGGTATTCCAGATTCTGAACAAACTTCCTATGTTTAGGTAGTAATTTACGATCTGGGTCTAGTGAAGACCAAAATCCAGCTCCCCCTCCCAGACCCCCTCGCGACCCCATTCTGAAGCCTGGATCAAAGAAGTCTTTCCACAAGACTGACTGCGACTTTCTTCAGGCGCAGTTGCTTTGTGTGCGCGGCTACATGGACTCGATGATCGACGACGATTTCGATGACAAAAGAGAACATATGATGGCTATAGATTCAGTTATCAACGCCCTCACGTTTCGCTGAAATTGAAAGATTTGCAGAATATTTTACCATATTTTCTTGCAACCGTCTGGTCAGTTACGACGCCGTAAGCATGAAAAGCGCATTTTAAAACGTGCAGGTCAAAATTCTTGGCTGCGCTTTTTTTCACTAAAACGGATTTAGGCCTGGGGTGTCCACATTTGCGACTTGCAGTAACAGTTTATCAGGTTCGCGCCTAGTTTTCATTTTTTTGCAACCGAAATGTTTCTGTCGATAAGCATACCGAGTTAAATTTTTTACTACCAAATATCGGCCAGCCTAAAGAACTTTATTTTGGGATTAAACAAAGTCGAAGACCTTTTTTATCTTCATCTATGTTTACGCCCAAAAATTCGGCTAATGGGCTTAGACATATTTTTGGCCTTCCCCTTAACAATGGACCAATTTTTCACATCAGCCATTGGTCGTGGTCTGAACTATTGGCCTGCGGGCTCCTTTGGGATTTCTTATGTTGCACTCCATTCAAAAAGATTGGACACCCATGCCCTTAAGTGATCGATTCCGTGAAGACTTTACAAACACCGCGTTTCCATCTCTTCCTTAAGTCTAAGCTTTATGACGTATGTAGGAGGAAACGTTTTGTTAGGTAATGTCACAAAGCTTAGCCATAAGCGAGACATAGAAACGCGGAAAATGTGTGTAAGCTTGATTTTTTGAAGGTGTTTATGTTATTATTTTGTTGCTTTACTAATCTTGTTTTGTCTTTGTAGTGCGTGGGAAAACGTCTAATAGAAGTTCTTCCTAGCGCAGTAGCGCCACATCTTGATCGTAATTATTTGCTTGCCAGCTATCATGCTATGAACCGCAAACAAAAACCATGTTGAATCGATGCAGGCGCCCAACCAGGATTCTACTAAGGGGGGTGGGGGGCTTAAACCAAAATTCAAAACTTTTTTGTACGAAAACTGTCTAATCCAGGCACCATGCTGAACAAACTGATGCAACTCATAACGGGAGAGCAGCCGGAGACCATAGCGGTTTGAGGGCGAGGTTTAGTGATTTTTTTTGGAAAAAAATGGCAATTTCGACGCTATTTTAGATCGCCTTTTGCAAGTTTTTGAAGTCATTTCAAAGAACAACATTGCTAAAATTTGGAAGTTATTTAAAAAGGTTAAATTGCTCAGCTCCTTCCTTTGCAGGTCAATCCAAAACAAGTTTAGACGTTTGAATTTGGGGGTTAATTAAATGTTCTAAGCAACTTGACTAAGGTTGGAGCTCCTTAGCCCCCCTCCTTGCTCCACTAAATTGATGGAAGCAATACGACTATCACAATAAGTCAAAAACTAACTCTCAGCTAATGATTGTTACTGTCCATAGGGCACGTATTTTCATTTTTGGTTTCAACTATTTACCACATATTTATTTACACTATAGATAGTCCTTTATCGGACTTCGTCTTTTACAGTATTCATTGCATTTTCACAAAAATCAACTTTGTGAAACTTAAAAATTTACTGCTACGTTTCTGCACAGACTCTTTGACAACGGCATAAAAATGAAGATAATTTTAAGATTACGTTACAAAAGAAAATCAGCTAAACGTAATAGTTCACAAAAGTCATTATTTACAGTACCGGTATAAAAAAACAAACTTCAATATATTAAAATAAGCCCATTTTCTGAATTGAGAATTCAAATTATTCTTATGTTTTGCTCTTATATACTCAGAATTTTTAATCAAATTAATTGCATTAAAATACAGTGACATGCCCGGTTTCGAATTTGACGTGATGTTAAAACCAGGGTGTCGAACCGTTTCAAATAACGGTTCGGGTTCAGGTTTAGCTCCGGCTCAAAACATTTTAGCGGTTCAGGTTTGGTTCGGGTTCACTTGAGCACCATTTTCGAGGTTCAAGTTTGGTTCAGGTTCACTCAAGAAAAATATTACTGGTTCAGGTTCGGTTCGGGTTCATTGACTTAAAATTTAACTGTCGTTACTCGTTTCGTCCAGAAAAAAAAAAAGGAGAAATTGTTGATCCTGTTGAAGTTCACCACTGCTCTTATTGTGCGTGTACCAGCGTCAGCGGCATCCGGATATGGAAAAAATACATTCTTACTTTTGTTAGGGGTTCAGGTTCGGTTCGGGTTCACTTGAGCACAATTTTGAGGGTTCAGGTTTGGTTCAGATTCACTGAAGTAAAATTTTGCTGGTTCAGATTCGGGTTCACCAAAATGAAACGGTTCATTCAGGTTTACGGTTCGGGTTCAGGTTCGGTTCGACACCCTGGTTAAAACAGCAATAAGCATTTATTGCCGATTTAATATCCCACCTAGCAGTTTTTTATCCCAGCCAGTCGTAAAATTGAATCGAGTTGCAATTCTATTGCCCAAAGCCTTACATTGCTTTCAACCCCGACTCAAACTCGTTGGCGAGCTGCGTCAAACGTCGTCGATCTTGTCTATTTTGTATGGAAGAGACTATTTCACCGGAAATTTTCATCTACTTTTCGATTAATGCTGACTGAATCTAACCGAAACTTAAATGCTTACTCTAAAAACAATCCCGATCCTAGCAATAACCCAAACCCTAATGTTAACCCTTAAAGAAAGAAACTGAAAATGCGCGGATAAATACTCCTTATTTTTGTTTTACAGCCAACGTGATTGCGATTGGTTTATTTTGAACGTTTCGGCCCTCTTCTGGTGCCATTATGAACGAACAGTTAAAACTACACGCACTAGTAATGGCTGAAATGAAAAATAAAAACAGGCCTATTTCTTATAAGCATCAAAAAGAAATAGGCTGTTCGCTGATAATGGCACCGGAAGAGGCCTGAAACGTTCGAAATAAACAAATTGCAATCACATTGGCTATAATTTTTATGATTTTAATATTCGCCTCCTTCCAACTATACCGTTTGTCAAAACAAAAAGAATTAGGCAAAAACGCATTTAAAAAGCAAATCAGTTCGGTCAACAATTTTTCACCATAAAAGAACAAACAAGCATTTTGCAAACAAATGGATTTAAAGATTTTGACAATCATCTACAATTTCTCGAAATTTTTGGTGAAATAGTTACTTCGATTTTTGTATTTCATGCTGGTACAAAATGCTAACTTGATATTTATTTTGTATTGTATAGTAAGAAAACGTGCGTATGAGACTGGAAATTGCAATTTAGCAAGCCGGTAGCATTTTTATAAATCAAATCAAATCAAAAATCAATGTATCAATATATTTACAATCTATCGTTTTTTCTCTTTATCTTGAGCTAAATACGATGGTTTGAAAATTCGGCAACGTCAGCTCTGCCTTGTCTCAAGTGTAAACATTAGGATGTGTGTTTGACAAGTGATAGTAAATCAATGTGCTATAAAACAAATAATGGTACACTTCAGAAATATGCGACATGTTGAGCTCATTCGGAAGCGACTTTTTAACCTGACGCTATACACCATTTACTTCAATGACTTCTCAAAGTTGTTTTTGATACAAACCATAAAGAGCTTATCTTTCTTCTAAAAAAGTTTTCCCACGCGAGGTAAATTATTTACCAATTGATTCTTGATCTTCCTCAGTGAATTTGCTATTCTCAAACTAGTTTGCCAAGGTTTTGTGTTAACGAAACCGCTATAATTCGTAGCAAGCCTCATAGTCAGTTGATAACCAAAAAATATTGAATCATTATTATCATCTCGTTTAATTTCGTTTAGTGTGACGAAATATTTGTTTTGTGAAACACCAGTTCAAAGATTTGTGTAAAAGTCACGAATTTTTGCAATTTTTTTGCTCTTGCACGTCACAGTTTTGTTATCATCGCAAAAATAAAAAAACAAAACAAACACTTTTAGGATTTTTCTTTATTAGCAGTATTATTATCTTTTTTGCTCAATATAGAGTGATTTTTAGTGAGCTTTTTTAATTTTTGCTTTTCAGAAAGCAACAATTATGTGTTTGCAGCATCCCACTCAACCCTTAACCCTAGTTTTTGCCCGCTCTTTTACACCAACACATTTACACGAAGGGGAACAAAAATAGACCCTTACTAACTCCTAAGTAAAGAGCCATGGGAACACCAAATTTGGCGTGCGAGTAGGTGCTTACCAACATTTTTAGAAAAGCTGGTTTTGAGTTGATGGCGTCATTATTGTGACGTCACGGCTCTATATTTCAAAGACGTTATTTTTGCGATGTTGTCACAGGCAATTCAAATTTTTTTCATAGATTTGCTTTTTAATACTGAATCATAAAACGACTAAGCCAAAGTAGTTACGTCACAAACATATCTTACGACGTCATTTAGGGTAAATTTTAGGGTAAATTATCACGAGAAAGCGACGGTCGTCCAAAGCAAAGCGCACCGTCGCTTTCTCATGATAGGAGGATAAAGATGCACCAATCAATCAATCAATCAATCAATCAATCAACAGCACTGATGGTGTAATTATGATGTCAAGGTACAAATTAGCCTCCTTTCAAAATATTTGGCAATAGGTCTAATATGAGGGTAAACTTTGATTCTAATTTTTTAATCGCAATTTCGAGGTCATAAAATTTGCTCTGCAAATGTTTTAGCATAGCGTTGGTCACAAGATTCTATCAATTTAATGCTTTGAGAAGTTATTAGTCGCCTTAAAAAGGTTGTTACTAAACCGCCCCCTTTTTTTTTTATAAGAACCAGTAAATTTTGAGTTAAAAGAGGACTAAAGGCAAAATCAACGGAGGTATTTAAAGTTAGGCGAATCGTATTGGACTAGATTGGCGTTGACTCCATTTTTTTTAACCCAGCCGTTCCATAGATATTCCACTTCAAACACGACGTCGGGCCTCTAAGTTTATAAATTTTAATAATTTATATTGGCAACCTTGACGTTGATAGCTTTAGAATTTAGATGATATTTACGCAATTACAATCTAAATTATAATTGAATGACAATGCAACGCAACAATGCATAATAGAAAGACGCAACGTCACTCTCTCACACTACAGAATAAATAGAGAATCTCTAACGAGGGGCAAATTAAAACTAACTATAATACCACAGCAGATACAGACAATTCAGTAACTCATCACATCGGATAAAAATCATCTAACAAAGTAAAAAGACTTTAGCGCAGAAAAACAAGCCTAAAAACATTTGCCGTATCCACTTTGAACGATAAAAATATGTTTTAGAGATTCTTGTGATTATTCTCAATTAGTTTGATGAAAGGAATCCAAATACAAAAGCATATTGTATTGAATCTGCAAGAAAAAGTTTCAATATTATATTAGGGTATTAAACTGCAAAAACTGGATATTTTGAAAATAAAATAATAATCTTTTGAGAGTAACTGCTCAAATTGTAACGAAATACAAGCTTCAATTTTTTTTCAATTTATAAAGCGTAAAAAGCATGTTTACAGGGACGTGCGGTCAGGGGAGGCAGGTGAGGCCGTGCCTCACCTGAAAAATTGTACAAAGAAAAACAAAAATAAAAGTATGCAATTCAAATAAAATGTTTTCACGCAAATCAAAATATTTCTCAAAAACTTGACCAATGTTTATCATAGTTAGTTTTTTTGTGTATTCACTGCTTATATGTTATGCTCTTCGCATTAAAACGCCGAAACTATTCGGTTAATTGCTATCTCTCTTTGCGCGCCAGCGAGCATCGCTTGAAATATGCGAAGTGAGGCATTTTCGATTGTGCCTCACTTCAGCCAAGCAAATTTCAATAAACGAACTAAAAGTATGCCTTTTTCTCTGACAAATCGCGGACAACGCATAATGCTTTGAAATCTGATTTTGAGGCACGCCTCACCTATGACGTCATAGAATAAGAAAAAGTCAAAGCAGTTTTTTTGTAGCCTTTCGTTCATTGCAAAATTGAACGAGTTACTTTTCTAGCGAAATAAAAACAATTTATTTCGAGGAAATTAACTAAAATGGAAGAAAATTTAGTCTTAAAGCTGAGAGATTTTTCTACAACTAAACTTGAAGTTTTAGCTCGAACAAAACCGGTTTAAAAGATTTGCTCGAGACGTCAATACGAAAGAATCCCTCATTTCAGAAAGAGTACTTCCGTACTCAAGAAAAAGAGTGGTTGCGCAATATAAATCGTCATTTCTGCTTTTATATTTTTAGCAAATAATAATGTTGGTACTGAAACCTGGTTTTTGTGACTTAGCAAAAACCAAGACTTCAATCATGTCCACATTCAAAGTCAAATAATTGGCCAACCTTTAAAGATTTTCGAAACTTGAAAAATTGTTTGGCTTTAAGTGAACAGCGGAGATTAAACGAGTAATTAATTATTGAAAAATTTGGTCTTCTTTTAATGGCCTTGAAAACAGTTATTTGCTTGTCATTCATTGTCTTTAATAATTTTTTTGCAAACATGTGTCAGGGCCGCTACTAGGGGAGGGGGGGCAAAAGGGAGGCGGCGCCCCCCTAAACAAAACTCCTCTCTCCCAAACTGCCCAGCATGCCCACCCAAACTTTCGTTACCCTTGCAGCAGTTTCAAAATGGTGGCTTTTTTTTGTGGAAACCAACCGAGACCTCGGAGAAAAGTAGACCATTTTGGCGCAATGACCTTTTTTTTTTGGATACCAACAGAGAACTTGGTGAAAACTAGACCAACCCAAAAATTTTGGCCCCTCCAGAAACAAATTTTGCCCCCCTTAGACCTATGTTCTCGTTGCGGCATTTACATGTGTGTGAAAAAAATTGTGCCTCACCAACCAGAAGCCTCACCGCATGTCACTGCATGTTTAGACAATAAAAGTATTACAGTCAATCCTCGATTTAACGGATTCGGATTTAATGACATTGATTTGAGCTGCATAATTTTTCAATTTTTATATTTTTTGAAATAGATAGCAAAAGATTTGGTTTTAAAATACAACAACCGTGCAAAAACAATGATTTTAAATTAAAGTTTTCACATTGGTTGTTCGAACTAAAAAGTGATTTTAACCAAAGCGTGTTACGTGCATCTAAACCAAGTAAATTAGTGTTTTTCGAGTAACGGACGATTGCATTTCCGCATTAATTGACTGTACGTTTGTTATGCCAAAAGGTCTGTTGCTCTTTCATCTTGTACTCAAAAACTCCATCACGTTCTTGAAAAAAGTTATTGCAACCCTGATCAATGACGTTTGAAGGTACTTCAACTGAGAAGAAAGCAACCCAAATATTGTATGATTGAGCTTTTTATGCTGCTTCTAGTGCTAATTAGTTAAACTGCTTCCATTTTTTTTTCAATACTCCTACCCCCTGTTGCAATCATTTGAAAAAAATTTTGTGAGTTTTTCAAGTTATTTGAAAGAACTAAACTGTTAAAATTTGGAAGCTATTAGAAAAATTGAAATGCTAAGCTTCTGTAATTTGCAGTCCTCCTCCCACTTTCTAAAGTCCAAAACACGTTCAAAAGCTCGCACAATTGCTTAAATTTTCTAATTGAATTGGCTAAATAAGGCAAGGGCTTCAGCCCTTTGTTTGGTTAAATTTTCAAGTGAATGTGGTAAAGGGAGAGCCAGTTATTCCACTCTCCCTCATTGCTACGCCACTGCCTATTACTTGCTGTTTAGTGTACACTGTACCAGAGATGGAACCGGTCAGGATTTTCTCGACCCGACCGGTAAATTTCAAAATCATCGCCGGTTGACCGGCCGGTCGACCGGTTTCTGACTGCACCAACGTCCTGCCACCTCAACGTGGTGGTGCAGTCCCCTCCCAAATGAGGATGGGTCGAAATGGCAGGACAGATCTCCCGAGGGGCTCGACCGAAAGGTCGCCCCCATTGTCTCGGACTGTTTTTTCGCTGGGCCGCCCGTTGACCGGTGATAACTGGAGGGCTCCTCTTCTTCTTATTGACCGGACCCCTTTTTGGCGTCTTCTTATCCTGGCATTGCTTCTTATCAGTGGCAATGTCCACCTTAACCCAGGCCCCATCAGCAACCATCCTCACCCCGGTACCCCTGTTCCATCTGCCATCTGGATGTGGGCAGAGATTCTCTTCAATGCTCTGCTTGCCTCAAGTGGGTGCATATCCTTTGCTCCTCCCTTACCCGTGCTGACTTTCGCACAATCTGTGCAACTGGCACTGCAGTGGGCTGGCGATGACCAGCGTGCCATCCCCAAAGGAAAACTGGCTCCCCCACTCAGACCCGTCTCCTTGTTACGCCGCCAGCGTCCCCTCCACCCCCTCCCCCAGGGTTCCCCCACTACCGCCTGACTTTTATCAATCACGTCCACCTCAGGGCCCCCCACGTTACCCTTACTCCATTTGCTCTCTCGAGGTAGGTAAGGATTCTTTAAAGTGCTCCACCTGCTCCAAGTGGGTGCACTTCTCCTGCTCCTCTCTGACCCGGGCTGACTTTCGCAAAATCTGCGCAGCTGGCTCCCCCATGGATTGGAATTGCCCTGCTTGTCTTAATGGGGACCTTGCCTCTCCCACCCACCGGCCAGCGTCCCCCCGCCCCTTCTCTCCAGCTCCGCCCCCACCCACACCCCCTCCACTTGCTTGCTCAGATCTCATGGATTCATCTCTGCCTCTCCCCTCACATCCTCCCCTCCTTAACACCTACCCTCCTTCCGCCTTCACCCTTCCTGCCTCATCACCACCGCCCACAGGTTCACAGCCGGTCCACAACTTGCCACCACACCCTCAAGGAAATCCACGCCTCTCACACAATCTCAGAATTCTGCAATGGAATGCCGGCGGTCTTTCCTCCTCCCGCCGTGCTGAACTGATCGCTTTTCTTTCTAGCAACCACTATGACCTCATTTTCCTCCAGGAAACCCATCTTTTGTCAACCAAAAAGTTCCAAATCCCTGGTTATTATACCCTCCGCACGGACCGGACATTTGGTAGACAAGGCCCTGTTTCCTCCGGTACTCATAACACTGGTGGTGGTGTCCTCACTCTCATCCACTCTGACCTGGCTTTCTCTCCTGTTTCTGTCTCCTCTCTGTCTTCCCAGAACCCCTACTCAGACTACACCTGTGTTAAAGTCCTTCTCTCTAACCACTCTCCTCTTCAATTTCTTAACCTCTACTCCCCTCCCATCAGAAACACTCCTTCTGACTCTCGCACCAGGATCTTCTGTCCTGACATCCTTCCTAACTCCCCTGACACTTTTATCCTCGGAGACTTCAATGCTCACCACACAACATGGGACAGACTCATTTCACCTAACCCGCTCGGAAATGATCTGTTTCGCTGGATCACTTCCTCCGGTCTGGAAATTCTGAACGACCCCGCCTCTCCCACGCTCCTTCACCATTCCACTGGGAACCGTTCTTCCCCTGATATCTCGTTAGCTCCTGCGTCTCTCGCTCCCCACTGTGAGTGGCGCACTCTCCCTGGCCTTGGCTCGGACCATCTCCCCATTGAAATTGTCCTCCCCCTTACTCCAGTTCGTCACCCAAACACTCGTCCCCCCAAATTCAACTACAAAAAGGCCAGTTGGGATATTTACCAATCTTATATTGCTGAGCACCTTCCCTCTCTTGATTTTGATGCACTCAACATCCACCAGGCTGCCCACTCCTTTTCCCTCTTCTTAGTCGAAGCTGCCAAGGCCTCTATCCCCTTTGACCGCCTTGGTCGTTCCCCCAAAGCCTGGTGGTCCCAGGAAGCGGAATCTGCAGTGCGGGAACGACGTAGGGCCCGCTCCGTGGCACACCGATCTGAGTCGCACCGCCTCAGGTACATAGATGCTTCTCGTAGGGCGTCCTCAGTCATTTCTAGAGCCAAATCTGCAACCTGGCAAGCCACCTGTTCTAACCTGTCTCCCCGTTCTGATCCTCGTGCTGTCTTCAGGCTTCTCAATGCCATCTCGGGCAAAAAGAACACCTCCCAAGACCCTTCTTTTCCCGATTGCACTTCCTCTCTTGACACTGCCAACCACTATGCCTCTTATCTTCGCTCTCATCTATCTCAAGCGACACCCCGTTCCTCGCGCAGAGCTAAACGAGAGTTCATGAATGAACTCCGAAAAGCTAGCTGTGAGGATGCTTCTTCCCTCCATAATTCTTTCTGCTCCCTCTTCTCCTTGACTGAACTCTCCACTGCCATCAGCAATCTCTCCTCTTCCACTGCGTCTGGCCCTGACCAGATTGCCTACCCTTTACTAAAGCATCTGCCTGAACCAGCACAACTCCTCCTTCTGTCTCTTTTCAACAGGTCCTGGCACTCTCACACCTTCCCCTCTTGTTGGAAACCTACCACTACCATCCCCATTCATAAACCTGGAAAACCTACTTCCTCTCCGTCCTCTTTCCGCCCCATTTCCTTCACCTCCTGCATCTCCAAGCTTTTTGAACGCTTGATTCTTTCTCGCCTAACTTTTCACCTTGAATCGAATCATCTCCTCTCCACTTGCCAGGCCGGCTTTCGTCCTGGTAGGTCACCCCTTGACCAAATTCTAACTCTGTCTCAATCAATCTGGGACGGCTTCCAAAAGAAAAAACCTCCAGACCGAACCATTTTGGCTTCTGTTGACTTCTCCGAGGCTTTCGACTCGGTCTGGCACTCTGCTCTTTTTCACAAACTCCTCTCGCTCAAACTCCCCCCTTGCTTTGTTCTTTGGGTGCGCTCCTTCCTTTCAGATCGTAGAGCTAAAGTCCAGGTTGGTGGTTCCCACAGCCGCTCCTTCTGCATCAGACGTGGGGTCCCACAGGGCTCGGTACTTGATTCAGTCCTCTTCATTCTGTTTGTTGATGACATCACTAAGGATTTACCTCGGGGTGCCCATGCCTCCCTGTATGCTGATGATCTGGCCATCTGGTCCTTCTCCCCAGACCCGCTCAAAGCCTCCTCTATTGTCCAATCCTCCCTCGCTGTCCTAGAAACATGGTCCAACTTATGGAGACTTCCACTCAATCCAAAGAAGTGTGAGTCCTCCTTTTTTTCTACAGATCCCCATCAAGCCACTTTCCAACCCCAACTGAACCTCTTGGGCTTCCCTCTTTTGTTCAATCCCACCCCTAAATTCCTTGGAGTAACCTTTGATCGGACTCTATCCTTTGGGGCCCATGTCCAATCCCTGTGTTCCAAATTCTATCCACGCCACAAAGCCCTTCGCTCAATTGCCACTGCCTCTTGGGGTCCCACAAAACAATCTCTCTCCCTACTCTACAAAGCCTTTGTCCGTCTGGTGCTCACTTATGCCTCTCCTGGATGGTTCCCATTCCTCTGCAACACTGCAACCAATCACCTGGAAGTTCTACACAGAGCTGCATGCAGGGTCATTATTGGTTGCCTCTCTTCCACTCCCTCCTCACTACTCCTTCTCGAGGCCCAACTCCCTCCTCTAAAGCTGACTCTAGAGCATCAGACCCTCTACTCCTTTGAACGTGCTCTGCGCCTTCCCCCGACTTCTCCAGCCTTTATGCCCTGGCAATTAGAAACGTTCCCTGTCGACTAAAGAAGAAACCCTCCTGGAGATCATTCTGTTCTTCAACCACACAACCACTCCCATCCCCACGAGAGTCTCTGATCACGTGCCCCCCTTTTCCCCCATGGTCCACAACCCACTTCACTGTTTCCCCCTTCATTCCCGACTGCACAGGCAACAGTACAGCCCGACTCCAAATTGCTTCAAGCAGACTATCCTCCCTCCCCCCGTCTGATATCCAAGTATGGACTGACAGATCTGTCCCCTCCCTTTTTGGTCCCGGTGGCGCTGGAGTGTATGTAACATGCTCCAAATGCAACACATCCCACTCCTTATCCTTTTCCTCCGGTCCAGTTGCCTCCAGCTTCACAGCTGAAACCTTTGCCCTCAAGCAAGGTCTTGCTTGGTGTACTAGCCATTTGATGACCTGCAAATTCCAGTCAGTCCTTTTCCTAACCGACTCTCAATCAGCCCTCTCTATCCTTTCTTCAGCCCGCTCTTATCTCCTGCCTGAGTCCCTCTGGAATGTTTGGTCTCTTGCCTCCTCCCTCTCCACAATACCACTTTAAGCTTCCAATGGGTCCCCGGACACGCAGGTCTCCCCGGAAATGAAAAAGCGGATTTACTTGCCAAAACTGGTGCCTCTCTGCCCACTGATGCGATCCCAAGCCCTCTCCCCCCAGTTATTGCCAAAGTCCGTTATTCCCAATACCGCAATTGGAGACGTCACATCTCACACTCCCATCTGAACTTCCAAGTCCCCGAAGTCTCTTCGGAGGAACTCCTTCTTTCTCGCTCCATACGCAGTGAGCTCTCCCGTCTTCGCTGCCATGGTCACAGTCTTCTTTTATCTTCATATCTTTACAGGATCAGTCGGAAGGAGAATTCTGATTGTAGTGCCTGTGGACACCCTCTACAGGACCTCAATCATCTCCTCCTCGACTGTCCTGCTTCTGAACCCCTTCGCAAATCTATCTTTGGCTCCTCTCTCTCTCTTCTCGATCTATGGTCCAGACCTTGGGGTGTGGCCCGACTGTTGGGTCTCCGCGGAGTTTCTCCGCGCCCCCATCCCTCGGAAGGGGTCGGGTAGTACCACCACCACCACCGGTTTCTGATCGGCCCGGTCGACCAGTTTTTTACAGAAGGTTTTCGTTCACTGTTCAATGTATTTAATGAAAAATTTTCAAAAAGGGGGTCATGGGTGAGGTGTTAAAATTTGTGACTTCGGACGGGGGTCTCAGAAAAAAACGCAAAAAAACTTTTGTGTTTTTTGCAAAAATTGCTCAATTTTAAGACCTTTTTTGCAGAGGTGGAGTCCTCGAGGACGTCCTTGGCCTCGAGGACACATTTTGAAGTTCTTGGCCTTGGCCTCGAAGCCTCAAGTCCTCGAAAATTGCCCTGTCCTCGGTCCTCGGCTAGAGGACAGCACTGTTTTTGAACAGTTGAAATTTCGTTATAAAACGCCAGAAACCTCGCGAAAAATTTGCAAACACCTTTTTTGTTTTCCTCACTTGGAGCGTAGGCAAGGGTGGGGGAGAAGGGACCCTCCCAATTGAAGTTTCACCTATGACAAAAATGTGACAAAAAAGCCTATTGTTTCTTCAGGTTCAGTTCCTTTTTAGCATTTTTCGCTGACAACAGGATAACTAATTAACAATATTGAAGACCAAGGGCGCCGGGTGCCCCTCAATTCAATTTTTGACAGCCATTTTAAACGCATAACCTGGAGAAAATGGAGAGTTTTTGTCCTAAAAGTTGCTATCTCAGGCTCACATCTAGCCTTTTTGTGAACGTAATGCATTAATCAAGGCCGGAATTACCATAATATGACGCAGTACCAGCTAGGGGCCACGAGCTGAAATCGTAAGATTTTTTTTGGTCTTCACCTGTATTTGGTAGAAAGATGCAGCGAAAATCTCTAAAGTGCCAGGGGCCTAGCGCGATGTATATCCGGCCCGGCAATAACATGGTTAGTAGACGTAACCATCTATTGTACCATTCTTCAAAAACAATTGAGTATTTCACCTCCAACCTCGCCGGTTTTTACGCACAAAATACTTTAAAAAAAAATTATCCATGGAAAATGCTGATTAAAAGAATCATTGAACTTCAATCATTGAACTTCAATTGAACTGGCGAACATGTACTCCTATAACTGGTTATTTTCATGGCAAAACAAAAATCTCTAAGGAAAATCTTCGAGTGGATTATTATTTACTGCTAAAATGTAGCCAGAGACAATGCATCTTACTTCCCCCTACCTGGATCAAATCACTTACAATTAAAATTTAACTCCAAAATACAAGATGTTAAACGTGTTTTGGACTTAAATTGCAACTAGAAGGAGGATTAAACAATTTAATTTTTTCAATTGGCTTTCAAATGTCAAAAATCTAGTGCTTTCAAATGGCTCTGAACACTTGCGAAATGTGATCCAATGGCATTAAAACAGCTTTTTTTCCCAAAAAAATTACAAAAAATCGCCCAACGGCTGGGGGCTTAGCCCCCAGACCCCCGTCTGTGATACATTTGAGTTACACAAGCTTTCTCAACACGTTACCAAAGTTAGATATTTGTATTTTTCAGCTATTAATTTAAGCATAGGTGGGAACAATTCCGTTAATCGTTAATCCGTTAATAACGAAGCTAACTTTTTCATTAACTCGTTAATCCGTTAAAAAGTTTGTTCATGCTAACGGACTAAATTAACTTCCGTTACGTTCTGTTAACTTCCGTTAAAGTTTTTTTCGTTAATTTCTTGCACCATTTATTTAACGAACCAGTACAAGCCAGTTTGCACTGTTTGTCTTCACAATATCCAATGGTTATTCGATCGCAGCTTCGTTAGTACATTTGAACTTTTTTTTACCTTGAAATTAGATTAGACTGTAAAATGTAGCTTCCAAAACACAAAAATACCACCATAGCAATAAATATTTTCTTACAATCAGCTCAACAGCGTCAATAGGTGTTCTAGAAGCTAGTGAATAAAAAGAAATGTAAATTACACGCAAAATATTAACGAATTAACGGACTTTATTAACTTCCGTTAATTAAAGCTGAATATAACGGATCAACGTTAACGGAAGTGTGACGTTTGTTAACGGACCAGTGGTTAACGAAGCTAACGTTGTGCATTAACTTGCCCACGTATGAATTTAAGCCTTCATCCTTTGCAAAATCCTGGTTGCGTGCAAACATGCAACAACGATTTCAGATCTTCTATCCTACGATATCTTTGTCCCACAAAAACTTCCTCTTTGGAAAAATTTTGATGACATCATTTCGTGTGATTTGTGGTTTAAGCCTCCCCCAATCAAAAATTCTGGGTACGCCAATGAATTGGAGATTGCCTGGAAAAATTTTTGAAGACCTTTTTTTTTTTGGAGAACACTTGCGCCTGTGTCCTTGGTCTCGAGCATTCCTGTCCTTGGCCTCGAGAGGTTCTGTCCTCGAAAAGGCTGTCCTTGGCCTTGGCCTCGGATTTTTTTTGTGTCCTTGGCCTTGGCCTCGAGCCTTGTGTCCTCGACTCCACCTCTGCTTTTTTGGTTAAGTTTCGGTTTGAATGCCCTGTTTTGAGCAGTGCAATACGTGCACAAAATAAGCATAAAAAGTACTGGAAGGCACAAGCTAAATTATTCGACGTTCTTTCTGATAATACTTTGCAAAAGGCCAAAAAATGAAACTACAATTTTTTAGCTATTGGTGACAGATTATTTGCAATTTGCCGAGCAGCAAACACGAAACTTTTTTTCGGCAGTGCTGCCTTTGCAGTTACAAAAAGATAAATGAGAAAAAAAATAACAGCAGAAGATAGGTAACACTAAAAACATACGAAGATCACAATACTTGTACTACTGTACACAAAATCATTAAAATGATGGAGCAATAACATTATATGATATTGAAAATTATGTCACTAACGGCGTGAAAAAGAAGGAATATTGAAAAATTATGTCACTAACAGCGTGAAAAAAGGAATACAGAAAAATTATGTCACTAACAGCGTGAAAAAAATTAATAATATTCATAACAACTACTTTAGGCTGCTTCACCAACAGTTTGAGAAAGTATGAAAAGGATCTATTGCAAAACATTATGTACTGGAAAAGGTTTTTAGCTCCACAGAGATTTATATTAATTGTTCCGTCCGTATATAATTCTTTGTGGAGCTAAAAACCTTTTCCAGTACATAATGTTTTGCAATAGATCCTTTTCATACTTTCTCAAACTGTTGGTGAAGCAGCCTAAAGTAGTTGTTATGAATATTATTAATTTTTTTCACGCTGTTAGTGACATAATTTTTCTGTATTCCTTTTTTCACGCTGTTAGTGACATAATTTTTCAATATTCCTTCTTTTTCACGCCGTTAGTGACATAATTTTCAATATCATATAATGTTATTGCTCCATCATTTTAATGATTTTGAGTACAATAGTACAAGTATTGTGATGTTCGTATGTTTTTAGTGTTACTTATCTTCTGCTGTTATTTTTTTTCTCATTTATCTTTTTGTAACTGCAAAGGCAGCACTGCCGAAAATTGTTCTAAAGAAGCTTTTCGGTTTGGGAAACGAAACGTCAAACCAATAAGTAAACTCATCGGTAATACGAAGTCGTTGTGAATAACTATCCCGATGAACGCAACGCGTCCGTTATTTTCACTAAAAACACTAAAATGTTGTGACATTGGCTAGATAACATTCGAAATATAATGTGCCCCAGCAGTTTGTAGAAATGCTGCTACTTCAGAACAAGCCATGGTTATTGGTTAGTTAGATATAAAAAAAATAAGATCTATGTCTTTCTTGCCCAGTGTAGAGTGTGGTAAATTTAAGTCGAAACAAGCTTTTTAAAGCGGCAAGAACTTAGCATGTACTAAAAAATCTAAAATCTGCGCCACTTCTACTCTTAAGCTGATTAAAATTATGCTAAAATGCCAGGTAGCGCAAGCCTCTTCCACATGCATGCTTTATTAGAATCTGATTACGCAATTTTAACGTATATTTTGCATTTTTTTGCTTTGTGCCGTGGCCCAAAGTTGGGAGGCATGGCACAATCCTCCCATCCTAAATACGTCCCTGGATGTGCATGTCTTAATGGTCACAGCATATTAGTCACAGCTTGAAACCATTAAACAAGTATTTTCGAAAGGTGTGGTTTGTTAATACTGATTTTTTATAAAAAGTTTTATTTATGATAAAATATATAAGTACATTTCAATTGGTACTTAGATTCATTTGGTTGCCAGAAACGAGAATTCGACCGGCTTTTCAACCCGCTTGACCGGCCGGTCGAGGAACCTCGACCCGACCGGCAACCCGACCGGCCGGTCGACCCGACCGGTGCCGATCGACCCGACCGGTTTCCATCTCTGCACTGTACAGTCACCGTACAACTGTCGTCATTATTTATGATTCTTTAAACTTATAAAGTGTGTTGCCGACTTCTATTAAGTGTTTGCGGATCGCACAAAAGTTGCTCGTCTTCTATTACTTGGACGACGCTGTGCTAGGAGTTAAAGTATCAAAGACAAAAATAAAGTGAAACAGTGTTTTGAAGAAGCTTGGACTTCTAAATACTAGTGTTTAAAAGTCCATGGAAGAAATAAAGCATAACGTGTGAAAATTGAAAGTACAATTTATTTTCTGCTTGCAATGTTCATTTATCATGGCCCAAGAGAATAGGACTAAATTAATTGTGCATGTTCCATTAATACCGGCCAGTTGGTCGAGGGGTAACGCGTTCGTCCCTGAAGCGGGAGATTGAGGTTCAAATCTAGGGTGGTCAAATCTGACACATTGTTCCCAACGGTTCGCCACTGCAGCAACATTTCTTCAAAAGGAACAATGTTGCCCGGGCGTAATGAAGCGGAGATGGGCCCAACGAACTCGTTACACGCTTCGGCGTAATACAGCGAGAATAATGAAAGATTGAATTTGATATTACATTAATTTTTGCATAGCTTAGCTAACTTTCGAAAATCAGTCTGCAAGGTATTTTAAGGTCTCCTTCATGTCATTCCTGATCCTATTTAAACGCACAGGTTGTACTAACCCAGGAAAAAAAGGCTGATGCTCCTTTACTTTTTGTATCTAGAGTTTCCTCATCCACATCTACTAAGCACGATTCTACTTTTCTCTTGAGAGAAGGATTAATTCTCTGAGGCAAATACCCCCGAATCCGTTTCAACAATGGTCTTGTGTTGCCTGCAGTTTGTTTCATCAAGTTTTGTATGCAAGTCCAGTTCTAAAGAAATAGGCAAATTGTGGTAGTACGTACAATAACGATTTAAAGAAAAAAAATGAGAGGTGATCAATAGTGTAATGGATATGGCGTCTTCTGCTGAAATGGTGGAAATGGGTTCGATTTCCGGTCAGGTCAAACCGAAGACTGTAAAATTTGGGATTTGCAGCTTCTCTGATTGACGTTCAGCATCAAAAAGGAATAGTGTGACGCTTTCACCGCGCGTGGTGGATAAGTGGGCACTCGCTGGTGGCAGTTTGACTCGAAGACCGAAAGATCTGGGCGAGGCAACTTGATGAATAAAGACGTAATTATATTAGTACCGTAAGGGTAACACAGTGCATGTCACTTGTAAAAACTTAAAACCCTACAATCTGTTTCACCCGCCATCGGGATCATCAAGGGTGTCTGCTCAAAGTAACACAAAGTTTAAAATCTAAAATTTAAAATCAGAAGCTAAAAATTAAAAGCGATTAAGATAAAAGTTAGATCCTAGTTCCGGTACCAAAGACATGGCCGGCTCCTGGGCGGTCCAAAGAGCACCCAACTTCAAACAAAAATGAATCTGACCCTCCTCTACTCAAACAGTCTGAACCACCAGGGAGTTGAACCCAAGTCTCGGTATTGGAACTTAGATAATAAATGAGTATTCGTTCTGGCCATCGCAATCGAGTACCATTTTGAATGAGTTGAATTCAAACTTCATTTATTGTAATTACAATTACAGTACAAGTATTTTTGGACTCCTGGCTGCTGTTTTACGTTAGTATCACTAACTGTTTATATGGTTCGATCAGTTGCCAGTGAATAGAACGTCTGCAGCTGAAATAGTAGACTCGAGTTCGACGCTCGAATGATTCAAACAAAAAACTACAAAATTGGTATTCATAGCTTGCAAGTTTGTTGCTTAGCAATAAAATAGGATAATGTGAACCTTTGGCTGTGTGTAATGGACAAAACAAAAGCTTGAAAACCGAATAAAGATCACTCAGGCACGGCGCCACGGGGGGGCATTTCGGGGCCGTGCCCAGCCCCCCAAATCACTGCTTGTGCCCCCCCAAAGGAGAAATGTGCCCCACAAGCGAGGATTGCGCCCCAAAGAAAGCAACAAGCTCGGTACCACTGGAGTGCAGTTTGAGGCCTAAGACTCCCAAAATCCTGGTTGTCACCCCAGAATTCGTGAGCAAGAACTGTTTTTTTGTAGATTTTGTAATAAAGACCCTTTTTTTTGTGGTTTCATCCCAGAAATCGTGAAAATTTGCGCAGTTTTGAGATGAAGACATTTTTTTGTGGTCTTCACCCCAGAGTTTGTTGAAATTTCCAATAAAGATCTCTGTTTTTTGGTCCACGCTCTCGAATTTGAAGCACTGAATTTTTTGTGCTCCCCCAAAATTTGCTTATGCCACCCCCCCCCCCCCCCCCAGTCACGTTATCCTGGCGCCGGGCCTGATATCACTTCGCTGTCTGCCGGCCAAGGCAACTGTGTGAACAAAGATACAATTATACTTACAATTAACTTAAAATTGGCGTAATTTAATAACTTTTTGTCAATTTTTTTTTGAACTGAACATCAAGCAGGGAAGCTGGAAATGCAATTTTGGAGATTTTTGACTGTTCAACTCCACCAGAAATAGAACTCATATCAAATAGTTTAATCTTTTTTTTAGATTTAATCTTTAGTCGGTGGCTATTTGACTGGAAGATTCCTCATCGGTCCCTTCTCAGCTGTTTCCGGTGGACATTTTCATTTAAATTACTTAGCTATATTTGTTTTTGGTATTCAGTTTACGACAAATAAATAATTGAGTTGAAATTGAATAGTGTTTTTTTCTTGGCAAAACAGCCGGTAAGTAAATTTAATCTTTTGACCTGTATTATGCAGTGGGTTCCTTCTGAACCGTTGAGAGAAATTCCTGACCTGGGGTACAGCATAAAGACAAGAACAAATTTTACCGATTCAAAATGAAGCCAAAAAAGAGGTCATTATTTATAATTATTGATTTGGAATTTCACCTTGATTCCGTTCCGCAACACCTCAGGGTACGCTTGAGATCAAAATTCAAATCTTTTGAGAACATAAATTTGGTCGGGCCCTGCTTTCATGATTTTTTCTTCATTGCTTCCTGTTACAGACGCCCTCTGTAACTATAGCGTAAAGATAGATTTTTAGGTTGCCCCAGCGATTCGAGACTGGGGCCGTCACCGTCCGTGCTGTTTCCACAAATTGAAGTTAAATTCCAGCAGATAGAGGTATATTGAGAAAACTATAATAAATTAAAGAGCTACACGGCACGGCAATAAAATATTTGAAAATTAACCCAGGGAACAAAATAAAAGGTAACGATGCCGTGTGACTAAACTTACAAAAATAAAACGTCCGCTTGCTTCAAATCCCAAAATGAAATGAAAGACTAAACGCTAGAACTCGGCAAAAAAGCAAAAGAGCTGCGCGTTGTGCCGGAAATTAGGCGTTGAACGAAACGTGCGAAAATTAAAAAACACAATGACGCGCAGACTAACACAGCAAAAAATAAGAGCCAAATAAAAGAGCCGAGTTCGAAAATTTAACAGGGCAAATAAAATAGATCGGTGCTGTAACACTTCCTTTTTGATGAATTGGATAATTTAATGCAATACTTACGTCAGTGATGCTAGGGGGTTCCCCTAGAAGCATAAACACAGCTCTCATAACTGTTTTGACGGCAGGTGGAGGATTTTTATAGCTTCTGATTTCGCTGATCAACGAGTCGTCAATTTGGTACATCTTTTCTTTTAGCATAAAAAGCTTTAAAAGATGTTCGTGCAGATCGTTTGCTTGTTCATATTCATCCTTTAATTGCGCGTTGTAACTATAAATAGTTATAACTAAAGTAAACTTCATATTTTTGTAATTGCTTTCAAATGCATTTTAAAAAAGTGACGATATGACCTCTGATTATTATATTGACAAAAGGATAATCATGTCATTATGTCATAAACAGAATCATCATCTCAGCCCATCAAAAAAAGATAATAGAGCCTCCACCATCTGCATAATAGTTTTATTTTGACAACCTGAATTGCATATTGAGCTTCTGTCATAATGCTGATTGACTGATACGTTTGTATTGTCAGCTCACGAAAAAGCGACAGCGGTACAACCTTTATTAGATTTAGACAAATCCAAACTCGCTTAAAATTGATCATGTTGCATTTTCGGTTGTTTTTTAAAATTCTGTTCAGTTAACGTTTTCATTCTTTTTAGAGCCACCGAGCAGAAAAAATAAAGCATTTTATTCAAAGATGCGGCAATGTGGCCAAGGGGGGGTTGAACTCGGATTGTGCGATCAAGATTGCCTTGACACTAGTAAGCTTTAGATTTTGTCTATACTGTCGTCTCGTTGTCTTTTATTCATTTTGTAACCAGAAAACTTTGATTCGTCTCGACTAAAGAGTCGTTAGATTGGCGTCTGGCTAAAATTGAAATTGGGTGACAGTCGCAAATTAGCTCTAAAATGCTCGCTCGGAGAGAGGCGAGCAGGTGAGATTGTTAAGTTTTAATGTACTGCATACAATCCGAAATGATAAAGATAGTTGAGCGCTTTGTAAGTGCTGGATTGAGAGCTCTGTGATTTAATTGCCGTGCGGATTAAATAGATCAAAAAAAAAAAAATTATTCTGCTTTGTCTTTATAAGATTGCTAAAAGTTCTTAATGGGCTGTATTTTGACGTGTGCGTTCATAAAGCTTGCCCTTTGGGGCGGGTGCTCTTCTTTTTCTCTATCGCGGTTAAACTCCTTCGTAAAATAAAATAAATGAAACTTAACCATTAAAAACTAAAACTTGATGCACACCAAGAATATGACAAGGAAAATAATCAAAATTTTATGCTTTTAAAACAGTCAAACCAAAGACTACAAAACTTAGTAATGACAGCTTCCCTGCTTGACGTTCAGAAATAGTGACAATGTAAAGCCTCTACCGTGTGTGGTAGACAGGTGAGCAATTTAATCGGGATTTGAAAACTAAATGGTCCCTTCGCTCTCTTTTGACCTGGGCAACTTGGTGAATAAAGGTGCAATTACAATTTTAACGCGAGACACTCCCAGGAGTACGGAGTTGCAAAGGTACTTGTGATCAAAACCACTGCATGTGAATGGGTTTGAGCAGAGAACAACATAGATTATCACTAGCAAAAGCATACGCTTATATTCTAGCTGAGTGACTTTGAATAAGGAGAACCTTCTCTGCATAAAAGAAAATAGTTGACAAAGAATAATTGGGAAGCCCAATGCTTAAAAAAATACGTAAATTTGAAATCTTAGCTTAAAATGTACAAAAGTTGTAAAATCATACCAACTGTCTTCTATTGCCTGCAACGCTTCGAACAATTGTGGCAAGTTTCTGCTCGTAGTCGCCTCCTCTAGATTTTTTTTCAGATATTTTATGGTCACTTTTTTTAGAAGTTTTTCGGCTTTGGATAAAAGGGCTAAGTCACAGTTGTGGATGTTGTCTTTGCAAATCCTTATCGCTTCTTGAAGTCTCGTGCTATCACCTTTCTCGATCGCTTCTTTGAGAGTTTTTGTCAATCTTTCAGCCGGATTTAGACGCTTACTGCTTTGGCCCCTTTTAGCTTGAAGTTCTTGAACTGCCCTGGTACATTGCCTTAGCTTGCGTTCGTCTTCAGAAGTAAATGCTCCGTTAAAATTTGAGCACTGTAGCTTCAATCTGTTGATACGGGATAAGCTTTCTTGGAGTAATGTTAAAGAGTCAGTAGTCAAAGGAAGATCGAATACTTTCCATTCGTCCTTGATGTCATTCATGATCTTCTGTTTTGCCACCAGAGTGTTAAACGTATTAGAAGCTCTCTCCTGAAAAGCATTTATTGTGTCGCGCAAGCTTTTTAAATCCTCAAGCTTACGTTCCAATTTTGGTAAATCTTCCGCAATCATAAGCTCATGAACTCCATCTATGAAATATTCGAGGTTTTCCTGAAGCAAATTGCTTGTTTTTAAACGATTAATCTCGTTCTTAAAGTTCCGAATATCATCTTCATCAACTACATTCCGCAACGGTTTTTTCTCCAGCTCTGCAGAGAGAAAAAATTAGTATCTGTTATATAGTGCATACGTAGTTACTTTGCTATCAGTAGCTGTAACTAAGTTTTTTTTTTTTTTTTTTTGTAGTCAACAAAGTATCAAACTATGGTTTCTATGTGGATGTTTTTCGATTGCTATTGCTACATCTATTGACAGACAGACAGACAGACAGACAAAAGTAATTTATTCGCCGAGTAAAATAAGTCATAACATCAAAAATGACACAAAAAACAATCTCAACATGAGACTGCGAAATGATCAATATTTCAGGTCTTCAAGTCAAACAGCCACCCAGATAAATAATGGTTTTGAAACTATTATTGCATTGATTATTTTAAGCGCGCTGCCAAACCTTTTAATTTCGTTTCGTAGATTAAAAGACGTTTATGCAAAAAAAACCAGCAAAAGTAAACGCTTCAAAACAAAATACACAGCAGAGATGGAAACCGATCGGGTCGACCGGCCGGTCGGGTTACCGGTCGGGTCGAAATTCTTCGACCGGCCGGTCAGCCGGTTGAAACACCGGTCAAATTCTCCATTCTTGCAACTAAAAGACATCTAAGCACCAACCGAAATATACATATACATTTGCTATAAATGAAACTTCTTATAAAAAAACAGTATTAACAAACCACACCTTTTGAAAACACTTGGTGAATGGTTTCAAGCTGTGACTAATATGCTGTGACCATTAAGACATGCACATCCAGGGGTGTTTTTAGGGAGAGGGGCATTCTGCCATGTCCTCCTCCTTTGGGCCACGCCACAAAGCAAAAAAACGCAAAATATGCCTTAAAATCGCGTAATCAGATTACAGTAAAGCATGCATGTGGAAGAGGTTTACGCCAGCTGGCATTTTAGCATCAATTTAGTCAGCTTTAGAGTAGAAGTGGCGCAGATTTCAGATTTTTTTTTTGTACATGCTGCTAAAATCTTACAGCTTTGAAAAGCTTTTTTCAACTTAAATTTACCACATTCTACACTGGGAAAGAAAGACATAGCTCTTATTTTTTAATATCTAACTAGCCATGGCTTGTTATGAAGAAGATACATTTCTACAAACTGCTGGGGCACATTATTTTTCGAATAATTTCTAGCCAATGTCATAACAGGTTAGTATTTGCTGTTCGGCAAATTGCAAATAATCTGTTACCAATAGCTAAAAAATTTTAACTTTTTTTCTAGGCCTTAGGCATATTATCATTAGAAAGAACGTCTAATAATTTAGCTTGTGCCCTCCAGTTCTTTTTATGCTTATTTTGAGCACGTTTTGCGCTGCTCAAAACAGGTTATTCAAATCGAAATTTAACCTAAAAAAGGTCTTAAAATTGAGTTATTTTTGCAAAATAGGCAAAAATCTTTTTGCGTTTTTTTTCTGAGACCCTCGTCCGGAGTCACAAATTTAACACCTCACCGATGACCTCCCCCCCTTCGAAAATTTTTCATTAGATGCATGGAAGAGTGAACAAAAACCTTCTACAAAAACCGGTCGACCGGGCCGGTCAGAAACAGGTCGACCGGCAGGTCAACCTGCGTAGATTTTGAAATTTACTGGTCGCGTCAGGTCGAGAAAATCCTGAGCGGTACCATCTGTGATACACAGCATTTCTTGAAGAAAATATTTTTGACCCCAAGAGTTTAAAAGCTTTCGACGGTCGGGAACCATTAGCCTTCTTTGCGGCATTATCAAGAATCAAGATTGCTAAAAAAAATTGAGTTTTACTTCTCGTAAAAAATCCTTTGTGCGATATGTAATGACTGGTAGAGAATGTAAATTTTGGTAACTAGTAGCTATATAGTTACTTTTTTAGAATGGTAACTAACTCAGCTCCTACTTTTAGTAACTACACTTTGAATATACAGTATAATAAAGCACAGCCAAATAAATGTTCATTGCGCTGTTACTTTTCGGAAATTATTAGGCCGTTTTTGATGGGAATGAACCAAACTATATAATTAGACTTAGACAGTGCTGTTCAAATATGTATACGTTATTTACTCCACAAGGAATAACATACTTTCAATAAGCTGCTCCATTGCCTTGTAATCATTCTTCTTCATTGCCTCATCAAGCTTACAAAAAATATCATTTTTCATTTTCATCAACTTTTGCTTTTCAAACGTCTTTCGGGCCTTCTTGAAAGCCTTTTTAACAACACCGCTCTTGTCGATAAACTCAGGATGACATCTGAAGATACAAATATCAATGCTTGAAAAAGAAAATATTTCAGTTGTCTTTTGGTATGCTTGACAGCTCTATTAATAGTTCGGTCATAAAAACAAAAAAGAACGTGATTTCGCAACTATTGTTTTGTATTCAAGGCAGTTCTCAATGCATGGCTGCAACCAGAGATTGGAGGCAAGGCTCAGCACCAACAAGAAGTGGGTCCCACCCAAAAATTTTTCACCACGTAGCAATTCAGATGCAAATGACAATTTCGGATATATTAAGCCCCGCAGTAAGTCGAACCGCGCTTTTGGAGTCGGTTTCGGGCTTAAGATTGATTAAATTTTTAGCTTAATTCGAACTTGATCCATGACGTGTGTTTTAGGTGCAATAAAAGATAACCAAAATTCTTAAATCTTTGCGAAACTACATAGCGACTTTATTTAAGCATCCAAGCAATTATTATCACATAATTATTATTGTAGCGTTACAATTTATCATAAATAATAATCAATAAGTAGTGTTACTTAGTCACATCAGATTGAAGTTATTTAGAGTAAAAGAAGCGAGCAATTAAATGTTTACGTTTTTGAGACCCAACTTAACCTCCCGGCATTTTTGGGCCTGGTTCAGTATTGAAATCATTTTTCGGGTCGGCTTCGGGCCTGAACTATCGGCCCGTTTTAAAACTGGGAAGCCCCCCGCTAACAAGGCTACGCACTAGCACGCATCTAAGTCGTTTATTGTGGCATACATACGTGAACTTGGATTTTTGAATGTTGAAGAAAAAGCAACCACGATTTTTTATCACAGTATCAAAGAAAAAGGTACATTTACCATGTCCTCTGTGTATAATGTAGACGAAAGACCAATTTGTTTCAAAATAAAATAAAAAAGTGTAAACATTTTTTTAATCCTACGAATATTTTTTTAATCCTACGAATTACACAGAAGACATATTATACTTTACTCTGTATGTCAACATTGCCTAACTTTATAGCCTGTTTATACCTAAATTTATCAATTGCCGTGATAAGGTTTCCAAAATCCTTATTTTCCAAAAGTTTTTGAATATCATGGATCAATTGGTCTTCCTCTTGCACGACATTTCTGACTCTTTCTCCGTGATTTATGGTCGATGCATCCACTCCATAGTCTACACAGATGTTGAGCGATTCCGTAATTTCGCGCAAATTTCGGTTTTTAATTGCAGTATTAAGCTTTTTTCGAGCTTCAACCCGCTTACATTGTCCATCTCGATGACTGAAACAAATACAGAACACACTTTTAATTAAAGATGTATAGTAATGGACGACAAAAATTAGGCATTATTTGAGTGATGGAAGCACTGCTTTCAATCAAAGGTTTTTGCTCGAACAAACACAGCTTGAAGTAGAACAAACTCAAGCAGCTTATGAACTTACGAACCTCACAAACGACCTGTAAACATTATGCACAAAAAAATGCAACTAATTATGACCGTAAAAGAAGTTTAGGTTTATCCTGCCAGACTTTTTCGACTGAATATGAATATGATACCATGGAACTGTTTCACGAATCCCAGCAATCATGCGCTAGAAACACCAGGAAAAAAGTGGCTATTTGCGTTTTTCACATAAAAAAGTTTGGATTCAGAAAATATGTAATTTAGCTCAAGAGTTATTTATATATTTTTGACTTCGTTTCAAAAATACATTTAATATGTCTACAGAAAGACAAGAAACCCTAGTCGTGCACTGCAAGAAATGAACTCCAGAAATTGTTACGTAATAGTCGCGTTCATAAGTGGTATGTCAAATCCTTTTGATTTTTTTTTGTTTTGCATTATATAAATACTATAGAAATAATATTCACTGTTTCTATGCTAGACGTTCAGCCATAAAAAGAGCCATTATAAAGCCTCCACGGTGTGTGGTAGACAGGTGGCAGCTTGACTCGAAGACCGAAAGGTTCCTTCGCTGCCTCCTAGCCAAGGCAACTTTGTGAATAAAGAATGTAATAACCGTACAAATGCACTGCAAAAATGAGCTCCAGGATTTGCTACGTAATAAATTATACTGTTCTGTAGATAAAGTAACACTTACTCGTTTTGCACACCACCGCCGTTCTTGTTGTAACCAATCTGAAAATAAGACAGTGTTTCAGTTGACTCAAAATATGACGACCAAATCACATATCATAGAGACGGCGTAGCTCAGAGGTAGAGCGTCATGATAGCAATCGAAAAGAAGCTAGCTGTTGGTTTGATTCCCAAGTTGGCTAAGTGACGTTGTGTCTTTGGAGCAAAGTTGTAAGTCGGGCCGGGATTTTTGAGTCAGGTTCGGGCTTGTTTAATTCGAGCCTAACACGCCTTGTGTTTTGGGAGTAATAAAAATATAATCAAAAAAACTTGGCGAACTAAAATGAAGACTTCATTTAAGCATCAATTCGACTATTGGTACCCAATTATTATTTCTACATCACAGTCTATGAATAATAAGTAGTATCATTTAGTCATCAGACTCAAGTGATTTTAAAAAAGGAACAATGAAACTTATACGTTTTTTAGACCTAGCCTAACTTTCAAGCTTTTTCAGGCCGGTTTTGAACTTCCAATCATTTTTCTGGTTCGGGCCTCAACTGGTCGGCCCGTTTACAATTTTTCTTTGGGGGAAATACAATTAACGTTTGGAAAAAATAAAAAATTTTGAAGGTTTATTTTTTAAAAGTTTTGCTCATAAATTGCGGTTTATTGGTATTTGTTAAGTTACGGTAAATGTAACGTATAGCATGCAGCTGCTGAACAAGATATGTTCCCACGAAAAGTTTACGTTTCGAGAATTTTCTTTGGATGCAATTTTGTGGAGACAGTTCAGTATGTAAATCATACAATGAAAATACTTCTACCAATCAAAAGATCCCAGCATAGACCAGAAGTCAAAAATTAAATGAACCACCCCTTGAGTTACACCACATGTCTGTCATGATAGCCTACTAATAAAATATAGTAGCTTAGTACAGCTGCTGTTTCAAGAAATATCACTTCTCGTCAGCTAGGCCAGCTAAGTAGGCTTCTATAAACCCTCAAATGACCGCTGTGTCGTATTTTAGCAACTTGCAACAATCACCGGAGTTAACTCATCTAACAGCCGAAAATACTGTAAATAGGGATGAATCCCATAAAGGTCTCCACTCAGCATAGAGAGTTGAGCTTTGTAGAATATTTCTAAAAAAGGTTTCCAAAATAAGCCTATGCTGGAGAGAGTAGAAAGAAAATTCTCGTCGGACGATTCCGAACTAAATGGATCAATTTCAAAAGTTGTCTGTTGGTGCTAAACTTTACAATGACTGGACCGCAAGCAGATATTACGACGAAATACACGTTGTTCTATCAACAATGCAACGCAGTCGGGATACCCACTATCATAACCGACAATTTTCAATTTTGGCAAAAATAAGAAGCCAATTTCACGTGGCAGAACCTTTTTTTATCAAAAATCAGTTACACCAATTTTGTGCACACACAAAGAGTGTACATTCTCTCCAAATTATACAGTGACTAGTCGTGAGGTGGTAGATATACGAAGTTTGACAATCAGCCGATCAGCATTAACTTCATATCTTTTTTCTTCTTAGGTGGAATTTTCAACGTCTCTAAGTAATTTAAATCGCCGCATTTTTCAACTCTCATCCATTCTCATGTTGAATTTTGACTCGGGTGCGATGAAAACCGTTCGATTCAATTTTAAACAACATTTTTCAAGGCTACCGCAATTATTCAAAAGATGAATCCGACGATGCTTCAAGCCATTGCAAACGGATCAACTACAGTACAGTATATTAAAGATCTGGGAGAAAAATTGCTGTAGCTTTACACTCTCAAAATGAGGGAAGGAGTGCAGCGGCTCAATTCCAAACTGTTGATTGGAGCCCCCATGGAAAGGTAGGAAACAAGAAATTGAATATACATAAGTTGGCTTTTCAATTTGAAAAAGTTTTTGTGCTTTCAAAATGAGTCATGATAGGTTGCAGACGACTGCTTCAGATCTCTTGATTTTGGGATCATTGTCTTCACAATTTTTCATTGGTGAAAGGCAGTCATTATTATTGATGGTTTTGTTACCGCTAAAATAATTATTATTTTGATTTATGCATTTAGTCCAACTCTACTTTCATTGCAAACAAGCACAAAATAAAACCAAACTAGCTCAAGCATAAAACTGAACTAGCAAACAAGCACAAAATTTCTAGCGTTTGCTAATAATTTTGCAGTTCAAAGTTACTTTTCACAGCTTACATCTGAGTTTTCCACTAACTTTTCCTCAATTGCTGGAACCATAAAAGGCTGGATAGTTTTAGGTTCAAACACTCCGGTTGCGGTTGGCATTTCAGTTTCCAGGGACGACTGCATTGCTTCAAGACGAGCCCAAGTCATGTCCCTGAAACAAATTAAATCAAAGTTTCATTCGAAGCAGCGTTCTCCGATGTATTTTTATTTAAGTTGACGTTTCGCTTTACAGTCCGGGGAGCATCCTTAGAAGAGTAACGCATTTCTCATTTGCAAAAATGAAAATGAAAATGGTAAGAAAAATATAGGTAACCAGGAATCAGGTTTTGTTTGCAAAAATACAAATGAAACTAGTGAGAAAAATACACGTAACCATGAGGAATAAACACTTGTAACGTGATGCTCCCCGGACTGGGGAACGAAACGTCAACTTAAATGAAAATACATCGGAGAACGCTGCTTTGAATGAAAGGTATCATCCCGATGAATGAGTTCCTAGCTTCATTTTCAGATTGGTCAAAGTTCCAGATTTCTGACGAAATATTGAGAGCAACAGTTTCAAAATAGTAATGTGTTAACAATGCAGCAACTGCAATCATTTAGGCAACATTTGATCATTATTCATGTACATTTTATTCAACTAAAATAACCTTCTAAAAACAAAAGTTAAATATTTTGCTCATTTGTGAACAGACGTGAGACTGTAGTAGTCGGTACATGAGTCGCATTACCAAAAAATTTCATTAGCTATTTTAATTAACCAAAATTGGTACTCACTGCATATTGGCAACGGTATATTCCAAGTTTTTCGCAAAGCCATCCAAGCTTTTGTTTAGCATTTTACTACACATGTCTTCCTCTCCCAGCACTGACACAGCTAGTTTTTGAAGGCCTTTGATTTCTCTCGCACTTTCATCCATTTTATGTTTAGCAGCATCAACATTTTGATCTCTTCAAAATGCAGAAGTTATGTCTAATATTTATTTTTTAGACCAATGCCACATAAAAAAACAAAACAATTAAGAACACGGGTAAATTAAAAAAAAAAATCGATTTCTGTTTTGGAACCGTTGATAAAAATTAACCAGGTTTAAGCAATCGTAGCAAAACTGTTACAGTACTGTACTTCTATATACTCACGATCACAAAGAAAAGACTACTTTTAACCAAAAAATGAATTTGTTTCGTTTTATTCTCCAATAAAATTTCAGAATAAATTAATAACGAATGAGGATGAAATTTCGTGGAAAATGAAGAACAGCTATAGCGTTAATTTAAAATTCACTGGTTCTTGAAAAAAGAGTTATTATAATATATTACAAATAAACGCACTTGATGTATAAACTTGATTGCTCCACTGAATTGCATATGCATTGACGCCCTTTTTGATTGAGAACGTTAGCGAATGCATCTTGGGCGCTCTTCCAAGAAATTACCAGCTCATTTCTGAGCATGACGTAAGCAGAATTTCTCTCAAGCATCACAAACGCTTCAGTAGTGAGACCTGAATACATACATGTATAAACTCGATTAGCTTTTACTGTGATAATCAAACGAATCTTAAAAAATAGACAAGCATCTAAGCAAAGGCCTACAACAAGCGAATACAAAAATTGAAAAGCCATCTGTGTCATTTGTCTTGGCCCTAGCCAACTAATTACCCATTGTACAGTATGGGAAGCGTGAAGAAACTTCTTGCACCCTCAAAATGTTTCCATACCTCAATGTTCTGCTGTATCTATCAAAAGTTTAACATGTTTGACATTTGGGAGATATTGAGTATTATCTAGAACAGTGGTTCTTAACCTGTGGGTAACTGGCATTTTGAAAGGGCAATTTTCCAAAAAAAAAAAATTCCTTTGGCAAATGTTATCATGCGGAGCCAGCTATAAAAGTTTCATTTTGCTTCACTTTAACCATATAGTAATAGTTCAATACTTAGGGTATCGCATAAATTCTCGTGTTTCATTAACCATTGATAGTCTAGTCCATTTAATAATAGGTGTGAGGTAAGCATATGTTTTTTAGTTGAAGCAGTACCGCTAATTTAGTGTCAAAAAGTTATTAAAAAATCTCCAAAAGAAAGAACTTACCAGCAAGAAGCTTTTCTGAACTTTGCTTTTACAAAAAGTGTTATTAAAAAGCCACAGTGTGCGATTAATTTTAATTGTGATTTATTTAAGTTCTAATTCAGGAAAATATGAAATTGAGCAAATTGAAATATGAAATTAAGCAACATTTTGAAACACGAAATTAGGCAACATTTTGAGTCTCGCTATGCAGCATGGCAAATTAGTAGGAAAAGCAGTTGACTACTCTGTAATTTGGGCAAAAATCTGAGCATTTGAAAAATTTGTTTGAAAAAAAGAGTATTTGAAAAATCAGTACTTTGATTCTGGAGAGTGCGATCAAAACAAAGCAGTAGGTTATTGGAGGCGTCCTATCACATTGCTCATGCAAAAAAGCAGTATCAACCTTCCCATTCATTGCATTTGCAAAGGACCTTATTTGGCTGTGTGTTTACTTTAGATTTCAAGCTGTTCAGTGTTGTATAGTTGCTGTTTTTTCTCAAAAGGAGTAATACCAAATAATATCCTGTACATCAAAATATTTTAGGGGTAATAGCATAAAAAAGGTTAAGAACCACTGATCTAAATGGGAACTCACAAAGTTCTGTGACACAGAAACTATGAATATTGACTATTGATTACAAGAATTTTGTGGTGGAGTTTTCTTTCTACCAATCATGCAAAGTCGATGATTGTGAAGTTGCAAAAAACTTGTGTTTTTCAAACATCAGAGATTTACTTGTGGAAATGTTTGCCTCCGTGCGAACTTTGCCCATGGACGTCAGGTCCAATCGAAGAAAATCCTGGCCAGTTCGTTGATTGAGATCAGGATCCAAATAGGTTTTGTTCACTTGTAAAACGATGCTTTTTTCTCTCTGTTATAAAAATTAATCTGCTCGATCTAGCCATATACGCTTGCTCGCTTCAAAATAGGTCAAGCTACTCTATATGAATACTGAATAAGGTCCAGTAGTGGTATATTCTGGCCAAGCACTGGACGTTTTTGCAGGCGGAGTAATCCGAATTTTTTGAGGTGAAAAAATTTTGGAGTTAGAACAATCGTACAGTTGGATTTCGATATATACATACATACATACAAATTTACTTTCGAGAGATAAAACTAAAAAAAAAACGCAGCAAAAAACAAAATTTTAACATTTTAGCAAACTCTATGAGAGACTGTGAAGTGATCGTTTAAGGCCTTCGCGTCAAGCAGCCACCCGGAAATTTGAATTATCGCAAACGTTGAGTAAAATATACTATTCTAGCTTGGAAAATTGTTGATACTCGTTCTTCTAAAACAGTGCTGGATGAAATACCAGTAAAATCAGAGCAAAACACAACTTTAAAAATCACAGTAAAAGATTAAAAGCACAACAGTCTGTTTCGTTCTAAAGACTCATCAGATGCAACAAACTGTAATGTTTTTCAAATAGAATTACGTTCAATTCTAATGCTATGGCAATTTTTATGATAAGTACAGTTGAGTAGCTAAACAAAATATTCTACAGTTATGTGGTTGAAATATTAGTGCGTGAAGCAAACATTTTTTCAGTTGAGTCAAATCAAGTGAAATCTTTCATCAAATACTTGCTGTAGTACGCCGAAGCGTGTAACGAGTTTGCGGGACCTATCATGGAGCCACTGCAGCCGAGCAACATAGCTCCTCTCAAAAAAAAATGTCGCGGTTGCAAGCCATTGGCAACATTACGAGTATATCCAATTTGACTGGCCCGTGATTCGAACCTCTGATCTCATGCACCAGAGAAAAACTCGTTCCCGCTCGAGCAACTATTTCGAAAACATCCACTCGCATTCACACACGCGCAACCAACCGGCAAACGAGAGATATCCAGCGACAAAAATACGTGTTTGACCACCGAATCGTGGAGAGCGTGGGTGAAATATTGCCTGCCGAGGTTTCCATTGAACGCCTGAAATAAAATTCTTATAAAACGGTTATAAAAAAATTTCAATTTATCTTTTCTTTTACAAATTTCTAAAAAATATATTAAAGCTTGATTATTGTGATTGAGACTTTGCTAGCGCAGAAGCGGCTTAAAAAGGAAAAATATAAGAAAAACTTGTGACGCATAAAATTCATTGCAATAATTGGAGCAAGATCCTTTTCTTGTCCAGACTTAACAGTAAAATACTCGGTGGGGTTGGGGATGAGGAGGGAAAAATGAACATTTTCAAAACCTTTTTTTTAACTGCAAACGAATTAGGTTAAAAGCTGTGATGTTTTTTACTTTATAATTTACCGATTACTACAATAAAAAATCTGAAAGTTTACCATCAGCCACCGTCTACCGTCTTCATAGCCCATTTAAACAACCAGTTTAATCACGTTTTTGCACCGTTAATTTCTATGCCTCGTTATAAAAACATTAATTTTTACAAAAATAGGCCTAAAATTAAGTTATATCAGCAAAAAAAAAATTGCAAAATCTCTTAACGCTAAGGGCTACGCCCCCAGATTTCCAAAGTAGCTTCCATTAGAGATTTTTCGCTACGCGCCAGGCAAATTAACAGCCAGTATGCAAAAATTTATTTCGGAATAACACATTGTGGCTGGTCGCACCTAAAGCTATTAAACTGAAAGAAAAATTGTACAAAACGTTTGCGAAAATATTATATCTTAGTGGACCTCTCCCATGCAAAAATTTCTGTATTCGCCCCTGCTTAGAGCATACTCGTTCGGTACTTGGGACTTTTTTGTAGAGCGCAAAAAAGGATGCAAATATCAACAACGCAGTCAGAAAAAAAAAAAAAGTCTTGCACCAAGCCCTTCATAAACACGTCATCAATAATCGCTGTAAAAAAGACGTATTACAAATCGGTAAATATTATTCATGTGCAAGGGGTAAGGGGAGCCCAAAGTCCAGCCCACAGGCAATTTGTGGCCATGGATGACGCAGGCTATAGAGTAAAAAAGTGCGATAAACGAAACTGTTGCGGAATCAGGACGGGTAGGAACTTGTTTTTGGTCGACAGTTTTTCACCAAATTCAATTAAACTTTGTCTCAAGTTGTTAGATCCAGCATCATTCTGCTAATCCGCGTCACATTCGCTGTGTCACCAATTACCATCGAAAAAAGATATGAACCTGATTGGTTGTAAAACAGACACCACAGAAACCAAAGTCCTCACCGTTAAGCCAGGTTGTAGTTCAACTTTTGAAGAATTGAAACTAACGCCTTCCAGACAATTGATTTCAATTGTGATGTCACTTATGCAAGATGTCTGCCTATAAAAACAATATTAAACCGTTATTCAAAACGATATTATTCTTCAGAAACCAGGGGGCACATGACAGAAATTTCCTCGTTCGCTTTAATAACGAGTTTTTTTTTAAGAGGCGCTAACGAACGAAATACTCGCTAAACGTAAGAGGTCATTTTTGCACGTGTATGTAAAGCCTTGCGAAATCCGTTACGTCATTCTTTCTCGCTAAATTTCTTCGAGCGATTGCGGAAAGTAGTTCGAGTAAAAAAACGTCACATTTTTCTCGCCAACTTAAAGAGGATCTTGAAGCACTCTTTAAGCGTGCGAGAAATCTTTTTGGTTTACAAATTCAATGGCGAAATGTTGAAAACTTCTAACTCATGTGAATTTTTGCTGAAAATTAATTCAAATCGTCGCCATGTTTGCTATTAGACTGCTAAAAAAAAGTGAATTGCATTGAGAACCATTTGCTGTTACGATTGATAAAAAAATGCAAAGTAGTGCAAGTTGACAAAAATAGTAACATACTCCTTTTATGAGAAAGATTTTCTAAAACACGAGGCTCATTTTTGCTCAAAATTTAAGAAAAAATTAAAAACACTGCCAGCCTCGGCAGCAAAACAAACCAAAAAAAAATTCAAATAATCAAAGAAACTAAAATTCGTGCTGATTCAAAACGATAAAATTTCAGTGATTTTCTTGTGTTTGCAAGCAAAATTGCAACTATTCAAGATTATAAAGCTCTGTTGCTCTGCGCAAGCAATTGAGAAATTTTTTCGGCAGTTGTTCAACTCGAAAAAAGCTTGCTTTTTTGCTTTTGCAATTTTACGATGCTGCAAAAGCAAGAAAAAAGCCTTCACTTAAGTCTTAAGCAGACAGAGCTATAGGAATTAAACAGTGTTTCAAACATGCCCGCTGAAATTGACATCAATGTTCTCAAAATTTTTACAAAAGCAAATGAGACTAAATATTGGCAAAAAATTAAAAACAGCCAGTCTAAACTCAAGATTTACCGATTCTAAAAAGGAAGAGTGTACTTCGACTTGCTCACTTTTGAAAAATTTTGAAACCTTAAGACCTAAAGTTACTGTTAACATATGAGTTTACCGACCAACAACCTCAAGGGCGCTTTACTTCGTTTAAAAAATTATAGCATGGAAAAAGTTGTTCTTATTTTACATTGATCCAAAAATATAATTAACTTCTGTCGTTCATTTACTAATTATTATCAGTTGAAGAATTTGCTTGCGTAGAATAATCACGCATAGCTTAAAGTATCTTTTTCCATAACAATGTAGTACATACAATACGCTTGAACGCATTATTTTGAAGTAGAAATGCATCTGACGTCACAATGGGATATTTATTACGTACTAACACAGGTTACAAACATCTCGCAAAGAAATTTGAGCGAACTGTTTTAACGTGTGTTGGGCGAGACGACTCAGAAATTGCAGTTTGTCTACGAAGATTTTTGTTCGTTAGCGCTTTTTAGCGAGCGAGAATGGCCTTTACGAGCTCGTTAGCACGTTCTGTCATGTCGCCCCAGACCTATCGTGAAGCATTAGGCGAGGAAGGCAATCAACAGACGCCAACCTGTAAATTTGGTCTCCCCGCCGAAAAAATTCTTTAAGCGAAAATTTAGCCACACTTACTCTAACCAAGGCCAGTTAATTTTAGTCAAACTATTTATACTATGCACTGTACTCAGTAGCGTAGACAGGCAAAAAGGTCGTGGCACAATCTCCCTCCTTTGTTGGTATGTGGAAGCCCTGTATTCTACGTATTTTGCCACTAAAAATCAGCGATGTCTTGCCCTATTTAGGAAGCAGCTCTGGAAAGAAGGTATGCGAACCCGAGCCTGCGAAATCTGCGGTCACTCAGGGGTGAAGATCTTTCTTATAGTCTTCACCTTATTAAGCTGGTGAAAACTAAGGGAACTTTTGGTATCGAGTCAAGCTGCCACCTGTCTACCACACACAGTGGAGGCTTCACACTGTCTTTTTATTGCCGAGCGTCAAGAAGAAAAACTGTGAATACCAATTTTGGTTTGACCCAACCGGGAATAGAACTCGAGTCTACCGTTTCAGCAGCAGACGCACTATCCACTCGACTACTGATCGGTTGACCAGCTGATTGCAGTGCAGAAACGTTCGTTGACTTCAATTTTTTTTTATGGTCTTGTAAATTTTAAGTTGATCGAGGCTGGCTTTTATGAAATTCTCACAATTTTTAGTCTCATTTTGTGTTCTTAAATTTTAGTGGAAAATAAAGTGACACAAACCTTTCCTTCTCGGTTCAAAGTTTTTTTTCCTGTTATGATTGCTATGATTATGAGTTTTGGGCTATTATGGTCATGATGCTTTAAATATAGTTGTTAGTTTAGAGCTAAAACAAATCAACAAACGGTAATTATATAGAAAAAGCCTAGACAGCTCTGGTCATTCTTACAAATGCATTGGCAGTGCTGGCTAGTGCTTTTTTTTTCATTCTGGGGCTAGCTCTGTTCTTCATTTGTTTTTTAATTTTAAGCAAAAACAAGCCTCGTGTTCCAATAAAATATTATTTTTTTGTTATTTTTCAAAGAGAGTAGTTTTGTACGGAAGCTTGAAAAGCTACGAAAAGCTTTTTGAAGTTTGTGTTTTTTTGGTTGAGAACAATGCACATATTTTACAAACTTCGATTGCGTGAAGAAATTTCTTCTACTTTCGTAAAATAGCTCCAAAAAATATGAATAAACATTGCTTTGAAGATGTGTAATACCTATGCTCCTACTCTTATGCCATGTTGTACAGTTGATGGTTTAGTCCAAGATCAACTTATATGTAAAATGCTCAGTTGATAACAATTGCTTCCAAATAGAGTTAAGCAATTTTAAGCTCACAATAATTGTTTAGGGTCAAATGAGCTAAAGTAGTTCTCATAATCTAAAGAGCACTTTGTAAGCTTTTCTATAAAAACCATTATACTGTACTTGTACGTTAGGATGAATACAATGTAATTTACAAGATCCGCTTGTACTAAAATATACGTGTAAAGTCACAGTACCTCAAAAACAATGGAATAAGCAAGTCGGCTTCGAAATCGCGGTCGAAATTCAACACGTAGAGAGCGTCGCTGCTTAATTGTCTTCGTATCTACAAAAGTTTGACGTGAACCATAACTATTGAAAATATGAACCCGGAAAATTTCAGTAAGATCAAAGCGTGCGGGTGACTGCTCGCCAAAGCAAACTAAACTTCCAATTACTGACCGAGTAAATAGAGCGCCTGCTACTAAAATGTAGACCTGGGTTCGATTCCTGGTCGGGTCAAACCAAACACTATAAAATTGGTATTCACAGCTTTACTGCTTGACGTTCAGCATTTAGAGGGACTGTTTGAAGCCTTAACCGTGTGTGGTAGACAGGTGGGGTAGATGGCAGCTTGACTCTAAGACCGAAAGATCCATTCGCTGTCTCCAGGTCAAGGCAACTTGGCGAATAAAATATACTTACAATCATCCTTACAATCTAAAATTTACAAAACTCAATGATCAGGTCATAATTATAATGACGTCCTTAGCTGGACCCACACCGGTCAGTTGGTCGAGCAGTAACGCGTTCGTCTCTAGAGCGGGAAGTCTGAGGTTCAAATCTCGGGCCGGTCAAATCGGACACAGTGTTGCCAACGGTTCGCCACCGCGACATTTCTTCGAAAGGAGCTGCGTTGCCAGGACGCAATGACGCGGAGATGGGCCTCGCAAACTCGCTACATGCTTGTGCGTAATACAGCGAGTATAATGAAAGATTTGATTTGAACTCAACCCACATGCAAACTTGATGCAACTTACAAGATTAGGAAGTGTTGCAATGACCTGATATGCAAGGAAAAAAGAAAAATGAAACCTTAGTGGTAGAGGAAGCGAAATATTCTGTTTAAAACAAGGTTAATCAGCGTTCTGTAGTAAGGAAAGTACAACGACACAACGCAAGCAAAGCATTTACTCTAGGCGTAGCAAATGCATGCTGTAATCTGAAAAAAATGAACGCTTTCATACAATTCAGTATATCAAAAATCAAATCAAACGTGAAAGTAAGCAAGATATACCAGCTGCAACTGAGCTTTTGAGACACTATTTTGGTTTCAAACCTTTTATTCTAAAATTTTTTGAACTGTCTGTATCGCAAAACGTTTTTGGGTTTTTCCACCTTCGTCATTTCGATCTTTTATATCTCATAACTTAGCAAAAATACATTGAAACTAAAAAAATAAAACAGAGCAAAAAAAATATTAAAAGTACTGTTTTACTCAGTTTAGCATAAGATTTTTTGTCTTAAACTCAAGGATACTTTGCAATATAATTTAAATGGAATAGTTTTGTTTAAGCCATTATCAGTTTTATTCGAATAGTATCACTTTCATTAAGAACAATGCACAAAAAACTTAATAATAATGACCTATTTCAGACAGTCTACAGAGTTTTTTAAGCACGACCAAAATTATGATTAACCCAGGATATAAGTTAAAGTCGACCTGTCTCGAAATAAAATGGCCATTTGTTACATTAGTTTCTTGGCTCTGCTAGTTTGTGTCAAACCGCTTCATGCCCCTCCGTTTTTGTTTTTTTTTTTTCCTTCTAAATAGCAAAATAGGCATATTTAACCCACGGTATCAACTTTGCCTACTCCCAAACGATATCATAGAAGCACATAGATGTAAAACAGTATGATATGGAGTTGTCTATGACTGGAAACCTCTAGTTCTATCTGATTTATTATGGTCAAAACTTTGGTGATGACATATCGTTAATCTCAAATTTTTCATAGAAAGCGAGTTACCTGACTTAATGTGACCGACTCATGTACATCCGTGGTTATGGCAGCCAATTGAACGTTGTTTCTTCTGCCTTTCCTTTTATATTCTTCCATTCTAAGCGAGTACTCTTCGACAATAGACGCAGTGTCGGTGATATCTTTGTTAAACTTCCCATCGGTAAAGAGAATAATGCAGTCGTGCGAGCCACAGTCTTGGTTTGGACTGAAAATCACGATAACAATTGATCACAACAGTATCATGCTCGTATACAATAACAGTAAGTTGTCTTCTAGCAACACTGTCTTTGGCAAATGCATTTGGTCTAAACCCCTTTTGATGAAACTTTTCGCAGTTATGATGCATGGATTGCGATCTTTCTTGCTTATGCAGTGCAGAAATGCACGCTATCAACCAGGATATTATTAAGGGGAGAGGGGGTTTGAAACAAAATTTCAAACTTTTTTGTTCAAAAAATATCTAAATTGGGCGGCATGCTGAGCACTGCTTGAACAAAGTGGTGAAACTGGAGTACAGCACAGACGAGATTAAGAGGCGAAACCCCTAGTCGTCAGAGGCCAGGAGGTCTGAGGGTGAAGCCCCCACCTTTTGGACAATTTTCGTGACTTTTTCAAAGAAAAAAAAACAGCTTTTTTGACACTATTTGAATTACACTTGGCAAGCACGTTTTTAGAGCACTTAATTAAAACAACAAAATTGCTAAGATTTTGAAGCCAGTTGAAGAATTCAACTGCTCCGATCCTTCAGCCTCTTCTTTACTCACAGCCTCCTCCTTACGCACACTTACTCACTTCAAAACACATTTAAGCACTTGCATTTTGGGGTTAAACTTTTTTTAGTGGCTCGACTGAAGAGGGGATGAAGCACCCTTATCCCTTTCTGCAGGCGCGTCGCCAGCGGGGAGGGCAAAGGGGCATTGCCCCCCTGATTTTTATTTCCCCCCCCCTGATTTATTTCTTGCCCACCCACTGTATTTTTTCTTAGAAGTGAGCATTGCCCTCACAGTTAAAATAGTGGTAATTTTAACTGTTCCATCCCCTATCCTGACATCGATTCTATTTGATTGATTGCATTCGAATAAGCTGAAGATGGCCACTGGCCGAAAACGATCTTAGTGAAAGTTTTTGTTAATATACGTTAGTTAAATATCACTGTAAACCACTACAATATTAAGACACTAAAAATTAAAAACTTATAACCCAACAGTCTGTTTCACCCATAAATGGGATCATCAGGGGTAAAGCTAAACAGTTTAATATTTTTTTTGGCTGATTCTTTGCTTTCTTCATGCAACTAAGTATCCTGACATCTATATTACAACCTAGGGTACGGTACGCAGCACAATCTCGTGTCTTGGGTCAGGTTCAACAACAACAACAACAAATCGATTCAGTATGGTATAATAATAATAAAGCTACCAGCAGTTTGTGTGTACTGTTTAGTAGGCGTGGCATCGTAGATTATGATGTCATATACAGCAGCACTTATAGACGAGGCCTTGTTACAAGTCAGGTGTGGTGACTATTAAAGGTAATGTACAGTAAGTTGGTGTAGGCTGTAAGTTGGTGATCAGTGGCAGTACTTAAATTGTAAAATTTTGCATGGGGGGACGCTTTTGCAGCGTTGACCAAACTTCAGTGGAGATTATGTAATTCCGTCCCCGCAACTCAATGAAGACAAAAAAAAAAAGAAGGTCTTCGCCGAAAATTGAAGTGTTTTTTCCCCGAAATCATGTGAAGATCAAAAAAAAGGTCTTCGCCGTAGTTTAAGACTATATTTGGCCGGAATTTATAGGATTTATTCGTGCTGTCTGGCTCTTTTTTGTCTGATCATCCAGCGCTCAAATCTCGATGGGTGGGCGTCTAAATCTTGATGGGGGAAGCTAAACCTTGATTAACACAATTTAAGTACTGATCAGTGGTATATGCATAGTACAAACCATCCGCAATGTACCGTGCAATCAATAGTTACAGAAAGGAAAATAGACTATCGCCAAATGCCTCCGGAAAAAAAGTTAGGAATTCGATCGGTCAGTTGCACTTCTAGCAAGGCCTACGAGAGGGGGGTTCAGGGGGTACATCGTACCCGGGCCTGGCCCTAGGGGGGCCCGGAAGAGTTCAGGTGTCCGCGTTAAGTTTTGATGTTGCACCCAGTGGCGTATCTATGGGAGTAAATTTGAGTGAAGACCTTTTTTTTGCTCTTCACCTAATTTTGGGCAGAAAATCGGACTAAAATTCAGTGAAGACCTTTGTTTTTTTTTGCTCTTCACTTAGTTTTGGGCAAAAAATCAGAATAAAATTTTGCGCAAGTTTGGTGCCCAAAGAGATTTGGGGGACCCAATATCGACCTTCGTACCCCCTGGAAAAATTTCTCTCTGAGGCCCTGCTTTTAGGCTATGTAGCAAAGGTAGACTACGGGTAAGCAAACTTAGCAAAAGTGAGTCGAGTTCACAAGCCCATGTCTGGAGGTGGAAGGCCATAGCTTAGCAACTCAAACCATACTGTATTTTGATTGGGATCTTGTTCAGCATTGTGAGTAATTAATCTGCAGAAACTCTAAGCTAACAGAGAAACAGACTGCATTCCTCCCCCAAATCGGAATCAATTCTTTGATAGCTAGACTACGAGAATTTTCTGAGTTTCAGATTTGCAAGATGTGTCCATTACCGTATAGTTCATTTAACTAGATCGATTAGTACCCGTAGCAAAACAAACTACGCAGTGTTCTTGGCACTAGTAACGCCATTGATATCTGCGATTTTGAGTAAACTTTAGTAGCCTATAGTACCGTTTTGGCTGTTTGGTGCTGCTATTTGTGATGATTTTTTCAGAGCAGTAATACAGTCCTGGTGCATTACCGATTCAGTAATCAGTGGTGCCGATCCATATTGACCATTGGGGGATGATTTAAGGAGTTTGTATACATTTGATAATTTTGAGCGTTGGGAGGAGGGATGATACTCAAACTGGAGATTTTCGGAGCAAAGTTCGACGCTCATTTTCACCAATACCAGCAAGGAAGTCCGCAGAAACGTTTATTAAGGTTTGGGAGGAGTGCTGGTGGCAATTAAGAATATTCAAACACAAAAGTTATGGTGAGGCGGCTTTAAAGATAGCTATGGGGTCTGGGGGGGGGGCGCTGTGAGCTCCCCAGCGGGGACCGGAATCTTTAGCTTTTTCGACGTTTTTTCGAGAATAAAATGCATCGTTTAGCAACGTTGCAAGTTGTAACACCAAAGTTGCACACCGTACCGATGCGAACTATTGAGAGGGATGCAACAGAAATTCTTATGGGGGATACCACCTCCTGGATCGGTACTTTTGTGTCTTAATGAAGTTATACGCAATGCAGAAACAGAACAAGCGTTCAAGTATAAATGCTAAACTGTTCATTTTTACTTTGGCTTGTAATACACAATTGTATATTATTAGCTACGGTATTCATCACAGAGGTACCGATATTAAAATTTGCTCATATTTTTTCTAGAGTTTCCTGTCGTCAGTCGTTTCCAGCCTTTATGCCAGCTGTAATTATGTTTAGTTAAATGGAAAGATTTACGCTATTTTTTCAGCAATTGTTGAGTTAGCGGCTTTGCCAATATTTCAATATGTCAGAGACAATCTGCTCTCCGCATTTATTCAAAAATCATTCAAGGTAGTTTTTCATGCGCAGTCATTAACTTTTCTTATTATTTAGATTAATTCTATATGTTTACCAACGCGATAGCAATAAAATATGCCAAAAGTTTTTGTTGCAAGTTTGTGTCTTGCTTTAAACAATGTGGTATAATAACCGATGTGATCCCATGCTTTTCTTGTGTAAAAGACAAAGACAATCATGCACGTCCGATAGGCATTAAATAAATATACGGTTTAGTAATCGTTTCATTGCAATCTAAGTAATTAGTTTGTAAAAAAAGCTGAAAATGGTTCTATGAACTTAATCAACGCCAAATAGCTGTATTACTCAAAGGCGAAACGAAATTTACAACCCTGCCACACACACAATCTACTTAACTCTTAAAATACTGCAATAATTTACCGTCAAAACTTTGCCCCCCCGGTTTTCAGCTTTGTCCCCCCGATCTCGCTGAGCTGGCGACGCCCCTGCCTTTCTGGTTGCGCCACTTACGCTAAGCAACATTACACTAGGTAACAAAATTTTTGCTACTTTAAAGTTAAAAAGTGCTTAAGAGTAAATTTGGGGCGCTAATTTCAAATTAGCTATTATTTTTGTGCTAGCTCGTCAGGTTTTTAGTTAAATGAAAAAATATAACAAAATAATGCATTATATTTGGCATAATAATCATTGTAACTTACCACTGTAATATGTAAGCAACGTTTTTCATGTATTCGTTAACAAACAGTTGTCATAACAATTTCGGCTATAGTACTTTGAAAGTTTATTGAGTTTAAAACCCCAAAAATACCAACCGATTGTTGCAGTTAACAGTTAAAAATACTTTGCGCTTTTTGCTGGATTCTCACAATATGCTTTGTTCTACTTTCCCGCTGAAGAAACCAACGGTACATAATCTGCCACCAATAATCCGAGTTATTCTCCCTGATAGCGAATTTCCACCGGTTTAATTTTTTGATGAAATCGTTCCCAATATTTTAGAAGGGAAGAAATTCGAGGTGGAAATGGATAAAATGAATTTTCAGTGATATCCTTGCACAAAGACTTTTGTAGCTGCATTGAAAATCTTAAACAATGGTGACTTATGAAGAAGATTTGTTGCCTAAAAATTTTTGACCACAAAGCAAAATTAATACCATGCTTCTTTTTGTGATGAGCTTGGCCGTATTTATACCAAGTCTTTCATCATTGATTATAGCGTCCAAATTTCTGTTCCTATGAATAAATATTCCAGCAGCTATTTTGGCATCAGATTTGGCGAAAAATGATGCCTGAACCTATAAATTCATTGCCATTTTGATCCATTGCTTTAATAGGTTTTTCAAGAGTCCAAACTTGATCTGTGTTGGGCCTGTTGGCGTATATACTTCGGAGGAATTAAGAAAAGAAACGTGATAAATCTTGCTAAAACAAACTTTTTACGTGAGTGCCAATCTTTTCAAATATAGTACCGGATGTGGAGTCGAGGACACAAGGCTCGAGGCCAAGGACACAAAAAAAAATCTGAGGCCAAGGACAGCCTTGCCGAGGACAGACCCTCTCGAGGCCAAGGACAGAAATGCCCGAGGCCAAGGACCAAGGATACAAGCGCAAGTGCTCTCCAAAAAAAAAAGTTCTTCAGAAAAAATTTTTAGGCGATCTCTAGTAAAAACTGTTTTCTACAAAAAAAACTTTAAGCGCTCCACAAACTTTTAACAACTCTAAAAATAGTGCTGTTCTCGAACCGAGGACAGGCCAATTTTCGAGAGCTTGAGGCTTCGAGGCCAAAGCCAAGGACTTGACCTCCGAAGCCAAGGACTTGACCTATGAGGCCAAGGCCAATGACTTTATATTGTGTCCTCGAGGACTCCACCTCCGTATAGTACACTGTTTATCATCTCTGCTTTCCCAACGACGCAAGAAGCATTGGTGCTTGGTATAACCCATTTGTAAACCAAGGAGAAGGCCAATTACTTTGAGATTTTTATAAATATTCTAGTTATAGATTGAAAACTTGATCAAATGTGAAACCAACTCCATTGCTTCATAAGTTTCTTTTGATCCAGAGGCATGTGCTAAAGGAGCCGACGACAAATGATTTCCCTTATGAAGCAGAACAGCCTCAAACTTGCTTCGCTTAAATCAATGGCCTGTCTCGATTGTGCTCACATCTAAGGCCATGTAACAGGTCACTGATATTACTTCATTCGCATACACTATCATGTACCGAGAAGCAATTGTGAAGCTTGGTATGCAGCAAACAAAAATAAATGTACATTTAACGGCCTTGTTGCAGCATGTCCCACTGTTTCAATCTAGAAGCAAGAGGCTCTGATTTTTTTGGGGGGTTAGTCCCAAATCTTTAACGAAATTGTATTAGTCATTTTGGTGCTATAGGTGTGGAATTGGGAATGCTAGTGATGAATGTGGCCTTTCCTCAAGCGTAGCCATAATGCTTGTAGTAGAACTTTTTGATGTTCAAGAAGAATCATTTGATTCTCCGGAGTTGCTGCTAGTTTCTCGGTTAAGAGCTACTATCTCTTTCTCCATTTACCTAGCCGGTTTAAAAGGGACAATAAATTTTTTTATCAAACAGAGGAGTCAAACACATGCCAGTGTATCACAAAGATTTGTGACAACCAACTCCTTATAAATTGATAAGGTATCATAGCGAAGTCATTGAAGCACTGATTGATCACGAGAAAAGAAAGAGGATCAAAGCGAATTTTATTTTGAAATCAGCTCCTCAAAATTAGCCTAGAACAGTTGAAAAGCCGTGAGACTGAGCAGCATGAAAAAAAAACGTTCGTTGCCAAGTGTTATTAAACGAGGATCAACGACAAAATCCCTGGGGTACCCAAAGTTAGGCCAATCGCGTAAAACGAGATTAGCGTTGACTCTATCCTTCTTAGCCAAGCCGTTCCAGAGATATTCTACTTCAAACACGACTTATGGGCCTCTAATTAGTCTAATGTTATAGTTTTTATCAGCAACCCTAACGTTGATAGCCTTAGCGTCGTTAGCGACGCCATCCCTATTCTAACCTACAGCAACGCCTCTATATTAGGCATTTAGGCTGCTGCATTGAGTCGTTTCTTTGCGCACTAATCTGTTTGATCTTGCCAGCAGAATAGATCCGAGATTTAAAATAGTATAGACTGTTTGGTAGCCTACGTAACAAGTCAGTCAGTCAGAGGTTTATTTTGTCGAAAAGTTACAGTATAGAAAAAATGCAATACAACAATATTCATACATATTAATCAACTAGGAAACCGGAAGTGACCTTTCAGTCTTCGAGTCTACGGTCACCAGTGAGTGTACAGTAGCTAGTTTTGCCGTTGAAAAATTGAAAATTTAGTGAGATCGACAAATTGAATGTATAAAACATCTAAAATTTTTATAATCAATGAAATATTCATTTTTGTGTAGGTGCACTTTTTTGAAACAAGTACAATTTATATTTTTGTTTAAATTTGCTGAAGGGTAAAGTTCTGATCTTTAAAGGTATATCATTCCAAATCTTAACTCCTATATATTTGATTGATTTTTGAGCACGATTTGTTTTGTAAAGGGGTAAGTACAAATCATCCTTGTCAGCTTTCCTGGTTTGGCGAGAAGTGAGAACTTTAATATAAGAGAAATAATTGTTAAATAATTGCGGTTACTTATTCCTTTGATACAAAAACATGAATTTAGCAATTTCAAAATTTAGTAGTTGATCAATATTAAATATTTCAAATTTTATGAATAAAGGTTCAAGTTTTTGTTTTATCTGCCAACCTTCTATTATTCTCAAACATTTGTTCTGGAGCATCTGAAGTTTATGCAAATTATTTTTAGACGAGCATCCCCAGAGCAAAATTCCGTACATTAAATGTGGAAAAACTATAGCGTCTAAGAACAAGCTAAAGTAAGGCTAGTATAGTGTTATCAAAGTAGGAGGCCATTGTTTGCAGCTTAGTAGCAAAAGTTAATTCTAGGAACACAAAATACATTAAGCAAATACAAAAGGCCTACTCCAGGACTGGTATTCTTATCATCAGGTTTGAGTTTGTACTTCGTAGCCTAGCAACAAAAGCTATATTGCTAGGCTAGGCTATGATTTAGACTGAAATGTATCTGACATCTTGATTTTTACTAATATCACTAAGCTACCAAACAGTCTACTATACTCTTTTTATCAGCTCGGATCCGTTGTGCTAAGATCAAACTGATTAGAGCACAGCAAAACGACTCAATGCAACAGCCTAATAGTGGCGTTGCTTTAGATTAGAACTGGGATGCCATCGCTAACGACGCTAAGGCTGTCAACGTCAGGGTTGCCAATAAAAAAGATAGCATTAGAGGCCCCTAGATCGTGTTTAAAGTAGAATATCTCTAAAACGGCTTGGTTAAAAAGAATGGAGTCAACATCAATCTAGTCTGATACGATTCTCCTAACTTTAAATACCCTAATTGATTTTGCCTTTAGTCCTTGTTTGATGTATTTTTCAGTGTCATAGTGAATTGTTGATGCTTTGTAACTGCAAAGTTTTGTAGCACCATGACGACATGAAAAAACGTAAAACACTTTGCATATGAAATGCTATAGAAATCAGGGTGTCGAACCGTTTCAAATAACGGTTCGGGTTCAGGTTTAGCTCTTGCTCAAAATATTTTAGCGGTTCAGGTTTGGTTCGGGTTCACATGAGCACCATTTTCGAGGTTCAGGTTTGGTTCAGGTTCACTCAAGTAAAGTATTACTGGTTCAGGTTCGGTTCGGGTTCATAGACTTAAAATTTAACTGTCGTTATTCGTTTCGTCCAGAAAAAAAAAAGGAGAAATTGCTGATCCTGTTGATGATCACCACTGCTCTTATTGTGCGTGTACCAGCGCCAGCGGCATCCGGATATGGAAAAATATATTCTTACTTTTGTTAGGGGTTCAGGTTCGGTTTGGGTTCACTTGAGCACAATTTTGAGGGTTCAGGTTTGGTTCAGGTTCACTGAAGTAAAATTTTGCTGGTTCAGGTTCGGTTCGGCTTCACCAAAATGAAGCGGTTCATTCGGGTTTACGGTTCGGGTTCAGGTTCGGTTCGACACCCTGATAGAAATAATAATATATACGACTATTTAGTTTTTCTACCCCACAAGAAATCGAGGAAACAAAGACTAGATTAGGGACGAAACTTTAAAAGAGCTAGTTCATCCCTTTCGACAACTTTCGAACAAACCAATGCGAGTGTGCATACTTTAAAACTAGAACTAAGAAGCATACCGTACCTTATAGTACCGGTAACCGTAAAGTAATTACTGTATTTTAAAACAGCTAAAAAAACAACCTCAATTAATATTGAAACGTTTACTGCGGCTGAGTCACCGCTTCATTTTTACCATTGTTTTTATGCGTTTTTTTAAGTTCAAAACGCTTTAACCCACTTTTTCAGGGCAAGGCTGCTCGGCAAATAAGTATAATTGCATAATACAATTATTGCCGCCTACAAAATGTGCAATTGTAAATGCCATGATTGGAATTACCGGCGATCGAGCGGGTTGAGGTACAAAAAATTACTATTCTCTAAATCAAAGGACGCTTTACTCACGTTGCCGCCAAATGTAATCCTCGTAATAGCGCTTCTTTTAAATTTGCTCCACCACCAAACCTGAAGCTATTCAGTGTTGCCATTGCCAGGGCCTATGAAATATGAACAGTAATTAATAGATTAATGGTGGAATCTTTCGTAAAAACTTTCACCCGGCTCTTGTTTGTCAAACGCCATTGTTGTTGTTGTAGTTGCAAATTTATCTGCTAATTATTATTGGATAATCCGCTCAATTTTACTTGCGATATGTACTTTCTGTTTGATCCGCACCGGTTTAGGAGTTTCCAGTGACTCAATCATCTTAATTGTGGATTTCTTCAAATTCTTGTCCACTGAATTTGCTGCTTGTTCGAAGTCACCGAACATCGAATTATCGTAAAGCGCCTTATCCAAGGACGTAACAACGTGACAATGGTGTAAAACCATGCCTTTGCTGTGCTGCCGACAATCTAAGAAACCCACTTTTGGGCGCAAATTTAATTGAAGAACAACATATACCTTAGCATGCTGCTTCGAATACCCTCTTTTTATGCGGTCGGGATTTACTGCTGGCCGATCCTTAGGTCGGGCCTCTGAATACCATTGTAGGTCTACCACTGCGAGGGTAGCTCACAAACCCCCTACCATCATATAAAATCTCACCAATTTTCCGGTGAATACACTTGTGACTGTAATTAATTTTATTCAACTAGTTGTCTTGGCGAGGAAAAATGGTCTTTCAGTCTTCGAGACAAACCAGAGTTGTAAACAGGCCGACTAGTGTAGGCCCGAATCCGGCGCGAACCCGAAAACTAATTTGAAGCCCAAATCCTGCCCAAAAAAAAACCGAAAGTTAAGTTAGGTCTGAAAAATTCAGCAATGTAGCCAAGTTATTTTGATTATGAGTCGTACACCTAAGACGAAAAGTATGTTTCAGGCCCGAATTATCCCCGAAATTTTTGCCAACTTTAGGCCCGAACCCGACCCGAAAAGCCCGGCTCGTCGTACAACTCTGAGACAAACTGCAATCTTCCCACCTGTCTACCGCACACAGTGAAGGCTTCACACTTTCCCTTTAACTGCTGAGCGTCAAGCACGAAGGCTGTGAATACAAATTTTATAATCTTTGGTTCGACCCGACCGGGAATCGAACCCCTGTCTACCGTTTCAGTAGCATACGATATATCTACTCGATCACTTGCTTTTTGCAAGAACAATTTTATGAGAACAGGAGGTTCACTTTTGCTAAAAGGTAAAGATAACTTACGAACAAGTCATTTTCCACAAGAAAGAAATAAGTACCGATAAAAACAATAATTTTTCAATTTGCATTTAAATTTAAGTTTTTTACTGCACGAAGATAAAAATTTAGTGATTTTTCAATATTTGTACGCAATTTCATTTCTGCTCGAGGTATACGCAAGAAGCAGAAATATATCGACGCAGTGCTTTGTGTTGAGTCTACTGTAAATGAACCTCGATCTCAATAAGTGTTTTGCGACGATGCTGGGTGTAAAATCAAACCTGCAAAGCTGTACAATGTCGATTTGTCCAATTTTTAAATTGACCGAAAAAGTCAACTGGTCAGTTGGTCGAGTGGTAACGCATTTGTTTCTGGAGCGGGAGTTCTGAAGTTCAAATCTTGGGGCGGTCAAACCGGACACAGTGTTGCCAACGACTCGCCACCGCTGCAACATTTCTTCGAAAGAAGCTGTGCTGCCCGAGAGCAATGACGCGGAGATGGGCCCTGCCAACTCGTTACACGCTTATGCGTAATACAGCGAGTATAATGAAAAATTTGATTTGACCTGAAAAGTCTAGCAGCAAAATTGTCTTACTTTTCCACTTAGGTCCATCTGAGTCATACGCATGGTAACACGGGCGTTATTTGAAGATGTCACAATAGATAACCAATTCATTGAGGTTGTACTTTCAATAAACCGTTTAAGGAAAATCTAAAGAAACGATTTGAATGTTCCAAAGGCATAATTGTGCAATGTGCATTTTTCGGCTTAAGTTAAACCGGCGTACGTAATTGGTGTAATTACAAGGAAAGCTACGAGTTTATTACTTTCATTTTGAAATTTTGGAAATAACGTAAATATTGTCGAATGCGGAGTGTTGCCCAAAATTGTATTGACAGATGGAGTTGGTGTGAGAATTAGATTCCTTCACCAAAACTTGGTTTTTTGTTATGGAAGAAAAGGCGACCAGGATGGGAGAGAATAGCGTGTCTCTGTGTGAAGTTTGCAGGAATTGGGTAGTACATAAGGATACTGGTTGTACATAATTCTCGGCGAAAAAGTGGCCCTTTCTAAAGCAAAACTATTTTGGGTAAATTGCATGTCCCATATCAAAATTAATACTCTTCAAAAAGTATCTCCCAATTAAAAAGTAATTAATTTATTCAGAGAATAATTTTAGAATTTCTTATTCATGATTACTGGTACAAGTTGACAAAACTGATACAAGTCGACAATACTGATATAGGTCTAAGTTAACTTTATTACCGTACCTTTATCCGGTCCAATAAACTCGGTCCAGAGTTGTATCTACAATTCTCCTCGCTTACATTGACGTCGATAACAAGCACGAATCGTTGTGGAATTGAGCTGACATTGTCGTCAAGTTTTCCTTGAAGTTCCAAAACTACATCCATAGTCTAAATGCAAAAGAAAATTTGCTCTGCCAGTTTAATGTGCCTTTTCACAATTTGATGGCTAAGCTTCAACAATCAAACAAACTAAAATATTTAAGTTGTCCACTTGTTCACATTGCATTTTATTAAATGAACATCAAGCAGGAAATCTGTTGTAGATAAGAATATAATTTTTTATGCAAGTTTGTATGCTTAATTATTATCAAAATTTTTAGCATTTAAAATGCTTGAATTCATTGATTGATGCATATGAACCAAGTACTTTGCATCTATCGAACCGCACTAACTCGAAGCACCCTTTTTTGTTCTACTATTTGCAAGACAGTGTATCATCAGACTAAACTACCACAACGGGGAGACTGCTGGGTCCCAATGGTGAATGAGTGTAAAGTGTCTTTTCCAAACACAGCGACTCATTGTCAACTCGGGAATAGAACAGAGAGTCAGCAACCTTTTGATCACTAATGTATGAATACTTGTTAGAAAAAATATATGTACCGGACCCGTTCAGTTGTTTGATAAAACTAGAAAGTCCAATTTTTCTTAATATAGCCTACTGTAGGGCAAAAATTTCAGATTTGGAATTTTAGCAAAATGATGGCTCTACATATCTGTTACTTGGTTTCTTTCTGCCTGGCAGTAGTAGGTGGTTTGTAGCGGCTCACATCCATCATTCGTCTGGTTAGTATAAAAAACATGCGCAATAGGAAATTGGTTGCTCATACTGTTTCAGAAACTGTATCAATTAATCTAACCTATTCCGTAATCGGCAGAATAAGATAAACAATTATTTACTGTATATTATGCAGTATATGTCATCATATTATTTGATTTATATGCCTGTAAGTTATCCTCGCTTATATAGCCTTGATTGAAAAAATATTTCAAGGTTGTAAATGCAACAAAAATTCAGTCAAAGCAAATTAAATAGTGTACTGCATACGCACTGGAGCATAAATAGCGCTAGAAAAATTACGAAGCAAATTCCAGAACACACTCTAATAGTTTCGTACCAGCTGGGTTTCTAAGTAAATTTGATTTTGGTTTAAGTTTGGCCTAAATCCTCTTACGGAATTATGCAGCTGCATGACTGACCATACCTTTATGCTGTGTCAACTGATTTATGCTATTGTTACGTCCTTGCACTTGACTAATTTGTTTGCATTCCGAATTTTATAGGCTTCAATGAACCGCATGAGCAAAATGGTTATCTGGTGCCGCTTCGGTCTGGGCTCGGTTCTCTGTATGCCCCCATCGACACCATTCTAAATTTGGGGGCCCCGCGTTCTCATTTGTCCTCATCAGGATCTACAACGGCTAGGGCTATGCTTTTATTTTGTACTCTGATAGAAGATATACAATGAAAGATACAGTGGAATCTGCAACTCTACACCTGTTCTTGTCCCGCACGGTCAATGTAGTTTTAAATTACGGTACCACAGAATCGCTTATATCTTTAATTGTTCTTCGGCTACGTTGAATGTTTGCTTTTTACTCTCTACCTTTGCTTGTTTATCAAGCAGTTTAGCAAATGGAAAGTAGCTGATGCTTCTGCAGGTCACTGTTTTAGATGCCTTAATTTTGTGGTGTGTTTTAGAATCTTAGAAAAAATTAAAAGGATAAAAAGAAACAAGAATGGAAAATTTTACTGTGATTGATTAATTGAGGTATTGTGGGATGTAAGTTTATTGTTTGTCCTAACCAGAACAATGTCAATTGAGGTCAAAAGGAAAAAGTAAGAATTCGATCACTATTGTTACAAAACATTACAATTTAACATTTTAAAAGAATGAACTATTCAATGGCTGAAAAGTTTTCACAAATTTCGAAGTCCGAAGAAAAATGTTTGTCGGTGTGCAGCCGTACCAAGCAAAATGAAGACTTCGAAGACCAAATTGTAGCCAATTATTATCCATACGTTCCGTTTTTGAGACTTTGTCCCCGTGTCCTCCAGGTTGACCAGTTCGTCCCAGAGTTTTGACATTTTACCGTTTTCACAGTAGGGACCTCTGAGGCAAAGATCTTGTTAAGTCCGGGAAAATGTGCGATCACTTTGAAGCGAAGATTTGAAAAATTTTTGGTCTCTAACTTCGATCCACAATAAATGTGACTTTCCTGTTTCTTTTTGTCTTCAACTTATTACATCCGCACGAAAAATTGTGTTTTTTTAACCTGTTCCGATTTTCGGCTTCAAAAATGTGACAACCATAGAAACTGGCATTCGTCCAAGATAGTGCCGGCGCGATTAAGGTGTTGACGTGATTTGTATAAACTGTTTCTGAGTTTACAATTTGTGCTTTTCCTTTAAATGCTGTGATTTATTTAGCCCAGTTAAACGGTTAGTGAAAAAGGAAGGCAAGCTACGTGAAAAACTTTTTCGTTTTTAATAGAGTTTTGATGCATTTTATTAGTTATACTGTATATACCAAGGTATACAGTATAACTAATAAAATATATTTTGCTTATTTAAAGAACCGTTTAACTAATAAAATAACATTTGCTTATTTAAAGAATTGCCAAACGTGGAAGACCATGCTGTGCGACGACTTAATCTCGAGCTGCTGCTCCAGCAACTCACACAGAAAAACGATCACTTTCTCTTCATTGCTCGCACAGAAAAGCGAGCAATGAAGAGAAAGTGATCGTTTCTTTCTCTTCATTGCTCGCTTTTCTGTGTGAGTTGCTGGAGCAGCAGCTCGAGATTAAGTCGTCGCACAGCATGGTCTTCCACGTTTGGCAATTCTTTAAGTAAGCAAATGATTTCCATACACGTGAAAAGTGGAGCATCAACCATGGTGAGATGTCACTGCAGATCTCATAATAAAATAACTGTATATAACCTTATATTATTAGATCTTAAAACACAAATACCAATAGACGCGGTACAATTAAAGCCAAGCATTTATTAGTAATAGATAAAATAAAAAAGCAAAGCTGCATAAAAATTCAATCAAAAATCAATACATTGTTGTTTTGTTAGACAAAAAGTTATGAAATTTAATGTTAATTCAGTAGTTTTATGAATTTGCGGGTTGAGACCAGTCAAGGCTTTGCTCTATTAAAAAATGTTTTAAATAAGGTCTACAGTATTGTAGTTCATCTTCAGTAAGAAAATTAAAATATTAATACGACGTTTATACAACCTACAGTTAAACTTACTAAACGATACAAAAATTTATTATATTATAAATTTTAATTTTCCAGACCGAGATTTTATATCAGTTGAATCAGGTGAATTCATTCGTTGTTTAAAATAATCTTTAAAATTAGTGTACAGTATTTTGCGGTTGAAACTTAAATTGCTTGCTGTGAATGCATTCAAATGCTAGTGCTGCTTTGAATTGTTATGGATTGTTTTGATCCAGTTTGCAGTGACCTCAGAGTCATCGGAAGAAAATAAATACTTTTGCTTGAAAAAATCCGTGATTTGAAAGGAAAAGGGACGATTATCCAATGGCTCCATTTTCACGTCACAACGGCTTAAATTCAGCGAAAAGGAAGGTTTCATGTCCTAAACAATATTTAGTGTTCCTATGAAATAATGTAATATTGTTACATGTACTTAGCTCATTTAATCCAGCGTTATGGATTGCCAATAAGAATTCTTAATTCAAAGTCTTCTACTCGTTAAACGAGGACTGGCAAGTAAAATCAATAGGGTTTCTTCATCAAAGGTTCGTATTGGATTAGATTGGTGGTGACTCTATCCGTTTTTGACCAAGCCGTTCCAGAGATATTCTACTACAGACCGACGTAGTACCTATTGACAACTCTGACGTTGATAACATTGGTGACGCCAACCACGTTCTTTCCGATTGCAGCACCAGAATTAGGCTATTGCATTATGCCGTTTCGCTGCGCACTGATCGGCTTCGATCTTGTCAGCAGAACGAAACCGAGTTGGAATAAAGAATATACTGTTGTGTACAGTCTGTAGTCAAGCGATCTCAGGAAAAAATCAAGGTGTCAGATACGTTTCGATTCAAATCACAGCCTAGCAGTAACGCTATTTACTATTAGGCTACCAACTATAGGCGTAGCCAGGGGGGGGGGGCAGGGGGCCCGCCCTCCCCCAATTGAAATGCTACCAATGATAAAAATTTCACAAAAAAGACTATTGTTTCTTCAGTTTCTTTGAGCATCTTCGCTTACAACAGTACACGCGTACAACAGTAATTAACTTTAATATTGATCCAGGGGGCCCAGGCCCCTTCAATTTAATTTTTACCAACCAATTTAAATGGGTCTCCTACAATAATATCTAAATGGCCCCCAATTTAAATGGGCCCCCAACAACATTATTGATCCAGGGGGCCCGGACCTTTTCAATTTTATTTTTACCAATCAATTTAAATCAACCCCCTACAATGATATCTAAATGGCCCCTAATTTAAATGGGCCCCTTACAATAATATTGATCCAGGGAGCCAGGGCACCCTTAATTTAATTTTTGCCAACAAATTTAAATGAGTCCCTACAATGATATCTAAATGGCCCCCAGTTTAAAGGGGCCCCCAACAATAATATTGATCAAGGGGGCTCGGGCCCCTTAATTTTTGCCAACCAACTTTAATGGGCCTCCAACAATAATATCTTAAACGCCCCCAATTTAAATGGGCCCCCAACAATAATATTGATCCAGGGGGCCCGGGAACCCTCAATTTAGTCTTTGCCAACCAGTTTAAACGTTTAACCCGAGTGAAATTAAGGTTTTTTATCCTAAAAGTTGCTAACTCAGGCCCTCTTTCAACGTTTTTAGCAACGTAATGCAATTACCAGAGACGGATTTAACATATCGCATAGTGCCAGGGACCCCGCGCTCATATAAGACTTTTTTTGGTCTTCACCTGCACTTGGCAGGAAAATATTGCGAAAATCCCAAAGTGCCAGGGCCCCAACTCAATGTAAATCCGGCCCGGGCAATAACATGGTTAGTAGGCGTAAATTAGTAGACATTTTTCAATAACAATTTACCTCCACGTCGCCAGTATTTATGCAACAAAATACTTTTGAAAAAAATTAGCTACACTGAGGGGAATGCTCATTGAACAAAATTTTGACTTGAGAGGGCTTGGGTCTCCTGGCCGTATATGTGCTCGTACAACTGGTTGCTTTCATGACAAAACAATAATCTCTAAGGAAAATTTTCGAGTGAATTGTTATTTACTACTAAAATATTGCGTGAGGCAATGTACTTTACTTCCCCCAAATTGGGCCAAATCACTCACAAAATTTAACCCCAAAATGCAAGATTTTAAACGTGTTTTGAACTTAAATTGCCCGCAAAAGAAGGACTGAACAACTTAATTTTTTCAATTGGCTTTCAAATATTAAAAATTTAGTACTTTCAAATGCTCTAAATACGTACGAAATGTAATCCAATGATGTTGAAACAGCTTTTTTTTTAATTACGAAAAATCGCTCAGCGGCTGGGGGCTTCGCCCCCAGACCCCCTTCAATGATACGTTTGAATTACAGTACACTTTTTTACTCAACGCGTCTTCCAATTTAGTTTTTTTTTTTTCAGATTTTAACCATTGGTTTAAGCTCTCCCTCTTGAACGAGTTCCTAGTTACGTGCCAACACCAGGCCACCGGCTTCTGATCATCCATTTTACGATATCTTTGCCCCCACAAAAAATTTCTCTTTCGAAGTTTCTGATGACATCATTGCATGTGATTTGTGGTTTGCCCCCCCCCCCCCCCCCCCCAATCAAAAATCCTGGCTACGCCTATGCTACCAACTCGTACCTGATAATAGGACTACCAGAATTTGAGTAAATCTTCCATATTTGCTTATTTTGTGACCATAAACTTCAAACCAAGTTGCAAACAATCATAGCACTAGCCTTACAACTTTCGCATGTTGTTAGAAGTTTTTGACGCAATTCGGCAGCTTGATTTTTGCTGAGATTGCTTGGCTAACGGTACAGTGTACAATGCGTACAGCATATACTCTTTTTTTCAACTCTGATATGTCTGCTGACAAGGTCAAACTGATTAGTGCGCAGCGAAACAGCTCAATGCCGTAGCCCAACTGCGACGTTGCCTTTGGATAGAACTGGGATGGCGTCGCCGATGCTATCAACGTCAGAGTTGCCGATAAAAATTAATATCATGGAAACTCCTAAGTTGTGTTTGAAGTAGAATGAAGAAGAAGAGGTCAAGAAGAATGAAGTCCACGCCAGTTCAGGCCCAGCGCCACGGGGAGCATTTCGAGGCCGTGCCCCCATCACAAAATCACTGCTTGTGCCTCCCCCCCAAGCGAGGATTGTGCCCCAAAAGAAGGTAAGAGGCCCGGTGCCACTGGAGTGCATTTTAGGGCCTGTGCCCCCCCCCCAAGTGTGAGTAAAGTCTCGTACCAGGACGAACAACAGTAGTGAACGCCAAGGCGAAGCCTAAAATTTTGCGCTGAAGCAAAATTGTAAGTCGGCCCGGGCTTTTCGGGTCGGGCTCGGGCCAGGTTCGGGCCTAAAGTTGACAAAAATTTCGGGCTTAATTCGGGTCTATGACGTACTTTTTGTCTTAAGTGCACAAAATATAATCAAAATAACTTGGCAACATTGCTAAATTTTTCAGACCTAACTTAACTTTCTTTTTTTTGCGGGCATGATTTGGGCTTCAAATTAATTTTCGGGTTCGGGCCGGGTGCGAGCTTATATTTTTGGGTTCGGGCCGGGTTCGGGCCAGAACTAATTGGCCTGTTTACAATTCTGCGCTGAAGACTTTTTATTTGTTTTGTCTTCGCCCCTGAATTTGTGCGCAAGAACCAAAATCCACACCTTAAGATTCCGTCGTGCCCCGTTAGAGGCTATGAACGTGCCCCCTGCGGTAATTTGGGATAAAGGCCTTTATTTTTTTTGGTCTTCACTCCCGACTTGGAGGGAAAAATTTATCTGTGTCCCCAAACATTTTTGCCCTTCCCCACCCAGTCACGCTACTCTGGCGCTGGGCATGCGCTAGTCTAATATAAAACGATTGCTCAAACTTTAGAAACCCCACTGATTTTGCCTGCAGCACTCGTATAACTATTCAACAGAAATCTGATGCCCCCATTTACGGGCAAAACAAAATATAGTTACAAAAGAGAACCAGAAATTGTTGTACGCAGTGCGGTTAAAGTTTTTAGACATCTAGAAACAGATAAAAAATGGATTTTGAATATCAAAACCTCGTAAATGAGAAGGATTGGAAAGCTTCAAATTAATTACGAGTAGAAAGCGCAGGGTCTTTTGAGTCAAGCACCGCCATCCTCCTGTTACAGAAGGCAAAGTTCGAGATAATTTAATTTTCCTAAAAAGGCTGTTTCAAGCAAGATTTTTGTATTATAATTATCAGGAAAGTCTAGAAACTAACATGTCACGAAAGCAAATTCTCGTGCCTCTTGCTGTTTTTGAGAATTTGAATTCTTCAATAATACCACAACGATCATGAATATTTTTCCAGGACACAAAGTACACCTATAGTTTTTATTCCGTTGCAGTATCTTTACGAAAAAGCTGAAACACTCAACTCCCCATTCGAGCCAAAAGTAAAAGACAAAAAAACCTCTACTCACCATTCTGGCTTTGAAGCATGCCAAGTTTTGAGGGTTTTTCTTCACTATGACGCAGTATAGTTTGGTCCAGCTTCGGCTCGTCTCTTGGTAGTTTAAATAACTTTCTACGTCTAGCTTCTCAAAAAACCATTCCGTAACCTGAAAAATCCACGGGGATCTTATACCCAAGCCATACAAACACTGTATTTCAGAAGGATGAAACAGTTTAAACCTTACAACAGTAAAAATTTTTAAAGCCAAAAAAACCGTGCTATTTTTTCCATTTTCGGGAGTATCAGGGATTTTTTACGTATTTGAATTGTACAAAATTTTCTGAATATCTTAAAACATATTGAGTATATGCACATTTCACACTGTCTTCTTAACCTTAATTCCACAAAGTCTTATTCACATTAGTGTTAGAAACAGCTTAAACCGAGCATTTCAATCGCTTTAGCTTTCATAGACAATTGAAAGTTTTATTTTTGCTTTTCGTAAGCTTATTTAAAGCAATTTTGTGAGTGCGTGTGTCTTGAGTTATTTTTGAGCATCAATAAATACTGATGGGCGCTAACTGCCCGACATTTTATTGTTGTATAATTGTAATTTTATATACATCTTGAATCACCAAGTTGCTTTGACTAGGAGACAGCGAAGTGATCTGTCAATCACACACGCTTTGGAGGCTTTACATTGTACCTTTTCATTGCTGAGCGTCAAACAGGAATGCTATGAAAACCAATTTTGTTCGACCAAATCGAGAATCGAATCTGAGTTTACTGTTTCAGTAGCAGACGCTCTATCCACCCGACCACTGATCGGACCACTGTAAAGAAGTTTTAGTCAATTACTTCATTTGCTTCAGTGACTTGTGTTTCCGTGAGAATCGCATGACAAATGTTGCAGACTTTTTGCGGCTTAGCCGGCTCATAACGAAGTGTTGCTGTGTTTGGGGAACATGGAGCGCACACAATCTGAGAATGAAAACAACATACCCTAAGTCACAATTCCAACGTTATCAAAGCTACAACTCTATATAGGTATTTCTTAATACGTATCGCTAACTGCTAAGCTAATTATTTGGAAAACAGTGGAAAAAGTTACGCTGGTAAAAAATGATATAATAAACTCGCTTATACAGTATGCATACTGTACATACATGAGTTTATTTGCTACATGGTAAAAAAAAACTCACGTGGATCAAGATAGATGGCAAACAACCTAAGCATACGTATAATCTCTAAGCCAGAAAACACCGAAAAAAACTATTTATCTATTCAAGGCAGAGTTGTAAGTCAGGCTGGGCTTTTCGGGTCGGGTTCGGGCCTAAAGTTGACAAAATTTCGGGCTTAATTCGGGCCTGAGACGTGCTTTTTGTCTTAGGTGCTCAAAAATATAACCAAAATAACTTGGCAACACTGCTAAATTTTTCACACCTAACTTAACTTTCATTTTTTTCGGGCATAATTTGGGATTTAAATTAGTTTTTGGGTTTCGGCCGGATTCGGGCTTATATTTTCGGGTTCAGGCCGGGTTCGGACCTAAACTAGTCGGCCCGTTTACAACTCTGAGTTAAGATGGTTTTTGATAACGCTGCGTTATTAAAAAATATGAAAACAAGTTTAGGAAAAAGAAAAAAAAACAATAAAAAGAAAAAAAATGTATAAAATTACGAAAAAGAATAAATTAAAATACGAAGAAGCAAGATGGAAAACATTAAAGCAAAATAATGAAAAAATAAATGTTTAGAGATAACACTAAAGGCCAGCAACAATTTAATTTTGCGTGTTCGTGGCACAGTTCAATCAGACTTTTTCATGCAGTATTGAGCTTAAAGAGTAGATTGGAAAAGACATACTACCAACTAGACAGGGCTTAAATTATAGGGAGAACGCGGGGGGCAGATCCCTCCATCGAGAATTAGAGTCCCCCGATTGAAATTCGGCGTTCCCCCATAGAAAGAAGACGTTCTGGATGTTTTCCTTTTGTGGATGGCTTACATTTGGAAGTAAAATGGCTGAAAAATACCTTTTTTTGGTCATCAAGTATAATGAGCGTGATTGTTTTGTTTTTTCTGCCCTAAAACATTTTCGTTCCAAGATGTGTCCGGTTCCGGCTGCGAAAGCGCCCCCATTGTAATATTTTGCAGTTTAAGTGCTGACTAATAGATCATGCAACATTTAAACAACGTCAACAATATGAATATGAAACTAGAACGTGACGTCGCAAGCGATATCCGGGGACTTCGCGACCGTACTTAACTTTTACTGAACTTTATTAAGCTTTCAAATAGTGACCCGATTGTTTTGAATGAATTTGTAAGTATTATGGTCGCTAGTATTCAGGGGCGGAATTATCCAAGCGTTCTTACGATCAAAATTGTCGCAAATGCTGTCTGCGATGACGATGACTATTATTTAGTTAAACTTTCAAGATTTCCCGCATCAAAAATTCTTAACTTAGCGAATTTCAACTCGAGCGTGATTTACGTGAGAAAAAGTTCATCTGCGCCAGCAATTGGTATTTTGCTAACGCGTTTTGCGATATTTTCGCTCAGAAATTTTGTAATTTTTTGCAAAAAAAGCTTATTCACAGGCCAATTTGATGAAAATTAATGCTTTTAAATTGTGCCATAAAAATTGGCAGTGCAAAAACATGGTTAAACTGGTTGCATAAGCGGGACGGGCTAGATGTAAAGGTGGCTAATGGTAAAATTTCATTTCTCTTCTTTACAAGCTGGTAAGTCATGAAATCCTGCAGCTCCAAAAACCTCACAAGAAGTAATCTATTTCGACTATATTTTATAGAGAAAGGTAATGGGGGGGGAGGGTGTAATGGAACCATGGAACCGGATTTAAGAGAAGAGATTGGTAATTAGCTAATGCTGAATATCCCACCTATTCCTGATTTTGTTTGTTTTTTTTTAACGTATTTTTCTTATTCTGTAAGTTGGTCGATAGGCCAATGAAGGGCTCTATAGCCCTTTCTCCTGGCTGCATTATTGTTGGATACTGTACATGGTGTTTCAAATTAGAGGCCCTCTCTACAACATACGCTAAAATAAAATAGGAATAAACTTACACAGATTTAAAACAGGCATTTATTACCAATATTTTTTTTTGTGCATAATCCTTAAATATTTATTTGGCCTTCATTTTTTTCCTTTGCAATAGACTGCATTCTTAAGGAGTGTTATCTCAACAAATTGCAAAAAAAGACGTAGAATCGAAATTTATTTTTCTTAGTAGCCTACTCCACAAACAAATCGTCGCAGGTCTACGAGGATAACTTGCAAACCATCGCAGTTTTCTATACCCCCTTTAAAACAATCCTTCGAAATAACTACTCAGCATGCTTTTATGAAGATTTAGGTCAGAAGGTCAGAGGTGCTGAGAATGCACCGGCATTTTAGGCTTTACCCAGGTTTGTCAATCCATTTAATTTTCTCTGAATCATTAGCTATGTGGTTTATCTAACCAAGTTACTCAACATGAAAATAAAAGAAATTTGAAATAAAAAATAACTTAGTAGAAACTTACGTAAATGAACTTCAAACTGTGTTATTGAATAAAACTTCAATAATTTTCATGATTGTAAGCTTTAAAGGGAGGACCCTATAATTTCCGAAACTCGCAGTTTATTAAATCCATTATTTAGTCCTAAAACTTTTTTACTTAATTTTTCAAAAATCTTAATCCACAGAAAAAGTAGGTTTGCTCAACGTCTCAGGTGATAGCTTAGTAAACAACTCGGTCATTTTATTAAGCTGAACTACTTCAACGCTTTAAATTTTGGAGGTACATTTTGAGAAAAATCCCCAGCTTGGAATCCTCAAGTTTGAGTCCTACACTTTTGCGTAATAGCAACTCATTTTGAGAATTTCAGCCATCTAGCTTAAAGGTATACCAATGTCATACTCTGGAGGTTGTTTTAAGGGATTAGTCGTCCAACATAGCATCCCCAAGTTTTGTCATGTTTTATTTTTTGTATTAACTTACTGTAAAAGCCTATTATGTTTAGTTGAAGAAGCTGAAAAGTTTAAGATTTTAAAGGGCCTCATTTGTTAAAGACTCTTCAATGTCGCACCCTCAAATTTTGTCATGTTTTATCTTTGATTTATATTAATCTATCTTAGAATATTAATTTGTTTATTTCATATATAACTTTTTTAGATTTTTGGGGGGCTCATTTGAGGGCTCCCCTAAACATGTCACCTCAAAATTTTATTGGGTTTTATCTTTTTTAATATCACCTATCCTGGAAATGAAATTTGTTTAGCTTGAACGGTTAAACATTTTTAATTTTAAGTGTCCCATATGAAAAGAACCCTTCAATGTGGCAGCACCAAAATTGCCATGGTTCATCTTTATGTACATTTAAATATCTTTAATATTTCTATAATCTATCTCAAGTGAATTAAAAGTCTAAAGTTTGAGGAGCCATTTTGACTTAAAATTCTAAATTTTGAGGGGCTAGTTTTGGGTTCCCCCTAACGTTGCATCCCCAATTTTTATTAAATTTTACGTTTGCTTTTTTTATTTACTTATTGTAAAAGTTTCATCTGTCTAGCTTGAGTTTTTAGAAATCTTTAAATTTTGGAGGACTGGTTTGTGGGAGACCCTCATCGTGCAACCCCAACTTTTTTTATGTTCTATGTTTTGTTATACTAAGCTATCCTGAAAATTTCATGCGTCTACTTTGAGTGATAAAAAATTTTGAATTTTGGTGGAAACGTTTGAGAGGGACCCCCATTTTGGTACACCCAAATTTTGTTAATTTTATCTTTCATTTATATTTACCTATCCAGAAAATTTTATTTGTTTAGCTTGAGTGGTTAAAAAGTTTCAATTTTCTAGACCCCACTTAAGTAGACCGCCATCGTGATACCCCCAATTTTTTTCATATTTTATCTTTTATATATATTACCTATCCTTAAAACTTTATGTGTTTAACGTGAGTGGTTAAAACTATGAATTTTGGCTGCCTCGTTTGAGGAGGACCTCCCCATTGTGGCACCCCACACTTTGTCACATTTTATCTTTCATATGTATTTATCTAATCAGAAAATTTCATAAGTATAGCGCTTAGATGGGCAAGTAAATGCAAAACGTTAGCTTCGTAAAGCACTATAGTCCGTTAACAAACTTCGTACCTCGGTTAAAGTTAATTCGTTATTTTCACCTTTTAATTAACGGAAGTTAATGCAGTCCGTTAATTCGTTAATATTTTGAGTGTAATTTACATTTCTTTTTATTCACTCACTTCTAGAACACGCAATAACACTGTTGAGCTGATTGTAAGGAAAAATTCATTGCTATGGTGGTCTTTTTGTGTTTTGGAAGTTACATTTGACTGTCTAATATAATTTCAATATAAAAATAGGTTCAAATGCACTAACGAAGCTGCGATCGGAAAATCTTTGGAAATCGCAAACAGCGATAAATAATAGACAAGAGCTCCTTTTTTCGCTTTTTCGTTTATAAAACTCGTGTTAATACGCAACAAGTGTTACCAGTGCAAACTGGTTTGTGCTAGTACGATGAATGAATGGTGTAAGATATTAACGATGAAAACCTAAACGGAAGTTAACAAAACTTAACGGAAGTTAATATAGTCCGTTAACATAAAAAACTTTTTAACGAATTAATGAGTAAAAGAAAAAGTTATCTTTGTTATTAACGCGGATTTGTGCTTATTAACGATTAACTTATTAACGATTAACGGATCCACCCACGGCATAGCGCTATAGTGGTTAAAAAGTTTGAATTTCGGAAGGCCGTTTAAGAGAGGAGGGGGCTTTGATTGTAGCAACTTCAATTTTTTGTAATGTTTCGCTTCTTTATAATACCTACCTTTTCTGAAAATTTCTCCCATCTACCGTAGCTCAAAAATTAAAAAACTTAGAGGGCCCGCGAGAGGGTTTCCTCCCAACGTGGCACCCCCAATTTTATGCTGGACCTATCCTTCCTAATATCTACAATCGCTCAAAGTTTGAAATCTATGCGTTCAGTGGTGCAAAAGTAAATAGCCTAGGAAAAAAAGTATCAAAGCTGTGGTAAACCAACATGACCAGAATAAAGGTGGTTGGTAGTGTATTCAAAAACCACAAGCCTTTTTTCAATAATATCAGTACTTAATCAAGATATACCGGTTCAAATCTGTCCACTCTTTTCCGATTTTTGGGTTCAAAAATTGTGATTAAATTACCGGGCGCTTCCAAACTCGTTTAGCGTAAAATATCTATCTGCTACAATCTTGTGTTCAAATTTCAACATTCTACATCCAGCAATTTTTAAGTTATAAACGAATTAATAAATTTTTGGACACAAAATAGCCATTTTTTTCTCGGTTTTGGAGCTCCTAAATCACGATCATGCGACCTAAAATCCTAAAATTGGCATATAAGATACTTTTATTTATTGTCATGTTGTATCCAAAATTCAACTTTTTAGGTTTAGCCGCTTTTTAGTTATAAGCAAATCAAATAAGTTTCGACGCTCATCTATCAAAATATCCGAGTAAAAACATAAGTCGGCGAAAGAGACGTTGAAGTATGTTAATAGTTTAACACAAAAAAAAAACAACAACAGATTTTTGGTAAAAATGGAAAAACAAAATAATTGCATCAAAAACAATACAGCCAAAATACTGTAAAACATACGGTTACAGTATTTATTGAAATGTTTCGTTTGTTTAAACCATTGTCAATCTTCTTACAATCACGATTTATTAGAGAATGAAGAATGTGCCAAACATTATAACGATGTACAATTTTCCATTTTGGCTGCAGTAAGATCTTCGTTCCATTTATCAGTTCTGGAAGCAATCTACATCTAATCCTTGCAGTCCATTCTTTGCCGCCAAAAGAATTCGTTTATTCGCTCCAAATTTCATATTAATTTTTTGTGCACATTTTCGACTACAACGAAACAATATTTTCCACTAATCAAATTTTCATAATGACACATTTTGATCAATCAAAATATGACGAGAAGTTTTCTATATTTTTGCATTAGCTTTATTGTATCTTAGGTGATTTTTGGAGCATCTTATGTCATAATAGCAAGCCATAATTGTCATTAGTTTTTCTTTATTCCAGCGTAGATTGATGAAAAGAACTGACGAAAACTTCAATCTAAAACAGCCATTTTCAAGGCTACCCATTTTTGAAAGAGTGGAAATGATACCTCCGACGCTACTAAAAGCTATTAAAGAAATCTATTTTACCAAGCTCCTAAAATAATTGTAATAAGTTGCTTGTCTGGGAAGGAGGAATAAAATGAATAAATTGACTGAAAATTATAACCAAGATAGTATTTTAAGAGTACCGAAGAAAACAATACGGAGACACAGACGCACAACTTTCTATTTTGCTCTGGGTCTATAATATTGTTTACGTCTAAAAATGAATGCATATAAACGTCTTGCAAAAACTTTTCATGTAAAATACAGCATTCGCGGTTGAACGATTTGGAAGAAAAATTCGACTCTTTTATAGGAAATGTAAAATTTCAATAAAGACTAGTTCTTTTTGAACAGATTTTATAAAAGTTTTTAACTGCTTAACATACAGTTGTTAAGCTGTTCTATTGCTTAAAAATGCTAAAAGATGTGGGAAAGCGAATAATGTTTCGCCCCCTCTTGCCCCGCATTGCTGCGGTTTGCTGCTAGTTTTGTAACAGCGTGCGATGTTGCATTGTAATTTTGGAGTTCATGTCTTCTAGGCATTTGGTTTTGCACAAATGTTACTTTTGGGGGGGAGTTCCTTCGACAATCTTTTCAAAGACTGTACAATGGGAAGAATGTACAACGATTAGTATAAGATCTAAAAGGAATATTTAACACGCTTCTACAGTGACCTAATGAGGAGGGCACAAACATAGGTGCTCACCGCCTTTGAACGCCCCTGCGACTCTCCGTAACATACAGTATAACGAGTTGAGGGAAGTTAAGGACAAATTTATGGGCCTGCTTGTTCAGCTCTGTAGTGAGCTAAATTAAATCGTTGTCGATTCAAGTGCACATAGAATATAAGATAATGTACAAGACTTCGATAACAGCAGATGCAAAAACAAAAAAGAACTTACTCTACCACATGCTCGACAATGATGATGGCGTCTACCCAAATCGAAATTAAGTGAGCACCTCATACACATGGTGGCATCCTGTCTCTTTACCCATCGGGGTGCTCTTGTTCCCAAATTTTCATCATTGGGATAATTTAAAAGGGCAACGTTAATTTCTGACGGTACTGAGAACGCCTCTTTCTCACTAATAAGACTGGAAGCACTGCGAAACGATTGTCGTCTTTTCGTAAAATCAGCTTTTGCCTGAATGATCAACAAGACCCATGAATCTTTTTCCTCACTTGAGCTGAAACATATAGTCATCTTTTTAATACTGATCATCAATCATGATGAAACCAAATCTGATAAATATAGTTGTTTTGAAAGGTTTAAATAATCCTGCTCTTGGTAGAAAAAAAAATGAAATTTTTATTCTGTTGTAATACAAAAAAGTTGAATACTGTTAGACTAAATGCAAACGTTTCGAGATAGGGGTCAACACTCCTAATCAAGAACAGTGCTTGAACTCAATACACTGAGGGCCGTACGCAACAACTTGTATTAACTTTATTCCGCAGATTTACCAAGCTTTAAAAGAAAAGTTTGAACAAATGCAAGGCCAAATTGCTGTAATTATAAAGTAATTCAAAACTAGCTTCTCGGAACTTGCAAGTTTAGTTTAGTTTATTTTAGTAATCATAAAAGTCACAGCCAATGTTATTGTAGTAAGATTATTGCGAACGTTTCGGCCCTCTTCTGGTGCCATTTTCAACGAAGAGTAAAAAACTTACGCGAATAACATCCTGGTATTGATTGAAATGAAAATTAAAAATAGGTCTATGTCTTTCACGCATTAAAAAGGCGGAGTGGATAACATGAGGAGTCGAGGTTGAGATTAGGTTTGAGGAGCTGGATGTATAGTGATTCTAGGATCAAAAGTTTGTGTTAGTCTGGGCAGGAGGTGAGTATTTGTGGAATATGAAAATCAACTTTGTTGGAAGGGTTGGATTGGAGATGATTGCAGACTCCAGAGTTAAGGCTTGATTGGTGTTCTTCCAGGAGTTTTACAAGATTTTTCCGGGTTTGTACGATGTAAAACTTGCGATATAAAACTTTTACATGTCCAATATAAAACTTTTACATCGGACAAACCTGGAGAAATCTTGTAGAACTCCTGGAAGAACACCAATCAAGCCCTAACTCTGAATTCTGAAACCATCTCCAATCCAACCCTTCCAACAAAGTTGATTTTCATATTCCACAAATACTCACCTCTTGCCCAGACTAACACAAACTTTTGATCCTAGAATCACTATACATCCAACTCCTCAAACTTAATCTCAACCTCGACTCCTCATGTTATCCACTCCGCCTTTTTAATGCGTGAAAGACATAGACCTATTTTTAGTTTTCATTTCAATCAATACCAGGATGTTATTCGCGTAAGTTTTTTACTGTTCGTTGAAAATGGCACCAGAAGATTTTTACACGTTCGCAATAAACTTATTACAATAACATTGGCTGTGATTTTTATGATTAAAATATTATCCTCCACCCAATTATACCGTTTGCCAAAGTTTATTCGAGTAAGTTTAACTGGGTAGAAGACGGAAAATTAATAGTCCTTGGATCAGAGTTAATCCACGCTGGTGAATCAAATCAAATCTTTCATTACACTTGCTGTAATACGCCGATGCGTGTAACGAGTTGGCGGGGCCCATCTCTGCCTCATTGCGCCCGGGCAATACAGCTTCTTTCGAAGAAATGTCACAGCGGTGGCGAGCCGTTGTCAACACTACGTCCAATTTGACCGGCCCTAGATTTGAACCTCAGACCTCCCGCTCCAGAGACGAACGCGTTACCGCTCGACCAACTGGCCGGTGAATGCTGGTGAATACGACGACCCTTAACTGTCTATTATGGTAGATTAAATCAAAGGTTTAAATGCACTACCAACAGAATTAATTAATTTTGCAATAAAAAAACATCTTTAGTCCACAATAAAAAACGAAAAAAGATAAAAGCACTGTATTAATCTACCTGTACCCAATCAGTTCAAATCTTCATTCTTAATTATTCTTAAATTTTTTGTGGAATAAAGTGACAAAAATTCAAAAGTAGTGTTTTATAAACTAGATTAGGATTATTGAAATTATCTGTAGACAAAATATAAAAGATGATAGTACAGACCAAGGAGTACTTACAAATTGATTGTACCATGGCCCATGTTCCTAATTACTTTTTTCATGCCCAATGAAGCATTTTTTTATTTTGTTTTTAAATTTTGAGCAAGTATCAGCTTCGTGTTTATGTAAAATTTTCTGGTAATAAAAGAGTGTAGTCAGGTAATATCAAACTTACCTACATCGCAAATCAATCTGTTTTTCTTTGCCTTTTAAGCAGAAAGTTGAAGCTTCAGTCGCTGGGAAATCATCTGATACATCTACTTCGAGGAGGTCGAATATACGATAAAGCTTATTTTGCAGTTTTTGAAGAAGATTGTATTCTTTGCAGCAGAGAAGAATCTCGTTGAACTAGAAAAAGTAAATTGAATAAAGATAAAAAAATTATTCTAAGAATAAAAAGTACAACAAAAATGCAAGAATACATATAATTTTTTTTGTAGTTGTAATTACATTTTATTCGCCAAGTTGCATTGACCAGAAAACAGCGAAGGGACCTTTCGGTCTTCGGGTCAAGCTGCCACTTGCCCACCTGTCTTCCACACACAATGAAGGCTTCACAGTGTGACCTTGTGTGTGATCTTTAATTTCTGAACGTTAGGTGAATACCACTTTTTATAGTTTTTGGTTTGACCAGACCGAGAATTGAACCCGAGTCTACCGTTTCAGTAGAAGACGCTCTATCATATGAAAATTAAATTTCTCCGTAAGAGCAGCTCTGAAGATGAGGTAAGTGTTAAGCGAAACGTCAGTTATTAAATGTATTACTGCATTTTGGCTGTATCTTCTATTCTTAGAATCGTTGGTTACGCCTTCCCACCTGTTTGCTCTCAAGGAAATACGTCTTGCGAGTTAAACGAAAAAAAGTGCGCAAAATATATTTTCAAGCAGCTTAACTTTCTTGATATCGAACAATAAAACAAAAAGAACCAGCACTCAAATGTTCCTGTCGCAAGCAATATATTCCAAATTATTTGCTTGCGGAATGGTTCTTCTACGCATCTACAGTAGCAGTTTGTATTCTATAATAACCTGAGAAACCTATACTTTGCTAATAAGATACAGTACAAGTCTAGCAGTCTCTCTCTTGTGTTTCCTAATCGCGTGTCCTCCTTGAATCCACCCTGATTTAGCAGAGGAGGTCTCACTACGGGGCTGCACCTAAACAGTACAACAGCCACAATGACCAAAGACTTGTCCCGGAACCACTAGGCTAGGACACTGAACAGCAAACAAACCACAGAGCTGTTCAATATACAGCAGCTGTGCAACAGTTCACCAAAGATTTGAAAGCAACGGAAGCGCAAGACAAGTCTATACACAAGACAACAGCCACCTTGACGAATCCAGGCCACTACCAAAACCTCCAGCTCAAGGTAACACCAGAGGTGGACAAAGTAGTCGAAAAATCTACTTAAGTAGAAGTATTGTTACTTACTCAAAAATGCCTTTCAAGTAAAAGTAGAAGTATGGCGAAGCATTTCCACTTAAGTAAAAGTAGGAAAGTAGTCAAAATTAATTCTACTTAAGTAATGAAAGTAGAAAGTAATTTCGAATTTCACGTGTTTGTTGAGTAATTTCGAATTTCACGTGTTTGTTTATTCTTTGAAGATTTGCTGTTGTGACGCTTACGATCAGTGTTCAAGCAAAGCCATAATTACGGTAGCATATCAAAAAATCAAAGTTTTATTATTCTCTTGAAATTACACCGAAGCGTGTTACGAATACGATTTAGTAGGGACTCTGGACTCATCTCCGCGCCTGGACAACACAGCTTGAGAAGAAATATCGCAGCGATGGCGAGTTGGTTAAATCATCATTAAAAAGGATTGGCTAGGTGTTTACTTCTACTTTACATAAAAGTCATTACTACTCAAGTAGCGTTACTTCGTGAGGATTTTACTTGAAGTAAAAGTAGAAGTATTAAAAATGAAAAATACTTAAGTAAGTCGCTAGTTACCGAAAATACTACTTAAGTAGTCTACTTAAGTAGAACTACTTCGTTACTGACCACCTCTGGGTAACACCAAACAGCCAGGAGTACCAATAAAACGATAATTCACAAAGGCAATCCTTTAGGCTTAAAGCAGCACAGTCCAGGAAAAGACGCACACAAAAGATAAAACAACAACAGCAGCACTTAACTATGGCAAGTTTGCTATAGAGTAAAATCAGCCTGGCACTACATAATCAAACTATAAAATCAGCCAACTAACAACACTAGTAGCGTATAGGGGTTAGCCAACCTTTACCAGACTGCAAGTAGTAAACCTTACCGTACAGTAAAACTTATCTACTTGTTTACTTTTAACTTGTTAGCTCACTGGTTTATCTTACAACAAAACAAAAAACTAAAAGTTCAAACCACAAAACAAAAAGAACCATTAACCAAAGACACATGGCCTATAAAAGCAATAAATTTGAAATCCTCGATGCAACAATCGACCAAAGAAAACGGGAATTTATTTTAGGCGGTAAGAGCTGGAAGTTTAATGAATTTTGGCCAGAGATTTTGTCAATTTTAGAAGTTGTTGTTTATTAATTTTGATTTTTTTTTCTGACAATGCTTTCTGCAAAAGGTAATTTGCTATTACTATCATCTAAAAATCATGGATATAGAGAACAATAATGAACTGAAAAAAAAACATAAATAAATAAAAGGAATAACCCATAGACATTAAAATAATTACAGGCTTGTTTTTTTATTACACTTTTTTATAAGAACAACTTTATAAGAACAACTTTATAAGAACACGAGAATCATTTTTACGTAAAATATAAGAACAAAGTGAGAACACTGCCAATCTGGGTTTGAAAAAACTAATATTAAGAAGAAGGGTTAGTACAATGCAGTTTTAAGTAACATTTCAAGAATTGCGATCTACACTGTACTACAAAACAACATTTATCCGAGCAAAAATGATTTTGTATCATTTTATTTTCCAACAAAATTTAAGAACAAAGTGCAAGCAAATGAGGCTGAAAATTCGTGAAAATTTAAGAATAACCAGCCTTGATCCTAAGATTACCGGTTCTGAAAAAAATAAAAGTCTAGTCACAGCCAAAACTACTTCACGTTTAACATGACTTTATTATAGCCATCTTCTAAATAATGTTGTTGTTGTCATAATTTTGATTGTGATTATTCCCAGATTTTGTATGTACTGCCTAAATTCAACTGTAATAGTTTTTCATGCATCTTCTTCAATTAAATTGTGACGTCATAATACACTATATATTTAATTCTTTTTTCAAGTTTGGTGGAATCGAGCGGTAATGCGTTTGTCTGTAGAATGGTAGGTCTGAGGTTCAAATCTCGGGCCATTCAAATTAAACTCAGTGTTGCCAACGGCTCGCCACCGCTGCAATATTTCTTCGAATCGGGCGCAATGACGCGTAAATGGGTCCCGCAAACTCATAACACGCTTGTGCATAATATAGCGAGTACAATAAAAGATTTGATTTGATTAAGTTTATTCCAATGCGTTTACACTGGACGCGAAGCGAAGGTTGCCAACCTTCGCAAGCGGTCGCTTATGTCACTTGCTCAAAATAGGCCAGCCATTCAAAAACAATTTTGTCGAAAAAGTGAAGTTAAGCAACCGCTCATGAAGTTTGCTACAGGTCGAAAACTTTCGCAAGTTGTCAATGACGTCAAATTTTGATTGCTTCGCGTCCAGTGTAAGCACCCTTTACATCTAAAAACTAAAAAATCCAAACCAAATCAAATCTTTCATTATATTCGCTGTATTACGCCGAAGCGTGAAGAGTTGGTGGGGCCCATCTCTCTGCGTCGCTGTGCTTGCGGCAACACGGCTTCTTTCGAATAACTGTCGAAGCGATGACGAGCCGTTAGCAACAATGTGACCAATTTTATTGGCCCGAGATTTGAACTTCAGACCTCCCGCTCCAGAAACGAACGCATTACCGATCGACCAACTTACAGGTAAACTGAAAAAATTGTTTGTTATAAACGTTTCATACATATTACGCGTAACTGCGCATACACAATCACACGTTGAAGCTTTAATGCCAATTGCCATTTTCGCTAGGTATATCAATCTACAATTACGCAACAGCTATCGAAGCTATTGAGGCAATAAGCAGAATATTTTGTAAACAAATTGAAGAAATATACCAGATACAAATATCTGCTCTCTTCTTTCCCGCTTCTTCCTGAGATTTTGGTGACTTTTCCTGCTTTGATTAATTTCCGATGACAACTCCAGTCCAATTCCGCAAACGAAAGCTGCTCATAGAGTTTGAGAAGATCTAATGCTTGCTCCTAAACAACAAAATATTGTATAATAAAAAAAAAACATTAATCACTTCGTATACATATAGGTTCAACTTTAATGGAATTGGAGTCTTACCAATTTTCGGGATAGGTTTATTTAGTTTTGCAAGTAGTATTTTTTGAATTTTTCGAGTATTATAGGCGTAGTCAGAATTTTTTATTGGGAGGATTTTCGAAAAGAGGGTCGATTTTTGAAAAAAATGGGAACAGAAATTTAAAAAAAGGGGACTTTTAATGAGACAAAGATACTGTTGAATGGAGGATCAGTATAGCCGAAGCCTGGGTTGGAATGTAACCAGAATTTTGCTGAAAGGGGAAGACTTTAACCAAAAATTTAAAAGCTTTCAAAAAATGCCTCAATTGGGAGACGTGGTGAGCAAACTAGTTTAACTCAAACGTATGACAAATGGGGGTCTTGGGGAAGAGCCCGCAGCTAGCCGCTGAAGGCTATGGGGGTCTGGTTGCGAAGCCCACATCCTCTTGGCGATTTTTTTTTTTTTTTTTGACAAAATAGCTATTTTAATACCATTTGGATCACCTTTTGCACGTTTTTTGAACCATTTGAAATTAGTTAAGTTTATAGGATTTAAAAGCCAATTGAAAAAATTAAAGCTGAAAAAGCTTGACGTCCTTGGAAAACTTTTGATTTCCGTGGCCATGCATAGAGGTAGCCCTTATTCTTTGTTAAGGATATCTTATAAGAACCCATCCGTTATTTACGTGTTCTTCTGTGAAGGACCACAAGCGAAAAATCGATTATTTCATACCAAGGCTCTGCCACTGTGCAAGCAATTAAAACGAGTTTAATTTGGCCAGAAGATGGCTGAGATGCTGACTGCTGTTGATGAGAGTTGAAAAGCTTGAAACAGCGCTGTTCAACTCTGTGAAAAAATTAAGTTGTGATTCAATCTTCCCGTATCTTACAGATCAAGTCCAAAACATGATTAAAATCTTGCAATTTTAAGTCAAATTTTGTAATGGCACATTGATGGCCTCTAGGAATATTTTTCGGGAAGCAAAGCACATTACCTCAATATTCTTAGCTGTAAAAAATAATTCACACAAAGATTTGCCTTGGAGGTTTTTGTTTTGTCATAAAAATGTCCAGTTTTAGAAGTGTGTTGACGACCAGGGGGTCAGGCCTCCTCAATTCAAATACAATAGCCTGTTCAATTGGCATTTTCTCCTAGATTTTTTTGAAAGTATTTTTTAGCGTAAAAACTGGCGAGGTGGAGGTGGATTGTTATTTAAAGTTGCTTACAATACATGATTACTAGTCATGTTATTGCATTACGTTCATAAAAAGATGAGGGCCTGAGATTGCAATTTTTAGTTCAAAATCCTGAATGTTATCTCGGGTCATACATTCGAATTGGTCGGAAAAAGTTTGAATTGAGGTGGCCCGTGGTCCCTGGTTGTCAATATTAATAGTATTGTTAAATTACTGTTGTACGTGAAAATGCTAAAAAAAAACTGAAAGTGAAGAAACAATAGGCTCCGGATCATTATTTTTATTATTGGTGGAATTTCAACTGCCCCCACCCCTTTGGCTACGCCTATGGTATTCGAAAAAGCCGAAAGCATTATTTTTTGAAGCGCTAATAAAGCAATTCTCAAAATCTTACGGGACGATGTGCGAGCGACTCATTTCAAGTAGAGTCTATATATCGCGCTACCAGTAACATCTAATCCCCATTTTGAAATTAAGCTATAAAAAGTTTTCGTTGCATTGAGGCCAAATACATGTTACACCGAGAATCGAACCACATGCAAATACGACACGACTATTTCGCGATGTTTCAAATCAAACCTTTCATTATACTCGCTGTATTACGCCAAAGCGTGTAACGAGTTTTGCTGGGCCCATATCCGCATCATTGCGCCTACGGACAACACAACTCCTTTCGAAGAAATATTGCCGCGGTGGTGAGTAGTTGGCAGCAATGAGTCCAATTTGACTGGCGCGAAATTTGAACCTTATATCTCCCGCTCCAGACTCGAAAGCGTTACCGCTTGACCAACTTAATTAAAAATATTTTTCCACAAATTCTATCAATAGTTGGTTTTCTGCTTAGTTGTATTCGGATTTTTATAGCTCAAAGCTCAGTGAGGTTAAATATGTTTGTTTGTTTTCTGAAGATAAGAGGATAATTTTTTTCAGTACACATCTGTATTTTTAATAACTTTTCGATTTAGACCGAAATTGGTCTTTTTGGACCAAACCCCCTAAAACTTGAATAATTAAAATTTAAATTAAAGATTTTATGATTTTTTTTAAATACATACTTTGGAGTGATTTTGTGAAACTTGAAGATTTTTACCATGCAAAAGGAAATAAAAGATTGTAAATTATGCCTGTACATTCTCACGTAAATACAATCAAATAAAAAGTGATGATACGGAAACAATTCATTTAAAACAGATCTGTTATAGAGGTAGTCTTTATAATAAGCATATTTTACAAGCACATTTTACAAGCTTAATCTCTTGAGATTGGCAGGCCCTTATGCAAGCCTGCCAATTGGTTAGGAATAAATTTCTTGAAAAAAATGTCAAAAAATTAGCTATAACAGACTTTCAACATTTTTTTTTTTTTCACAACTGTGGGATAGCACTTTCCTCACATATCTGCTCTCCCATTAGGCTAATTATAAAATCTTTTAATCATAAAATAAACTCACAAAATCTTTCATTTAAATTTTAATTATTCAACTGAATTAAAATTTTAATTATGAATATCCCGCACTATAATTGCGGTAAATTACTTGTATGATGTGATATTTAATGCGGTAATTGGTTAGGAATAAATTTCTTGAAAAAAATGTCAACAAATTAGCTATAACAGACTTTCAACATTTTTTTTTTCACAACTGTGGGATAGCACTTTCCTCACATATCTGCTCTCCCATTAGGCTAATTATAAAATCTTTTAATCATAAAATAAACTCACAAAATCTTTCATTTAAATTTTAATTATTCAACTGAATTAAAATTTTAATTATGAATATCCCGCACTATAATTGCGGTAAATTACTTGTATGATGTGATATTTAATGCGGTTGAACTAAGTACTGTGCCATGGTGATACTGGTCGAGAATCCTCTTTCTGGTGACCTTGTTGTCAGACTTCGATCAGATTAATCTGAGAAGGTACGATGGCAAAAGTAGAAATTGCCTTAGTGTGTGATTTGAAGGCTCGGGTGATTGGCTGCCAGGATAGGCTATGAGTGAGCTTAGATGCTGATGAAACACTAGCCTAAGGAGAAAGCAGATATATAAGGAACGTGCTACCTCACAGTTGTGAAAAAAAAATTATAAGTTATAGATGTCTAATAATATTGCCCTGTCTCAATCTTTTCAAAGAGATACTGCTTGAAATCGATTTTATTGAAAAAATGAGAACCATCGGTGGAGTCGTCGAGGACACATTTTTATGTCTTTGGCTTTGGTTTCTAACAATAGTTCCTCGACTCCACCTCTGATGAGAACTATTTGAGAAAATAAAAAAGTGATCCAAATCTTTTTTCACAATTCCCCTTATTCGCGAAAATACAATTTAATCCCTTTGACTCCATACCATTGACAACTCTGCAATTCGCATTTTTTGACATCGCAAAAGGCTGACTGTAAATCGGTCCAGGTAGCTTTGATCAACAGACATCCCGTAGCAGTAGCCAAGTTTTCAAATTTGGTTAAGCTAGGCTACTCACTGCTACCAGTTGATAAGCTATTGGTATAAGAGTGTTAGGCCAGCCAGTACAGTATTAAATTAGGCCTACACTACTGTATTGATGCTTTAGTGTCTGTGTACAAATCTAACTTTCGGCTTCAAATGCAGTATATTCTGTTATTTTATTGTTTGTTGTACAATAACTTAGCTAAGGGAAAAAGAGTTGGCAAGGAAAAGACTGGAAGGCCAGGCCAGTGTTGTTTTGCCGCTATAATAGGCAATAGCCTAAATTCTTCGAGAAATTATTGCAAGTATAGCTTTTTGTGATCTCACAACATTGCGAAATGCAGTGTTACCAATGGTAAATTGCCTAACGAATTAAATCGTATTTTCATGAACGAGGAAAATTGGGGAAAAATGTTTGGAGCATTTCTTTATTAGACCAAGTAGTTCTCATTTCTTCAATGAAACCGATTTTGAGCAGTATCTCTTTAAGTCTTAAAAATATTTCAAAAACTTATTTACGAAGACTATTTTCTTTTTTTCATAAACTTACAGTTTTATCACTGAGTCAATATGGTTTTAGAATTAGCTTTATATCACTCATGCTATCTGGGATATTGTTACTGGTCAACATATGAAAACATGAACAATACTTAATAATCGCTATTACTGGACTGATTTTTCTTGATCGTAAAATGGCTTTCGATTCTATCAATTATAATATACTGTATTTACTACGTAACCTTAATCAATTATGGAATATGGGTGTGCGTACAGCTGCTGCTCTCTATCATCTAAGCTAACTAACAGAAAACAAATCAGTATTATTAGTAAGTACTGCTTGACTTCTCTTCATATCAATAATGGGGTACCAAAATGGTCAAGGTTTAGATCTCGCCTTTTTTTAATGTATATTCATGATTTAGCATCCTTACTAATTCTCGTTTGTTTGCGGATGACACCTACATCTGTGTAAATGCAGAATACTGTTACCAATTTAGAGAATTTAATAAATTCAGAGTTACTTAGCGTAAATAACTGGCTAAATGCCAACAAACTAATTTTGAATGCTTCAATATCTTGAAGTATAATAATACCTCAGAAAACTCGACAACAAGCTTCAAAGGTCAAAATAACCATATATTCTTGTGAAATTTCTGTAATTGATTCTATAAAATATTCAGGTTTCTATCTTGATAATAAACTTATAAGTTTTGGTCCCCATATACCTTATCTACATTCACAACTTTCTCGCTCAATAAAAATACTATCTAAAATCAAATACTATGTACCTGAGAGAGTACTTTTATTGTTATATTTTGCAATCGTTAATCCCCACTGACATACGATCTAATCATTTGGTACAGTACTTATAAAACATACACTTGCAAAACTAGCAAATTACAAAGCAGAATCATCAAAATTATAACCAAAACAAATCCACGTGAAAACCTTCTTTTCTATTTATAAAACATGGTATATTGACTTTGGACAACTTGCTTGCTTTAATGCTTATGAAATAGCTGCTTTTTATGTTGAAATATCGATCAAACAAAGTGCCATAAAATTTTCTTCAAAACTTTATATTGACCTCTGATATCTACAAACGTAACACTTGAAGCTTCTCCTCTGACACTCACTACTCATTCTAGTTTGAAACAAACAAGCTTCAAAGTTCCATAAAGTTTGCTAGTGTAAAAGTTTAGAATAAATTACCAAATGAATTCAAAAATTGTTCCTTAAATCTATTTCTCAAAAAAAAAATTAAAATTCTTTTTAGGACAAATATTCTCCTTTAAGCATTTTAATTTGTTTTGAAAGACCAACAAATATACGCATCTTTCCAAAACTTTACTTTTTTCAAAATTTACCCAATATTTAGTTCAATATTCTATTAACATTTGAAATAAAATGTCGCCAACTGACGATGTCCTGTTTAGGTTGCCACATGACTAGAAGACCCTTAAAACGGTCTCTTCGTGGCTAACCTATTTTTTCTTTTACGGATAGTTTGAATGAATTTATTTTGTATCTTTCCAATTTTAAATACAAAACAATTATCTCCCGGTTCGATTCCTAAACTGGTGATTTGTCGTTGAGTCCTTCGTAACGGCACTTTACGCTTATTTCCCATTGGGGCTAAACACTACCGTTGTCGTGGTCAAACCTGACGAAAGACTTGCAAACAGAACCCCAAGAAAGATGCTCTGCGTTGATTTGGACGAAGCAAAACAAAAAAAGTTGTTACACACCTTTTCTTTTATAGTGTTGTTTGAATGATCCGCAGCAGAAGCAACCAACTCCTTGGCCTCTTCAATCTCTCTTCTCTGAGTTGAATTTCCCTCCAACTTTTTCAGGAAGTTTTCTAAAAGCAGGATGTATCGCGGGATGCGCTGTACGGGCTGCAGCAAATAGCTCTGTAAAAAATGTAAAAGGCAAAATTAATCAGCAATGTCATTATTTGTAAAGCTTTATTAAGCGGAAGATTAAGAATAATACTGCAATAATTAAGCAATTAACAATAATTTATATTATTCATCATACGTTGAACTTTTAGTGGCTTAAAAAATCGGTGCGCATTATCAAATCATATCCTTCATTTTACTACTTGAGGTATGTATGCAGTCGATTATTCCGGGGTTAAAGATGTTTTCCAGAGCTCTACACATCGTTTGGCTATCTTGTTGAATTCGCAGAGATCAGCGATGGAGCAAGGTTCATAAAGTAGAGAGCATGTTAACCGATGTTGGATTGTGTCACTTCTTCTTTACACTTGCAGATTAGCTTGTGGATGAATCAGTGAAGCCCCACTTTATACAGCTTGCTGTATTACGCGTAAGAATGTAACGAGTTGGCGGATCCCATCCCCACATCATTGCACTAGGGCAACACAGCTCTTTTCGAAGAAATGTTGCAGCGGTGGCTAGCCGATGGCAGCTCTGTGACCGATTTGATCGGCCTGATATTTGAACCACAGACCTTCCGCTCCAGAGACAAACGCGTTACCGCTCGATCAACTTGGGCTGCGACTTAAGTAAAATATCATTGCCATCCTTGTTTATATAGAGCAACTTTATAAACAGCTTTATGCTGTCTGCTGTTTTTAAAATTACAAAAGAAATTGCCAACATTTCGGACCGATATTGCGAGTGAGTTTATGGCTACAATAATTTTGTCAACTTTTTCGTGCTCTTTATGCGATCAAAGTCGGTTTACAATTAAAGAAATAAGGTATTTTAGGTACCAGCGGTTTCAAAACGAAACGATCGCGCAGCAAGAGTTTTGACTTTCGCAAACCGTTCACACAGCACGTTAGCACTCGTTTTGCATACCTCAAGATTGGGATATGCAGTGTTCTTGCAATCTTCCAAGGATTCGATTTCTTTGATAATTTCCGCAAACCTTTTGGATTTCGCCTTCCAGTTCTCAATTGCTTCGCTTGTTTTTGCCTGGTTTTCAATGTAAGGTGCATACAGGCGGAGATATGGTGCGGCCTCTTTAAAGATGTCCCCAATCCTTGGATTCCGATCCCTGTAATCCGTAAGTTTGTGACACTACAAAAGCATCTCAAGACAATTTTTTTAACTATTTTAAATTAAATCCGATTTTTTAACCGCAACACTAACTAACAATTTTTTTTCAAGCATACAATGATCAAATTCTGTCAAGACATATGCAAAGAAGGTTTTTTTGTAATTAATAATTACAATTATTGTACTGTAGTAAGTCATTCTGACACTTTCGGTAATTCCTGCTTTTAGCTTTTAGCCTAACAGCATTGTAAGTGTTTCATTGCATTTTCAATACCTGTCAATGTTTCAAGTTACAACATACTACACAACCTTTGTTGTTTTGGTCAATATCACGGTAACAGTTGCTCAGAGACATGGCATTTTTGCACACGGGTGGACTGTTGTTCGGTCATAGTAAGTTTTGACCCTATTTGATTGAGGAAGAGGGGTAAAGTGCTCCCATTTCAATTTTTTGCGATAAATCCCTTCAGAAAAAAAATTTTAAACTAATTTAACTTTTAGACAAATTTGTTTACAAATAACTCTTGAAAATTTGAAGTTGCTGGAGTGGGAAAAATTTTTTCAATTTTTAAGGTTTGTCGAAGCTACTTCACCAAAATTTAATCATTTTTGACCCGTATATAATTTAAATGACATTGTCAGACGTTTTTTTGACATAATCACTTTGACTTTAACCGACCAGTGGTCAAGTGGATAAAGTGTCTGCTACTAAAACGGTAGACTCAGGTCCGATTCCCGGTCGAATGAAACCAAAAACAGTAAAAATTGCTATTTACAGCTTCCCTGCTTGACCCTCAGCAATTAAATGGACAGTGTGAAGCTTTCACCACGTGTATTAGACAGGTGGGCATGTGGCAGCTTGCCTCGAAGTCCTCAAGGCCCTTTCGCTGTTCCCTGGTCAAAGCAACTTGATAAATGATATGTAATTACTTAGACATGACTTGATTTAGGATTATAAAGCAAAGTTATGTACAAAATTTGATCCGTTTATGATGTTATCAAAAATAAAATTACGTCATTTTGCTAAAAATATTCGTGACGTCATCAACTCAAAGCTAATTTTTCCAAAAAACTTTTTTTAACAACAGCCCAGAAGCCGCGTACGGTATTCTCATGAACTCCGGTTCTGGAGGTAAATAAGCGCATTTTTCAATTTTAATCCTAAACACGCCAAAACAGTTACAGTGAGTTGTATTTTGCTGCATCGAGTACGTCAGTAGGCTAACAATTTGCTTGACTTGAATTGTTTCGTGGTTGTGTGAGCGAAAATGTGAGTTTGAAATATTGAATATTGCATTTAAATCCTGATGAGGGCAAAGTGATAACCTTCAATTAAACAATCAATAAATAAGCAGTTTTAATTATTGAATTTATAAGCTCATCTTTGCTATACCATTTATTGATTCTGTCTTTGAGTTTTGGGAGCAAAAAGACGCTGTGAAACATATAAATCGCTGAAATGTGTTTAAAAATCCCATCAACCACGTCTTTCGGTATCACCAGTTGCTTTGACGCTTCCAAAATGCGTTTGTAAAATATCTAAATTTGAAATAGTCATAAATAGGTTATTTTAACAGTTAATTCAATCAGCGGAAAATCACAGAACTAAGGTGATAAAGTAGTTGAACCCCGATTCTACCGTCGAAAATTGCCGTGACTTTAAACCAAATGTTTTTGTACTGTTGGAAATGATTGCTGTGTTCTATCGATATGGAATCAATTGTAGTTACAACATTCACTTATTAAGTGCATATTTTACGCAGTTTCAAAAGCTTTTTCCGGTAAATTAGGTTCTAGCTTTTCAATTTACATTTTTTCTTGGGCAAACTTTTCTCTTCTTGTCACAACAACCCTCGAAATACTTTTCTGTTTATAATCATCTCTACATTACGGTATAATTTTCATTGCTGACCAAATGATTTTTCGCTGTACAAGTTTGACTAGCATTTCTTTTACCCAGGTACTTTCAGCAAGATATGTTTACTCATATCGCGGAAGCATTATCGATTTCTCACAAACTTATCCCCTTGATTACGCCACTTTGTTCGTTTGCATAAACCACAAACCAGTCACTCTGCGCTTGTCTGACCACACCAACGCAGAGTTATAAATCAACTTAACAATTATAAATTACCAACTTAAATTTTTTCTATTTAAAATTATTTATTTTAAATTCACTAAACAGAATTAAAGCCAGCACACTTCCAATCATTTTTTAAACGTTTCGATATTCACTTATAGTATCTTCTGTGAAACCATGATACTACAAATCGCACTACCTGTACTACAGTACATCAAAAAATTTTTCACTGGCAACTTTTTAATGAACTTAATTAGTGAAGCCCATCGCTTCTGCAGTTTTATTTATTTCTTTGTTACTAAATAATTTTATGACCTAAGAAAGGTTTCAATAACAAAAGTACAACCTGATCGAGAATGTGTAAGACATTGACATAAGCTTGTTCAGTTGCGAGAAGTTCCTCGGCAATTTTTTTGAGTTCTTGCTGGTTTGTTCTACCGCTAAAAGATTTTTTTTCCTGAAATGATTTCTAAGCTTTACATGCGGTGAAAAAGGAACTCGTTATGAGCCAGCAATATCAACATAAGTACCTCCGTACTCCTTGGAATAATGGTAACTATCTGTTTAATTATTTGTACCCCAAAACAGAAAAATGCTCATTTTTATTTGCAATGAATATATCATTGCAAACTTTTGCAAAGATTTTTAAATGTAAAGCTAAAATTTGAACGACCCGGCAAGAACCAGCATGTGGCAGCATTGTCATTAGAACCTAATACAAAAACTTGAGCATTTTTACATAGAACAAGTCCAGTAGGTTATTGTCTGCTTCTCAGACATATTTCTTAATTTCGGTGCCCGCTTAGTATTGCTGAGTCGCGCCAAAAACAAGTACCAAATTACAAAAATGATTAGCCAATTAAAGATATACAGGGCGGCCCATAAGTAGGTACACAGTTATCGCTTGAATATCTCCAGAGATTTTTTTATTGGTGGTATATACTTCATTTCAAGTCATGTAGTTGCCCTAGCTCAAAATAAAAATAGCCTAACATGATTAATGGAGTGATGTTTCTCAGTTGTGTCGCAATATGGTTACTGAAAATAACCTCTCTACCGAAGCTATATTTTAGTTCCTGGTACTTAGCATGTGATGTGAAGTGGTTTGGAATGTGCTAGATAGAACGTAAAAAGAATTTAAAGAATTTAGATTATGATTGCTGTATCCCTACTTATGGACCACCCTGTATAAACCAAAATTACACCGCTGACCTACAAACTGTTTGATTGGCACAGTTCTTCCGCAATTTGGCACTTTTTTGGCATAACTCAGCAATCCAGCAAGCAGGCACGTAACAGAGAATCAAACCCAAAAAAGTGAAAAGTGGACTGTAAAAACGTCACTTATAGCGCAAAATGAAACATATTACCTTGTGAGTTAAAATATAATTGAAAATATCGATTGCCTCAATTCAGTGTTTTCAAAGTTACTTGGTAAAAATTAAAAAAAAAATTCTTAAAAAAAATGATTAAGAAAGAGAGTCATTTTGCGTCAGATGTTGATCATTTTGACCTAAGCAGTTTTGACAATAAATTAGGTCTAACGTAACTAAACAAATTTTACAGCATGAGTCAGCAATATGGCAATGCAACGACATATAAACGCGGAAGTTGAAATTTCACAAAATTAATGCCATTTTAGTTGTCAATAATTTTTTTCTGATTTTTAGCATTACTAGCTAATTGTATTTTCATGATAACGTCAAAGGTCTTTCAAATTTTTTTTCACAAACGTATATTTTATTTTTGCTAACAAATTAAGGACACAACAACTGACCTGTTGATTTTTGTCAGCCTTGACAGAAGAGAATACATTTAAATTGACGTTGCTCTCTTTGTTCTAAACGTAAACTCTGGCTTAAGTCAGATGTTGATCATTTTGACTTAGCCAGTTGTGATTATAAATTAATCATTTGCAAAGCAGGTTTCAACAATGTTACTCATAACTGCAAAAAATAAGATTTTAGCCAAATTTATCCCACTTTGAAATGGTAAACGTTTTTTTTGGGGGGGGCTAAAACAAATACGGTAGCGTTACGTTTTCGATTACGCCATCGGTGTCTCAAATTTTGCAGACAAACGTTTGTTTTATTTATGCTAAAAAAAACATCTGACCTGTGGATTTTCGTCAGCTTTAGCGGAATAGATTACACTTAGATTGTGGTTGCTTTCTTTTTCCTAAACACAAATTTTGAATTTATCAAAATAGGTTAGTTTTATTTGTCACTATCCTAAATATACTTACCTCAATATACTCCAGGGTCTTTGTTTTCAATTTGAATTGTAATTTGTCTTCACTTGCCGTGACAGTTTGGAAGTTGCCACAAAATTATTTTGAATGCGATTTTTAAATCTTTAATATAACCCAAACGGAAAGGAACCTATCATTTCAGTTCCTCTAAATTTGTATTCAATTAGTAGTAAATTTAATCATTGAAACGTACAAGACAAACGGTGGAGCCAAAATGCAGCAGTGTTACTACTAGAATTGAGCTTCACCACAATTGATAGGACCCTATAATTTTGGTGATCTTTGAATATTTCTAAGAATATAGAGGTGGTGGGAACTGTAATTAGCAAATACCAAAACATGATCAATCGCACAAAAAACTCAAATAAACAGTATATAGTACAGTTTCGCAAAGTACACATTGAAAAGAAACGAGGAATAAAGAAAAAAATGGCTTTTTTTGATCCAATGACATCTAAAGTCATTCAATGTCAGTCTAGGTAACCGCTTTCTGCTACTCATTTTCTGAATTAAGTAATACCCTAATCAAAAAAGGTAACTTTTACTGCCAAACGATTATTTCAATGTGTTTCAATGCTTTTTTAATGTCATAATAACATAATTTTTGTTTTAAGGCTAAAGGCAGCATTTTTCTGAATATACACAGACATTAATATGTCGAAATGACATAGCACGTAGTAAAAATACAGCTGTAATATAACCTGTAATGTATTGTACGTAGCCTTTGAAAGAACTGGACACTTGCTTCAACCAGTTCTCAGCTGGTTTGTTTGCAAACAATTAATAATAACCTTACACGGGGTCGGATTTACCACGTGGCTCAATGGCACAGTGCCAGCACGATCCCTTTGCTTGGATGATAAGACTTTTTTTGGTCCTCACCTTTATTTGGCAGAAAAATGCAGCAAAAATCCCCTAAGTGCTCAAGGCCCCTGTTAAAATCATAAAAAAAATTTGCACTGCATTTCAACTGTGACTGAAGACTCAATTTGAATCCAATCTTTGTTTGTGCATTTGTGTTTGATTAATTAGTTGTTTTTTCGCAATCATGTGACTTAAACCAAAAACATTATTTGTGATTGTCTAATCAGCGCTTAAGTCAAATTACTGGGTGATTGTCATTTTGTGTCAAAAAATAAGCTGTTAATCAGCGCATCTACCAGAGCTCTCTTTCAAGAATCGTCATCTTTGTGTTAAAAGGTCTTCTGCATTATTTGTTCTTCAATTTCTGACTTTTGGATGCTAGAATAAAACGATCTACCACGTTTTATCATTGCTCTGCAACTATTTAATTATGCTTGAAGTCTTGGGAGCCAGGAGTGACAGCAAGAATTGAGAACAGTGTCATTTTTTAATGGAACGCGTTTAGCTGATAAACTTGGGTAAATTGCGTTTTGCAACCCCCTTTCCTTTGGATTTGAGGATTGGCGGTGGGGAACAGTCATATAACGTTGAAGAAAGGCCCTGAAATGGTCTTCACATTGATTTTAGAGACTACTTCGATTCCGGAATTTTTGTCCTTTAATTATACTAATAAACTTCATAAAAAAAACATTAAATCAAGTACGCAGCTAGTCCAAGAAGAAAGAGATTGGAAGTGTTTGGCGTAGCTCTCCTACACGTTATTGACTATGATTATAAAACTCCGTATCGCTGCCGCGCAGGAAGCACAAAACGGTTCTGGTTGGCAGGTCGTAGCAGATCTTCATTTTAAGAATTCAGCAATTAACGAAAAACCGTTTGGCAAATCCAAACAGTCCCACGCAATGTAAAGCTGTCCCTTATCTCAAAGTCCCCAGCTGGGTTAAAATTTCAAATAAACAAAGCTCTTACCGTTACGGAAAAGCTAAGCTTACCGACAATACAAATGTACCCACCGAATTGTTCGAACTTTCTCCTTGTCTTTCAAAAGTGACGTTGAAGTCTTGAAGGTTAAAGTGAAGGTTGTTTTTGCCATCTGCGTCTGAATCAATTTCAGCAAACAAACTAATTCGCAATTTTGCTTTAAACCTGTCTTTTGAATCAGGAGTCTCATTTATTTCTGATTCGTTTGTTTGATGTGATTCTGCAATCGAATCTGATTCATCCATTTTGGTATTGGCTTTTATCTCATAAACTTAAAAACGTGTTAATTTCATAAATCTGTGTCATTATTATCAACTTGTTTTGTGAAAGGCTGCAAAAAAGCAAAATTTTTTCAAGGGGATGCGATATTTAGTAGCTCATAATCAATTCATTGGTATGTGTTATTGTAACTGTGTTGGCCGATATCTCCTCCTAAGCTTTAGCAGTGATGCCGTTAATTTAACCTTAAAGAGATCGGCAGATGGTCGATGGGCAACGCGTTCGTCTTTGGAGTGGGAAGTTTGAGGTTCAAATCTCGGGCCGGTTAAATTAGAGACAGTGTTGTAAACGGATCGCCACCGCTGTTACGTTTCTTGAAAGAAGCAGTTTAAAGTTGATTGCACTCGCAATGACGCGGAGATGGGTCCCGCTAACTCGTTGCACGCTTACAGCGAGTAAAATGAAAGATTTGATTTGATGTGTTGGTGACTTCTTTCAAGTGCTTCTTGCAAATTGTATTGTTTTTGATTGTTGAAACAGGAACTTAAAAGATTTATGCTCCATTGCAAATTCAGCTGCTTAGTTTGAAAATTTAGCAAGTGAAGCAATTCATTTGCATCATTTGTCATGCATACGTGGAGAAGGATTGAATTACAGCTCAAGAAAAGCAAGCCTCCTTCTGTATTTTATTGTGTTCACAAAGCAGCGCGTCGAAATAGACTATAAGCACTTTTAGTTACAGTGTTTATCGCAAAGTATTTTGGGGTTTACTACTTAACCCTATTTTACACGGAGGGGAGGGGCATTTTTGCCCTCTCTGCCCTTTTTGTGATAAATCTCTACAGAAAGATTTTTATTTCGAATCAAACTGACTTTGAGTCTAACTTCATCGCAAATAATTGAAAATTTGAAGTTGCTAAGGTAAAGAAAAGTTTCCCAATTTTGAGATTTTCCTAAGCACTTTCCGAAATGTGAGCGTTTTTTGGCCAAAATTCAACGCAAATGACGCCTCAAGACGTGACTACTTTGACTTAGGCATTTTAAGGCCAACTTTGCGACGTAACCACTTTGACTTTGGCATGTAATAATTCGGTATTACAAAAATCTACATACAAAATTTGAACCGTCTGTGACGTCAGCAAAAATGTTTTTATTTTTTGAAAATATGGTCGAGACGTCACGATGATGACGTCATCAACTCAAAATTTGTTTTTCGTTAAAAATTTTTGTTAACACCAACTCGCACGCCAAATTTGGTGGTTCCATGACTTTTGGTTTATGAATTAAATAAGGGAAGCATTTTGCCCCCCTTCCTCCCGTGTATAATGCGTTGGTCTAATAGGCCGTGTAAAATGGGGTTGAAAATTACTAACTTTCTCCCACGAAATTGAAAATAGAAATTTTAAAAGCTTTTCGGCTGAAAAGAAATTAATTTGGACTTTAACGGGAGGTTTGAGGTTTAAATCTCTGGCCGGTCCAATCGAACACAATAAGAGTTGTATAATGGCTCGCCACCGCTGCGACATTTTTTTCAAAAGGAGCTGTGTTTCCCGAATGCGCAATGACGCCAAAATTGGCCTGCTAACATGTTAAACGCTTTCGCGTAATATAGCGAGTGCAAAAAAAGATTTGATTGTTTTCCACACAAAACGAATCATTTTTACTTCAAAAAACACATAATTGCTTTTTTGTCTTAAAGTCAAATGTATTCGCCATATTAGAATTATTACTAGAGTAGAAAAAGATTTATGCATTTGATCAGTACAGAAATATTTTTTGGTGCAAAAGCAATCTGTCACAAGAAGCTTACATTCTTTACTGCATTCATGTAAACAACCGCACAAAAAATACAAAACTCAGGTCAAAATTTCAATTTTGAAGGTAATCATGTATAGAAAAGAGTGTCTACTACAAGTAAGGTAAAGGCTTTTTCCAAGTGAAGCACAATAGCAGTCTTGCGTAGGATGTGGTTGGTGAAATGAACCTCTTTACTGTCAAAAACGAACTGTTGCTGATGCCTATTTCGATTCCCGAGCTGACAAAGTGTCGTTGTGTTTTTATGGGAAAGACATTTTACGCTTATTTCTTTTTGAGGCCTAGCAGTCTACCACACGTGATGGTCCAACCTGACAAGACTTGCAAACAGAACCTAAAGAAGTGCTCTGCGTTGGTGAGGTTGGACAGACGCAGAGTGCCTGGTTCATATGAACGAACTAACTAATACTCCTACAGAGTCGGAATTGAAACAAACCGCATTTGTCATACATTCGATCAAATCTATCTTAAAATGCCTTCTCTGATCCAAACATTGGCTACTACTCTTTTCTAGTGACCGCTCTTATCTGACATCCTTTTTCCTCTTTTATGCACCAGTTTATTTATTTATTTTTTTTAATAACCTAAAGCTCTGGACAATCTAAACCTTTTTTCGAAAATTTCGAAAAAAATTTTAGAAACGTTTAAAATCAAAAGAGGACCTTAAGACCCCGAAATTTCGAGTTTTCAATCTCTTTATTTTTCTCAACGGTCAAAACTTTTTTCAAAATTTAACTTTTTCTTGAGATCAATAAAAAAGCACTGATGCGCGAAAGTTGCAAACTCAAAGGTTCTAACGTAATAAGGACGATATACATCAACGCCGATTAAAACGGCATTCAGGGCAAAATTTCCTGTTCGGTTTTTTCTCAAAAATTTTCGGACAAGTTTGAAGACTAAAGCGGCTTTTACCGAACGACCGTATTTACGAATACACGTATAAAAAACGCATATCCGTAAATACGGATATGCGTATTTACGCAGGGTAATTTATTGATATGTGGAAATACGCGTATGCGTATTTCAGCTAGCGTGTCTCAAAAGCATGAAATAAATGCTTGTGAAATAAAATCATGATATAAATGGTCTCCAGCGGCTCGGTGCTTCGCTCCCAAGCCTCCGTAAGTAAGCACTTTACTTGCGTTAGTTGCTCAACAGCCAGCTCAATTGGGACAGTTTTCATACAAGAAAATTAGCCTAGCATGAATTTTTAATCGAATTCGCAGTATTAAGCCCTCTACAATAATGCCTAAGTGTATTGTTACTTTGGTTTTAAGCTTCTGAATTTTAATGATTATGCTAGGCCCGAGGTTAGGCCATGGGCCAAACTTTTCTTGGCCTTGGAATTAAACTTGCTATGACATAACCCAAAACGAGCAATAGAATATCTGTTTGTCCTTTTCTTGATTAATTCTCCCTAAAGCTGCTTCATCCTAATTTCATACATCTTTTTATAAAACAATCTTTTTTATTTCAAAAATTCTGTATTTAATTGTGAAAAAGTTGTTTCCCTCAGTGATATTCGAACCTAAACACACAACCCGGAACAAATGCAAACTCAATGAACAGTGCCTTAACCACTCGTCCTTTCGACCTACATTTAAGTACGGCGCAATTGCGTATTTCAAATGTTTGCAACAGCAAAGGATTACAAACGCAATTAAGAATATTGATACAACTTGCGGTTGATTTGTTTGTGGTTCGCTGAATAACCAAAAATTGGAAATGCCTAGTTCTTATCTCAAAAATCAAAACCCCGACTGAGTTGCTTTCTTAGAATTCAGTTTGATTTCCTCGCGAAAATACGGCAGTAGTAGGCTACTTCAGGGTGATCAAAAAGTCCCTGTACATCTAAATTGTGAAAATAATAAATGATTCACGAAGTTATAAATAGCCATGAATAGACATAAATCAAGTCCTATGTCGCTGTTTTTATTATTTTGCTCTTTGATCATGAATAAAATCAATTTAAATAGCAGTAAATTTCTTTTTTTTCAATCATTACAATTTTTGGTAGCCGCATTATCTCCAAAAATCTCTGGCTACCAAGATCTCCTGATCTTGCGCCTCCAGACTTTTATTTATGGGGCGCTATGAAAAACAAAACTTATGGCAGCAATCCCCGCACAATAATTGAATTAAAAGAAACCATCACCGATTATATCCAAAAAGTTGACGACACGGTTTTGAAAGACGTCTTCAGAAACATGATGACACGCGCAACAAAATGTACTGAGGCGGGTTGTGGTCATTTCCAGCATCTAGTGTAAAGCTCACCAAGTAACACGTATATCTGTTACAATATGCTGTTTTTGATTAATATTGAATGAAATAAACGTAATTGAATAAAGGTTTTTGATTAGTATGGAATAAAACGCTATTTAGTAACATTTTTTACAACCTATATTTATTAAAAATTAAAACGAGAAGCTAGTCATGCAGAAGTCACGCAGGCAGCCGCAATCAAGCGTAACGGTACGTCGCTTTCGTAAGCAAAAAAGCTGCTGCCACGTAATTGCTATCCTTCAGGCTGGTATCGCTGCCCCAACCCTAACTGTAATGCAAGGTTTTGAAGCAAAAAAAACCTCCGTGCATTTTCTTTCCCATTTCTGAGTACTGCGTCTATACTCCATATACTTCCATTCCATGCGTATGTAATCCCAGTGCGAAACGAAACCGGTTGCGGCGGTTGGAAGGCGAACGCTGTAACCTCTACACTACGCCAATCACAACAACGCAATATCAAAATGCCGTATATAAACCAAATGTATGAGAAAAAGGCAATAGAGGGTTATGCTTGATTGCAGTTGCTTGCATGACTTTTGATTAACTAGCTTCTACTAAAATTAGATGCACAGGGATTTTTTGATCACCCTGTAGTAACCTTTCATTGCTAAACAGATGGGCCCCGCCAACTCGCCACGCGCTTCGGCGTATTACAGCGAAAACGAAAGATATGATTTAATAACAAACGAAACACAAAGAAAAACGTCGATTAATCAAGTACTTTAGGCCTAGTTTTTAGAAACTTTGTAAAATTTTCCAAGCAAAAGATCCCAAAATTGATTGCTAAAAAAGTTTATTGCATTTGTGTGAAAATAAAAAGCTTTGATTTTGCTGAGAACCGAACCCAGATTAAAAGTTTTAAAGGCAAGTAACATAACCGCTGCACTAAGCAGCCACGTGAGGTGACGTAATAGCCTCTTTAAGCGGCTTTTACCGAACGTCCGTATTTACGCATATGCGTAAAAAATTTTTACTTTTGCGAGGTTGTTTTATGTTGCCTTTTACCGAACATGCGTATTTCAGCATGCGTATGTACGCATGCGTATTTTTTACGTTAGGCAAAGATTGAAATGCGAATACGGTATGCGTATTTTTCAGGCATTTGTAATGAATTTTTTTGCAATGTGACGTCACAAGGTAGCTAAGTGTAATAGTTACGTTACTTGCTTTTGAAACCTTAAATCTGAATTCGGCTCTCAGCAAAATCAAAACTTTTTATTTTTACACAAACGTAATAAACTTTTTTTGCATTCAATTTCGAGATCTTTTGCTTGGAAATTTTTACAAAGTTTCCAAAACTAGGCCTAAAGTACTTGATTAATCGACGTTTTTGTTTAGCTGTTTAGTTCCTTATCAAATCATCTTTCGTTCTCGCTGTAATACGCCGAAGCGTGTAACGAGTTGGCGCGGCCCATCTGTTTTGCAATGAAAGGTTACTGATAGCCTACTACAACCGTATTTTGGAAAGCAAATAAAGCTAAATTCTACGGAAGCTATTTAGTCGATTTTTTGATTTTTGAGATAAGGTAGTTGCTCTCACGGTAAATCGCAAAGTAGGCATTTCCAAGTTTTAGTTATTCAGCGAACCACAAACAAATCAACCACAATTCATAGCAAGATGCTATCATTGCGTTTGTAAATATCCTTTGCTGTGGCAAACATTTAAAATACGCGATTGAGCGAATACTGCATACAGTTCGAATGGACGAGTGATTATTTTACTGAGCATTGAGTATGTTTTTGTTTTGGTTTGTGTCTTTAGGTTCGAATACCCCGAGGAGAACAACTTTTTTACAATTAAACACAGAATTTTTGAAATAAAAAGGGTTGATTTTAAAAAGATGTATGAAATTAGGATGAAGCAACTTTAGGGAGAATTAAATTAATCAAGAAAAGGACAAACAGATATTCTATTGCTCGTTTTGGGTTATGTCATAGCAAGTTTAATTCCAAGGCCAAGAAAAGTTTGGCCCATGGCCTAATCTCGGGCCTAGCGTAATCATTAAAATTCAGAAGCTTAAAACCAAAGTAATAATATACTTATTACTTAGGCATTATTGTAGAGGGCTTTATACTGCGAATTCGATTAAAGATTTATGCTTGGCTTTTACGACATGTAACGTTGCACAACAGCTTTGAAGGTCCCGATAGGCAAGTGCTCAGGCGTCAGACGCTACGAGGTTGCTAAGAGAAAGGGGCTTGAATCCAAAGCAAAATTTTCTTGTATGAAAACTGTCCCAATTGAGCAAGCTGTTGAGCAAACTAACGCAAGTAAAGTGCTTACTTACGGAGGCTTGGGGGCGGAGCACCGAGCCGCTGGAGACCATTTATATCATGCTTTTATTTCACAAGCATTTATTTCATGCTTTTGAGACACGCTAGCTGAAATACGCATACGCGTATTTCCACATATCAATAAATTACCCTGCGTAAATACGCATATCCGTATTTACGGATATGCGTTTTTCATACGCGTATTCGTAAATACGGTCGTTCGGTAAAAGCCCCTTAACGTCACCAAAGTTTATCTTTCTATGACCCTCCGTTCTTGAAATGTATTTGCTAAGATTTCCTCTTAGAAAGGCTGTTTTTTTGGAAATGTGCTATAGGTTTGCCAATTAGAAACAAAATTTTGAAAAGTTACTGCATGTTTCTGAGTCTGAATAAATGTTTTGCCGCAGGTTTGTTGTCAAGACAAAGTAAGGTTGAGAGCTGAAAAATTTGCTGCTTTTTAAGGAAGTTAAATGTAAGTCAGCTGTCTCAAAGTTAATCTTCTGTTACAATATTGACAAAATGGCAACTCAAAGGCAAGAGAAAAGTCGTAAATTTTGAACAGTAATATCTTAAAAAAGACAAGAAGTAGAAAATTAATTTTGGTAAATATGGATTGTAGCTTTTTTGAGAAAGAAAGAGAATCGGTTTATGTGACTATATACGTTGTACGGTCAATACAGCACACACAATTTTCATAACAAGACATAAATAATGCAGAAGCCATCAGGCACTTGAGAAAGCGCTAAAGACCAAGGGTGTGGTCCCAAGACCGGGAAGGTCGTCGAGTCTGCACCAACTCGTTTGTCAGATGGAGTAAATTTTTTTTCGCATATAGGGTTAAACATTGTGCATGAAAAATTTGACTATTTTACACCTAACAGCAAGAACAGTAGAGAGCGAAATTACAACGGTCTTAAATGAGCATTCAGTAGGTCGAAATATATTGCTTGGTTTTCTTCTAAAATTTTTGACAGCCCAAAAGACTAACTTCACCGAATTTGAGCTTTTTACGACCTTCCGTTCCCAAGACATGACAATTCAAAATTTTCCTTAAAAATGCTTTTTCATCTCAGAAATTTTGCCAGGTTTGCCAATTACAAACAAAATTTCAAAAAGCTAATCCATGTTTGTAATTCTCAATAAAGGTGAATTTACACAGTATCCGTTTTTCTTCCGTTTTCGTCCGTTTTTTACATTTTTGCTTCTTCTTGAAAAAGTATGCCCCTTTTTATTTGCATTTCTATAAGTCCATATTTGCACTAACCAGATAGCCATATACTGGACAAAAGTTTTCCAAAAAAACTTTTTTGTAAAGGGGTACAGCTCTATTTTGGAATATCGCTCTTAGCGTTTATGCACAAAATTTTTGAACAAAATTTTTATTTGTATACAACAGTCGACTTAGTCCAAATATGGACTTATAAAAATGCGGATAAAAAAGCGCATACTTTTTCAAGAAGCAAAAACGTAAAAAAAAAAACGGACGAAAACGGACGAAAAACGGATACTGTGTAAATTCACCTTAAGTGATTTCGCCAGTGTTGTTGTCTAAACAAAGAAAAGGGTCAGAATTGTAAATTAGCTGCTGTTCAAGTAAATTCAAACCAACTTTGCAAAAGTTAATCTTCTGCCTCAACCTGGTAAAATGGCAACACTGAAGTAAGTGGAAAATTGTTAACTTTGAACTGCAATATCTTGAAAACGAGGAGACGATAAGTTCAAATTTGATGAGAATGCATATTGGACGTTTTTCGACATGTTGATCAACAGTGAAAAATTTGACTTGAATGCCTCTTTATCTTTGATTCCAAATTAACAAATTTTTCGAAGAAAATTGGGACCAATAGACGGCTAGTTATTATATTCATTTTGTAATTCTAGAATGAATTCTCTGAGCTTGCGAATTTAGTTCTTTTCATCCACTAAGGCCAAAGGTTTAGAAGACAAAAAATTGAAAATCAGCGGATGAAATTTAATTTAGGTTGCTCCATACAAACTTGACAGTGAGTAATTTCCGAACGTGGCATCACTATGTTTCATTTAATTTCTTGAAAACAGTGTTGCTGTAAAGAAGTTCTAAAATTTTGCTTCAATGCTTATCAAGACAAAGGTCAATGTCGCTAAATCTACGAATTGAGCTAAATATCTTTATTTATTTTTACGGTTGTCATACCTTCTGTAGCAATCGCAAATAATTGAAATTTGTCGTTTAAAATACTGGTTTACACCAAACCGTACACAGTGAAGAGTAGCAGATTGAATTTTTAATTATTTTTTTGTTTAGTTTCACTCTCTGAACAACTCTGGCTACAAATCAATAAATACAACACAACCGTCTAACTTAAGGTTTGTTATTGGGGTTATCTATCGCCATTCTCACCAGAGTCGCATAAAACATTTTCTCAATGACTTTTCTGATTGCATGTCTTATTTTTCTTCCACAGAATTATCTTACTTCATTCTAGGTGACTTTTCGGTACTACCAATGTATACGTAGATAATCGTAAGCTTTTTGCTATTGACTATCTCGATATATTATTTAGCAATGAATCAATACCGTTAATCACAAAACAACTTGAGTCCGTGACTCTTCAAGTACTCAGTAATCCATCGTCACAAGTGATAACCAACATTAATTAAAGTTCTTTGTATTCGATGAAAGAATAACGGATCACTATCCTGTCATAATTATGTGAGGCGAAAAAACTTTTTCGCAACGGAGAACCAAAAAAAAAAGTTGAACGGTATTATCGCAATAAATCCAAATTTAACCTAGACCTATTTTGTCATAATCTAGAAAATAAATTGACAAATTATTTTTCTGAGCTGTTTGCTTTAAGTCAAGATTAATTTGATATAGCCTTAAACAATTTTACTAGCATAATATCCACCACAATTGCTAGCCATGCTCCTTTGAAAAACTATCGCGAAATCAAACAAAGTTACAACACAAGCTATGCTGGTTAAACAAAGGCGTTCACATCTCTGTAAAAAAAACAAAAGAACTAGTGTATGCCTAGAACATATTTTTTGAAAGGAAAAGCTGATCAAAAGCCATTTTCTAAAAGACGCATCAATAAATTAGTTTTTCCTTCAGGATTAAGTAGATCTTCGGCCTTTTTTTAATTTTCTCAAAATTATAAGTATCTCCACTACCAACCCTTAAAGCTTACTTTCAGATCACTTTAATTCCTTTTTCGGTAACATAGGCCCAAAATTAGGTACTCAGATCTTTACCGAACCATTAGCACACACTCGTTACCCAACCAACCGAATCCCAAGCTCGATACACTTAGACGTACCTTCTTGTACTGAAATCATAAACCAACGGTGGGCAAACTGCGGCTCGCGAGCCGCATGCGGCTCACGGACATAACTTGCATTGCATCACGGCTCTGGTATTGAATCCTAATGTTACACAAAACATAAAGATTATGCTACATAAATATGTTATCTCGTGTTTGAAATTGCTTTTATTTATTGATGTATTTTAGAGAGATAGAATAAGTATATGTTTTCATAGCGCTGTCAACCAAGGTTAAACCAACTGTAATGACGAATTGCAGTATAAACACTTCAAAGAATCAAGGTAGAATAATTTTCCCGGAGTTGTAAAACACTTCAAATAGCGCAATCAAGTGCGAATGTTGCCTTATAAGGCAACAATCCTTGTGTTTTTCAGTAACGTAGCCAGGGAGGGAGGCTATAGCCCTCTCTACCCCAATTGGCGTGTGAACCAAAATGCAGAATAAGGAAAATACCACGTTTTTGGTACTTCTGAGACTGTTCTTTTTTACACTGAAATGGACTAAAAAGTGATTTAAAGCATCTTTTGAAACATATATTCGGGAGGAGGGGGCTAATTTGTCAAAAATAAAACTGACAAATCAATGAAAACTTTAAAATATGGCCAAAAATAAGCAATTAAATTTGATCGTTTATGTAAAAATGTTGAACATAGGTTTCGCCAATAAATATATTATAAACTCAGGAAGGAGGGGGGCTATTTAGCATTAGTTAATTACCAATCATTACACTCAAATATTTTTCCATTAGTCCCCCCAATTATTTTTCTCTATAAAATATAGACTACTCCGTGTAAGTTTTACTGAACTATTAAATTTTATGATTTACCAGCATGTAAACAAGAGAACTAGAATTTTATCACTAGCGATCTCCCACATAGCCATTTATGCAACCAGTTTCATCATGTTTGCACGGCCAATTTTTACGCCACGTTTGAAAAGCATTAATTTTTATCAAAATCTCCCTAAAATTAAGCTATTTTTGCAAAAAAGTGCAAAGCTTTCTTGTGCTGGGTCTCCGCCTCCAGACCCCCGTGCCTCCAGCAGCGGCTAGGGGTTTCGCCCCCAGGCTCCAAAAACATCCCCCCAATGCAAATTTCTGGCTATGCGCCCGGTGTTTTTATTGCTGTTATGTTATTTTGTGTAAACCGATTTAGCGGCTCGCTGGTGTTTAATGTTTTCCGCAAGCGGCTCTTTCTTTGAGCAAGTTTGCCCACCCCTGTCATAAACTCTGTTTATTCTACCAAAATTGGCAAGGCAGTAGGACAGTACAATATCCACCCTTTTTTTCTACAATTAGCTTTCACAATAATCACCCACTACCTATATCAGTTTTGAAATTTTCTTTTGAAAATGGAATCTTTCCCGAGAATTGCACCGTTGTCCCACAAAAACCTCCTCTTTCAAAAATTTTTGTTAACGTCATTGCATGTGATTTGTGGTTTGGGCCCCCTCTCGATCAAAAATCCTGGCTACGCCTATGGTTCACGCCTATTTCACCAAAAGGATTCTTCACGAATAAACAAATTACTTTGTATTACTTTGTTTAACAAAGTGAGATAACAAAACTAGTAACTGGATCTTTAAAATTCAACCTACTGTAACTGATTGTATTCCTCGCTACACAACTTCAAGACCAGAGATTGGCATCGGTACCCCAAACGTAAATCGGTGCTGGTACTCGACACTCGACTGTAAAGTAATTTGGTACCAATACTCGGTACTCAGTTATAAAAACACCGAATTACTTTAATGGTACTCGGTAGTTTTTCGACTTTAATAAAATTTTAAACATTAATAAATTTTATGTGATGACGGCAAAATCAAGCAAACTGCGACGACTGCACGCATATTTGCTAACGTTGGCGATTTAGAATATTGGTTAATCCTAAAAAATTACAAACGTTTACAAAACGAAGATAAATTAAATGACTTTATTCAATAAAAACAATGCAGTTAGCCAGCTACACGGTTAAATAAACACAAAATGTTTAATTCAAGGTCATTGAAACTATTGCTTTGCTGATCGAACCATAGTTTACAGGTTTGGGCAAAAATTGATTTAGTACAGCACTGACTCAAATTGGCTAGATTTAAAATTGCGTTACCACCAAGTGCCTAATCAAGTTAGAAATTACGCGAATAAGCAAACATAAAAAGTTTGTTCAAGATGAAATTAAATTCAAAACTGAGCTAGCACATAACAACTATCAAAGCTAGCTAAAATCTAGAACTATTAAAGCTGCCTCATTCTTCAACGGCGGCGGCAATAGCTCAGTGGTAGAGCGTCGGGTGAGTGATCGAAAGGTTGCTGATCCCGCTTCGATTCTCGAACTGAAAATGCGTCGCTATGTCCTTGGGAAAGACACCTTAAGCTTATTTCCCATTGGGACCAAGCCGTCTTCCAGTTGTGGCGGTCCAGTCTGAACAAAGACTTGCAAATAAAACCCAAAAAAGTGCTCTGCGTTGATGGTGTGATTAGACAGACGCAGAGTGCCTGGTTCATACGAACGAATGAACGAGTCTACAATCCTGCATCTTGCCTGCACATTAAATCACTCTAAGCAGTATAGAGCTTTAACCGTTGAGATACCGTTATGACAATTTCTTCAGCATCAGAATTGTTTGTGTAGCCAAATAGTATTCTATTTTTAAAAAAATTAAACGAAACAAACGTACCGACGAAAATTACCGATTTAACAAATCTAAAAGTAATTCAAAGTCGGTATCGGTACTTAAAGACAAATGTACCGCCGATACTAATACATATCGGTACTGCAAAAGTAAAACGGTACAAAATTAATTTGAGACTTCCCACTGGGGTTATGAATTTTTCAACTTTTAGAATGATATTAAATTCCTGGGTGTGCAATCACGGAACTTTTATATTTAAGTACTTTTACACTAATATTTTATTCTGGGTACAACTGAATAGTCACCCTCTATTCCCGAGCTTATATTTTTTTTTGGTGAAACATGTATTCAGCATGTTTTAACCAGCGATCGAATTTGATTGCTTAGTTTGGGCCATTTTCAATATTTTTGCTGATTTTTAAGTTATATTTTTGACAAATTATAGCGCTCCTCTCCCTCTTCTAAATAAATGTTTCCAAAGATGCTTTAAATCATTTTTTGTCCATTCCAGTGTGCTAAACTTTTCTAATGATATGAAACATATTGTTGTTTTCTTTTTTGTTTGGTATCATAAAATGGTGTCACCCAAAATGGCAACACCTGGGGCGGGCCCCTCATCCCTTTAGTGACGTCACTGCAGCACCGTCCCCAGCTAAAAAATACGTTGAAATGCATCGCTCTACCATCTAATTCGCAGAACAACTGCTCAGTTGATACGTTCAGAGAGCAACATGCAGATAACCAAGGCACTTCAAACATTGGTATGTGGCACCTTTAACCAAATTGGTGGCCAACGTGCAGCCAATCAATCAACCTCCACGCAGAACAATCAACATGATAAAAAATTGGTGGAAAATGAGGCATTCCATTAATTTTCATCTTAAACAGTGCTATTTTGTTTCGGTCAATCTGGCTTGCGCTTGTTCAATTTCCAAAGCAGCAGATGACTGCAGCAAATTTTCAAGTCAACATGTGTGATTGTGTGAGCAAAAATTGACGAGGTTCTGAACAAACTAGATCTTTTGATAGGTAGAGTCGATGCAATGGAAGAAAGCAGTTTAAGATTTGATCAAAGAATAACTAAAGTTGAACTGAATGTTGGTAAGTTAGAGGCTAAAATCTATGAAATTCAATCAGAAAAAGCGACGTACGCGAAGCTAGATGAAGTAGAACAGAAGATTAAATCATCTCCAGAAAAGCTGGAAAAAAGAATTCCAAATGTAACCGATTGGGCTCCAGGGAGAGCATATGATGATAAGAAATCAGCATTGAAAAATGAACTGTACTGTAAACGGTTTGATTTCTTGATTTATGGGGTCAAAGGAAAAAGCAATAACGTGTGGGAGACTAAACAAGAATCGAAAATATTAGCAATCAAATTTTTCAAAGAAGCTATACAAATTGACAATCAAATGCAATTCATTTTGCAGATATGCATCGTCTTTTACAGCATCCAGTGGTGAAAAGCGGTAAGAATATTACTCGATCAATAACTATTAAACTTTTGAACTCTTTCGACAAGCATCAAATATTTAAAAACCTAAAAAATCTTTAAGCTTATAACGAAAGACTGAACTTCAAACCGAAGCAACTTGGCTAGGCTTACATCACTGAGCAATGAGCATTGCTACGTGATTTGCAGCTACAAAAAAAAAACGATTGCTTCCCTACTATCTCGAAGCTAAGAAAGGAAACAAAAAAGTGACGCGGAAAAATAACGATGGACAAAATTAGTTGCATGTAGGCGATTTACGAGTCCAACTTGATTAGCATAAATCAATTTAATTATTCATGTTAATCTAAATAGCCCTCTTTCAAGTGTATTTTTCATGTAATCAATAACCAAATTTTTTTCGAAGCTGGAACATTTTCTTCAAATAAGTATAACCTTTAAAAAAACAAAAACAAAGAGAAATGCAGTCTGCCTGCGTAACTATGACTATAACTGTTTTTGTAGTTATTGCTGCTGTTAAATTGTTTTAAAACGTTTAACTTGAGAATCGAACCCTGTAATAGTAGAAGGCGATGAGTGGTGATGCAGCTTTCAACTAAGCTACGAGTAATTTTGACGATGATGTCATTTCGGGGGATACTGATTGCAATGTTTTTGCGCTATTTGGTTTAAATCATGCAGTAGTACTACTCACTTACAAGCTGCTTCAAAAACTGCCGATACTGCAATAGTGACTCGCCTTTACCAATATTTAAACAAAATAAACAACTATTTTTACTTCATGCAAATGTAAGATCAATCTACAAAAACCTTAAAACGTTAATTGACGATACGTTATTCTTTTTTCATTTCCTTCCAGATGTAATCTGCTTATTGAAACTAAAATTAAAAACTCGATTTTAGCCAATTTCTATCTTCCGGGACATGAACCTATTCTACATGCTGTTTCTAACTACACTGCTGGTGGTGTAGGAGTCTTTGTAGCTCAAAATTTAGAAGCATCGTTATTCCGCAAAAATAATTTTAAGCATAACTGTGAGGATATTTGGCTTCGTATTTTTGACAAAAATTCCAATAGCACTTTTATACTAGGCGTCATTTATCACCATCTATATTTATACTAGACGTTAATGATTTTATCAGCGTATTGAATCAAAAAATTGCCAGCTTCAGACCAAAACAAAAGTGCTATTTTCTCTGTGACTTGAACGTCAATGTTGACCGTAAAAAGTACAAAGAGTGCAACTGACTACTTGCATATGCTCTTTAGTTATAAATGCTATATGCTAATTGTCAAGCCTACACGAGTGGGAAATAATTCCAATACCATTATAGACAGCGTAATTACAAACTATACCTCCAATATCATGTATCCTACAATATTTACCAATGATATCACAGATCATTTTCCCGTAGGGTGCTTCGTGGCTAATTGCAAAATTTCAACCGAAAGCGTCAAAATCAAAAAGCAAACTTTTTTCATACGAGACATGCGAAGGTTTAATAACAATATAAATTTTTTACCAAAATTGTCAAGCTATTAATTTATTTTGTTGATCTTAATGTTACTTCTTCAAACAAGTTGAATAAAATTTTTCTGATTTTGTAGCATTGGTGCATTCTTGCATAAGCAAACATGCTCCTCTGGTACCAGCCTCAAGAAAAAAACAAAAATTAATACAAAAACCATGGATAACAAAAGGAATTGTTGTTTCTATTCGTCATAAACAAAATGCATCTGACATCTCTATTTGCATGGTTCTGAATCGCAAAACCGTTTCTACAAAGCACATGCTAACAAATTAACTAAAATTATAAGGCTTTCAAAAAAATTGGAACTTCGATCACAAACTCTTAATTCAAGCCACAACAACAAAAAATTTTGGAGCATTGTTAAATACCCTGACTCCTCAAAAATTACAAGAAAATCGCCAAATTCTATTTCTGTAGAGGTAAAAATTTTAATAATCAAATTGAAATGGCAGAGAAATTCAATAGTCACTTTTGTAGTATCGGCAAAGAATTATTTATTCAATTGATATCACAACAGCAACTAAGTTTTAAATGTTTTTCTATCGAAGCGTGTATCTTCCTCCACGTATTTCCGACCAATCTCAGCCGTTAAAGTATTCAACACTATTAATCAGTTACATTCTAACAAGAGCTGTGGATTCGACGGAAATGAAACTAAATTTGCGAAAATTGCTGCAGAAATCGTTACTCTTGTACTAACCAATTTCTAAAACCACTGTTTTTCTCTTAGGGTTTTTCCTGCTTGCCTTGAAACAGCCAAAGTTATTCCTGCATTTAACTCTGGAGAATTTCAAAAATTAATAAAATTATAGACCAATTTCCCTGTTATCGTGTTTCTCTAAAATTCTCGAGAAGTTAGTACGTTCTAGAACAGTCGATTTTATAAATTCTCATCATATTCTCACTTCAACTCAATATGGGTTTTGTTCCAATCATTCTACAATTCATGCAATTTTTGATATAATTACATTTACTTATGACAATATTGAAAACCAAATGCTTACTGATTTGGTGCTGCACGATCACAGAGGTGCTGATTCATGTTGAGCATTGGGGGGGATAATTTGCAATTTTACCCCAATTTTGCCCTATTTTCAACATTGGGGGGGATGAAGCTCGACCACTATTTTTTTCACGTAAGCAAATCAAGTGCAGATCAAAAAAAAGGTCTTCGCGGAAACTTGAAGAGTTTTTGTCCCCCAAATCAAGTAAAGACCAAAAAAAAAAAGGAAAAGGTCTTCACCGAAAATTGAAGAGTTTTTGTCCCCGAAATCAAATAAAGACCAAAAAAAAAATTCAAAGATCATTTTGCACTTAGATGCAGACCATAGTCAAATTATTGGGGGGATTCCAGTCAAATTATTGGGGGGATATATTCCCTCCATCCCCCCGGGTTTCGGCACCCCTGTGCACGATATAGCGAAAACTTTTGGTACAGTTGATCATGATATCCTACTTCCAAAAATTGCACCACTATGGTATTCGAGAAATAGCGAATATTTTTTTCGACTTTTATGAAAAACCGAACTCAACTATAGTATCTATAGCTAATGAAAACTTTACTCGCAAATCTAATAATATTGCAGTGTCTAAGGGGTCCACTCTGGGCCTGCTTCTATTTCTGAATTACGTTAACGATTGACCAAATTGTGCAAACAGCTCTCCAAGACTATTTGCGAATGACACGTATCTTATGATTAATTCTCCTACTTTAAAACATTTGGAAAAAAATTTGAAACCTGAAATTAATAAAGTATGTGATTGGTTGATAGCAAACAAATTGAACTTAATACCAATACGAAATGCTTCTCAATATAAATTAAGTATCAACAGCAAAACTGGCTCTGCATACTAAATATCTGGGAGTGATTTTGGATTGCAACCTGAACTTTCGACAGCAATTTGGAAACCAAAATTGCTCATGCAGTTGGCATATTATACAAACTAAATATTTACTACCTGAAAGCGCAATGCTAAACCCTATTATTATGCTTTATTCACGGCTCGGCTTTTTCTTATACATAGCCGCTCATTTTCCTGCGCTCTCCATTCTAACGATTCTTCTTGACAAGTGTCAGATGAAAAGCTTCGAAGATATGAACATTTTAATCAAGGCTATTATGCTTTAGTACATTCTACTCTTATTTATGGAATTCTTGTGTGGGGTAACACTTTTCCGTGCTATTTAACTAAATTAAGTAAATTGCAAAACAAAGCTATTAGAATTGTGGCTGGGAAAAATTGGAATGATAACGTATATCCGCTCTATCAAAAACTAAATATATTACCATTGGTTTCACTTCTAAATTATAAAATATTTAAATTTATTTACCAGCACAATAAGTCCAAATTCCTGGCAAGGTTTTCGAATTATTTTACTTCAGCTAAAGATGTACATTCGAGGAGAACACGAGCCTCTTGCAATAATCAGTTAACAATTTCAATTAACAAAACAAAAAAAAAACAAGATCTACATTAAATACACTAGCGCTGAAATTTGGAAATCAATTCCAATTTTGATCAAAGAATAATACTTGTTTCAAAAATTTTAAAAATATTATTAAAAAATTTTAAAAACAAATTTAAGCTCATAGTATCGCATTTTCAGTAATTATGCAACCTTAGCTCGTTGCTCATATAAGTTAATCACTGCTCTTTTTTATTGTTATTGTTTTCGTGCTTGATTCTTTTAGTTTTTTGTTTTTTGTTTGCGTTATTTTTTTCTTGAGTTTTTTTACCTCATTGCGCCGTTTATTTAGACTGCAGTGTGACTAACAAGGTGGATGCTCGACCAGGTGACCTCCTAGTCACTTCGCATCCGCCTTGTCGCTCACTCAAATGTGTTATTTATTTCATGAGATATTTATTCAAAAATTGAGTAGCGCAAAAAATTATGTCATGCTGTTATGCCATTTACGAATTCCATTGAGTTATTATTACTGTAGCGGCAATATAGCCTTTCTGGTAATAATTTAAAAACCTGTGTAGTCTATCAAATTTGGAAGCGCCGAGCAATAGTCCAGCATCAAACCTCAATAAAGCCAGCATGAAAAGCTGTGCCAATAGATAACAAAAAAAAAACAATCTATATGAACAACGCCGCGCTGAAAACAATCAAGCCCCAGTATGACGTTGAAGTCGCAAAGCACACCCCATCAACGAAGCAAGAAATAAAAGTATTGCGGATGACTCATTTGAATGTGCTTAATAAATTTCGTTGAAATCAGCTATATTTGAGATTGATTTACGTAAGCCAAAAATTATCAACTTATTGTAAATATCTTTACACCACCACTGCAGCACAGCATTAAAAATTAAATGTAAATTTTATTCCACCGAAAAATTGGATTTACTTTTTTATTAATCCGAATTTATACCCTTTACCCAGCCACTAAAAGAAAAAAAAAGAATTAAAAATACTAGCAGATGCATATTTTTATGTTTCCTTTGTTTTCTTTTTGAGGTGTTTTTCGGAGAAATGGTCACTCTCAAGTAATATTACAAACTTAAGTCTGCTCATTTATTCGACCCACCACAACAAGATAACTATCGCATTTCTCGCCAATGGATTGCACGTGACGTCATCGCGCTTCTAGCCAAAGGCGCTGGACGTCAAAATCGCAGATCGACGCTACGTAAACGTATACAACAACACTGACAGAGAAGATATATGGCGTATTTTCAGGCTCTAAATCAGTTGATTCTTCGTATCATCAAAGTTAAATGCTAGATAAAAGCCTATAAGAAGTGAAAAAGATTTTAATTAGTAAAAATTCCGTTTTTGTTTGCTTTTTTCAGTGACGTAAATTCGGCTCGCTGCCAAGTAATCCATGAGAATCTTGTAATATGATTATAAATGGTGGTGGCTAGCTTCGGTGATGAAATTCAAGGTTCAGTGTTGACGGCGCTGAAATAGAACAGTTGTATTTCCTTCATTTGTGACAAAATTAGTGCATTTTTTTAACTTTTGTAATTTCATAACTCTTGCAGGATCTATGGTGATTTCTTGCATTTCGTGTCGTCATTAGCGACTTGCCTCTATGGTTGCCGGGAGGTAAAAGGCATAAGCAGTTGTTTTCATTGAAGTATTTCTTAAAGATATCATTTAAATTTGAAACTAATGATTTGACTGGCTTCAGTATATTGTTGATCGAGCCTTAATTTGCATCTAATTCGCTAATTCGACTTCAACCAGTGATGTTAAATATTATTGATAAATAGTGCCAAAACTAATCTTCCACGTGGTATCGCTGTGGCGTAAAATTTTATGCATTTTAGGGTATAGCCGAATCACAGTGTGAACCAAAGCCAAAAATCGGGCAAAGTGTACAATAGCAGGCACAATGGACGATAAGATTTCACAAAAGGCATAACTCTCTAGACCAGCTGAAGCGCTGAGTTATTCAAGCTGCTTAAATTGCTTCTGGTAACTTTCAACTAAGACTAGGCTATCTACAAATGTTTTAATGTTACCATCAAATTCTTTAAATATGCCCACTGCAAGAATTAAACATTGATTTGCGATAACATCCAAAGCTTTATCATGGTGTTTTGACGTCCAATAGTTTTGGTGGGAAAAAGCTATGACGTAGCTGCAGATCATCAATAGGCAGAAAAAAAAGGACAAAAGCACCGACAAGAAGTGAATGAAAACATGAAATGACATTCCACTTGAAATCCAAAACCAACCAAGTTTTCCGTTCAAATCTAATTATAAAAGAATCTTACCCAATTTTATCAATTCACTGTAATCGTAATCATGATATTACTAACTTAAGTAGAAACACAAGGTTATTTAATTTGACCGCGGAAAAGTGATTGCAAGCTCGATGACCAAGAGATCTATTCCAGTCTCTTTATCGACAAAATGATATCATTTTTTTCTCATTGCTTTAATTTTTTGGCGATAAATCCACATAAATAAATAAATAACATGAGGGCCTGCCACATTTTGTATCATTGCAATATTGTTAATAATTCGGTTAGTTGGCTATTATAACTTTTTGCAAATTGCTGTTATTACTATTGTATTAGTGTAGATGGTTCAGCAAGTTTTTTTTCTTTTTTTTCTTTTTTTCTTTGTTTTGAAATAAACTAACACGTTAACTGTTGTTTGTTGTTTACTTTTCAATGTTAGTCCTACAAAACTTGTAGCATGTTGACAGGAAGCTCCTTGAATTTGAAAATCGCAAGGTTCTTCGGTGCTTCCTGCTCAATCAAAGGAACGCTGATTTTCTTAATATTGCACCACGAACGGTGCTATTATGCTATTACGTGTGTACTGTGTATTTGATTGTGGAATAAATTTTAGTACTGGAATACTGCTGCTAATTAATTGGGCTCAGTTTTGACCAAGATTAAAATTCAAAATTTGTGATACAGTAATGTTTTTGTACACAAACCCAAAATTTTATTGTCAGACTCAGAAACAATAATGCACTAATTCTAAAAATAAACAGCAATTTTGCAACAACACGAATCTTATATTTGCTTGAAATTTAAAGAGCAATTCAAACCGCAGCATAAAAAAATAATGATAAACAAAAAAAAATTATAAAGAGTAGTGATGCACTAAAATGATGAAATTTTAGCAATTCTTCAGTTTTGCAGTTCATGTGTGAAAACCTACTTATAACAAAGAAGAGTTACTACTGATCCCGAAGCACATGGATAGCTCGTGCAACAACTTTACACAGGACACTTTGGTCTTCGTTGTTTCTACTACCGAGTACACGCTAGTATCGTACTATAGTATTACCGGTTAGATTTGAACCCGGTATTTTATTTTTGCTGATATATCATCTGTTGTTTCATGTTTTAGTTACAAAACGTGGCTACGGGCCCTTTGCACTAATCAAGCAAGCGTACATTTTGATTTTGCAGTGTTTGAAAGCCGGATTTTGTCTCGACCTTCATTTCTAGTTTAACTTTGGGTTGACCAAAGTTAAATTTGGTTTACAGAAAACTGTTAATTTAAGTTAAAATTTGGTTTGTTAGTTTTCCAAATTACTTTCAAGAAAAGAATTCATTAACCAAAGAAAAGAAAAGAATCAAGAAAAGGTGAATTTTAAACTAATATCCTACTAAAAAGCCGTAGACATTGGAGAATTGAAGTTCCCATAGCGCAACAGTACTGTATACTGGCTCACAGCAACAATTAACTCTTCAACATTGATTTATGGTGCAAGGGTTAGAGGCTAGCACAAATAAGGCCTCAAGACTCCTCTCTTTCTTTTCTGATGTTAAACCTATACCAATGGGACACGTTTACAGTTGAACCAATACGAATGGGACTCGTGTTCAGTTGAACCAGTACCACTAGGACACGAGTTCACTGTTCCACCGGACTGCTAGCGTTTGGGTGAATTGCTCCTTTCTGGCATCAAGCGGCTCGAATTGTAATGCATAAATGAGGACTAACAGCATTTGCAGGTTTCAAACGTGATGCAGAATGACAGACTTCCGATCACATACCCACCACTACCCTACTATCACTTATCAACAGCAGGTGAACTAATGCTGGTTACTCGAAGATTGCCCAGATATTTGAAATGGTTACTCCTCTCCCCAGAATGAAAAAAGCAAGGATTTTTGAAAGGCGTTTTGAGTTAAAAAATACTTGCGTTTCAGGTTGTAGTTTTTCATTGCAGATTCACAGGTTCTTGCAAAAAATATGTACAGCTGTTTTGCAGCCGAAAATATCAACAGGAAGATACACGATTCCAATGCTTTTCAAAAAAATTCTTACGTTTTTTATAAATTTTGATGTCGTTTGGGGGGGAGGGTTAGTGAGAAATAGCAATCACTTGACAATGACTACAGTAAAATCTGATAATTTTTAATGCCGTATGCAAAACTCAAGAAACAACGCTTTATCAATTTTACAGGGCACAATCATGTATCGCGTTTCCGTATTGTCCCACTTTATAATTTTACGCTTCAATTATGATGTCAATAAGCCAAAGTTTTAATTCACGAACAAAAGCGCTTCTTTCTATAAGTCATAAACCTTAGTCACACGTGGAGATGGAAACGCTGTAACGAAACGATTTTTAAATATTTGTCATTTTATGTCTTATTTTCTTTATAATGACGCTAAAGTACATCGCGTTATGCAATCGTGTTTTTAGTCACTCTACTACTTGATGCTTTTAGAAACCAACGGGAAGCGTGGGTTCGATTCCCACACAGTCAAACCATTCCACACTGCCACTCAAGATATTTGCAGCCAGATTTCCTTCTTCTAAAGGCCTGTATTACTAGAGCGTTTTAGACCCGAAACCGATTTGAATGAGAACTTTAAACAAATGATGATAATTATTTTTCAAAATGTTGTATTCTACTTCGTAGGGCTTGCTGAAATCAGACTTTAAAAATTCAAGTTGTAATTGCAATAACATTTTACTCTGCAAGTTTCCTTGGTAAGGGGATAGCAAAGAGACCCTTCGGTATTCGAGTCACGTTGATATATAAAGCCTTGAGATTTGGATAAGTAACTGCTCAAATAAGTTCTGTTGGGTTATTAAATTTTTGTTCTAGTCGTACGAGCTTATAACAAAGAAGCTGAGACTTTGTTGCAAAACTGTGGATACGACCCTGCGTGATAAGCAAGAAAAAATTAAGTTGTTGGCTTCGTTCCTGCAATATCTCGTGCACCAGCATCAATTATTATTGGTAAGATATTTTCAGTAATAGATCAAAACCCGGAAAAACCGTGTTATGATGAATTTCAACATGCAGTATACTTGGTTCAGCGTAAGTTTGCTGAGATAAAGTCGAAGAGGAAAGTGACATTTTCTAAACCAAAATAAAGCAGCAAGTTATTGTGAAGCACTGCATGCAACTTCAGCAAACCGGCAGCATTTTACGAAGGGAAACCACATATTCCACAACCGATAAGTGGTCGAATGGGTAGAGCGTCTGCTACTGAAACGAAAGACTCGGGTTCAATTCCCGATCGGGTCAAACCAAAAGCTATAAGAATTGGTATTCGCAGCTTACCTACTTGACCTTCAGCAATTAAAAGGACAGCGTGAAGCCTGTGTGGTAGACAGGTGGCAGCTTGACTCGAAGACCGAAAGATCCATTCGCTGTCTCCTGGCCAAAGCAATATGGTGAATAAAATGTAATTTCAATTTACAATCTATTGTTTTTTTTTCTCTGTCTGGACTTAAATATGATACTTTGACCATTCGATAGCGTGGTGGTGGTGCTACCAGGGCTGCGAAGTCAAGAGATTTTTATTCGAGTTCAAAGTCGATTTTAGCAAGTACGAGTTTAAGTTTGAGCTTATGTTCAGCAAAAATATCAAACTTTTAAAAAATATCGAATTTATGTTCAACAAAAATATCAAACGCCGAAGTATAAACAGATAAACGACAATCTCAGTTTAGTCTGCATAATCAACAAAACTTATTTCTTTCCGACAATTTTTTAATAAACTCGAACTTGATTAGTTTCATTCGAGCTCAAGTTGAGTTCAGAATAATTATTTTTTCAAGATTGAGTGATGCAAAACGTTCCAGTTTTTTGTAGTTCGAGCTTGCAGCCCGACATGGTGCTACCCGACTCCTTCCGAGGAATGGAGGCGCCGAGAATCTCTGCGAAGACTCAACAGTCGGACCGCAACTCAGGTTCTAGACAATAGCTCCGCTTTTATGGTGGAAAGACTGAGTTCGATTTGAGCTGCGTTCTTTTATTTTTTTCTGCAAAATCTTGTATTTTTGATTTAGGGTGTGCACTACGTAAGCAGCATTGCCAGCCTAGAGATAGTAAATAGATATGCTCAAAGAAAGCGTACACTTCGGAAGCACGCAAACCGGGAGCATACAGTACTTGTATAGCAAAATAATTTTCAAGCCAATTTCCTTTTCGTTGTTGTTGTTGTTTGTTTGCTGCAGCATCAAGCTGTGAATTATAATTAGCACCTTTGCCATGGTGCTGGGCTTGGCTAGGTTTGTTGTAAGGACAAGATCGAGATAAATGTCGTAATAGACGATTGCAAAAACGCATTTTCAAGTGTAATTGTTTAATAGTGATCTAGTTAGTACATACGGAAGAATATCTACTGAGTTTATTTTTTTCTAAGATTTTCAACTTTAAAACTTCTTTCAAACCAATTAATTAAAAATAAAATTAAAAAGATTATTCGTTACGCAGCTGGTCGACAGATTTATTATCCGATCATTGATCAAGTGGATTGAGTGCCTTTTAACTACAGGAGCAGCCAAGTTGAAGGCTTTATGCAGAGTTGAATTAAGCCCCGAATCTTGAAGACAAGCCTTTTAGATAATTTTATGTAAAGTTTTAAGCGTAAGCTTGTTTTGAATTTGATTATAGCATGTTGGGAACGGCGAAAAAGCAAAGCTTTTCAATTGTAGCGATATACCTCTTCTCAAAGGATCTGTAAAAACCGCGTAGAGTTTTTTCACACAGCATTAAAATAGCTTTTTTCAGGAAATTACCAGTTTCGCCCCCGAACCTTCTCACTGAAATCCACCCTAGATACCTCCGTTAACCTAAATGTAGAACATAGGTGGGCAAGCTAATGCAAAACGTTAGCTTTGTTAACCATTAGTCAATTAAAAAACGTCTTATCTCCATTAAAGTTAATTCGTTATTTTCAGCTTTAATTAACGGAAGTTAATGAAGTTCGTTAATTCCTTAACATTTTGAGTGCATATTACATTTCTTTTTATTCACTCACTTCTAGAACACGTAATGACACTGTTGAGCTGATTGTAAGGAAAAATTTATTACTGTGGTGGTCTTTTTGTGTATTAGAAGTTACATTTTACAGTCTAATCTAATTTCACGATAAAAATAGGTTCAAATGCACCAACGAAGCTGCGATCGGAAAATCTTTGGAAATTGCGAACAGCGATAATTAATTGACCTATGAGGCTGAAGCTTATTAATTGCCACAAAACAGAGCTCCCTTTTTAGCTTTTTCTTCTATAAAACTCGTGCTAATACACATGAAGTGTTACCAGTGCAAACTGGTTTGTACCGGTACGATGAATGAATGGTGAAAAAAATTAACGATGAAAACCTTAACGTAAGTTAACAAAACTTAACGGAAGTTAGTTTTGTCCGTTAACATAAAATAAACTTTTTAACGAATTAATGGGTTAATGAAAAAGTTAGCTTCGTTATTAACGGATTAACGATCAAGGAATTTGTGCCAAGGTATGGTTTTACATATTATTTGTACTTAGAATTTTAGCATTTCATTCCGTTTCTCCTTTAGCAAAATTCTGGCTGTGCAGCGTGTGCCCAACTATCATCAAAAGCAATTGCAAATTTAGAGCCCAAGAGCTAGGACAAATGCTGGCCTGCAAACACAATATCTTATCTGCAACAATCAGTCAATGATATCAGACATTACGCGCATTAGAACAATTATTACTCACAAAACAACATCCTATTTGCAGCAATCTGGCAATGATATCATGCATTACGCGCTTCAAAACAATTAGGCTACTCACAAAACATCGATGTTGAGAATTCAAATTTTATTTGTCTTGTTTTAAAAAAAAAGTTGTGTAAAGGTCTAAAATTCACCAAGAGTGGATGGGATCAGCCATAAAATATGGGATCATAAACAATAATTCTGTCGAAAAAGACCAGGAAGGCAGTACTCTAACCCAGTCGCAAATGTTAGTTGAAGAAACAATCAAATGATAAGTTAGCTAGAACCTCCACTAATACAGTAAGCTTAATGCTACTGTAATGTCAAGAAAAAGTTGAGCGAAAATGTTTCAGTTTTTGTCCCATGAGAAGCTAAAGGTCGCAAGTTACAATTTTCAAAAAATTGTTTAATTTTTTTGTTTTGTTTTTTGCATAAAAAGGATGCACTTTGGTGCCTCTATGCGCTGACAAACTTTGGTTGCAAGTGACTGAGTATTCGTTGAAATATTCGTCACTAACAAAAGGTCGTAAGTGAAATTTGGCACAAGTGGTGAGTTACAGAAGGTCGTAAGCGACACCAACCGAGAAGCAAAAGGTCGCAAGTGACACTTTGTAGAATGATAAAATCACGTTGTTTGGCAATTTAAAGCTGATGTGCGGTTGTGTATTTTGTTGTTTTGCAACTTTATGATGGCTTAACACTCTATTTTACACCAGGTATTGGACCAACCTCTTTTACAAGGGAGGGGGCAAAAATGCCCCAATGTCCCATCTACCTAACTCCTAAATAAAAAGTTACGGGAACACTAAATTTGGCATGCGGGTTGGTTGGTGTTCACCAAAATTTTTCAGAAAAATTGGTTTTGAGTGTATAAGGTCATTATTGTGACGTTACGTCCACATTTTCCAAAAATGACGTCATTTTTGCCATGATGTCATAGGCGTTTCAAATTTTGTACATAGGTTGTTTTTTGATACTGAATCATAAAATGTCCAAGTCAAAGTAGTTACATCACAAAAACGTCTTGTGACGTCATTTACGTAAAATATTGGTCAAAAATGCTCAGACTTCTGAAATTGACTTTGGAAAACCTCAAAAGTGGGTAATTTCCTCTCACATTAGCAACTTTAAATTTTAGGAGTTGTTTTCAATAACATTTAACTCAAAGTCAAGTTGGTTTGAAGAAAAAAGCTTGTTTCTAAAGAGATTTATTACAAACAATACGAGAGGAGGCAAAAATGCTCCCTGTAAAATAATGTTAAACTGGGTAAAAAATCCCCTAAATTTGCCAAAACCTTTTTGTGGACTTTTGACTCAAGCCTCCAGAATCCTAATTCACTAAATTCTATGATAACCACCACGTTTGCGTTACTTAAAAGATCAAGATACAATATACAGTGGAAGTTTGTGAGTGCATATTTTACCAAAACTTTTTGAAGAGAATAAAACGAAAATGCAAAATATTCATCGAAACATTTTTCATTTTCTTTTAAAGAGTTAAAATTAGGGCTTACGTTAACGTTTGAGACTTTGAGTTAGGTTTGGGACTTAGTGTTAGATTTAGAGTAAAGATTTGGTTCTGAAATATAAAACTAAAAAAAAATTTCCAGTAAAATATTCTTTTTTATGAGTTTTTGCTACTATCTTCAGTCATTTGCAACTTGCATAATTTATTGTCTGGAAATATCCTGCAATCTGCCCAGTTTTTAGTAATTTTTTAAAAAGTTGAAATTGTACAAGAGTTATTGTCGTCTTGCCATGGGCCTTTTCAACTTTTCGTTTATGCTGTTCCAAAAACTGCGTGGCTACTTATGTTTAAGTTTTTGTTTTTTTAGTGGCCTAAATATGAGGAGCACGGCCCAATACCTAGTGACGAAGCAGAAGGGCATGTGGTGCCACTTATTTCAGAGCACAGATTCACCGTAGGTGGCGTATTATCCGTGTCGTATATCTGATAGCACACTGCATATTGGTCAGGGGTATTTTTGTAGTTACCAGAGACCAAAGCAGCTTTATCCGCTTAACAGGATCTCCGCTTTCACCTCTGGCAATGTTCCGCTGTAGCTGACTTTTGTTATTTGTGGTCTTAACTTGCAAGTTTCAAGATTGCAAAAGGCTTGGCGTAAGAATTCAAACATCTGAAATCTACTCCTATTCATTATAACTCTTCGAAATGCTATTGAGTTACCAGATATGAGGACCTTTGACACATTTATGCCCTATTCCACCTCAATTTCCGCAATAATAACTTTTTTTTAATTATTTAACAACCCAATGATGAAAATGGCACAACTCCCCCTTAAAATAACCTTTTGGTTGCTAGTTGAGTGCAGAAAATTACATCAACCACAAAACTTCGGTTGAAAAAAGGCATGTTTTTTATTGAAAAACTAAGAAGCAAAAGGTCGTAAGTGAAATTCTACATTGGCATGGGCTCGAACCATCAACCCTAATATTCTATTTCGTAAAGCTTCAGGTTTGTAGGACATTTGCAACTATTCAAACGAATTGCATTAAAATCTGATTTTTCAGTGCCGTTCAAATCTTGAAACTCGATTTACTCCAAATTATCTAAAGGTCACTTAATTACAACCTTTTGTTTCTCTTGGGACGTTTTAGAAATTGCTGTAATGACATCCAATCTAATTCAAGCAAAAGCAAATAATGTTTAAGGTATTGCTGTTTAAGGGTTGTACAGTTTCATTTAAATAAGGGGTCAAACTCTAATTTCCAAAATCTAGGATGTAATTCTTAATGCCGTTTTGCCAATTTTTCGATTCCGGTTTGTTGTACTGTATTGGTCCAAAATTGTTATTGCGCTAGTTTTTTTTAATTTTTGTGCGTCTTTCCCGTGGTGTTAATTAGTCAGTTGGTTGGTTTATTACATCGTTCAAGTTTTTAGCGTGTAAAAAATATACTGAAAAAATTAAGTTCAGCGTAGCATATATCGGAAATTAACTAGCCCAAAACGTAGATTTTAAAAACCTAAGGGCCGGTCTACTCTCTGCGTAAAATCGTTAGCGTACGAGCGTAACCTTAGTTTATTTTAACCAACTAGCAGGTTGTACGCTGGAAGGTGATATGTCGGTGTGCAGAATTTCTGTTTAAAACAAACTAAAAATACGCTCGTACGCTCACGATTTTACGCTCAGTGTAAATCGGGCCTAAAAATGAAATGTGTTTTGAGTGCATTATGAATGCATGCCAAAACCGATTATTGATTCTGCCAGAACAGAGTCGGGAAGGCGGAAATGTTATTATGTAACGCCTCTGCTTATTGAAGAAATGTAGCACTCTTGATATAAAATGTTTCCCTTGCAATGTAGCGGAAATAATAAAGCCTCATTTGTTGTCAGTTTTTCTGGCGACCTGAGACAGATTTAGGTTAAGTTCGCAATGTCATCTGTTCAGTAACTAAATCATTTCTTTAACAACTTCATTATTGTTTCCCTATGCTTGATATCCAGAAATGAAAGGGACAGTATGAAGCCTCCACTGTTTGTATGTAACATCACATCGCTGTCTCCAAGCAAAGACAACTCGGAAAATAAAGATGTGTTTGCGATTTCCGTGTTTGCGGAGTAGTCCACCACAATTTCGTCTTATTTTCCTTGATGATTGTAGTTGCTGTAGGGCATATTTATTCTCCTGTCACCGGACAGCGTCGGACGCTAACTATGGAACGATCTGCCCCCGTTTCATTGCAATGACTACTTCGTAATTGGAGAAATCAGCACTTGCTTACGAGTTTCCAATGATCCAACGTTCCTGTGAATTTCTTGGAATTCTTTTCCACTGAATTTGCTGCTTGTTCGAAGCCACCAAACAGAGATAATCTTCGTAAAGCGTCTTATTCAAGGACAAAGCACCCTGATCTGGGTGCAGGTTGAATCCAGACCATTTGATCAGGGCCGACGTAAAAACGTAAAAAACGACGTAAAAACGTTCGATCAGGGTTGACGTAAAAACGACGCTTTCACCCTCTCGACCACGCTATCGATGAGTTGGTTTTATTGTGCAGTCGTTGCGGAGTTGCTTTAGTACATGTGACAGGACTTAATGCGAACTTACTCTTAACTGTTTTATAGCAGTGTTCGGCAAACACCGGTCCGTGGGGACTTCATTACAGGGCCGTATACTTTTCCAGGTTAAATACTTAGTAATATATTTGTAACGTTAAATGCAATTGAGTTTGGACTTTTTATGAAAAAAAGATTTGATTACACGAGTTTTAACTTCTTGTGATGAAAGAATTTCAGTTTACAGGAAGTAGTACATTACTTGACATTTGTGTTTGTTTTTGAAAGCCGGTTTTTTCAGTTTTTAACCGATTTTCAACCTTTTTCAAAATTTTCAGTTTTTAATCTGTCCGCAATATAAAAAAAGGTTAACGACCACTGTTTGATAGGATATTGTAGCTAAACTTCGCCTAACCTGGTACCTATAAATCCTGGTATCTATAAATCACAACAATTTTTTCAAGTCTTCAGAAAAAAAGAGCTTTCTATTTTATTTACTTTAAAAAAAAAACGCTAAAGTTATCTGACTTATGACGTATTATGTGGAATTCATCAAATGATTTTACATTGGTTTTCAATGGAGTAAAATTTTCAAATTGCTGAAGAGAAAAATCTAAACTTTCAGAATTGCTTCCCTTGCTTAGAGAGAAAAATCAAAACTTTCAAAACTTTTCGAAGCGCATAGCTGGTATTCGCTACAAAATATTGTTTTGCTTTGTTCTTTTTCGAGCCAAAAAAAAGTAAGCTTAATTAGCATAAAAATGCAATTAACCGCCAAACCTATGTTGCTATGACAATTAGGCTAGGTAAAGACTAATCAGCTAACAAAACTTTCATTGCTTAGTAGCAGTGAAATCATCATTACCAATTGTTAAATATTTGAAAAAATGACTCATTGATCAGAGTTGTAAACTAGTACAGGCTCAAACCCGAAAACTAATTTGAAGCCTAAATCATGCCCGAAAAAACCGAAAGTTAAGTTAGGTCTGAAAAATTTAGCAATATTGCAAAGTTATTTTGATTGTGTTTTTGTGCACCTAAGACAAAAAGCACGTCTCAGGCCCGAAGTAAGCCCAAAATTTTGTCAACTATAGGCCCGAACCCGGTCCGATTCCGACCCGAACCCGAACCAGACCTGAAAACTGAAAAGTCCGGCCCGGCTTACAACTCTGTCATGGATGATTACAACTTTACTGACTGCGTTTATGTAGCATAGTGCAAGCACTGGTAAGTTTTGGATATGGAGCGCCGTTTGTGTACCCTAATTTGTGCAATATTTTTTTGCATATTTCATTAAATAGGTATTTTAATTAAATGTACAAAAATAGATATACAAAAAAGCACGTGCAAAAATAATGCATAAATTTCTGAATATTTATTACAACAACATTTGCGCAACATTTTTTTATATATTTATTTAAATCGTCATCTTACTTAAATATACAAAAATACAGTATATGCTGCAGAATAAACCATTGCAAAAACAAACAGACAAAAAATTGTCACACAAAAATTGCTGTTACAAACATAAATCCACAAAAATTTTTGAGGATTTATTTTTGCAACATCATTTTTTGCATCAAAATTTTTTGCATTACAATTGTTTGTGTCACAAATATTTGAACATTTATTTTTAATAGCAAAGAAACAACACACGCCGAAATATATGCGCAAAATTTTGTGACGCAAAATATGTTAATGCAAAATTTCTTGTCGCAAAAAAAGCGCGAAAAAATAAATCGTCAAAAATATTTGACTATTTAGTTCGTGTCCATAATGATAAAGGTTTGGAATTATGCTGGCGGAAAGGTACGGGTGAATGAACCTTCATTTCCCAGCCAAGCGAGAGGTCTCATAAGTGGGTTAGTACCTTACTATAGGCTGCCGTATAGCCCGAAGCTCTCGTCTTGAAGTTCCAGTTTAATACCTGGCCGGTACCTTCTCGCCAGCATAATTCCAAACCTTTATCATTATGGACACGAACAAAATAGTCAAATGTTGTTGATGATTTATTTTTGCACGCGTGTTTTTTGCAACAAAAAAACTTTCCATCAACACTTTTGCGTCACAAAATTTTGCGCATATATTTCGGCGTGTGTTGTTTCTTTGCTATTAGAAAGAAATGTACAAATATTTGTGACACAAACAATTGTAATGCAAAAAATTTTGATGCAAAAAATGATACTGCAAAAATAAATTCTCAAAAATTTTTGTGGATTTATTTTTGCAACAGCAGTTTTTGTGTCAAAAATTTTTGCACAAAAAATTTTTTGTGACAATTTTTTCTCTGTTTGTTTTTGGATTGGTTAATTCTGCAGCATATATTTTTGTATATTTAATTAAAATGACTATTTAATCATAGATATGCAAAAAAAAACGTTGTGCAAATTATGGTGTAATAAATATTTAGAAATTTTTGCTTATTTATTTTTGCACGTGTTTTTTGTGTATATTTATTTTTGTACATTTAATTAAAATTGCTATTTAATTAAACATGCAAAAAAACATTGCACAAATTAGGGTACACAAACGGCGCCCCGTATTTGGAGGCTAAATTACAGCACTTCTATGACCACAATTTTTTCTTTGCGCTTAAAAACTTAAAAATAATTTTGTCGCAAATACCAGCTATGCATTACGCCACCATACACAATCTTAAAATGCTTAATTTTTTTTCTGCAGCAAATTGGAATATCCTCTCCATTGAAAATCATTTGGTACATTCCACAGCGTACGTAATACAACAGGTTACTTTCGTGTTTTTCTTCAAAAACACCTGAAATAGAAAGCTCGTTTCTTGTATGTACTGTCTTGAATCTTTTTGTTTCTATTTTTTTGTATATAATTTGGCTAGACCGTAGTTCGACTTTAAGATGAATCGAATTTTTACTTGTTAGGCATTTTATCATGGAACGCTTTAAGCCAATGCGGAATGATTATGAAACAGTAGATAGTCACTACTGTACTGTAACTCCCATGTACCCATCAAACTCACCAGATTTGGATGGCAAAGTTAATGAAGTCTTGGGAAGAGTAAGAAATGTGGAAGAAATTCTGGTAAAGTTGAACAAAGAACTGGCATCAAAACCTTCCGTCCCTCCCAAACCTAAGCCAGATAGAAGGTGCAGCGCTTCTGACGTCATCTTAGGTGAGTAAATCTGGGTCTTTTTCCCACAATAGCAATAACAATAAAGCCAGATATAAATTTGGGATTTCCAATTATTTAAAAAGTTAATCTGTGGTTGATATCAGGGTTTTAAAAAGTGCTCAATAACGAAGAGTTAATGCAAAATCACAGTAGAATACTGTAGTAATCTACTGTGGTATTTTAAAAGTTAAATAAAAATTTGAAAAAAAAGTGCAATTGGGAGGAGATAACAATTGATTTAAACCTCATAATAACAAAAAATTACAGTCTATATGTTATGAAAAGATTATTGTATTTTGAACATTTCGGCCTTCAACTGATGTCACTTTTAAAGTTAAAAACTACAGAAAGTTGTTTGTACGCCATTCAGTGTATGACTAAAAACGCTTTAATTTTTCGTTTTTAGTCATAGACTACCATGACGCGATGGTAAGTAGTGCAGTTTTCAACATTGAAAGTGGTATCTTTTGAATGTTGAAACATTCGAAATACATTTCTTTCGATACTCCACGTTCTAACAACTGAGCTATCTCCGTTTTTTTCTATATGATTATGGCTGTAATTTTTATTGTTGAATGAAACTTGGCGCCTAAATTCCTTTTATAGATTCGTATGAGCACTATCTGATTTTCTTAAAAACAATGCATGAATAGAACCTGTTTAGAGAAGTTTTTTCTGAATCGATTTTATTGACATCATCAAATGACATTATTCAACTCTGACAATAAATATTTACTTACCAGGAGCTAACTCAGGACCCGGCCTAAGCGCTGTTTCGTCTTCAGACCCACCGCCTAGACCCCCTCGTGTTCCTGCTCTGCAGAAAACGCGCGGAAAGAAGCTTTTGCGTAAGATGGACTGCGATTATCTACAGGCCCAGTTGTTTAATGTCCGCTCATTCCTGGACTCGATGATTGATGACGACTTTGATGAGAAGCTCGAACAAATGGAAACCTTGGATAGGGTCATCAAAGCTCTTGCGTTTACCTAATGCAAGTAAAACTCCTGAATTTTTTTCGTTGCCAACAATAGACCAAAACAATTTAGTGATTTGTAATTGATTATACTGTTCAAGTGTGCAACTACAGTATTTCGGTACATTTTAGAGAAAAAAAATTCGGTGAAATGAAAAAAATGTTCTTCTATAGCAAAGGTTCCGAACCTGTGGTATGCGTACCCCTGGTGGTACGTGCAAGCTTTTCAAGTGGTACGCGAAATGTTCGCCATAGATGTAAAAAATATTTGCTTTCACAGAATTCCCTCACAAATTGTTTTATTTCTCAACTGTAATACATTACCAGTAAATAAAGCTACATATGTGTAACAAAAATTGCCATTAGCGTGATGTTCAATTGAATTTCTTGATATCGAATTGGATTTCGATGTTTGCTTCAGATTTGACGCTCACCAACATTGCTTATTACGTAGCAGAGGTGTTTTCAAATACAAAATTTTGGAGAACTTTCTAGTTGATTTGACTTTGTGACGCAATAATCAAGTTTTTTTAAGTCGCAGAGTTATCTTGCAATAGTCTTAGTTTCAAGAGCTGGACAGCGCTATTTCGAGCTTAGAATTTGCCAGAACTATTTTGAACTTTTTTGAACCCCATGCTTTGTATGTAAATAGCGTTGCTGAGGTTTATAATTATTTTAGGTTATGTCGTTCTAGTTTCAACAGGCTACTGTTTATCGAGTTATTATTGTTGGAAGTACTCAGCGTGCTACTGAGTTACGTTAAGAATAATTGAGACTGAGATTTCCGTCAATAGTTGAGCGAATATATTGTGAGTTTAGTGAGATTATTTGTGTTTCTGATATCAGTGGATAGTGGCAGAGAATACTGTAGTGAATATTTTAGTGGAAGTATGTTCGCACTATGGTTTGATCCACAAGTCTGAGTTAAAGTTATTTGTGAACCGAGATTTTCGGAATACATTTGAGTTATTTTGTTCACGCCTTTGAAGAGTGAACGCCTCTGAGAGTTGACACAGGAACAAAAGAATTCTACAAGTCATCAACAGAGATTGTCAAACAAACTTCCCGCAACTTTTGCGGATCCTAGTAAGGGGGCAAGATATCAACCAACGTGACAATGTGTAGTAGCGAAAAAGTCTTCTTCGTAGTGAATAAGTTCAATTCTTTTCCTGTAGTCTATGTAAAACTTTTTTACTCAAAGTTTTCTTCTTAGGCAAAATTTTTAGTTAGGATTTGGTAAAATATTTTTTCTATGTAAGGAAAGTCTGCTACCGTTTTTAAATACCCGGAAAGTTAGCTAAATGATTTTTAACAATGTTTCATCCATTAAAAAGCAACATTTGGTTTTATTTCGGTTTATAAATTTATGGTGTTAAGTCAAGATGCCCAAACGACAGTGTAGCGATCAATATATTAATCTTGGTTTTATTGAATTGAAGAAAAACGGAGAATCTGTCCCACGGTGTGTGGTGTGTATGAAGACATTATCAAATGCATCAATAAAGCTAAGTCGTCTACAACGCCATATCCAAACTAATCATCCAGAAAAGAAGGTTGGCGATTTCAATTATTTTAAACGACTTGGAGAAAATGCGAAAAAGCAACAACTGTGATGGGGAAGCAATATCAATAATCTGTAGGGTTGTCCATGTATATGTTCTTTGTTTTTTTGTTTTTTTTTGCTTTTTGCATATCGTTTAATTGCTTCTTCGTTTACTTTTTTTATATCGGTATTGTTATTGTGTGTGTTAATCTTTTAGTACAGATTCTATTTATGCCATTAATTCTGATCAAACGCTATTCAAAGGTAGGTGGTACACAGAATAAGTCCATAAGTGGTTTACAACAAGAAAAAGGTTGGAAACCCCTGATCTATAGAGGTCTGAGAGTAGAAACGGACGAACTGTCAAAACGCCAATAAAACCTGATGATAACGTGGTCAATATATAAAATAAATTCCAAGTTCAAAAACCGTATCAGCCTCGCACACTTCATCTACAGTAAAAGTGCAGCAAATATATTTTACCTTAATTCACTTAAAAAGCTTCTTCAGAGCTTAATCAAATACAATGCTTATCTATTTCAATAAGCACTGAGAAGACTTTTTGGGTAAATTATATTTAGTGCGCTTTTAGATCTAGTGTACCAGGCTGATAAGGTTTCCATTTATAAAGATTATAATCTTAACTGGGTTTTACTGGATATTCTTAAAGCTCGTTTTAGATTAATGTCCGGAAAAATCACTGCTATTTCTAAATTGTCAATTTCCAAGCTGGGTTTGAAAATCCGGTCTGTTTCAGTCATAAAACTATTGAGCAAATTGCAAGTGTTAGTAACTTTGCCAGCGTAGTATTTAACGGATTGCTGCGCAATTTTCTCAAAGAAAGACTAGTAACAGGCAAAATCAGTAAAACTAGCACAAGTAATGCAATATCATTAACTCAACTAACTCTATGACTACCAGTAAAATAACTTTATTCAGAAGCGTAGACAGAGGGGGAGGGGGCTATTATAATAGCGGGGGGAGGGCTGCCGACCAAAATGCAGCATAAGGAAAATACCACGTTTTTAGCATTTCTGAGACTGTCTTTTGCCCGGGAATAGACAAAAAAAATTTAAAGCATATTGAAGTGTCAATGGCGGAACAGCAAAACTCATAAATCAGAAAAAAACTTTGAAAAATGGCCAAAAAATTGTTATTTAAATTTGATCGCTTATGGAAAATGCTTAACATAGGTTTTATCAAATGGCGGGGTATTCAGTACTCGTTTAGTACCAATCGCTTCTCTCAAACTTCCTTCCATTAGCCTCCCTAATCGTGTTTTTCTTTATGTAAAATAATACATTACTCTTTAAGAGTTTTATTGCGCTACCGATATAGGATTTTTTGATTTATCAAGTTTGTAAATAAGAGACCTGAAATTCTGGCAATAGCTACCTCCTCATATCCCATTTATACAACTAGAATAATCATGCTTTTGCACTGCTAATTTCTGTGCCACGTTTTAATAGCATTAATTTTTATTAAAATATGCCTAAAATTAGTTATTTTTGCCAAAAAATACAAAATTTTTAAGAGCTTGGGGCTCCACCCTCAGACCCCCATAACAGCCCCCCTATATTGCAAATTTCTGGCTACGCGCCTAACTCTATTGGTGATAATGAAACCGCAAAGACATTATCTAAAGCTTATGCAAAGAAGCTCACAAACGTAGAATGTCAGATTGTCTGGCAAAAAAACTATATTTTCAAAGCCAACTGCAAAGGTGAAGATCGCAAAACTTGGATCTTGCTTTGTTTTCTTTTGCCTGGTAAAGAAACAAAACAATGTTCTAAAACATTAGAAGACAACGGTTATATTACGCATGATCCAAAATTCATTGCTCGACAATTTGGTGATTATTTCAGTACTACAGCTTCAAAAATTGTCAAAGGTAATCCCAATGCAACCTCAATAGACTCGTTCAAACGATTTCATGGTATAATTTTTATGCTAGTACAATTTTAATGTTTCCAAAGAACTTTACGTATTATGTAAGTTCTAAATCATTCTCAAAGTGAATTTCTGCTGTCTTTGGTTATTTGCAAATTGAATAGTGCAGAATTTTTTTTTACGTTTCAATCTTTTGACAAGAGCCAAACTACCGGTTTACGTCATTAAGTTACTATTGTGAATACAAATGATTAAACTCTGATGAAAGAATGAGCATAATTAAGTCATAAACAGTATGACATATTATCACATCATATTTTCAATTGTTCCTGGGCATACAAGCCATTTGTATCTCCTACAAACGATTTTGTATACTGCGTGTTTTGGAGGAAAAAAGATTGCGAGGTGAACAATAGAAGAGGTTTGAGAATTAGACAAAGGCAGCAATGTGACATCACAATGGCATTGTTGAACTAAGAAAAAGTTGGTAAGATTACCCACAGGATTAATCTTAGCCAAGGCAACTGGTTTAAGTTGAGATATGGTAGCATTGAAAAGAAAAATCGATGCAAACTGTATAAAATATTGTTCCGGTTGCAAAGTTTGAAACAAAGCAAAATTATGAATAAGTCTGAGTTGAAATGGACTGCAGCAGAGGAGGCAAATCTACCAGAACACCCTACAAGAATACAGTTGAACTTGTGGAGGGATGCCAAATCAGAGGCAAGCGCTGTTTTTTCTAGTTTTTTTAGTATGTCGTGAAGCTTTGTAGCCCTAATTGATAGGGAGTCCAGTATGTATATATTAGTCAACAGGGTAGTTAACGGCCGCATCTCCACAACGTGATGCGGGCCTTTACAAGCTACTTTCGATGGTGCGCGCAGACGAGGGGGTGGGGGTATTGAAATTAAAGTTACGATATTTCAGTTTAAAAAATGTCTCGATTGACCGGCGTACTGAGCAAAGTGCTGCAACTCAAGGTTATAATACAGCAAGCAAAGCTTTTGTTCGCAGGGCTATTTTTGTGATTTTTCGGGAAAACTAGTCAATTAAACGCCTTTTGTATCATATTTTGCAGTTTTTACAGTCATTTTAAAGAACTAAACTGCTAAGGTTTGAAAGCCGGTTCAAATCTTTAATCAAATTTTTCAGTATACTCACTGTATTACGCGGAAACGTGGAACGAGTTGGCGGGACTAGTCTTCTCGCCACTGCTTCTGCCGGCAACACAGCTTCTGTTAAAGACAATCCCAGTGGTGGTGAGCCGTTGCAACGCTGTGTCCGATTTGACCGGTCCAAACTTTGAACCGCAGACTTTCCACACAAGAGACGAACGCGTAACCGGTTAACCAACTAGCAGTTTTGGAAACCAGTAAAGAATTAACACGTTTAATTAATCGCCTGCTCGTTTTGGTTATATTTTGTGTTTCCTTGTTGCGCCCGTGGGGGGGCGTCACGTTACGAGAATGCATTTAGACGTTGCCTTGCGCCTCCTAAATAGGCCAAATTAAAGCGACGCTCAAAGCATATCATCATATCTAAAAACAAAATGTTTAAGTACTTTTATCACGAAAAAGATATGTGAGTGTTGATATACTATTGCCTATTAGAGTTTTTTTTTTTTCGTCCACTATTCCAGCTCAATTCTCGGTACCAGATTATAGTTGAGTCATATCAAGAAAGGACCACATTACGAAAGAATTGTGCCAATTTAAGAGTTTGTACATCATCATAAAGACCATTGAAAGTATATCATGGTTTTCGCTTTTTTTTAGTAATTTAGAACTTTAGGGGTGCTTGATTAAGCATTAAATGACACCACAACGGCGAACCAAGCGGCCTGAAAAATGAAGATGTAGAAACGTTCTAGAAGGAAATTTTTATTAACCGTCAATGATTGATATACTTAATTTTTATTTGAAGGCGTATATCAATGATTGATATGAACTTAATTTTACTTAAGGGCATGAATCAATTTTTTTCTTGCGTAACAGTCGTCAGTACGCTTCAAGGAGGTTTATATGAGGCTGCCCCACGCTCTACACACAAACATCGCTTGTTTTCTAAAAGCCGAGCAGCATCGACTAGGACTCTCGCCTGCCATCAAGCGCCTGAGAAAGTAAGTGCTTTCTTGATTGTCTTAAAAGATTTAAGAGTTCAACATGTATATATATTTTTTCACAATAAAAACAAAAAATCATCCCAAGACAAAACAAAATAAAATAAAAAAAATTCATCTGAAAAATCATGCAGTTACATGAATTGCTGACGAAAGCTGCAAGAAGACCCTTTGGGCGGAAAGTCTAGCAGCCACCTACTAGTTAGCATGGTTTGAATTTTTTTAGCATAAAACAGTGTTATATAGCAAAATATAGGAAAACTAAATCGAAACTAAAAAAAAACACCTTTGTCTTAAAGCATGCATTTTGACCAGCTGCTTTCCAGACACCCAGAGAAACTGGCGGATATCAGTCTCCATGCTAACCACAACCTGCCAGTTCACCTGCAGGACGTGGAAAGGTACAATCCTGAACTGATGAGCCACGTCACCACCGAGGTACACTGCAGCCTACCAACCACAGAAGGTAAACCTTACGTTACACGTTCAGCATAATTTGGCTAGAAGCTCTTTTCTTCTGCTATATAAACGGAGATGCCTAAAGGCTGAAGGTACTGCAACCCCTTGAATTTTCATCTGTATTCCAATTCTTTTCGAAATTTTAACTAAATTTCTAAATATTCTCTGCAGTTAGCCCTCCACCCCAACTCTAAAACTTCAAAGGCTATCTCTACCTATAATTTTGCGATTTGCTTTTATGGAACTTTGTTGTGAGCTTGTATTTTTTAAGTTTTCAAAATCAAATTAAATGTTGCATGAAAGGCAACATTTTACAAATAGTTCCATATAATTTTTTTTACCACGAGATCGGGCGTGAATTAAGGAGCAAATCCTACCCTAAACATGTCACTTAGGAAATTTCGCCTATATCGAATTTTTTGAATATCCTGTGCTGAGCAAAAAAACGCGATATTTGATAAAAATCGCAATAAAAATTAATTGTAAACGCTTGGTAGCGCTGTAGTGCAATACAGTATACCAGTACTGAGTTTTATATGATGATGGTACAATGTCGCGAAGCCACTGACAGTCTTTATCAGCAGAAGAAAGTTTTTATGCGCAAACAAATCGGTCATAAACTCTTAAGTTGAGAGTGCTTCGATCGCCTTTGCCAATGCCATGTTTTCATGATGTGCATAAAAAACAACTCTGCTTCGGCTCAGGTTCGATTCCCGGTGGAGTTGAACCAAGGACTGTCAAAATTGGTATTCACAGCTTCCCTGCTTGACTTCAGCGTTAAAAGCTTCCAACGTTTATGGTAGATAGGTGGGCAAGTGGTAGCTTGACTTGAAAGCCGAAAACTCTTCGCTGTCTTCCGGCTAAGGCAACTTGGAGAGTGAAGATGTAATTGAATTAACAATTCTTTTTTTTTTTCCTTTTGTTGTTTTGCTTCGTTTCTTGGTTACGCGGAAACAAAATTTTATTTTCAATCATTGTTGCAAATAATTATTTTTCTTTTGTGACTGGTCAATTCAAGGCTAGCTAAGCCTGAGTTGTAAGTCGTGCTAGGTTCGGCCTTAAGATTGACAAAATGTCGAGCTTAATTCGACCTTGATCTTGATATTCGAACTTGTCTTGTGCTTTAGCTTTTAGTTGCTATAAAAGCGTCCTTAAAATAATATTACATTTGAAAAGTTGATTCGTGGTATAGAACTTAAGAATAGCTTTAATTAAAATGTTTATTCCTAGAAGCAACTTTTTGTCTGACACTAGTCAAGAAGAATCATCAGAATGGAAAGCGCTGGAAAAAGAGCGGCTGTTCGAAGGAAAAAGCTGAGCCGTGATTGGTCGAAAAAAAATGAAAGATCTTTATTAGTGTACAATTTTTAGACTATACATAAGTTCTTTTTCTCGGCAGAGGGTGGGGATGGAAGTTTTGATGAAACTGGCTTTTGATGACGAGTCTGAGCGTTATTCCATAAAAAAAAAGAGCGGAAAGGTAGAAAGAAACTAACTCCTCCCTCCGCCGACAAAAAAAATTCGTATATAGTTTAAACATGGTACACTAAAGGTGGATTTACACAGTATCCGTTTTCGTCCGTTTTTTTACGTTTTTGCTTCTCCGTGAAAAAGTATGTAATTTTTTATCCGCATTTTTAAACGTCTATATCCGCACTAAGCAGACAGTCACATACTGGACAAAAGTTTTTCGAAAAAAAATTTTTGCAAAGGGGTACAGCTCTATTTTGAAATATCGCTCTTATCGTTCATACACAAAATTTTTATCTGTATATAACAGTATACTTAGTGCGGATATGGACTTATAAAAATGCGGATGAAAAAGCGCATACTTTTTCAAGGAGAAGCAAAAACGGACGAAAAACGGATAGGCCTACTGTGTAAATTCACTTTAATGAAGATCTCTCATTCTTTTGTTTTTTTCCAGACAAGCACTGCTCGGCTTTTTCCTATAAACAGCATCACCTTTCCTGAGCTCTCCAACCTGGCCGATGTTTCTTGACAAGTGTCAGACGAAAAGCTGATGCTTCGAAGAATGACATTTTAATTAAAGCAATATCACAACACTAAAAGGCGACTTCGTTCATGAATCGATACGATTATTACAACACAATATGTCACAATGGATCAACTGTACGTAGTTTTATTTTAATGACAGACGAGGAATAACCGAACACACTTTTCTGACCTAACTTAACTTTCGGGCCTGGTTTTAGCTTCGAATCACTTTTCGGGTGCGGGCCGGATTTGGGCCTGACAGTTATTGTCGGCCGTGTACAATTCTGCAATGTACAACTCTGCAGCTTATGAGCTAAGCAACTCCCTGCAATACCATGGGGACGATTTTTTCAATTGACAACCTTTTTTCGATTGTACTTATTTTTTTGTTTTTAAAAGATTGCCGCAGCATTCCTTTTTCTCAGTGTGTCCAAAGTCTGGTCCGCTATGAAACTCTATCCAACATAGAGCCAATCTTCATCTTTTTTTCCGTCCGAGGTCACTTAACAAATACGCAACCGAATCAGCCCAAAAACGCTATTTCGAGATCTTTAATTATTTTGACGGTTACAAATCCTCCTAAAATAGGCCAAAGACGTTTTTCTAGTCTTCATCTTTTCACTGAGTTCATTCAAACAATGGCCAGTGGTATTAGTTTGATATCTTAGCCACGTTCGTGAATTATCTTATCATTCAGCACTCTTTCAAAAAAGTTTGGACACCTTTGCTTAACGTGCTTCCATGCAAACTAGTAAACTGGATTTAACTTACGTATGTCTTTTTTATTCACAGCAATCAACGAAGAGAGGAAGTTCGAGGAGGAGTCAAATGATAAAGCGTGGAAGTACGGAGTCGTGCTGGAGGATTACCTTGGGTTTAACTTGAACAAAATGATCGAGCACAAAAGCGATGCCAGTCAGCTCGAACACAATCAAACGTCTGATGACGTCATTTCGGCCACCGCTAGCGAAGACGGAAATGACGCTACTGATGATGATGACACTGATGACGATGACTCCAACGATGCAGATTGACCTTCTTCAGAGCTTCCCTGTTTTCCAACAAAAGGAATGCAAAAAATGATTTGGATAAACACTGCATAGTACCTGTAGATTTGTGAAACACTGCTGACGTAATTAATCATAATTTAAAAGAAGAATATACCTTGTAGACAATTGAACTTTTTAACTCGAAATGATGCACTTCCACTACTGCGCGCAAAAGAAAATAGGTTACGTCTTCATTAATCTTCAAATCAAAAGATAAATAAAGCGATATTGCAATCGCAATAAAGCGCAACTTTGTCCAATTTTTATAAAAAATTTTCGTTTTTGCTGTGGTGCTATTTAAATTTCGCAGGAACTAGATCGGTTACCGGTTCTTAAGTTAACCAGATCGGTAACTGGTTCTCTAAACTTAACAACCGGTAGGTTTGAGTCAAAAGTACAGGATATTAATGGAAGCAATTTTTAACAATCGGTTCTCGAAAGTTAGCAAACGGTTTGCACAAACCTATGCAATCTGCCAAAAGTACCAATGGGTTTATATTTTTGCAATTCGTTCCATGTCATTGCAATGCATCTTTTCTTAAAAGGGGAAGAGAGGGTTACATTTTCAATTCCACTTTCCAGTACTTCAACCGAATTTTTCCGCCACGATGGCGTGTGGATCAGCACATTACTGTTGTTATTGTGGATTGGGCGATTCCACAAACTGAAATGCAAGTGTTAGTCGTGATTGTACTGTAATCAACTAATTACATCTTTTTTATTTGTAGAATTTTCTTGGCAAAGAGACAATAGCGAAGAGACCTTTCTTCGAGTCAAGCTGCCACTTACCCATCAGTCTACCACACCCAGTGGAGACTTCATGCATTCCTTTTTTTTTCTGAACGCCAAGCAGGAAAGCTATGAATACCAATTTTTAGTCTTTGGTTTGGCACAGCGGCGTAGGCCAAAATTTTAAAAGGAGGGGCATTGGTGGAAGGTTGTAACACAGGTGTGAGATATAGGCGTAGCCAGGGGGCCCTGCCCCCCTCCCCCCAATTGCAATGCCAGGAATCATAAATTTGTGACTAAAACAGCTATTCTTTATTCAGTTTCTTTTTCTTGGTTTGTTTTCACCTCGACTCCAGACCGTGAGGATTTTTTTTTGTGTTCACCTTTTTTTCGGGATAAATTCAGCTCTTCAGTCCGTGAAGACATGTTTTTTTATTTTAGTTTTCACTATGTAAGTTGTAATTTGGGCCCTTCCCCCCCAATCCTAAATTGGTCTCCAACTAGATTTCGTCCTCCCCCCTCCCCCAATCAAAATTCCTAAATCGGACTGTGAAGAGTTGTTTTTTTCTTGGTCTTAATCTATGGGACTTGTTGTTTGGCCCCCTCCCCCCCAATCAAAAATCCTGGCTACGCCTATGGTCGGAGGTCTGGGTGCGGAGCCCCAAGCGCCGAAGGCAAGATTTTTACGTTTTTTTTTTTTTTTACAAAAATACAGTAACTCAATTTTACGGCTATTTTTGGTAAATTTTGATTTAAAAGACATGTCTTTATAGCAGCGCAAAAGTGTACAAAATAAGCATAAAATCAATTGCAGCACGCTAAACTGTTATTGGCATTTGCAGGAAAACATCTGAAATATAACGCTCCCCAGCAGGTATTTGAGATCCCTTTCATACATGAAAAGCCGTTTTCGAAATTGTCATAACCCAGATGAGAGAACTAGGGTAATGCACTAGGCTTACTAAAACGTTTTGCGTTTTCGCTATCAAACTTTTTCTGCTTCTGTTTGTATTAGGGCCCGAATGAAAATGGTGTGGCACAATTTCCTTACCATTTAAAACGTTGTTCTGTATAAAAACAGAACTACCTGTATGTCTTTTTTGTAACAGTATAAGAATGGGGATCTTGATTTAAAACATTTAAGACAGAAAACTAGTGGCATGGGCAAACAAAAACTGAAATCTGCACTATCTCTACCCTCATGCTGATTAATATGATGCTGAAATGCCAGGTACAGCGAAAGCCTTTTCCGTGTGTATGCTTCATTTCAATCCAACAACGTTGATTTTGACGTTTTTTTACACATATATTGCTTTGTGCCTTGGCCCAAAGGGGGCCATGGCACAACCCCCCCCCCATCTACGCTACTATTTTGACCCGACCGTGAATCGATATCGAATCTACCGTTTCAGTAGCAGGCGCTTTATCGGCTTAGTCACTGATCGATTAAGGAATGACTATAGTTTTTAAGTGTTTGGTCCTTTCCAAAAGGTCGGTTTCCTTGGTTGTACGTTAATGAAAGGTTGGGACCATCTCTGGTCTTAATTCTCAATTGTTAGATGGCACGTGTCAATTTCCATTTCGATACATCGTGTTTTTCATCAATTATGAGAGGCCTTTTTTCAAGGGTCCTTCGAAACGAACACGTGTCGTTTGTCATGAGAAACTAACACGCAAAGTAAAATTAATGCATAACGGATGTCATAAAACTCCAAGCTATTTGCTTGTTCTATTTTTGTTCAATTTTATACTGTTTGCAAATTTTATATTATTATTTTAAAATCATTAATTATTTTTGTGTAATTTTAATATTAGGTTGATTTTAATAGTCAACAACGAATTCGCAATATCTAGTCTTAACAATTACCAAAAAAATATCGAAACCACGATACGGTAGAAATAAAGTTTATAAAATAAAAAATAAAAAAAATGATTTGAAAAACTTTCAACATACAAACATGAGGTCTATAGCTGAAAAAGTGAGAAACATTGACGTGCATTTTTGATTTAAAATATTAGGCGCGCAAAAAGACGTTCCAGGTAGTTGAAGTAATGCGCTCGTGACTTGTTTTTTCAAAAACCGAAGGTTTGGAGTTTCATTTTGGAGCTATAGTCTTTAGTTTCGGTTTGCCTATGACTCTCCATCCAGGTACAATGAAACGCAAAAGGTCCTCTCCAACATACTGCATGGTTCGGTGTAGCATAATTTTCCAAGCTCTATCAGTGACTACAAGAAGTTTTTGTCTTCATTTTGCTCTGAATAAAGCTGCAAATTTTTTAAATTTGTAGTTTGCGCTATGGTATAGACCAGCTTAAATTATGCGTTGTTCCAAATCAAAGCAAATAGATTAAATATTAAGATATAAAGGCCGTATGCTTTTTTATTTGATAAAAAATACTCCTTCGCAGAGCTGATTAAAATTATGTTGTTTTTTTAAATCAAATAAATCGCAATTTTTGTATTCAAATTGGATTTGCTGTTAATTTTTATTGGTTGATTTAAATCATTTGGTTTAAACCAAACAACCCTGCTCCTTCGTACTCCAACTCAGAAAATGGTGAGACCACGGACTAGTAAGGAGATTAGTCAATAGAAAGAGTAGGTAATGTGATTACATATTAGTCTTCAAGTTGAGCAACCACCTGCACTCCTCACAACACAAAGGCTTCACGTATTCTTTTTTCTTGCTGCACGTCAAGCAGGGAAGACGTAAATACCGCTATCAGTTTTTTATAGTCCTAAAGAATACCAAAGAAGCACTATCATGCGCGTTAAACAGGCATTCAAGTCACCAAAATGTTAGGATAAGCCTAAAAGATATTCTCACCTAATTTGAACTTTTTATGTCTTCTCGTTTTCAAGATATTACAGTTAAATTAGCAGTTTCCCTCTCACATCAGTGTTGTCATTTTGTCAGCATTGTGACAAAAAATTAATTTTTGGAAAGTAAGCTTACCGGTACATTTATTGGAAAGCAGCTAATTTTACAGTTCTAAAATTTTATTTTAATATGAAATAACTCTGAAACAAAAGAAATTATTGAGAATCAGATACATGCAGTAACTTTTTGAAATTTTGTTTCTAGCTGGCATCCCTGTCAAAACTCTAAGGGGAAAAAGCCTTTCTTAGGGGAAATCTAATCTGTTATACCTCAAGAACGGAAACTCGTAGAAAGCTCAAATTTGGTAAAGTTAGTCTTCACATTTGCCACATTTTTTTGAGAGAAAATCAATCAAAATTTTCGACCTGAATGGTCTTTTATCTTTGACATACGGAGGTACGCGAAAATTTCAGAAATTGCTCCGAAAAACAACAACAGTTATGAAAGAATTTCGCTTAAAACAGTTCAGTGCAACCGCCCATTTCACGCAATACAAAAGCAAGAAATGAAACAAACAATCAATTAACAAAAGCAAGGTCTATCTAAATAAAAATACTCTACAAAATTACACAGCATGCTCTCATACGATATATTTTGTAATAATATTACATCTTCATGCACAGTCAGGGTTGTAAATCGGGCCGGGCTTTTCGGGTCAGGTTCGAGCCGGGTTCGGGCCTAAAGTTGACAAAAATTTTGGGCTTAATTAGGGCCTGAGACGTACTTTTTGTCTGAGGTGCACAAAAATATAATCACATTAACTTGTCAATGTTGCTAAATTTTTCAGACCTAACTTAACTTTCGGGTTTTTTCGTGTACGATTTGTCCTTTAAATTAGTTTTCGGGCTCGGGCTGGGTTCGGGCTTATAATTTCGGGTTCGTTCCTTTTCGCTTTTCGAAAAGGGAAGGGAAGGAACTTTTCGCTCTTCGAGTCAAGGTGCCACCTGTCTACCACATACAGTGAAGGTTTCATGCTGTCTCTTTTCATTGCTGAACGTCCAGCAATGTTTTTTTTCTTTTCATCTCTTTTCATTGCAGGAAAGTTTTCATTTCATTTTTAACTCTTTTCATTTTTTCATTGTCTCTTTTCATTCAGGAAAGCTGTGAATACCAATTTTTATAGTCTTTGGTTTGAATCGATTGGAATTGAACCCGAGTCTGCCGTTTCAGTGGCAGGCGCTCTATCCACTCTACCACTGATCGGAAAGCATTAGTCAAAACCCATGGTAACTTTTGCTGGATCTCCTGTTGGTACCCTATTGTCAAATCATTGTCTGAATAGATTTCTTTTTTGAAGTAGGTTTTGTTACCACTTGCATTTCCAGGTTTGAACTTCAAGCGCATAGAAATAACAGACATTCAAACTGAAGACTGGTTTTGATATAAAATTCAAAAAATCGAATGCAATCTCATAAAATGGCTACTAACTACTGCGGGCTTGATTGGGTTGAATGGACACCATAGAAAGAAAGTTTGACCCTCTTGATCCAACTTAACCATTCTATTACTTTAACGAATTGCTTGAAAAATAGAACCACAAAGTATATTAGACCGAATCGGGCCCCCAGAATTTAGTATTACCGCAAGAACTATCTCTTTGTTTTGCCAAAGAGCAATGTAATCTCATATATAGGTCCAGTGCAAAGAGCAACAGAAGCTTGACGATCGTGAAGAGGCAGGTTAACCGTGCAAACATAGGTTAGTAATCACTGCTCTGATCAGTCGATATGCTAGTAGGTCGAGTGCTGACGGTGGTTGTGCAGCAGCAGCTTAACTTGAACAAACCGCGCTGCATAGCCGCTTGCAGCCCCGGCATGAAGCACACCAGCAGAATTGGCGAGATGCAGCAGTAAAGTAACGTGGACATGAAACTTGCAACGACCACCCAAAACGGGAGGACGTATTCAGAACTGGCCACATCCACCACAATCATCGCCATAATGGGCATCGTGAGGATGATAAAGAAAAGTGAGGTGAGAAAAAGGAGTTTGATGTTGCTGTTGAGAGGCAGTAATGAGCAGAATCGTTTTCCAGGAGACTTAGTCTTGCCCTGTAAAAAAAACAACAGAGAGCTTTGACATCATAATATGCTAACGTGCTAGTATCTAAACAGAACTATGGTGGTTAAGTAATCTAAATCTAAAGTGTCCAGCGTCCATTTTTACAAAATTCTCTTCATATATTCTCTCTGATCAGTCGATATGCTCGTATTTTTTTTCTCATAATCTTAATTTAAATACTAATTTGACGATTCGACGCAGTCGTTTCTGCGGCGTTAACCAGCAACTCAAAGGTTATTCAAACAATATCATTACGGATAATTTTTGTTACACCACTAAAATTAATACTGCATAGTGCATATGCAATAAATATGAAAAATTGAACTTCATTTGTAAATTACGCTCAAACGTGTAACGAGTTGTCAGCGTCCAATTTGACGCCATTGTGCGTCAGGCCAACAGCGCTCTTCATAAAGAAATGCCGCAGCGGTCAACCTTTTTACATGAGGCTTTGCAATGGTGTTCATGAAAAAAATCAAAACCATTTCGTCATAAAAGATATCACGGTTGTTATGAATACTTTTGTACGGTAATACTATTCCTGATACAAACTTCTGTGATGTAACAGCCAATATTTATGACGAAATCATGTTGAAAATTTTCATCAACACCATTGCAAAACCTCATGTAAAAAGGTTGGGTGATATTCCGGTGGTAAAACTATGGTGAATCTAACCGACGCGGGAATTAAACCCCTTACTGAGTATTCGAGAACCAAGTTCGTCAACAGCTCAACCAACTAGCACTTTCTTAATGTTAAGTATCGTGCAGTACTTATAAACGCCAGTACTTTTATAATAGCTTTGTTGCAAAGTGAAATAAATCAGCGCAAAAGGAACTACAGCAACTGAAAACAATTTGAGTTATAAAAAGGACAAGAAGGGAAATCTGTCATATTGACATAAATCTTAAGTAATATCCTCGTGGCTATAATCTAACATGCAATTAAGCTACGTAATTAGCAGGACAGTTCGATACATAAAAGTGCAGCTAGTCTTGTTCTGAACCCAACCCAGTAATTTTTTTAATGTCTTTTGCAAGCCATTTGAGCATCGTATTTGTAGCACGACGCTGCCATCCATTTGAACACGCCTTTTAACTGTCGTTTCAAAGAGGTCTATAGAAAAACTTAAGTCGTACGTCATAACACTAAATAGCAGGTTACAGACATTACTAATAAAAGGAATTAAATTGATGTTTTACTAAAAGCATAGCAGTCAATTTATAACTTAAAATTTTTTGTGTAATGGAATTTCCACTTTAAGTAACGGGTTTGTGTTTAACAACAATGTCTACAGTGACACGAGTGTTTGAAAAATCACGTTTGTACCTACATTGCAATGATGTCGTCCTGATGACGTCATTTTTTCTCCGCTTGTGTTGCTCGACAAAGTCGCTATTTTTGTTTCTGCAACAAAACAGAATTTTTACGACTTTCAACATTTACAAAACTATCCATGACTCATTATTATGTCAACACAAAAAATATGAAATAACATTCGCAGTCGCGTTGCTCAAAAGCCCAAAGCTTCCCTCATTGAGCGTATATTTGTGCTCGGTTGAGGGCTGAAATCAACAACGTGCTACAGTTTAGGGTAAAAGTAACATCGTTAAACCAACTATATGGCCATGCCCCCCTCCAAAGAGGAAATGTGCCCACAAACGCTCTTCTACGAAACAGCAAGACAGATCGAGTGAACGTGCTTCAAGTAGCCTAACAGTACCGTGGTTGATGATAATTTAATTGCGATGTTTTGACGTTCGCAGGGCCACAGTTTTAAGGCTTAATCGTTTACGTGCTACCTGGTCTAAAGCCTACCAGCGCAGAAGCCTAGGGAAGAGCCACCAGAACAGCGACTCTTCCGGAGGTTTCTGCGCTGGTAGCCTTTGGGCCAGATAGCACTTAAAGGATTAAGTACCGTAGTTATTATTCTTGATAACACGTCCGTTTATTTAGTTCACAAGATGTGCCCTTTCCCCCTTCCAAACACACCACTCTGATACCGGGCCTATTGGTTAATCATTCATCTGTTAATTACTCCTAAGCAAATTTACACCACGTTTAATCATTTTTACGTCTTGAGCAATATTTACTAAACATTCATGATCGTCTGTACAAATTATCATAACAAATTTATTGGGCTGTAAGGTTATAAATATTTTGTAGGTATTATGTTAATCAAAAATGACGTTGTGGATGTGAATAAAATAGAGTGATTAACATTTTCATAACATCGTATTATTTAAAGGCGCAATGAGATTTAACGTCTTGCAGATTTATTTTTTTAAGATTTTGAAAAATTCCGCATTGCAATTTTCGCTAAATTTGAGCAATCTACGTGTGCAAAATATCACAGTAACTAAAATATGCCGAATCGTTTAAAATATACGTAAGTACTCCTGTTGCTTTTTTGTGGATAGAGGATGAGTATGAACCAATCAATAAAAACAGGGGATTTTTTCTTTTAAAGGTTTGTCAGAGACACTAAACTTTAGAAAAACTTCAAAAAATGTACAGTCAATTAAACAGATGCAGCCAGATAAAAGGACAATTTTGACAGCACGAAGAACGCAACGACACTTTGACAGTTCGGAAAGTGAACAGGAAACCAGCAACTTTTGACGATTAAACAAACGACCTGCCAAATGAGATAAAAAAATGCTTAACGTTGTTGTGGTAAATGAACAAATGCAATGTGCTTTATTCATGCACGCAAGAATAATTTCAAGAATAAGCTTAGAAGCAAATAATAACTAGAATGTGACATCGCAAGCGATATCCGGGGACTTCGCGAATGTATCTAACTTCACTTAAATAAAAAAACTTCGCAATTGTGTTAAGCGTGTTTATGGTTGTTGATAGTCAGATCTGAAATACTCTGCTTTCAAATTTCATGGTGTTCCATTAACTTAATCAGGTTTGCGGTTAACGGCTTTCAAAATTTAAATGTCAAGAAAAGGTATGTATAAAATGTCAATCAAAATTTTACAGCTCTGTTTAGTTAAGTTTTAATTTTTAAGGAGTTTGTTAAATTTTACTTAGCAGCGCAATTGTTAAAACTGCGGTTACAAACAAAACCCTCGTTAAAACAAATATTTTGACAGTAATCTTTTGCTCCGATTATAACAAAAAAACAACATCTTATTATGATTTTTGGAGCTCGTAACTTACATTATCTTGACAAGAAATTTGATACACTATCCTAAATATCAAATCTACACCCTCAACTAGACCACTTCTATTCTTTTTTAAGAAGAATTTTGTATCAACACAAGTACAAACAGTTCTACTGATTTTTCTTAAAATTTAAGAATTACTTTTTGATTCGTTAAAAATAGGACAAGGTCATGTCCTTTTTTTTTCTTCGTCTTCGAGAATACCTGAGACCTCGCGGAAAATTTCTGAAGACCTTTTTCTTCTTTCTTTTTTTTTTTTTTTTTTTTTTTTTTTTTTTTTTTTAGAAAATGCCTGAAATTTCGCGAAAGTTAGCGATTTTTTGTGCGAAGACCTTTTTCTTGCGCGTTGTGTCCTTGGTCCTTGGCCTTGAGCATTCCTGTTCTTGGCCTCGAGAGGGTCTCTCCTCGGAAAGTCGGTCTTTGGCCTTGGCCTCGGATTTTTTTGTGACCTTGGCCTTCGTATCGAGCCTTGTGTCATCGACTTCACTTCTGCTTAACAGTTTTTTGCTTAGTTTTGAAATAACATAGAGCGATCTTTAAATTTTAAAGACTTTTGAGGAAAAAATATTACTACATCAGCCAAACTTAGCTCTAACCACAGCCAAATAAATGCATGAATTTTACCGCCATTCCTATTCTGAGAACCCTATTTAACAGAGAGACCCAACGGCCAACATATTGGACATTGTACAATGTACAGTATATTGCATTACATCCATTATTCAGCACGAAAGCTTTCTGAATAAAATTGTTCAAAAACTTTGAAGAGCAAGTAGAAGATTTTTTCAACGTCACAAGTGACAGTTTAGTAAAAAAACTCGGCCAATCAGCTTAAATCTAACAAAGCCATTAAGCTCAAGCACTTCAACGTTCTAAATGTTTGAGTAATCCCATAAGTTAGACTATTCTACTTTTCCGTGATACCACTTCATTGCGAGAATTTATCCTATAATAGTTTTGGGGTCCATTTAAGTGCTAATTGTCCAACAGGACATAGCCAAGTTTGGCATGTTTTATCTTTCTCTTACATTAGCCTACCGATACTCTTCAAATTTTGATATGTCAAGCTGGAGTATCTTATAGTTTTAGGGTCCATTTAAGTGCTAATTGTCCAACATGGCATAGCCAATTTTGGCATGTTTTATCTTTCTCTTACATTAGCCTCCCGATACTCTTCAAATTTTGATATGTCAAGCTGGAGTATTTGGTAGTTAAAGAATTTAAAATTTTGAGGGGCCTGTAAGCTAATATTCAAAAAATTTAATGTAAAGAATCCAATTCCCGAAGGGATTTCTGTAATTCCGCTTGAAACTGCTTATTAAGAAAACTAAGATCCGGAATTTGAACGAACTTTTAATACATTTGCAACACATCAGGTGCAAATTGCAATATAATAGTTGTAGGTAAGTTGGGCGTTAAATTCCCATAACTACTTTTTACTGTATAATTAAAACACGATTGATTAGTAAAGTGCTAAAAGCTATAGGATATGAGTAAATTAACACAAAAATATTGCCAATCATTGCAAGCTATTCTTGCCTTCATGCCCGTCTACTAATGCGTCTTATCTGCTCGAACTTCAATTCGTTATGTGTCTTTGTTCAGATAAAAGCTAAAAATTATTGTCCATTTACAATCGTTTTGACAGATGAGGGTATCAAAATATCGGCACAGAGAAAAAGCTACCAGCTTAAAATGATCGATTTAGCAAATTCTCAGACAAGAATAACAATTGGGAAACAATAATGCTTACGTAAATTATACACCGAAAGTTTGGAATGCGATTTGCTTACAGGGCCACATGGCATTGTCTCCTCAATGTGGTCCACCAAATTTTGTTACCTTTAATCTTTGATTCATATTAACCTATCCAATAGATTTAATTTGTTTAGCTTTTGTAGGTAGGTGCAGGTGTCAACATTATTGGAGAATTATTATAGTATGGTATCCCCCATATTTTTCATACTATCTTTTTACCTATGTTGAAAATTTCATTTTCCTTTAAGCTTGGGTGGCTAAAAATTTTGAAAGACGTATTTGAAGAGGACTACCCAATTGTGGCCACTGAAATTAGTCATGACTTATTTTTCCTTTCTATTCTGAGTCTTTCTTATGCCTAGCTTTGATGGTTGAAAAGTTTGAATTTTTGAGAACCTAATTGAGGGACCATACTTTGGTATCCTCAAATTTTGTCATCTTATATTTTCTGTTATATATACCTATCCTAAAAATGACATGCGTCTAGCTTAAATGGATAAAAACTATTAATTTTGGCAGTTCCGTTCTGGGAGGACTTTTCCATTGTGGTACCCCAAAAGTTTTGTCAAATTTTATCTTTTCTTTACATTTGTTTACCCTAAAAATTTTATGTGTCTAGCTTGAACAATTAAAAAGTTTAAATTTTGGCGGCCTCGTTTGAGGGGGACCCCCTTATTTTCGTATCCCCAAATTTTTCGAAATTGTATTTTTTGTTCATATTTACCTATCTTGAAAATTTCATGTGTCTAGCTTACTGTATAAGGTTAAAAAGTTTAAATTTTGGATGGCCTTGTTTGAGGAAAACTCCCTCATTTTAGTATCCCTAAATTTTGTCAAATTTATTTTCCTTTATATCTACTTACCTTAAAAATTTCACTGACCTAGCTTTAAAGATAAAAAAAGTTTGAATTTTGGATGGCCTTTTCGGGGACCCCCATCGTGGCATCCCAAATTGCAGGCAGGCACCAGCACTTTTGGACATCTATAATTGTTCACAGTATGACCCATCAGCGTTTTATGGTTTAAAAGTAGATAGTGATAGAAGAAAAAAAAAGAAAAAGAAAAAAATTTTTTTTAAATTATCAAAGGCGGAATAAATAAATATAACCATGATAAAGTTCTAAGAAGTATGTTCAAAAACCACAAACCTTTTTTCATCAATATTGGTAGTTACCGAGATATACCGGTTTAAAATTGCCCACTTTTTGCCGATTTTCGGCCCCTAAAATTGCGATCACATTACTGGGAGCCCCCAAACTTGGTGCGCATACATCTTCCATCAACACCCAATTTGTGTTCAAATTTCAGCGATCCAAGATAAGCCATTGTGTAGTTGTAAGCGAATCAATAAATTTTCGAGACAAAAATGGTAGTTTTTTCTCTATTTTACGGTTCCTAAATTACGATCACGTGACCTAGATTCCTCAAAATCGGCATATATGACATTTTTGATTATTGTCATGTTATATCTAAAATTCAACTTTTTATGTTCAACCGTTTTTAGTTACAAGCAAATCAGTAAATTTCGCTGCTCATCTATAAAACTGGCCGATTAAAGACAAAGGTCCTACGCGCGAAGTCTCAATTAAAGCTCGAACCCTTACCGCTCAGCTTTCTTTTTGACAGGTCATTATCTGACGGCACGTCTACGGATTTCATGTTGGCAGGACGGTTAATTTCGTGGAGCACACTGACGTATTTTATCACGGTGGTGACGTTCATGTAGATGATTCCCAACGATTCCAACATCCAGATACAGACGGAGAGGAGGAGGAAGTCGTTTCTGTGCGGTTGATAAAACCGCGAACATTCTCGTAAAATATCTGGAAGAGTTTTAAAACAAACTTACTGTCAGCACAAAATAACGATACCGCTGTCAGTTTTGCTAAAATTGCAATTTTTTTACATCCCGAGCTTTCGCGTTTCATGTCATTTCACGTTTCATTTCATGTTTTTTACGTCCCGACCTTTCGCGTTTCGCGTTTCGCATTTCGCGTTTCATGTTTCGCGTTCATTTCGCGTTTCGCGTTTCATGTTCATGTAACGCTTTCGCGTTACCACTAAATTCTTCAGGTTCAAGATGGCGCAGCAAACCGTAACAACAAAATTTTTTCGGTGGTTTGCTGAACAAGACGTCATGAGTTCACGAAAGCTCGTGGAATTTACTTAAATAATGGTCATCTTACCAGATGTTAAATTAACATGGAATATTCTGTTTGACCTTATTTGAAATCGAACTGGAATTTTCTGCTTTGGACTGTAGCAGTTGTCTGTTGTACTTACTGTTAGTTTCTACTTGGCCAAATGAGCGAGTTACTTTCGGGTTTTGAATTTTTATGTAATTAGCTGCCTGCGTTCATTCATGTAACTTCGTGAAATACAGAGGTCGCTAAAAGTCACCTGACAGCAAATAAAAAAAAATTACTCAATCGTTTGCGTGCGAACTGGTCTAAAGGCTACCAGCGCGGAAGCCTAGGGAAGAGTCACCAGAACGGCGACTACTTAAAAACAAGCAATGCGAAAAAGGCTTTCCTAGGTTTCCGCGCTGGTAGCCTTTGGGTCAGATAGCACGCAAACGGTTAATTATTAAAAGCTCTGGCCAGCAAACGTTAAAAACATTACCACTAAATTATTATTGACATCATAGAACAAACTTAAGCTGCTGGGTTTTAATAGCCAAAATTTAGCATGCGAAGAGACGTCTTCTTTAGCTCAAGTGGTAGAACAGTGGTCCGGTAATCCAAAAGCTGCTGGCTCGATTCCTGCGGGAAGACAACTTTTTCGCATTGCTTGTTTTTAAGTAGTCGCCATTCTGGTGACTCTTCCCTAGGCTTCCGCGCTGGTAGCCTCTAGGCCAGATAGCATGCAAACGATTAAAAATTAAAAGTTCTGGCCAGCTAACGTCAAAAACATCACAACTAAATTATTTAAAAAATCACTGTCAGGTGACTTTTGGCCACCTATGATTAAGACATTTCAAGTGTCACAATTAATATTTAATGATCATAGTTTGGCTTCAAAAGTGAAACCTTTTTGACAAGGAAATAACCTTTTGAATTATTTTTCCATTATTGGATTTACATTCACTCTATAAAGTTTTAATTGAGATATACTGTATAAGTTTGGTATACTTACATCATTTTTTTGTCATCGAGTTGACTGTTCATGTGAACACCACGCATCGATTAGTTGTTTAAAATTCAAATCCATGCAATTTCGCTTAAAAAATCGATACACTCAACGACTCAAGGTGCTGCATTTTTCATGCCGATTACTGTTTTCTTTTTATTTTTTGTGTTAAAAAAAAAAAGTATAGAGGGAATATTATTTTCAATCAAGATATCATATTTTTTCTTGTCACGTTCTATTTTTCTCATCATGTTTAATTTTTTGCAAAAATTCACGGAGCAGAAACATGTCCACATAACGAATAATGTGCATTGTGTTCCCAGATTAGTATTTTCTGGTGAAAAGCAATTTGCAGTACTTTTAATGGAAAAAAATCTTAAGTATGGGGTTAACCGAACGTGCTATTACAGTGAAATAAAATCATTTTTTAGTTAAAAGCAAAACATTTCCGTTTTCAATCCTGATCCACGTTTTGGCATTACTCCATATTTTGCGTGTTGTAAAGGTTGCAAAATGCTTCATGCTAAATCACAGTATTTTGTCGTTTTTTTTTAATTTTGTATTTTTCAGCTTTATCATAGTTATTGCAAAAGTCAAAAAGTTACACTTATGTAACGAAGTTTTGCACAGTAAAAGTTACGACGTTAAAACTGACTGACAAAGTAAATCAAACTACATTGAATCACTAATAGTTTATAAATTAACCATCAGTGCCTCTAAATTCGTCGATAAACAATTTAACAGGCTGAAGGCGATTAACCGCATAGGATTTTAAAACGCAACCGTTCTGTGTGTTGATTTTTAATTAAAACACTTTGCATTCTTTTTTCATTTTTATTTTATTGCTGTATATCCTGTTTTTAATTTTTTCTTAACTTTTTAAATTTTTTAAATATTTTTAAATATTTTTTGCAATTAGTTGGTGTCTTCTTAAAAGGATATTTCGAAAGTTTGAAAATCAAACTTTAGTCAAGCAATAAATTAGGTGCTGTATATCAAATAAAATAAGTCGTTTGAAATTATTATTATTTTTTTTTGTTTTGGGTGTGAGCAAAAATTTTCGTTTGTTTTAATTATGTTGTAATACTCAAAGCGCGCTACGCCACAAACGAAGCGAAGAGCTCGATAAAGCTGGGTTAGAAAGGGAATCATAATTCATAAAAACACTTGTCAATTGAATAAAAGAAAACAAAGTAGTGGTCAATACAGAAAACCAGTACAGGTCTATATCTATAGCAGTTGGTGAGTGAATCCTTCAATCTCATGAAAAAGCAAATTCAAACAACGCATCGCAAAAGGAACCTTTACCAAGGCAGGTTTCAAAGAAGCTGGACTTAAAATTCCAAGTAATAGCCAAAAATCAAATCTTCAGTATACTCGCTATATTTTGCCAAAAGCGTGTAACGAGGTTGCTAGGTCCATCACTGCGTCATTGTGCCTTTAGGCAACACAGCTTCTTTTAAAGAAGTTTCGCAGCGGTGGCGAGCCGTTGGCAACACTACGTTCGATTTGACCAGTCCGAGATTTGAGCTTTAGACTTCCCGCTCCCGGGATAAACGCGGCACCGTCCGACCAACTAGCCGGTATGTTAGTACTTGGTTACTGCTAAAAAAAACAAAAAAAAATAATTTACCTGTATGACAAAAATACACGTCGGAGCCGTAGAATCCAAAAGTACAATAGCAGTGCTGCACGCAGCTCCAACCCGCTGCGCTGGCTATGGTGAGGATAAAGGGAATGGTCCACACGAGAGCGATTATCACCAAAGTGCGGTAGAAAATTACCCGTGTGCTGTTTGTTTGTGACGAAGCAGGTTTCTGAAACAAAAATAAAAAACAACACAATGATAATGAAAACAAAAATTCCAAACACATTATAAACTTTTAAAATAACAAAGAATCAATTTAAGCAACACGATTGCTGAGTTGGAGGCTATTTAAAACTGCTTTGTTATTTACACTCAATAAGTTTCTTCCTCTTTCTTCAATCCTAAAGCAGTATCACTAGGAGGACAAAATGAAAAATATAACAACACAGAAATAACAACAATAAAATGTAAAGGAAATGTTTTCAACGGCTGTTTTCTCTCTAATGAGAATCACCCGGCTGGACCGCATTGTGATGAACTCCAGTTATTACCGGTCATTGAATTGGCTTCCGTTTTACTTTTTGTTGTAGCATTTACAACAAGATGTCTTTCATTTCACAATTATAAACCTAAGGTGTGGTCTACAGTGAGCATAAAATTGGGAGCGTACGAACGTATTTTTTATTCATTTCAAGCAGAAATTCGGTACCCGCAGCATATTGCCTTACCAGCGTACTAATTTTTAGATGGTGAAAGTAAACTAAAGATATGCATGTAAGCTCATTATTTTACGCCCAGAGCAGACGGACCTAAAAAGTTGTTGATACTGGTCCCTTCATTTCATCATTTCAACTTACTGAGGCTCCTGCGCGAGCAAAGTGCACAGCCGTCCTGCTAACGAAGTACGAACTTTCTCGAATTCCGTAGATTAGCGCCGATACGCTTCCGCTCATGGTGAGAAAGAGGTTGAGAACGAATCCACTACGGAAAGTCCACCAAGTCTTTATGCTTTGATGCGTGTTATAAATTCTGTACGAAAATCAAAATGCCTTAAAATTATAATCTTAATTATTTAATTATTATCTAGGGTTTGACATTACCATCAAAGTGGTGTTCAATGTAAAATCCAGAGCCGAATAATTCAAATAATTGCAGTAAATTATGGGACAGGAAACCCTTACTGCTTGTTTTACCCTCACGGAATCCTCAAGGAGTAATCTAATTCAAGTAAAATTTTACTTGATATCTTATTCAACTAAAACTTGATAAAATTTTATTTCAACAAAATTCTGTTGAATAAGATTATCCTACGAAGATTCCGAGAGGGTAAAACAGGCTGTAAGAGTTTCCTGTCTCATAGTTTACGGCAATTTGTATAAATCTTAATAGTTCAAGACAAGAAAATACATACATTCGTTCAAAGTCGTTCTCAATTCTTAATGGGAAAAACGTTTGACATTTTGATTCATGCATTTTTTTTGTCTTTACTGTGCATTGCGAAAGATGGAACACGCATACGCATAAAAATAAAATGAAGTCTCGTACTATATTTTCGAAATTAAATTTATTATGCATATAAAACCAAAACTAAGTTAAAATATCTAAAACTAAAAAAAATCAACACATGGGCATAAAACGAACCACAATTATACGTAAAAAAATCCCTCGATCTACCTAAAGTGGCATGGTTTTGCAGTTGCTGCCGCTATTTTACGCCCCTTCATTATTGTTGGCTGTTTCTATTTTTTTAGCACAGACACGCAGACAAAAAAAGTTCAAAAGTCAAAAAATCAATCCAATCATGCAAAGCGGTGTAAACAGTCACCTCACATTTCAACGAAAATTTTTAAAACAGCAAATCTATTTGATTCATGTCACAATGTCACAGAGTCTGCCGTTTTGATGACACTGCATGCGGAACTGTAAATTCAGCGCTGCATCTTCTGCCATTGACTGTTCTATACTTCCTTTGACAAATGACGTTATAATATTGCACATATCAAAATTTCAGCAAAATCTTGCAGCTTTGTTTAAAATATAAACAAAAAACCTAGTACAATAAAAAATTATCTGTAAGTCCATTCATCTTGCTCCTAAAAATTTTATGGATTTGACCAGAAAATATGAATAAAAAATAAACAAATAAATAAAAAAAGAAAGGATTAGCCTGAGCATTTTTGTTTATCATTTTCATTAGTGTTGGATTAACCTCAGAGGTCACATAAGCAATATATTGCATAGTAATCAATTACTGGGTAGAATTTCACCAAAATTTTCAGCAAAATTAGTATTCAGCTGTGGGGTGTTTTATTACAAAAGTGTAAAAATGACGTCAAAGACGGTATAATAGCGTTGTTTATGGCTTTGATAGGGGTGTCACAAAAACGTCTTTAACTACCACTACAGGGACTGTACCAAAAATGCGCTAACTTTCGTATGCAGTGTAGCTCCAGCCATAATCAGCAAGATACTGGGAAACTTTTCCTCACCTCTAAGCTTCACGTTTTCAAGAGTATATTTGTTAGATGTAATTGGTTTAAACACGTTTAAAGTCATTGTTGGTTTGAAGTATACGCTTTTTTTTCAATGAGAGTTATCACAAGATAAAACTGAAAGCTCCGCTTAATCTTCCAGAGTAAAATGGTACATGAAACATGTTTGAACCAAAAGTTTTTGGATTGGCCGCATCGTCATTTTCACCAGCATCATTTTTAAAACCATTTTTGCTCACCCAGCAGCACAAACATTGCTGATCTTTCGATGACAAATTTTCTTCTAGTTATTGTAATTGCCCTTGCAAGCCATATTTAAGCGTTTGTTTGAAAAATATCAAAATATTTACTTCGTGACATCAAAAAAACGAAAGTAACGATAAAGACAAATATTGCATATTATAGGCGCTTATGTAGAATTACGTGACAAAACGTAATGATCAGATGGATTTATCCATCGCTCTCCCGAATGTGACAGGATTCTTCGCCAGCACTTCAAATACAGAAAAAATGTTTAGAATTTCCAGGTATTTTTGATCGATGAAATATTTTTTAACCTTTCAATCGAAATATTATACAACAAATAACTTGAGCATTAATGAAAATTGCCTCTGTTAAAGACGCTGGATAGGGATTTGTGAACTAGTTTTGAGCTTGTTTCAACTCACTTAGATAATAATTGCATCAAAACAAAATTGAAATGGAGTACCAGAGTTGTAAGTCGGACCGCCGGGCTTTTCGGGTCGGGTTCGGGCCGGGGTTGGGCCTAAAGTTGACAAACTGTCGGGCTTAGCTCGGGCTTGAGACGTGGTTTTTGTCTTGGGTGTACAAAAATATAATCAAAATAACTTGGCAACATTGCTAAATTTTTCAGACCTAACTTAATTTTTGTTTTTTTTCGGGCATGATTTGGGCTTCAAAGTAGTTTTCGGGTTCGGGTTAATATTTTCGGGTTCAGGCCGGGTTCGGGCCTTACCTAGTCGGCCCGTTTACAACTCTGTGGAGTACCAATTAAAAGGTACAATACGAAAGCAATCGAAAAACACCAAAATTTAGAGAAAGCACTACTTAAAAGCATAGGTTGAATAGATTTCTTGATGCCACAACTTTGGAGTCTCTTTCTTTTGAATCATTGCATCCTAATAAACCTGAAGAAATGTAAAAATAAGCTTGATTTATATTCACAGTGTAAGTTTTGCGGGAAATTTTCTCGAAATACTGTTTCCTCTGATGTCCAATTCTGACAAAATCTTCTAATTACCATTTATTTTGTTTATTCAAACGAAGTTCCGCTCTGTCTATTAAGATGGCTGATTAGGGCCGAAGAACGAAAATTTCAGACCAAAAAATTATCTAGTACAAATAAAACAAAAACTGAATGTACTGCTATAGGTATTAAAATGTTCCAAATTTTGCAAGAATAAGAGTTTTTGCTGATGACAAAAAGCAATTACTTCGCTTTCACTATTATGCTTTTTCTTCTTTTTTCAAGAAGATAGTTTGGAAGGCCTTAATCGAGCCGAAATTCGGCGTGAAATTTGAGCCCAGTAGTTCTAATACTTCCTATTGAACATGTAGAAAAATTATGAGCTAGCAACAAATCGAGTGTTCTAAGCCGCACATTTCTTCACGTGAGAGGAGCGGAAATTGATTGTGAACGATGTTGTCAATTTTCACGAATCCGTGGCATTTTGGCGTGCAGATTCAGTGCAACGATACAGCAAGATAGTAACAACGCGCTAGGATTGCACGCGACCGAGAACTGGTTCCACTTTTGCACGTGAAATTCCATTTTTCATATTCTATATTTTTTGCATTTGGAAGTGAGTGGAACGGAAGCAATAATTTATTCGTGATATTATTGTTATAAAACAAACTTTGGTTGTTCGCTCATTGCCTTTATTCTGTAATGTATCAACAAAGACAACGTTTTAAGTAATGCATTGTGTTTCGTGTATCAAAGCCATATTGCAGTTCTCCGTCACCACTTCCATACAGTTGACTCACAACCAAACAGTTTTTCTTACATTTCTTGATTAATATTGGTGTCAGTTTAGTTCACGAGGTGTTTTTTGCCATTTTCATTAGTAGTAATGAAATGATGTTTAGTAAAACTGCTGAAGTGGTTCATTAATTTTTGACTAAGATTGAAAAATAAAATTTGCAACCAAATTGCAGGGATAAAATGCAGCCAATCTTAAGAAAATCTTTCATCTCTTTTGAGAAAGGATTGAATGTTTTTGCTGAGGTTACGAACAGTCACGCAAATGATTGGTTCATTATCTTTAAAAGATGTAAAGCTGGGTTCGATCCCTCCTCGTGCTTTAAAAACGATGTTAACACTGTCATAGTGCGAAAACGGGTCTAATTAAATTTTTACGAAATTAGTTATATTCACGAAAGCGTGCGATAAATTCAGGGGATTAATGCTGCTACACATTAACCGAAGCATGGTAGCCAGATAAAAGGTTTTTCCCCTAATTTGGGTTTTTTCAACCCAATTTGAGATTTTTGGGAGTTTTAAATTTGAAAAAAAACAATTTATTTGGAGGTTTTGGAATATTTGGGACCCAAATCTGTTTTTTCTTTTTTTTTTAGAGAAAACCACACGTGGTATTTGGGTATTTTTAGAGAAAAACAGAATTTGGAAAAAATTTGACTTCAGTACAAGTGAAAACCCGTTTTTCGTACTTCTTTTATGCGTCTTCAATACTGTTTGATTTTTTTTAAGTCATAAAACACTCATTTTGAGTTTTTTGGAGGAGGGCGCTGATTTGTTGTTTTTTGCTTTATCGATTTGTTCTGGCAACACTAAACCAAAACGTTGCTACAGTTCGCAAACAAGTGGAAGTATTGCTTCTGGTTTAATCGCCTCTGTCTGACGAAATACCAGCCAGCTTCTAGAAAGGCTTGAAAATAAAAATTAATTCCATTAAAGCTTCATAACACAGCACACGTTACATGTAAAAATTAAAAACTTAAAACCCAACAGCCAGTTTCACTCGAAATCGGGATCATCAAGGGTGTCATATTTAAACAGAATGCTTCATTTACATCCTTCCAGCAAGTTTATTTGCTGTTGCAACACGACATATGTGACAGACGTTGACCGCTTAACGAGAGTGTTTACATGAATGTTTGTTCGGGTTTCACCGCAAAGGATCGGCAACACGATTTTGTTCATAGAATGGTGAAAATTATGATTTATCGAAGTAAACAATCATAAGCACTTCTGAAGCGGTAGAGTCATTTTTGTAACTTCCTGTGAATTACAAGCAGAATCCCTTGCATATCTTCCTTGGAACTGTTGTTAGTTATACTTCCTTTTGTGATAATGAATTAGTTAGCACGAAAATAATGAGCCTTCTTTAAAGAAGTAAAGTTCACTTCCTACAGTATTATACATAAACGCGACTAAGCATAACTCAAAAACAAGCGGCCCACGTTAGTTCTACAGCTTACAGCATTATTTCCGCAATACTATCTATTCTACAGCATAGACCTTTTTTTTATAATTAGAACCAGTAAATTTTGTGTTGAGGATGTTCTTAAATATTTACAAATTTTCGGCTTTATTTTTCCTTAACTGCTTTGGGGAATAAAGGAACACAGATATATTCATGTTTGATTGGTAAAAAGTTTTCTTTTGCATAGCATCATGATTACTGTGTCAGAGAAATAATTAAACAATGGCAATATAGCAGAGTTGTAAACGGGCCGACAAGTTCAGGCCCGAATCCGAAAACTAATTTGAAGCCCAAATTATGCCCGAAAAAACCCGAAAGTTAAGTGAGGTCTGAAAAATTTACCAACCTTGCCAAATTATTTTGATTATGTTTTAGTGCACGCAAGACAAAAAGCACGTCTCAGGCCCAATTAAAGCCCGAAATTTTTGTCAACTTTAGGCCCGAACCCGGCCCGACTTACAACTCTGCGATATAGAAATGGCTGAGAAAATTCTGTTGATTACTTGTAAATGTATTGCACTGAACCGTGTTCTGAAATAATTTTTCATGCTGATGATGTTCTTAATTTTTTTTTTTTTTTTGAGCTGAAATGAGCCTCGCGTTCTTTTGAAACATTGTTCTTACAAAAAAAAGTGTTATGATTTTTTCAATTACGTATTCTTTCTCAAGAAAATGCCACGTAGCAACTTGGACAGGGTCATATTTTCACTAAAAAAGGCAACATAAAAGAACCCGCCTAAAAACCAGAATACCGGTATTGTTTAATCCACAATATTGGATGCGCTGTCTTTCTTGAGTCCTTAAAATTATTTCGAATAAATAGTTCTCAAGAAAAATACTACCACGGCAACCGAGAATACCAATTACGTGGTTATGGAGCTTGTCTTATTCATTCTCGGTTGCCGAGGTAGTATTTTTCTGAAAAATGCTTATTTGAAATACATTATATTAACATATGCGTAAATAGAGTGCGCCATTGACTGATGTAATAAAAAAAAATTCACTCAATATATAAATAAAAACACAAACAATACACTATTGCTAGAATAAAAGAGCCTAAACATTGGTATGTATTTTACTAGAGGAAGTTTCGACTTAGCGATAAAGCCATGCAATATCAATCTTCTTTGGCTGCAAGTGGAATCATTTCTTATAAAATCTATACCACCATTTAGGCTCTTAAACTTGTTCCTAAAGTTTAACTTTTATGTTGCGTTAGTTAATATACCATTTTAGCCGATGATGTTATAAGCAAAGCAAAACGTCTTGTAAAGGAAAAAACGCATTTGCATAATTTACCCCGGCTTCAACCTGCACCCTGGTAACCTTGTAAGGCCTTTGAAAAAGGCTCTTTTCTGCAATTGTTTTTGCTTGGTGGCTTTGCATATAGCAGCAAATTTAACTACGAGAAGAAGTCGAATGTCAACAGGAAAAAAATTGGAAAATGCATTCAAGTTTTAGGTGGATGCAGGTATACGAAAAAAAATCCTTTTGGTGCTAGAAGAGGAAGGCAAAAGCTAAGTATATCCTGCAAGCATCAAGCCCGCTTACTTGTCCTCATTTGGTAATGTTCCGTTCACCTTTTCTATGTTCAGCACATACGTCAGCATATGATAGCCGGAAAACAATCCGAAAATGACGTTGACAACCAACGAGTTGATGACGTACACGTAAACGAAGTTGTGACGTAATCGACGACGGCTTTGCAGTACAGCAGCGATGACAACAACATTGATAATAATCTAAAGGATATGAATAAATTCAATTTGTTACACTGTACACGTCACATGGAAAAATTAAATAAATTATACACTTGTACAGTCTGTTTCACCCGTAACACATTGGTGGTCGAGTGGATTGAGCGTCTGCTGTTGAAAAGGTATACTCTGGTTCGATTACCGGTCAGGTCAAACCAAAGACTCTAAAGATATTTATAGCTTCTCTGCTTGAGGTTCAGCAATAAAAAGGAACAGTGTGAAGCTTCCACCGGCAAGGGGAGACGAGGGCAGGTGTCAGCTTGACTCAAAGACGAAAAGGTCTTGACCCATTAAAAGGGCAACTTACTGAAAAATGTGCGGATAAATATTCCTCGTTTTTTTTGTTTTCTCTTATTAAATTTTTTTTGTGAAATAGTCACTCCCAACAATATAATAATGCGGACAGAAAAGTTTTACAGGTAACGTAATAAGAAAAGCGTGCTCTACCGGATTAAAACGGACAAGGATGTGTAAATTCATCAATAAATCTATCGCCACAGGTATTAGATTTTGTTATCAGAATGGGGCGTTAGTAATAAATGCTCAACTTTCACTCGTTCGATTCCTTTTTGCTGCTCGAAAACCAGCAAGAAACCTTCTCGCATGTTCCAATTCAAAATCAAACTTTGTATTATATTTGCTGCTGTAATCACGACGAAGCGTGTTACTAGTTGGCGATAGCCAGCATCGACGCGTCATTGTGCTGCAGGCAATGCAGCTACTGTCTAAGAAATGTCGCAGCGGTGGCGAGCCGTTGTAAACATTGCGTCCAATTTAATCCGGCCCGAGATTTTAACCTTTGACCTCCGCTTCAGATGCGAACGCATTACCGCTCAACCAACTGGTCGGTGTATGTTCTAACTGTGGGAAGAAAATGTCTTTGTTCATCAAAAAAAGAAGCAAAAAATGAGCGAACTTTGGTATTTGGCAAATATTATTGCATTCTGCGAAATTCCCAGCGGTTTTTTTCCAAAAAGCTGGTGATATTTTCTCAAAAAAGTCGAGCGTGGTAGGCAACAGTTGAGGCGCTCGAAACTGGAACGCATAATCAAATCAGACAAGCACGAACTTCGTGAAGTGAGTGTGTGGAGACTGCACAGATCTGTGGCTCAACAAATAGTTCTGAAGTTCTGCATCGTTCAGTTTAAAAACAACGCATTCGCTTGATACATGCAAATGAAACAAGTTTGATCACAATTTACTGTAGTTGAAACTTATAGCACCTAAATTTTCGGACAGAATACTAAAACTGTTTTTTCCGCCAATCCTTAAATAAAAACTTTGTGTGAATTAAACCTTAAAAACTTATCTGCAAAAACCTTTCAAAAGTTGGTTAGGGGCACCAAACCCTCAAATTTACGTTGATCTGCTCATTTTTGGAGATAGAGCACAACCTTACTCCCAAAGTTCATTTAACACGTGAAAAGGATGGCGGAAATCTAGCTCCTCAACAACACGCTACTATGGTGAAATGGGAACGGAGGCGTGTTAGTTATGTCAGATTGCAAGTTGTTGAGGAACAAGATTTCTGCCACTTTTATACCACAAAAAAAACTTTCAAAACGCATACCGACGCAAACGCAATTTCTTGAACAGCAATTCACGAGCAAACCATTATGGGAGTTTAAAAAGCGTGCAAATCAACAATTCTTGATGGGAACTTTATTTTGTTGCGCGGCGAAATAAAATACTATATAAATACATTTCAATAAAAACCCTTCTCACATTCTACTAAAAGGTCTGCATTTCGATGAGAAAACACAAGGTTTCCTCTAAAGCAAGGTTAATTTTTAATCGGTGAAGGGTTAAAATGCTTGTGCGTCCTGCAATTGATTATTATGTGACAATTTTGGAATCTATTATTGCTTGAAAAAGACCTGTGGTCGAGCGTTAACGCTTTCGTCTCTGGAGCGGGAGGTCTGAGGTTCGAATCTCGATCTGGTTAAATCGAACAAAGTGTTGCCTACGGCTCACTACCGCTGCGATATTTCTGAGATGGGCACCGCCAATGATGCGGAGATGGGCACTGCTAACTCGTTACACGCTGCGGCGTAACACAGCGAGTAAAAAGAAAGATTTTTTTTGATTTGTTTTATTGTAAAACCTGATACCTCTGCGAACTATTTAACTAGTTCTGCCTATTTCACTTCAGGAATAATTTAATAGAAAATAATTCTATAATTATTTGTTTTTCCCATATACAAGAAGAAAAATACACCATAGCTCCACTCATCAAGAAGAAAATTATATAACTTTCATGTCAGAGTAGTAAAGGGGCGGACAAGTACGAGGCAGAACCCGAAAGTGAGTTGAAGCCAAAATCAGGCCTGAAACACAGATTAGGTATAAAAATGTGCGTGGTTGTTGCTCGTCATGAAACTACTTGTTGCTGATAAATTGTGCCGTAATAATAATAGTTATGTAATAATAATCGCATTGATGTTTAAACAAAGTCGTGATTTAGTGTTCAAAGTTATTTGAACAACACTTTTAAAAGATTTCGAAGAGAAAGCACAAGTCAAGTACGTATATCAAACCCAAATTAAGCCGGACATTTTGCCATTCTGAAGCCGAACCCGACCCAAAAAGCCCGGTCCGAGTCACAACCAGGTACGTAGCCAGAACGGAATTTTTTGGGGGGCAAGCGACAATTTGGGAGACAATGTCTTCTTGCTGGGTTTGATTTCAAAAAAAAAGTCTTCAGTTCGGAAAGACACCTTTTTCTGCAATTTTTGAATATTAAATAAAAAACAATACAACACTTTTTCTTTCCATCTTAAAACTTAAAGATTTAAGTGAAATTAATTTTATTATTTACTGGCAATTCAGTAGTCCGACATGGTCGGGATGAATACGCAACAACGTTTGGAAAAACAATATACAAAGATTACACACACAAATAAATGTGTTCAATAGCACATAAAATAGACAGCATCAAATAGCATTCAGCTAGGTTGAATAACGCTTAAGCACTAACATAGGTAGTTTCAGTAATCAGTTTTTAGAAACTACAAGCACCAAATCGTTTACTGCCTTTCAGTACCCAGATAGAGTATCAAAACAAATGTCAGATAGGGCTTGTTTAAACTTTTTGAGATTAACTGCACCATCAAAAATGCTTTGGGGAAGATTATTCCAGATCCTATGAGTGCGATAGAAATAGTTGAACCTGCCAAAATTATTAGCAGGGTAGTTCACACTCTTCAGTTGCAAGCAGTGACGATTGCGTTTGTGTTTACCATCAAATTGTAAAAATTCATCAAAGTCTAAATCAACAATACCACACAACATTTTAAACAAAAACACTAGGTCAATTTTAATCCTTCTGGTTTCTAAACAATCTAGCCTTGCAATGGTGAGCCTTTTTTCATATGGTGTGGTGCAGTCATGAAAACAACGGTAAAAAGCACGCTTTGTAAACTTTCTCCGGACTAGTTCCACTAATTTTTTAGACTTAATTAAATGGGGAGACCAGACTGGGGTAGCGTATTCTAGTATGGACCGAACAAAAGTTTTAAATACAGTAACTAACGAATCAAGGTTGCGTGTTTGAAAAGCTCTAAGAATCATATTAGCTCTTTGAGATGCCTGTTTTGAAATAGCACAGCAGTGAGTAGAATAGCTTAAATTAGTGTCGACGATAATACCTAAATCCTTAATCGAGTTAACATAGCTTAAGGTAGTACCATTAATTTTGTAGTTAAATTTTGAAGAAAATGACCCGATTTTCATTACGAAACACTTTTCAACTGAAATATTCATTTGCCAATTCGCAGCCCATTCTGCAATCGAGTCTAAACAATTTTGTAATTGCTCTTGATCAACATCAGACTTGACTTCTCGCCAAATTTTTAAGTCGTCTGCGAATTTTGCAAATTGCACTTTACCGTCTAGAACACTGGCTAAATCGTTGATGTAAACAATAAATGCAAGAGGCCTTAGGCAAGTGCCTTGACCTATACCAGATAGTACAGGCATTGCATTTTGGGGGCAAACTAAAATTTTTTTCGTGTCTTGCACTGATCTCCAATGTTACAAACCCGAAAAAAAGCTCTTCGGTTCGGAAAATTCCGAGTTTTCCTTGTCTTGTACTGATCTCCAATGTTACAACAAGATATATGTGGGTTTTGCACAATTGAAAAATTGAACTTTGCTTCAGTTTGCCAGACAGTAAATTTACCCCCCAGGGTCGGTGAACGTTAAGAACCCCTGCTGTAGCTTCAATTTATAAGGCATTTTTTTATTACTATTTTTTTACAAGAACCTGTGAGTTTTGAGTTGAGGCTTGATGTTCTTAATTTTTTTCAATTTCAGCCTCATTTGTTTTTATTTTATTCTTAAATTTTCAGCAAAACTGAGCCTTGTGTTCTTATAAAATTGTTGTTATAAAAATTAGTGTAACGTGAAATTCGACAAACACAATGATCAAGCACTTACTTGCAAAACTGGGAACACAATTGCAGATATCGTCCCTCCCAGTTCCTGTGGATTGCACACCAAAACGCTTGTTTCATTAAAACTCATTTGTAAAAGCAGCTTGCTAATATTGCAGTACGATTATATAAGATTACGTTTATAATCTTGCAATGTATTGAATACAGCTGGCTGAGTTGAGCTAATACTTTTCCTATGAGCAATAAAACAGCGTGTCCCTGAGAAAAAAGTCTTCATAATTACAAAATTAAAATTATTTTTTCTTGCTTAAAAAGACCATATGTTATTCTAATTGTATGATTTTGTTTTTTGCAATATCTCCATGAGCTCAGCTTCCTGTAGATTGGTAAAATGAAACAGTTACTCGAGGTTTTAATTTGGCCACTACAACATGTACTAATTGTCTATAAGTACTGTTTTGCGCGTTACGCCGTAACACAAAAAGAACTAAGAGAATAGACCACTGAAGAGAGAACTATATCAGACGATGGAATTAGTGTCACAAAACATGCAAAGCTTTGTGAAAAACAAGATGATAGTCGCAATATTCAGCGTCGAGTTCTAAAATAAAAGACCAGAAGTTACATGAGAGCGAGATTCCAAACAAGTCGACGCTTCTACGACAAGGGAAAAGTATTTTCATGTATTCTTAGCTCCGCTTTTATTTTTTCGGCTTCAATAAATCATTTTGCATGTTACTCATAATCCACAATTTTAATTATTAATTTGCGTGCTTACGTACAGCTTCCCTCAGTAGCACTTCAAGGAGAGTTTGTTTGTTTGTAATACAAGGCAACCTCGAAACTAATTAAGTTGCTATTTTTATGAAAATAGAAAAAATAATATTTGTACTAATTTTTGTGCCGTATAAAAAGCAATTATGATTGATAATGAATATTGATGATTCATTCAGTTGTTTACGCGTAAACACCCACGTACGGCTCATTCGAGAAATGTTTAAGGTTTCTGTTCTTCAAAAGTCATGTAATAGTCGTTGCCACAATCTCGCATTGTCGTCATTCATGCAAATAGAATCTGTTTGAATAAAATTGATAATGGTTGGAGTTAGTAACCGAAACGTCGCTAAAATAAATAGGATGTGTTGGAAATTTATATCCATGGCTATTATTTTCTTGGTAGAGCCTTTCACATCCAATGCGAGAAGTTCCCCCCCAAAACTTAATTCTTACGCAAATTACAATCAAAAACAAACTCGTGAGTTAAAATACGATTGTATTTTTATTCGTTTTTTTTCACAGCAAATTTTGCGTTACAAAATATTTTAAACGAAAAACTTTTTTCAGTAAACTGCTCAGCCAGCTGATTTCTAGTTGACTGATCACAGAGCCGATTGCCTGCAAAACAAACTAGTCCTAGCTTAATCGGTTAAGTGGTGTGCTTTAATGCTAAATATTTAAAATATACCAATTTTTTTGTTTTTAATTTGCAAGTGCAGTACAGCGTGATGCCCGCCAACTCCCACGCTAGAGCTTGATTTTCATTATGATTTTTTCATAATTTTTCGGAAAGCATTGCCAATACGGTTTCCTCACGGGACGGCGGGACGGAAAATTTCCCACAAAATTTGGGGTTTTTCGATTTCCCGAAGCATCTGTGTCGGGATCCAGGGAAATTTTACACATTTTAATAACCAATTGTGTAGGTTTTGCAAATGTTTTGGAGCTTTCTATGTTACAGTTTCAGCGTCAAAATTGATAGCTAAGCGCTACTCTGTAGTGCACTGAAATTTTAGACACAAGAATAGTTCGACCAAACTTGAGAATCAAGCTAGGTAATGATCTGCATCAACTACCAAAGCAATCTATGTTTAAACCGCTGGCTGGTAACAACTAATCGGGGGCTAGCTTTCCATTTGAAGCATGGTAGTATGATCGGGACATTTTTTGGCGTCGCGTTTTTAGAAAAAAATAGAGCTCGTGATAGTAAAAATCTAGCTTAATCAACTGCTCGGTTGATAGTGATTCCATAATTTGACTAAAAGTAGACAAACAGAATCGAAAAAAAGGATATGTTTTACTTCACTGGAGCGGTAAAATTGTCGCATAGCCATACAGGCCATCTAGGCTATAAACATTTTTCAAACGTGTAAAAGTGAGTATAGCCTATACAAAAAACCTTCTGCAATTACCCTTTCTAAGCCAAAACGAGACATAATCTTTAATATTATTGAAAAACATGAGCTAAACGCAAGTTATATGAACCAAAACAACACCCAAATTAATCAGTTGACAGACGTACTGTTAAATGAAAGGATTTGGAATGGATAAAACAGAATCAAGAATATGTAAACAGTCTTGTTTAAGATATTCAACAAATTGAAAAATGTTGCAAAAATTTGCAGTATGCTTGATTAATTTATCTCGAGATTCCGAAAATTTTTCAGGAATCTCAATTAGGGAATCCCGGAAAATTTTCAAATTTTTTTCCGTTTTCCGGAAAGCTGAAAACCCAGAAAAATGGGAAAACCTAATTGCCAGTGCTGAATATTCCAAAACGATCTGACAAAAATGAGGTTAAATTTCGATTTGAACACGTTACTGGCCTCTTACCCAAACCCTAATAGAAGACAAAACGTTGCCTCGTCTCTCTTTAATTTTTTTTTTCCCTACTCTATATACTCGGTTGTCGATGTATTATGTTTTCGAACTTCATAAATTCTCGCACACTACTGAACTCGGCAACAATATGAAGTTGGAAGTTTTCTGGTCTTTTGCATGCGTCAGTACTGAAACTTACTGCAAAGCATAAACTTTTTGATGCGTTCAACCACTCAACTAAAAATATGCTCTATATTTCTGGCTCATATACATTTAGTTCTATTGTTCTCTCCACGACAATGCCTTTTTCCTTTTACAGTCTCATGCCCACGTAGTTTAGCACACTGAGATTATTTAAGCTATCCATAAAATAAACGTAACAACAAAAAAAGCCTAATCACGCAAGCAATAATTCAAGATTATAAGGGCTTGTTTTTTAACAACAGAATTAAAAAATAAAATCACTACGCTTGAGCTGTGCAGATCCCAGGTAGAAACTATATCAATTCACGTTTTGAATGTCGGTGATAGCGCAGTTGTAAACGATCAAAAGGTAGTTAACACTCGTTCGATTCCCGGTCTGGCAATGCGTCGTTGTGTCCTTGGGAAAGACACTTCACGGTAATTTCCAATTGGGGCCAAGCAGTCCACCCATTGTGGTGGCCCAATCTTGCAAACTTGAAAGACTTGCAAACAGAACCCAAAAAATGCTCTGTGCCGGTGTGGTTTGACAGGCGGCGCAAAGTGCCTGGTTCATACAAAAGAACAAGTACGCTTTTCCTAGTTACGAGTTAATGGCAATATTTACCAACTTCACAAACGAAATTTTGCCGTTTTTCTACGCAGTAAAAATCCTAAAGTAAACAAAAATGACTTTCAATTTCTCAAATCCATAAAATATTCTGTACTGTATTTACTGTTTTTAGCTGTCGATTTAGTGTACTAACACGTTAACAGTTCCAATTCTTTCGATGTTCATGCGGTTAAATCTTGTTTCTGATATGTGTTTAAAAATAGCTTCTAACAGACCTAATCGAGCGTACACGTCCGGCAAAAGGCCAGCTTTTGAAAAGTTTTACATTACTTCACTTAAAATAGAATTATTTATTAGACTCGACCTCAAAAATCTTTATTTTACCGATATGCAATAAGCCTGTTTGAGAAGTTTTACTGCAAATGCGATTCGTCTTCAAACAAAAATATTGCTCTAAAATTAGAATGAAAGGAAGACTTACCGAATTGAAATGTTCGTTTATGCTCTCGCTAACCAACCTATTATATAATTTCACTTTGTTTTATTGCCCTTGTGGCACTGCGGGCAGTATTTATTGCCTCTATAATTAATTTTCCGCATTGACATTGTTGTTGCGATTTGGGTGAAATTCGTGACATGCTTCATGACAATGATATGTTTTTTATTAATTTACAACAGTTCAACTGGTAATCGGGGTGACTGCAGACTTTGGAGACCGAGAGGTCAACTCACAGCCTCCCTTGCCAAATTAATTCCTTAATTTTAATTGTTTGTTGATGTTATGTGAATTTTGCGGCAAAATAAATTTGTGCGTTACCAGGTCAGCGGGTTCGGCACCAATGAAGTGAGTCCGTACGCAATGAGTCTCAAAACGTATTCCTTTATTATGCAGAACAATAGAATAATAATTGATTAATGACGACATAAAGCAAAGCAGCGGTATATACACAGCGAGTAAAACAAAGAACAAGACTACAATAATTGAATTCTTTTTGTCTCGCTATATCCGTTCATTACGCAATACCACCCATAGCAATTGATCGAGCGATATGTGCCAATAACCGGATACAGCAGACAATTACACAAGAACAAAATTAAATTATATTCACTCGGTCACCACACATTGTTTGTTTATATTATGTGAATTTGTGGCAAAAATAAATAAAATTGAACTTGAACTAAAATGGTATTAGTGTCATAAATACCTTTATTTGAAACAAGATTATAACATAATATTTTGATTACACTACCTTTAAATGATGCATAAGAGAGCATATCTGCAATTTTAATCAGGTTGTATAATAGCAATAATAATTGCAATTTATATCCCCCTTAAGATATCACCAACACCAGCAAGTGCCAATGCATCTGACTAAGGGGCCACAATAACATTCAAATAAAACTGCTTTACAGAAATTACATTAATACACTACAGGCAGTAGCGTAGCCAGGGGGGGCGGGGGGGCTATACCCCCCCATTAGCCTGCCGACCAAAATGCAGAATAAGGAAAATACCACGTTTTTAGCACTTCTAAGACTCTTTTTTGCACTGGATTAGACTAAAAAATGCTTTAAAGCATAGTTTGAAACGTTTATTTAGGGGGGGGGCTAATAGACTGCCAACCAAAATGCCGAATAAGGAAAATACCACGCTTTTAGCTAGTAGCGTAGCCACGGGGGAGGGCGGGGGGCTATAGCCCCCCCATTGACATGTCGACCAAAATGCAGAATGGGAAAAACACTACATTTTAAACACTTTTGAGACTGTTTTATGCACTGGAGTGGACTAAATAATGATTTAAAACATTTTTTGAAACATATGTTCAGGGGGGGGGGGCTAATTTGTCAAAAATAAAACCAACAAATAAATGAAAACTTTGAAAAATGGTAAGAAATAAGCAATCAAATTTGATCGCAAGTGTAAAAGTGTTGAACATAGGTGTCATCAACAAATATACTATAAACTAAGGGATAGGGGGGGGGGGCTATTCAGTATTTGTTAATTACCAATCATTTCTCTCAAATCTCTTTTCATTAGCCCCCTCCCCCAATTATTTTTCTCTCTAAACTGTATACAAAATAGATTACTCCGTGTGAGTTTTATTGAACGATTAGATTTTATAATTTGCCAGCATCTAAACAAGAGAACTAATATTTTACCATTAGCCACCTCCCAAATAGCCCATTTATGCCATCAGTTTAATCTTGTTTGAACTGCCAATTTCTAAGCCACGTTTTAGAAGCATTATTTTTTAATCAAAATAGCCCTAAAATGAAGTTATTTTAGCAAAAAAAATGCAAAATTTTCGAGTGCTGGGGGCTCCGCCCCCAGACCCCCCAAGCAGCCCCCCCCATTGCGAATTTCTGGCTACGCGCCTGACTACAGGGGCACTAAATCAACAGTAATAAGCAGCAAAATACTGGCATCAAACAGTGGTAACATCCTCAAAGGCTAAATTAAAATAATACGCTTTTAAACGTTACTTGAAAAGGGACAAAGTTTGAATTTTATGCAGAGATAGTGGCAACGAATTGCATACCTTGGTTGATGCATACGAAAGCATAGATTGGGGTCTAGCAAAATTCAAGCTTGTTTCCGTTTGAAGCAGCCAATTATCATCATTAACACGCGAGCTGCATCTTGTGGAAATAGAACGAGAGTTAATGTATAACATATCACCGAGCGCAACCCAGTTTTGCTAAGGAGGGGGGCTTGAACAAAACGATAAAGTTTGCCTCCAGAGTCAATAATGGTTCTGGGGCAAACCTTTCAGCTGTTGGGCGATTTTTTGATTTTTCAGAAAACTAACCATTTCAACGCTATTTGAAACACATTTTTCAGGTTTTTAGAGCTTTTGGAAAGAACTAAACTGCTAAAATTCGGGTCATTTGAAAGAATTAAACTGCCCAGCCCCGTCAGTCCCCCCTTCCTTACAAGTCAAATCCAAAAGCACGCTTAACTCTTGCATTTTGAGGTAAATGTTATACGTGACTTGGGTTAGAAGGATAAGGGCAGAAGCCCCCTTAGACCCTATTGTTTGTGCTATTGCATAATTCTCACTTTCTTACCTCAACAACGCTCATTGTGATCGACGTGAGCAAACTATCTAGTATAAATACGTAGGCCAATAGGCGCGCGGCAAGAGTTGATATAAGGATCATGCAAATCCAAGTTAATTTTCTTCTGAAGCCGAACTTCGGTCCTCCCAAATTACTGTATGCATCAAAAAATAACCAAAAATATTTCCGCAGAACAAATAAAGAGCTTTCACTTTTACTTAATTCTGCTTTCACTTTTGTCTTACTCTTTCTTATTTGCTCTATATGAAGTACGCTGTAGAATTTTTAATTGATTTTACATTGGTTTTCAGTTGAGCAGATATTTTGAATCGCTGCAGAGAAAAAGTTATAAGCTTTCATAATTCAAAGGCTGTTTATTGTGGAGTGGTGCATTATTGATTTTTACGACAGAATCAAGTTTCGTGCAAAAAAAAAAAGTGAATTTGGTATAAAAATGCAGTAGCCACCAATACCTATGCAAAGGACTAATCATTCTATTAGACAAGCAAGATTATCAAATCAAATCTTTAATTATACTCGCTATATAACGCCGAAGCGTGTAACGAGTTTGCGGGGCCCATCTCCACGTCATTGCGCCCGGGCAACACAGCTCCTTTCGAAGAAATGTCGCAGTGGTGGGGCGAGCCGTTTGCAACGCTGTGTTCAATTTGACCGACCCGAGATTTGAACCTCGGACCTCCGGCTGCAGAGACGAACGCGTTACCTCTCGATCAACTGGCTGGTAAAGCAAGATTATTGTTATTTGAAATGTTAATTTATTGCACCGTAGTTTTGTTTATGTAGCAACTCCGTCATAATTGCTAGTAGTTACATCACAATAATTGCGTGTGGTTGCATTATCGTGGTTTCGTTTTTTTCTACCTTTTTTACGGCTCCACATCATCTATAACGGTTTTTCCCATCACGCTTATTTGCACGCAGAAATACGTTTTACATTTAAGTGCATGCATTTTGCCTTTTGTTCTTTTTTTCGTATTTACATTAAAAATGATATTACGCGTATTTCCGCTTGTAAATACATGTGATCGGTGAAAGCCGCCTGTTTATATAATAATCAAAATAAAAATTTCCGAAAACGAGTGACGTCACTGGAATCTTTGTTTATTTAACCGCGCGTGTTCCATTTGCCAAGTCACTTCGGAAATCATTAGACTTTTACTTGAGGTTAGGGACCTCAAGCAAAAAGATATAGCAAAAAAATAAAATGCATCAACTCAAACCGTCAGTTCTGTGAAGAAAAACTTGGATTTAGGAAGAACCTTAGGTTCTTCAAGAGAAGGGAATTGTGAAGGAAGAAGAAAACAACACGTCGCCTCGATCGCAAAATCAAAGCAATGGCATTAAAGGATAGGAGAACCTCTTGCAAGAAACTCTATAGATTTGGCAAAGCAGGGCAATGTTGTGAGTAGAAAAACGATCAGTAATCGTCTTTTGGAGCAAGGACTGAAAGCACACAGACCAAGACAGAAGCTACGGTTGACTGAGAAGATGAAGCAGATAAGATATCAGTGGGCGGTTCAGCATGAAATTTGGTCGTCGGAAAATTGGTCAAAAACAATATGAGTTACTTTACGTTCTTAGTAGCCTGCTCACTTTTGTATGACTAAAGTTTATTATAATAGGTATATACTTTATATTCTAAATTTTCTCAACCAAACCACTTATTATTATTATCAGTGGGCAGCGGTGCAAGCAGATCTGCTACCGTGAGGTAAAGTCCACCTACACAATGCGTAGGCCTCATTTGGGCCCATTGCACCGGTAGCTGCCAAGTATCTGTTGTTTTGTTTGGTTACTGGTCGAACTCAGAAAGCCTTCCAGCTTTCTTTAAGTACGTGGCCAGTTTATTAATGTTACATTTCGTTACAACATCGTGAACAGTGATTTTGGTGATTCCAAAATATTTAACACGAATATCTTGGTAAAGCTTGCAATTGCCAACATGATGATTTGGTGTTTCATCCTCTAGGCTACATTTTGGACCGAGAAAACTCCGCACGACCTGTAGTTTTCTTGTGCCGCTGTAGATTTCAATGTCCAGTTAAAACGCACTATTCAATTTAATTGAGGTATCTTAGGTTTAAGGAGACGTATTGTTAGTCTTGAGGACGTCCAACCTACAGGCTCCTTCATACTCAAGCAGTCTTTGCATTTATTCCACATAGATTTCCATTTATATGTGGACCAGTCCTTAACCGCTCCAACACAACTGGCACGCGGGACTGTACTAAAAGGCTCAAGACCATGCAATTTTGATTTAGATCCTGATTTTACTACATAGTCTGCCACTTCGTTACCATGTACCCCTGCATGACCAGGAATCCAGGCAATACTGACGTGGTTTTGTTTACCCAATTAATTGATGTTACAGAGCACTATATGAGTGCTTTGATACAGGCGCGTCGACAGCGGATACAGGCGATTTTTATTTTTGCCCCCCCCCGATTTATTTCAAGCTGCCCCACTGTATTTTTTTCTTAAGGCCGGAAAGACCGTTTAAATTTCTGATTTCGGCCAGAAATAGCCTTCGGATTTCGGCGAAGACCTTTTTTTTGGAGATCACCTGTTTTTGGCCGGAAAAACCGTTTAAATTTCTGATTTCGGCCAGAAATAGCCTTCGGATTTCGGCGAAGACCTTTTTTTTGGAGATCACCTGTTTTTGGCCGGAAAAACCGTTTAAATTTCTGATTTCGGCCAGAAATAGCCTTCGGATTTCGGTGAAGACCTTTTTTTTGAGATCACCTGTTTTTGGCCGGAAAAACCGTTTAAATTTCTGATTTCGGCCAGAAAAAGCCTTCGGATTTCGGCGAAGACCTTTTTTTTGAGATCACCTGTTTTTGGCCGGAAAAACCGTTTAAATTTCTGATTTCGGCCAGAAAAAGCCTTCGGATTTCGGCGAAGACCTTTTTTTTTTTCGGAGATCACCTGATTTTCATTGAAAATTCGCCTTAATCCAATTTAGGAATAATGAAAATTTGGGGCAAGTTCAACGCTGGTTTTCAGCTTTGCCCCCCCGATCTCGCTAAGCTGGCGACGCCCCTGCTTTGATAGCTGCCTGACTATCAACCAGCACAACAATACTTTGATTGTGGATTTTTTTCAAAAGCGGGTTCTTCGCCACTTCTGAAATAGCTAAGACTTCTGCCTGGAACACAGCACTGTTTATTCCAAGGTGAAAAATGCTTGTTTTGGGAAGATGTTTGGGTATTCGGCATAAAAACCCTCACCTACTCTCCCATCTAGTTTCGAGCCATCAGGGTAAACCTTGACAGTGTTCTGATTTAGAATCCTTTCAGATCTGATAGCATTCTTTTTATCCATAAGTTGACATTCGAAATTTCTCTCAAATACCTTAGTTTTCTTTATTCGGCCAGCTGGCATTTGCAGCAGAGGTAAGAATCTTTTTGACTCATTGTAAACATCAACATGGCTTTATGTTTTCCCAATGGACCAACTGGGTTGACATGCCAAAGACCACTAACAGTGATTTTGTATGACCCTCAGGCTGCCTCAGCCAATAAGAATTCCTCGATGGGAGTTATGTTGAGCAATATTTCCCTAGCACCAGTAGGGGTGCCAGGAAAAGCTGATGAAATTATTAGGCATGCAAATCTCTGCACCTTTGTGAGTTTCCTCACTAGATACCTTTTGTTGAGACCGCCAGCCCAAGACATACATGCGTACGACATGATTGAACGTATCTTAGCTGAGTATATCTATTTCATCATAGATGGTTTTATTCCCGACGTTTTACCCACAATTTGTCTACATTGCATTAATGCTGTAGTTGCTTTGTGGATAATTCGGTTAAATGGGTTAATACGTGGTTACCAAGTTAGCTTGCTGTCAAGAGTAACACCTAACAGCCTTGCTTCCTTGGAAAGTTCAAGTTTTGAACCATTTATTGACAAGGAACCCAAATCTGGATTCCGTTTGTGAGTGAACAGTACAATTTCGATTTTCTTGCTGTTAAACTGTAGCTCTTATTCCGAAGCCCAGTTTGCAGCAATATTTATTGCTTTCTGGGCCATACCTCTGATCCAAAGCGTATCAGCGCCAGTGACCAAAACTGCTAGGTCATCGGCGTAGGCTTCAACATAGAAACCCCTACTACGTAACTCTAGCAATAGGCTGTTTAAGAACAGTTCCATAGAAAAGGGGACAGGATACCACCTTGTGGGTTCCCCTTCACTACTTCCCCTTTAACTTTATCACCATATAATTCTACTTGGACAGTGCGATGTCTCACCAAATTCTCTATCCATGAGGTAAGAATCTTAGACATGCCCACTTGCCCAGCCCTCGCAGAGCTGCAACAAAGCCATGGAAGGAGACCTTGTCGAAGGCACCGACAATATCCAGGAAAATACCCAAACCCGGCTTTTTTTCTAGCTAGGCAATGCTCTACACGGCGCGCAAATTCATGCAAAGCAGTTTCCGTAAAAACACCTGCGCGAAATCCGTACTGCGATGCAGAAAACTTTGGCTGCACGTTATTATCTTGATTAATATGATACACAAGTTTTAGTCTTTCCAAAAGTCTTTCCAAAAGTCTTTCCAACCATTTCAGTTGGAAGGAAGTTAAAGTGATCTTACGGAAGGATTAAGCTTCAAAATAGCTTTCTTTTCCGGGTTTGGAGAGAAATACACCAGTGACTTCTTTCCACGCCAATGGCACATACATTGCCGTCTTCAGAGCAAATGAAGTGAAGGGGCACCAGCCTAAAGTGGGGCGGCAATAAAATTTGCATATAATGCCTGATCTTCAGTTCTTGTACGGCTACAGTTATGCGCAATTTTAAAATAAGGCTGGTAGCGTTTCTTAGCTCGTTTCGTCTGCGGCCCAAAGTCGCTTGAAAAATCTATCTACAGACCAGACTTACAACCAGGATTTGCTAAGAGGGGTAAAACAAAAGCTTTTTTTTTGCTCAAAAACTGGCTGATTTAGCCTCCGTGCTGAACAAACTAATGCAACTCAAGAGTGTCGCATACGGGACATAGTCACTAAATATTTAGTGTCTCCGGGCGTAGGCCTGAGGGCGGAGCCCCTAGCCGCTGAGCAATTTCTGCAATTTTGCAGCAAAAAATAGCAATTTTAACGCCATTTTAATCATATTATGCACTTCTTGAAGCCATATGAATAACTAACTTGATAAAATTCAGAAGTCATTTCAAAGAATTAAATTGCTAAGCATTTTCAATCCCCTCCTTACTTCAGGTCAAGTCTAAAATACGTTTAAACGCTCGTATTTTAAGGTAAAATTTTCTAAGTGACTTGGCTGAGGGGGCTTAAGCCTTTTTACCCTGGCTGCGCCACTGACTGCGGCCTCAAAATCTTGAGTGTGCTCCAAAAATCAAAACAGCTAGTCGTTGAAAAAAAAATGTACCGTCTTTTCTTGAAGAGAAGCCGCGGCTTTTTAATTTTAAAACATTTTGTGCGGTTTGTATTTGAGGGCGGCTTTACTTTTTTTATATGAACGTTTTGTCTTCAAATTGGTGTCTAGTAAACATTCAAGTTAATCTACTATAAGCAGGGGCGTCGCCAGCTTCGCGAGATCGGGGGGCAAAATTAAAAATTTTCATTATTCCTGAACTGGATTAAGGCAAATTTTCAGTGAAAATCAGGTGCTCTCCAAAAAAAAAGGTCTTCGCCGAAATCCAAAGGTTTTTTCTGGCCAAAATCACAAGTTTAAACGGTTTTTCCGGCCAAAAATAGCAACTTTTTCCTCCCAAAAAAATACCGTGGGGGGCAAGAAATAAATCGGGGGGCAATGCCCCCCTGCCCCCCCCCCCCCCCCCCCGCTGGTGACGCGCCTGACTATAAGTGTTGGAAACGCTTTCTTACTTGGCAACTCTTAAAGCATTGTGGGTAGTTCAAAAGGGGCACTGCCTTATATGGTTTAGATTTGCTTCATTGTTTTTGGGCGTTGACAATTGGAATGCCAACTCACAGTTCTGATTTGAGTACTGAATTAGCAGCAGCTCAATGTAGATTTCTGACAATTTTTTAAATCGCAAAGCCACGCGACGAAAGTAATGACTGTTGATACAGTACTGTAGTTGAAATAAAACATACAATGTTTGAGTTGTTTTTGTACTGTGTCTTCCGTTGCGGCTTCTATTCAAGGGCGGCTTCTATTTTTTATTTTTAAACATTTTGTGCGGTTTCTGTTCTAGGGCGGCTTCTATTTAAAGGCGGTTTCTATTCAAGAAAATACGGTATCAGATATTGTTTCATGTTATAATTACTAACGAAGTACCAGTAACGATTCTGCAGGCTTACATCTCTCTTTCGAGACAAATCCGTTAAGACGTGCTAATAAGACTGATCATAGCGTCAGAATTATGTGACACAGCAGTTGGTTGCCAGCAATTTTGCAAAGAATCGAGAAAACGTCAAAAGAGAATTATGTTTGAACGTAATTATTCTTTTTTTCATCATTGTGAGTTGCCTTGCCATTGAGTGATGTTCCAAAACAGTATTTTGAATAAACCTAAATGGGGGGGTACAAGCAACCGTTATGGGGGGCACGGCCCCCCTGCCCCCCCCCCCCCCCCCCCCGTAGCGACGGCACTGGGCACATAGCTGTGTCTCAGGCATGCTTGAAAAATGACTTGGTACTATCCTCTCAGTTGACTCCAACTTTTCTATAACAGTACAGGATAGAGCCCGTCTGGCCCTGGAGCTTTGAATGGTTGGAATTCGCAAAAGGCTACTTCCATACGCTCGACCAAACATATGTTTGCAATCATTTCAGTGTCTTCAGATCTCATGAATGGATTGTCCACTAAATCGTATCTGGTTGCATGGTTTTCTGTCTCCTGGCTACCCGGTGATAAGATATTGAGCAGAAAATTTAAAGTTTCTTGTGGAGATTTTGTGAATTTTTCGTTATGTTTAATTACGCTGCTACCACGCACCGTTTCATTCCTTTGAATAATCCTAACCAGCCGAGCCGTTGTTGTTTGACTATTCATGCTCTCTATAAAACTATGCTATAAATCGCGCTTTGCTCTTCTGACAGCTTTTTTGAAATAGGGTTGGGCGAGCTTTTGAGCCTACCAATGGTGAGCCTCCCAATCTTTTTTTGTTTTGTTTTAATGGCTTTTCTCTAAGCTTGGCGAGCCTTTTTTCGAAGGTGTGCTAGCTCAGAATTCCACCAAACAACCAAACTTCTTTCAGATAAGTTAATGTATTTTCTAGCTAAATTTTGTTATGGATACAAAAAAAACTTCTGTTCAAAAAGTTTACAAAAACTGTCATAACACCTTAAAACTCAAACTTGCAAAACTAACAAGCTGAACTTAAAATAAACATTGAATCTAAATATTAGTTTAATATGTTTCAGATTATTTTCTCGGACAAATTGACTATTGCAGTACTTGATGACAGGGTGAAGACAATTCGTCGAAGATCTGGAGAAGAATGTTTGCCAGAGTGTTTAAAGAAGACTGTTAAATTCCCATCCAAAATTTTGGAATGGGGGGCCATATCTGTTCATGGAACTTCAGTAGATTACACATTGTACAAGGAACCATGAACCAATTGAAGTATGTGGATATGCTAGAGGGGCGTCTGTTGAAAGCAAGTCAGTGAGTGGTTTCCTGACAAAAACTTCATTTTTCAGCAAGATGGTGCTCCAAACCATACCGGAAAAACGTCAATGAAGTGGTTTCAAACAAAAAAATTATAGTGCTGAAGTGGCCTGCCTTATCCAGATATGAATCCGAGTGTAAACTTGTGGGAAGTTTGAAAAAATGAAATCCATTCAAACCCGATCACGACAAAAAATGAGCTGATTGAACAGTTAATTAATTTGTGTTTAATTGCTCTGCAAAACATTGATAGAAAGCATGCCAAACAGGATGAAAGCCTTGAAAGATTCCAAAGGTGGACTTGTTTTATGTCATTGAGTGGACAAACAAAATATTGAAAAACTATTTCAATGTGTATTTATTTTATTTCAACGAGTTTTTGAAGCGTTTTTTACTTTGACCCGTTCGTGTTATTGTTACAGAAATAAAAATCATATTTTCATCAAAAAAAAAATTAAAAAAAAAATCATGTAATCGATTTTATTGTGGCGTTTAATCGTCAGAATAACTTTCACAAGCCTAAAGTTTTATCAAAAAGTAAAATATAAGCTTAGAGTGTAAGCTAAAACCGTCAGCTAAGCATGCTAAAAGAATTAGTTTTAGCATGCTCAAAGGATTAGTTTTAGTTTTAGCATGCTAAAAGAATGCTAGAATTAGTTTCTGACTGTGCACACTTTGCATGCTAAATAGTATTGTTTTTTGTTTTTCACTTTTGTCTCCCTCTTAGTATTCTTCTTTACACAAGTGTACGATATGCCAACTATAGTGTACCAAAATTTTGGTTGTCTGTGACTTAGTGTGCTACTTTTTCATGTTGTTGAACTGTATTTGTTCTGTAAAGTGCCTTTGATCTGCTACCTTGCAGGAAACGGCGCTATACAAATAACTACATTATTATTATTATTATTATTATGTCAGCTAAGCATGTTAAACTACCCCTTTTGAAATGTAATGATTTCATTGTTTTGCCGAACTATGACGTCATAATTCTTCGCTGTCACGTGTCGTGAAGTTCCAATGGTGCAATGATGCACTATCTTTGCATTTAACCATCACTTTATCAGTTCTTTGGTTTCTAACTATCAAAACACTCAAGTAACTAAAAAAATTGCAGCAAAATTATTGAAAAAATAAAAAATCCATTATGTTTCCAATAGGACTGTAGGTAGCCAATTTATGGCCATCCTGTTGCAGCAAGTAAGCAATAATCAAGCATTTTTTGCATTCTCTTTTTTCATCTACAGACACATCTGACCGTAGGCGTAGCCAGGATTTTTGATTGGGGGAGCCCCAAACTACAAATCACATGCAATGTCGTCATCAGAAATTTTCGAAAGAGGAAGTTTTTGTGGGACAAAGATATCGCGAAATGGAAGATCTGAAGCCGCGGCCTAGTTTGGCACGTAACTAGGATTTTTCTGAAGAGAAAGGACTTAAACAAAAGCAATCTTTATAATTCTTTGGAAAAAATAGCTTTTTAATGCCACTGGATCACATTTTGCACGTGTTTGTAGCCATTTGAAAAAACTATATTTCTGACGTTTGAAAGCCAATTGAAAAATTAAAATGTTTTATCCTTCTTCTACTTACAATTCAAGTTCTAAACTTAAACACGTTTAAATTTTTGCACTTTAGGGTGTAATTTTGTAAGTGATTGCTATGCATTGACTTATGCAATATTTGAGCAGTAAATAATAATTCAATCGAAGATTTTTCTTGAAGATTTTCGTTTTGTCATAAAAATAACCGGTTGTAGGAGTATAGTACATGTATGCAGGCGCGTAGCCTGGATTTGGAAAAGGGGGGGCTATTTTGAAAGAGTGAGAAAAGTGCAAACGTCCTTGACCCGAATTTTCATTGTTCTTGAATCAGTTTCACACGGTTTGTCCGAAAATTGAGACGAAATTTCTCGGAAAGCTCGGAAATTCAAAGGTTTTTTCCGCCCAAAATCAGGTGGTCTCCAAAAAAAAAAAAAAAAAAAAAAAAAAGGTCTTCACTGAAATTGAGACTGATTTTTCGGCCGAAATCCGAAATTCAAAGGTTTTTTCCGCCCAAAAGCAGGTGGTCTCCAGAAAAAAAACAAAAAAAAAAAAAAGGTTTTCACTGAAATTGAAACTGATTTTTCGGCCGAAATTCAAAGGTTTTTTCCGCCCACAAGCAGGTGGTCTCCAAAAAAAAAAAAAAAAAAAGGTCTTCACTGAAATTGAGACTGGTTTTTCGGCTAGTTTTGAAAATTCAAACGTTTGAGGGGGGCTGTTTTCCTATGGGGGGCTATTTTCAATTTTTCACAAAAAATTGGCCTCAAAAGCACCAAAAACGTACGATTTTGCATACTTCACAAGCCAATGGGGGGGGGGCTCGAGCCCCCCCCGCCCCCCCCTGGCTACGCTACTGCATGTATGACAAAAAGGCCCAGGTCCCCTCAATTCAAATTTAATAATTTGTTCAGTAAGCATTTCCCCTAGGTAATTTTTTTTTTGTTTTTTCAAAAGTTTTTGTGGTGTAAAAACTGGCGAGATGGAGGTGAATTGTTATTTTAGAATGATACAATGGATGGTTACGCCTACTAACCTTGTCATTGCCCGGGCCAGATTTACATTGCCCAGGGCCCATTGCAATGTAGGGATTTTCGCAACATCTTTCTGCCAAATATAGGTAAAAACCAAAAAAGTCTTACCATCTAAACGCGAGGCCTCTGGTACAGTGGCGTCGCTAAGGATGATGACACCCGGGGTGGAATTTCGTGGTGTCACGCTTAAAATGTATACTAGGCTGCAAAGTTTATATTTTAAAGACAGCGCTACTACTTCATTACAGAAGATAGCAGTTGTTGTTTGGCTAGCTCAATAAATTCTCATAGTAGGATTCTAAAATCTGGAAGTATAAGCAGCACATGTTTCGCGTAACTAGAAATCTGCAGTTGAGGAGACTGTTTCTGGGGTCCGAGAGTTCCGTCTCTATCCACTGGAGGCCACTTGGGGTTTGGGGGCGGAGCTCCCAGCCCTGGAAAATTTTTATTTTTTAGCAAAAATAACTTAATTTTCGGCTCATTTTGATAAAAAATAATGCTTTTAAAACGTGCCATCAAGGAGAACTCTGGCGGCATAAAAATTAACAGAGGAAAAATATGATGATACTTAGGCGCATAGCCAGAAATGTGTAATGAGGGGGCTGCTTCGGGGGTGTGGGGGCGGAGCCTACAGCGCTCGAAAATTTAGAATTTTTTGCAAGAATAACCTAACTTAAATATTTAGGATTATTTTTATGAAAATTAATATTTTTGAAATGTGGAATAAAACTTAGCTGGGTAAAAACATAATCAGACTGGTTACATAAATGGGCATTGGCTATGTGGGTGATGGCCGATGGTAAGATTTCAGTTCTTTTAGTTACAAGCTGGTACCGTAAATCATGTTCAAAGAAACGCACAAGAAGTAATCCTTTTCGTCTATATTTAACAGAGAAAAATAATTGGGGAGGGTGGGCTAGTTCAACGATATTTGAGTCGGAGTGATTGGTAATTAACAAATACTGAATACCCCCCCCATTCCTGTACTTATATATTTAGCTACGAAACCTATATATTCAGCATGTTTCAACAAGCGATCAAATTTGATTGCTTAGTTTTGGCGATTTTTCAAAGTTTTTACTGATTTGGGATTTTTATTTTTGATAAATTAGCGCCCCTTCTAAACAAATACTTCAAAAGATGCTTTACGTAATTGTAATTGTAATTACATTTTATTCACCAAGTTGCCTTGGCCAGAAAGCAGCGAAGGGACCTTTCGGTCTTCTAGTCAAGCTGCCACCTGCCCACCTGTTTACCACACACGGTGAAGGCTTCACACTGTCCCTTTAATTGCTGAACGTCAAGCAGGGAAGCTGTGAAGACCAATTTTTATAGTCTTTGGTTTGACCCGACTGGGAATCGAACCCAAGTCTACCGTTTCAGTAGCAGACGCTCTATCCACTCGACCACTGATTGCTTTAAATCTTTTTTAGTCCATCCGCTGTGCTAAACATTTCCTATGATATTAAACATATGGTTTTCTTTTTGTTCGATTGGTATCATAACGTGATGTCACACAAAAATGGTGACACCCCGGGGCGGGCCGCTTTCCTAACGACGCCACTGCCCTGGCACTGCTCCATACTACGGTAAATCCTGCCCTAGTTATTGGATTACGTTTATAAAAAGGTTGATGAAGGTCTGAGGTAGCACCTTTTACAACAAATACCCTCAACTTGTCCCGGGCTGTACATTTAACTGAGAATTAAATTGAGGGGCCCGGACCCCTGGTCGTCAATATTATTGCTAAATACTGTTATACGCGAAAAATGCTAAAAGAAACTGAAACTGAAGAAGCAATAAGCTTTTTTGTCCCATTTTTATCATTGCTGGCATTTCAATTGGTGGGGCCGGGCCCACTTCGTCTATGCATCTGAAGTCATAAGCCAAATCTCAATCATTAAGGTAAGTTAAATTTGCGTTGGAGTAATTTATTTTTGGATTGACCTTATGATGTCAGATGTTCCTTTTGGTAAGATCTGATGAAATACTAGAATATGCAGAAGAATAATTACCATCGCCTTGGTCAGTAAGTTAAATGCATTGCGCCGAATCTTTGCGCCATTACAGCACTCAGTCACAGAATACTATTATATACAGTAGGTTCACTTCAAGCAAATTGCATTGTTAAAATGTCCAGCATTTTTTGCATGAGCTGCGTCATAAGTTCTTTTTTGGGTGGGTCACGTCACTACATAGCGAAAAATAAAGTTTCCATTTTTTTTCGATTATTTTAAAATTGCATAGTTAAAAAAAAAAACTTCGGGGTTTTTTATTTGAAATAATAGACTTTGGGCTTGAGGAAAGCGCAGTGGGCGAGCAAACTGTTGCATTTGTGCTTTCTCAATAATTTCTTAGAAATCGGCATGAAGCATGCACGAAGATGTCGGGACCCCATTATGACGTCATAATGCTTGTCAGAAATATACAAATTTCAAGTGTTTTAGTGCAATCATTGATCTTAAATCAAAGCAAGGTCTTCTTGGCTGCTCAAGGTTTTCTGTCGAAGTAGAGGGTGGACGAGACGCTTTTGTGACGTCATAATGCATATACATATTGTTTAATTTCTTATTCATGCTTGCTATTGGACAGCTTGATTTTAGTTTTATGTCATTGATTTAACCTAATGTCAATATTGAATAAATGCAAAATAGCCAAAAGAAATAAATCGGATCGAATGAAGGATGCAGTCGGGAGACCACTATGACATCACAAAGCTGTTACAAATTTGCCAATGTCAATTGATTTGACTGCAACATCATCCATCATATAGTAGAAGGATTTGGTTGCAGCTAAGTTTTATAGAAGTAAACGGATCGTGATCGACGCTCTCGTGTGTGACGTGATAATCCATTCAAGTTTTGTTTCAATTACCTGTTCAAGCTTGCTATACAACAGTCGCACTTTAAGCTAATATAAGCATTGAATAAATTCACGATAGTAATCGAATAACGTAGTCGGGAGACCATTATGACGTCATAAAGCTGTTACAAATTTGCGAGTTTCAACTGATTTGACTGCAATTATTCATCATAAATCATAACAAAGTTTTGCTTGCATAGTTGCAGCTGACTTCATATCGAGTAGAAGGGGTCAAAGTCAACTTGTTCGTGTGTGATGTCATAATACATTTACGTTTTCTTTTCTTACATACAATATGATTTCTTTCAATTGATTAAAAACAGTTTTAGGGGTGAGTTCTTCTCAGTGATATGCCATTGATTTCTATCATATTTGAAGTAGGGTATTTAGTGATACTGATAGCCCTAAAATTCTTCAAAAAAATAATGTTCTTTGATGACTTACTTAGTTCTTAATTGCTAGACTAAATAAGTAAACACAACACAAGTTTCTTTGCTAGGTGTACCGTCAGGCCATACATAAACTATTTATTTAGTAGAATAGGGACAGATGAGCGGAGAAAAAGAGAAGAGAATTAAAGAAAAAAGCATGCTCTGGTTAAGAAGGTTTTTTTTGCGGCCACGCATGTTCGGCTGATTTGATTAGATGTATTTGTTGCGTTATTCGGTTACGTTTCATTTATTTTTTAATTGGCAACCTTTTTTTTGTTGACGTTGTCAATAGAAACTGGCAAAGAATTTCTGTAGGTTTTTGTAGTTGGCTAAAGCAGTTCATTTGATTAAGTTATTCGCATTATTAAGTGGGTTAATCGACATGGAACGATCTTGTTGGAGCTTGCATTCATCAGTGATATTGGGTAAGCCGATTGTGTTTGACTTAATCATGTTATTGTAGTTTAATGAATGAATGCTGAGTAGGCATATTGCAAGTACAATTGTTTGAATTTGTGTTGGTTATGTTTGTTGACTAATGGTCATGGCTTTACCTATTCTAATGAATCTATGATTGCGGAATGGTGCATTGTTACGCTAGCCTACCGAGAGTGGAGTAAATATCTGCTCACCATTTATCATGTGTGTATAATCGAAATGCTTCAGCTTATTTGATCTGTTTTTGGAAGTCTGATTTGCTAACTGATATTGCATAGCCTAAATACTGATTTAGGTGATATCAATGAATAGTGTGCTAAATGTTTAGATCACTGATTACTGATCATTGGATTGAATTGCTTTCGAAGTTACTTTGGCTACAGTTGGTCAAAAGCAGGTTAGCTATAAATGTTCCGACATACTTTAGATAAATAGGCCTACCGTTTTTACCGCTTACCTGTGCATTGCTAAGTTGTTTTGTTTTTATTGAAATTGTTATTAAGTTCAACTGGTAAGCATACACGTGAGGTGCATTTCCGCACAAGTTGTTATATCTCAGTCAAATTACTACTCATCCCAAGCACCAGATTGCTTAATTCTTGTGTAACGTGTATGCATCAACTTCCCATGTAAGAATCATTTTTGTATTCCAAATTTTGCTATTAGGGTCATCATTACTAGGCATGTGTTTGGAAAATAATTGTTTGAATTGTTGATTACTTCAATGTCCATGTGCCAGCCAATTAAATTGTATGTTTGGTCATATGTTTTCAGTACTATGGTGTTTTGATGGCTTTGTTGTTAATGTGCGTTATTTTTTATGTGCTTTTACATTTGTAACTGTTTTACAGTTACCGCCACTAAATGCTTTCATTCTAAACCTTTGTGGTTCTTGAGAAGAGAGAAAACTGTGACGCGTATACTCTTTGCCCAGCTGTATCATTGGGATACAGCCACAGTATTCGTAGAATAAATGAACCCAGAAAAAAAAAACTCACGCTGATTTGACGAATCGGCATATTTTAGAACAAATTAAGCGAGAAGAAAAAATGCAAAACTATTAGTTTCCAGCAAGAATGGCAGTACGGTATGATACGTTCAGAATTTGCGTACTACGTACCTCTCACCTTGAACCATACCGTACCTGCGTACCGTACTTCAGTTTAATTTTTAAAGCGTACCGTACCTTACCCTTACCATTCCAAACAAGGCCCACCATACCAGCGTACCGTACTTCTTAGCAAAAATTGAAGCGTACCGTAACGTACTTACGTATCGTACCGTACTGCCATTCTTACTTTCAACTACTCGCAACTTTAACTAACTTTAAAATCACTAGTCTATAAATCAACGATCTCAATTCACACATTTAGCGTCGGCTTCAGCTGTCTTTTACCTCTGCATACAAAAATCCGGTGCATACAAAAACTACGAGCGAAAAGTCTGGGATTTTTAATTCAAGCAGCGTACCAACGTACCGTACCCGTACCATTACAAAATAACGTACCGTACCCGTACCATTCCAAAAAAGGCGTACCGTATCAGCGTACCGTACTTCTTCGCAAAAATCGAGGCGTACTGTACCAATGTACCGTACCGTACTGCCATCCTTGGTTTCCAGTTTACTGATAAAGTGACTGTGGTCAGACAGCTAGGCCTATGCCGCTCTATTAGACTATCATTGTCAATCGTTTTGTTCAACAGTTTTTGCCATGCTTTTTAGTGAGCATAATTACGATAACTGACGGGAAGAATTCTGGTTTAGAGGTAAGTAGGATTATACTTAGCTTAGTGATAGTGGATAAACCTAGGCAGAGCCTACTGATACGATATATACTTTATAGCCTCCTGATCAGTGATAGATAGCTTTATTCAGATATCCTGCTTAATGATAGATGGTATCAGGGTCGTATTTAGGGGGGGCCATTGGGCCATGGCCCCCCCCCCTTTGGATTGCCAGGATTGCAAAATTGCATAGAAAAGAGCAAAATTGAGGCATGCCCCCCCCCCCCCTTTGCAAGTTGGGCATCAGGCCTTGGGCTCGAAATCACCTGATTTTGGGCGAAAAATGGGACGAAATTTGAGTGAAGACCATTTTTTTTTGCTCTCCACCTGATTTTGCGCGAAAAACGGGACAAAATTTGAGTGTGACAATTTCAAATTCTTCTGATCTATGTTCCTCTCAAATTTTCTGAAGTTTCTGGCCCCCCCCCCCCCCCCCGTTTTCAAAATCCTGCGTACGCTACTGGATGGTATTATGTATTTATTGTATTTATTACTGTTGTTTACAAATTAAAATGATGCTAAGTTATGATCAAGCTATATACAAATTATTATGAGCAAACGTAAATGTATTATGACATCACACACGAACAAGTTGACTTTGACCCCTTCTACTCGATATGAAGTCAGCTGCAACTATGCAAGCAAAACTTTGTTATGATTTATGATGAATAATTGCAGTCAAATCAGTTGAAACTCGCAAATTTGTAACAGCTTTATGACGTCATAATGGTCTCCCGACTACGTTATTCGATTACTATCGTGAATTTATTCAATGCTTATATTAGCTTAAAGTGCGACTGTTGTATAGCAAGCTTGAACAGGTAATTGAAACAAAACTTGAATGGATTATCACGTCACACACGAGAGCGTCGATCACGATCCGTTTACTTCTATAAAACTTAGCTGCAACCAAATCCTTCTACTATATGATGGATGATGTTGCAGTCAAATCAATTGACATTGGCAAATTTGTAACAGCTTTGTGATGTCATAGTGGTCTCCCGACTGCATCCTTCATTCGATCCGATTTATTTCTTTTGGCTATTTTGCATTTATTCAATATTGACATTAGGTTAAATCAATGACATAAAACTAAAATCAAGCTGTCCAATAGCAAGCATGAATAAGAAATTAAACAATATGTATATGCATTATGACGTCACAAAAGCGTCTCGTCCACCCTCTACTTCGACAGAAAACCTTGAGCAGCCAAGAAGACCTTGCTTTGATTTAAGATCAATGATTGCACTAAAACACTTGAAATTTGTATATTTCTGACAAGCATTATGACGTCATAATGGGGTCCCGACATCTTCGTGCATGCTTCATGCCGATTTCTAAGAAATTATTGAGAAAGCACAAATGCAACAGTTTGCTCGCCCACTGCGCTTTCCTCAAACCCAAAGTCCAGAGGTGGAGTCCTGGAGGACGTCCTTGGCCTCGAGGACGTTCTCAAGGACACATTTTGAAGTTCTTGGCCTTGGCCTCAAGGCCTCAAGTCCTCGAAAATTTCCCTGTCCTCGGCTCGAGGACAGCACTATTTTTTGAATTGTTAAAATTGTGTGGAGCGCCTGAAAAAGTTTTTAACAAACGTTTTTTTGTGGAGATTGCCTGAAAAATTTTTGTGAAGACCTAGTTTTTTTTTTTGGAGAGCACTTGTGCTTGTGTCCTTGGTCCTTGGCCTTGGCCTCGAGCATTCCTGTCCTTGGCCTCGAGAGTGTCTGTCCTCGGAAAGGCTGTCCTTGGCCTTGGCCTCGGATTTTTTTTGTGTCCTTGGCCTTGGCCTCGAGCCTTGTGTCCTCGACTCCACCTCTGGCACCCTTTTTCGTACCAAAAATAGGTGAAGACAAAAAAAAAGGTCTCCGCTGCAAAATAAGTGGGTTTTTGGTCTAAAAGTACCTAAAGACCAAATGAAAAAAAAGGTCTTCGCCTAAAAATCAGTGGTTTTTAGTCCAAATGAAGATGGGGATGACCAAAAAAAGTGAAAAACGTAAGGTATTCACCGCAAATCGATGGAGTTTTGGTTTCACATCATAATATGGTGCCACTCCCAAATGGTGACACCCGGAGCGCCCCCCCCCCTAGCAACGCCACTGACGTGACCCACCCAAAAAAGTACTTATGACGCAACACATGCAAAAATGCAGGACATTTTTAACAATGAAGTTAACATCCTGTATACAGTAGTTAATATACCGTGTCTCAGTTCCCTCTTGCGTTACGCTGATCAAAGTTACATTCCCATTTCACCACATAAAATTTATAGCCCAAGTTCCACAAACTCTTTTACTTTTATTGAACTTTAAAAAATTGGCCAACGCTACATTTGGAACGACCAACGCTCGCGTCGCGTGTTTTTTTGTTTTTACTCGGCCATTTCCAACTAACGAGTGCGAAATTTCAGACTTTTGCTTATAACTCGAGAACGGTTTGGTCTAGCTACATAAAATTTTGACAGCAGTTTGAGATTAATGAGTTATATGTTTGCACCAAATTTTGGGGCAATAGGTTACGTGACTTTGGTTTTAGAATCCAAAAACCGCCCCGCAAGTTTGGCGTAAAAAGCGGTCTCAGTCAAAAACGGCTTAAGTACGGTAAAAAATATTTTATATGGTTGTATATGTCTTAAGCTACCTTTTCATCCCAACCAACCCACTTTTGGCCGCGATGAGGTTTATTTCTTTTTTTCCTTTTTTTTCTTTCTAATTTTTGTACACTCTTCTTCTAAACCACAAAATATCGAAATCTAATTTTTGTGTAAAGTTGTTAAGCTGCAAATGCAATTTTTTCTCCCGAAAATTTTTGGGGCAACTCCACCGGGAACCCCCCCAAAATGGAGCCCCAAAAATCCATTTTTGAATGGCTCAAGCTAGAGTGCTAGTTTTTTTGCTATCAGTAGATATTTAACAGACAAATATTTTCACATAGTTTGGAGGTGCCACCCCCCGGGGACCCCCCAAATGGACCCCCCAAAAATCAAGTTTTTGAATGGCTCAATGGGAACCTCTTCTAATGGACCCCCAAAAAAATCAATTTTTTCTACGGCTCAACTTAGGGTGCCAGTCGGTATTGATATCAGCTGATATTTACCTGACAAATAGTTTGGGGGTGCCACCTACCCGGAGACCCCCCAAATGGACCCCCAAACATCAATTTTTTGAATGCCTCAACTTAGGGTGCCAGTATTTTATGATATCAGCACATATTTAACAAACAAATATTTTGACATAGTTTGGGGGTGCCATTCCCCCGGATACCCCCCAAATGGACCCCCAAAAATCAAGTTTTTGAATGGCTCAACTTAGGGTGCCGGTCTGTTATGATATCAGGAGATATTTAACTGACAATTATTTTGACTCTACTTTTCTGGAGGTTCCATAATCAGATATTTTGGAATAATTGCTGATTTTATGGTACCGGTAGATAAAAAGTACTTTTGAGCATCACAGCATTAGCTTTGCGTCGGTCGTTCACTGGGTTTGCTGGCAAACTCCTATCTAGTTGAGTGGGTAAGGTTAGAATGAATATTATCAACCTTTCCAGTCACATCACGTGACCAAGCCAATTGTCTACAGTCGCAGTTGTAGGATACAAGATACTTGTAACCTGCAAAAAAATTGCAAATTGCAGATTTGCAGGGTTGTTTTCCATTGCGAACAAGGAGAGTGCTAAAGTGCATGATATGTTGCGCCGGATCAATCCGGCGGACGTAATCACAAAAAATTATGCTAGTTGGCAAAGAAAACCATACTCAACTACGGACCACCGTCATTCTGGCAGAATAAAAAGCGTCATTCTAGCAGAAAGTGTTGCCAGACAAAAACAAACAAAAAGCAAGAAACGTCGCTGCGTTTTAACGATGTTGCCAACGAATAAGACGAAAAACAAACATTGACGTCACCAAAAAGAAACACACATTTCCTCTGAGGCGCAATGAATAAAACAGTGTTGCCAAAAATAAACCAGAATCAAAACCGAATAAGTTCAAATTCAAAACTAATTTGAACAAAAACACTCTCGTGTTAAACGAAACGCAAACACCAACAATATTACCTGAAAAAATCAAACAACTCAACATTAATAAGTCAAAACTTTCTCTGCACGATGAAAAACCAAGTTTGGGCACCCCGACATTAGGGGTGCCAGCAGAATGGTTTTACAAAACACATCAATTTTTGGCAAAAACCGGGATTTTGCACCCCCACATTCAAACTCTTCCTATTTAACTTTCCGACACCCCTCGAGCTCCGTGTTTGAATGGATTTGGTAGCCCGAAGCTTACTCTACATGATCCCATTCTAACTTCGGGCGCCCCATTGCCGGGGGTGCCAGCAGAATGGTTTTGCAAAACACATCAATTTTTGGCAAAAACCGGGATTTTGCACCCCCACATTCAAACTCTTCCTATTTAACTTTCCGACACCCCTCGAGCTCCGTGTTTGAATGGATTTGATAGCCCGAAGCTTACTGTACAAGAAACAAGTCTAACTTCGGGCGCCCCATTGCCGGGGGTGCCAGCAGAATGGTTTTACAAAACACATCAATTTTTGGCAAAAACCGGGATTTTGCACCCCCACATTCAAACTCTTCCTATTTAACTTTCCGACACCCCTCGAGCTCCGTGTTTGAATGGATTTGGTAGCTCGAAGCTTACTGTACAAGAAACAAGTCTAACTTCGGGCGCCCCATTGCCGGGGGTGCCAGCAGAATGGTTTTGCAAAACACATCAATTTTTGGCAAAAACCGGGATTTTGCACCCCCACATTCAAACTCTTCCTATTTAACTTTCCGACACCCCTCGAGCTCCGTGTTTGAATGGATTTGGTAGCCCAAAGCTTACTCTACATGATCCCATTCTAACTTCGGGCGCCCCATTGCCGGGGGTGCCAGCAGAATGGTTTTACAAAACACATCAATTTTTGGCAAAAACCGGGATTTTGCACCCCCACATTCAAACTCTTCCTATTTAACTTTCCGACACCCCTCGAGCTCCATGTTTAAATGGATTTGATAACCCGAAGCTTACTGTACAAGAAACAAGTCTAACTTCGGGCGCCCCATTGCCGGGGGTGCCAGCAGAATGGTTTTACAAAACACATCAATTTTTGGCAAAAACCGGGATTTTGCACCCCCACATTCAAACTCTTCCTATTTAACTTTCCGACACCCCTCGAGCTCCGTGTTTGAATGGATTTGGTAGCCCGAAGCTTACTGTACAAGAAACAAGTCTAACTTCGGGCGCCCCATTGCCGGGGGTGCCAGCAGAATGGTTTTGCAAAACACATCAATTTTTGGCAAAAACCGGGATTTTGCACCCCCACATTCAAACTCTTCCTATTTAACTTTCCGACACCCCTCGAGCTCCGTGTTTGAATGGATTTGGTAGCCCGAAGCTTACTGTACAAGAAACAAGTCTAACTTCGGGCGCCCCATTGCCGGGGGTGCCAGCAGAATGGTTTTGCAAAACACATCAATTTTTGGCAAAAACCGGGATTTTGCACCCCCACATTCAAACTCTTCCTATTTAACTTTCCGACACCCCTCGAGCTCCGTGTTTGAATGGATTTGGTAGCCCAAAGCTTACTGTACAAGAAACAAGTCTAACTTCGGGCGCCCCATTGCCGGGGGTGCCAGCAGAATGGTTTTGCAAAACACATCAATTTTTGGCAAAAACCGGGATTTTGCACCCCCACATTCAAACTCTTCCTATTTAACTTTCCGACACCCCTCGAGCTCCGTGTTTGAATGGATTTGGTAGCCCAAAGCTTACTCTACATGATCCCATTCTAACTTCGGGCGCCCCATTGCCGGGGGTGCCAGCAGAATGGTTTTGCAAAACACTTCAATTTTTGGCAAAAACCGGGATTTTGCACCCCCACATTCAAACTCTTCCTATTTAACTTTCCGACACCCCTCGAGCTCCGTGTTTGAATGGATTTGGTAGCCCAAAGCTTACTCTACATGATCCCATTCTAACTTCGGGCGCCCCATTGCCGGGGGTGCCAGCAGAATGGTTTTACAAAACACATCAATTTTTGGCAAAAACCGGGATTTTGCACCCCCACATTCAAACTCTTCCTATTTAACTTTCCGACACCCCTCGAGCTCCGTGTTTGAATGGATTTGGTAGCCCGAAGCTTACTGTACAAGAAACAAGTCTAACTTCGGGCGCCCCATTGCCGGGGGTGCCAGCAGAATGGTTTTGCAAAACACATCAATTTTTGGCAAAAACCGGGATTTTGCACCCCCACATTCAAACTCTTCCTATTTAACTTTCCGACACCCCTCGAGCTCCGTGTTTGAATGGATTTGGTAGCCCAAAGCTTACTGTACAAGAAACAAGTCTAACTTCGGGCGCCCCATTGCCGGGGGTGCCAGCAGAATGGTTTTGCAAAACACATCAATTTTTGGCAAAAACCGGGATTTTGCACCCCCACATTCAAACTCTTCCTATTTAACTTTCCGACACCCCTCGAGCTCCGTGTTTGAATGGATTTGGTAGCCCAAAGCTTACTCTACATGATCCCATTCTAACTTCGGGCGCCCCATTGCCGGGGGTGCCAGCAGAATGGTTTTGCAAAACACTTCAATTTTTGGCAAAAACCGGGATTTTGCACCCCCACATTCAAACTCTTCCTATTTAACTTTCCGACACCCCTCGAGCTCCGTGTTTGAATGGATTTGGTAGCCCAAAGCTTACTCTACATGATCCCATTCTAACTTCGGGCGCCCCATTGCCGGGGGTGCCAGCAGAATGGTTTTGCAAAACACATCAATTTTTGGCAAAAACCGGGATTTTGCACCCCCACATTCAAACTCTTCCTATTTAACTTTCCGACACCCCTCGAGCTCCGTGTTTGAATGGATTTGGTAGCCCGAAGCTTACTGTACAAGAAACAAGTCTAACTTCGGGCGCCCCATTGCCGGGGGTGCCAGCAGAATGGTTTTGCAAAACACATCAATTTTTGGCAAAAACCGGGATTTTGCACCCCCACATTCAAACTCTTCCTATTTAACTTTCCGACACCCCTCGAGCTCCGTGTTTGAATGGATTTGGTAGCCCAAAGCTTACTGTACAAGAAACAAGTCTAACTTCGGGCGCCCCATTGCCGGGGGTGCCAGCAGAATGGTTTTGCAAAACACTTCAATTTTTGGCAAAAACCGGGATTTTGCACCCCCACATTCAAACTCTTCCTATTTAACTTTCCGACACCCCTCGAGCTCCGTGTTTGAATGGATTTGGTAGCCCGAAGCTTACTATACATGATCCCATTCTAACTTCGGGCGCCCCATTGCCGGGGGTGCCAGCAGAATGGTTTTACAAAACACATCAATTTTTGGCAAAAACCGGGATTTTGCACCCCCACATTCAAACTCTTCCTATTTAACTTTCCGACACCCCTCGAGCTCCGTGTTTGAATGGATTTGGTAGCCCGAAGCTTACTGTACAAGAAACAAGTCTAACTTTGGGCGCCCCATTGCCGGGGGTGCCAGCAGAATGGTTTTGCAAAACACATCAATTTTTGGCAAAAACCGGGATTTTGCACCCCCACATTCAAACTCTTCCTATTTAACTTTCCGACACCCCTCGAGCTCCGTGTTTGAATGGATTTGGTAGCCCAAAGCTTACTCTACATGATCCCATTCTAACTTCGGGCGCCCCATTGCCGGGGGTGCCAGCAGAATGGTTTTACAAAACACATCAATTTTTGGCAAAAACCGGGATTTTGCACCCCCACATTCAAACTCTTCCTATTTAACTTTCCGACACCCCTCGAGCTCCGTGTTTGAATGGATTTGGTAGCCCGAAGCTTACTGTACAAGAAACAAGTCTAACTTCGGGCGCCCCATTGCCGGGGGTGCCAGCAGAATGGTTTTGCAAAACACATCAATTTTTGGCAAAAACCGGGATTTTGCACCCCCACATTCAAACTCTTCCTATTTAACTTTCCGACACCCCTCGAGCTCCGTGTTTGAATGGATTTGGTAACCCAATGGATTGGTAGCTGTGTGTTTGAATGGATTTGGTAGCCCATATTTATTCTTACATTTTTATTTTTAACTTGGGGTTCCGTCAGAATGTGTTTTAAAAGTTTATTAAAGTTAGGTGGTAGCAAAGAGCCGAAATCGTTGCGTTGTGTGAAGCGGGAGTTTATAAGAAACAGTTTGCTTAATTTTTCATTTTCCATCAGCAATATTAGTATGTTGCTATTATTTTTACGGTTGATATTTTAGGTGGATTTTTTTTTTTTCGACGCAATCGATCATTCAGCACGCACAACGCATATTGAAGTCAATTGTTTTACATTTATTTTTTACTACATTGATCAGGGGTGTGTAAATTTTTTCACTGTCATGAGGACATTAGGCCGAGGGCCGAACTTAAGATCTTAAGATCGTGCTGCTACGGTGTAATTACTATTTAGGAGGAATTGAGACCAGGCCTTTACGAGCCATTAATTTCCAAAGAGATGCGGTTACTTTTTTTTCTGTTTTTTTTGGCAATAAAAAGTCTAGTGCCAGCTCCCCTAGCGTTTGAAAAATCTAGTGATCTTTTTTCCCTTAGTAGCAGTTATAAACATTAGTTTTGGTTAAAATTTTCGCTTCAAAGATGTTGCACATTAATTGGCACTGCTAAAATTTCTGGTTTAAACTTATGTTACTTTGCTTTTTGAACTATTGATTTAAGCTACGGTATCTCCCTTTAGCAAAATCCAACTTAAGTGCCAAACCAGGTCACGACATTTGATCTTCGATTCTACAATATCTTAGCCCCGTAAAAAGTTTCTCTTTTGAAAATTTTTGATGTCGTCGTTGCAGGTGATTTGTGGTTCGGGTCCCCCCAATCAAAAATCCTGGCTACGCCTACGGTAAAACCAATTCTATTAAAGCAATAAGATTAGTCAAATTTTTTATTATTTTGTTATGAGCACCTGTTTAGCCAACAGTCGAGAATAACATTGCAAAGTTCTACTTTGGAGTTACTGGATGTTAGTGCTAGCGCATCAACTTGGTTTGTAAGCTTCGTTCATATTCCCAATTAAAAGTTTTATTCTAATTATACAACCCGGAAGAAAGGGAGCCCTAACTTAGTCTTTCGATAGGTTGTAGAACTAAAGTTGCAAAATGCTAGGCTAATGCAGTAACAAAACCAAAGGGGGTCTAGAAGGGTTGAACAGCTGTGCGACTTGTAAAACTGAATATGGGCAATTTTTGTAATTTTTCGACGAAAATTGCCGTTTTCGCGCTGTTAGGATCACAACTAGCACGTTTTTAGAGCCATGTGAAAAAAACTGAATTTCGAAAGTCATAAAATAATGAAATTGCGCAGCCCCTTCAGCCCCCTTTACTTACAGGTCAAGTCCAAAACATGCTTAAACGCTTGTATTTTGGGTAAATATCCCAAGTGATTTGACCTGCGCCTCTGGAGATGTAGCCCCCTTTAACCAGATCACTTAAACCCAAATATGCATGCTTTTAAACTTAGTTTGAAATTGAAAAATTTGTTTCTGTCAAAGGGTTTCCTAATATTAGCATTTACATCTTTTAGTTTTAGATGGCTCTACAAATGTCTAAAATGCCAACTAAATTGCGTTAAAATGGCAATTTTTCCGAAAATTTTAAACTTTGCCCAGCGGCTGGGGGCATCACCCTCAGAACCCGTCCGCGTGAGACACAAACAAGTTTTAGCTTTAAGTTCAAGTTTCCCCTTAGCAAAATCCCGTTTGATACCTGTACTAATGCGGTAGTAATGATTTTTTTAAAATTTAGTAATACAGGGTTTTCCAAAATGGTTGACCCCATTCTAAATACCCATATCTCGGAAACTACTCGATAGATCATGATGAAACTAAATACATTTTATGTTGAAGGTCATAAGTTTTATTGGTTAAATTTGCAAAGAAAAGTACAAATATTTGTTGGTTCTATGACAGATTTTCATAAATGTTCAGTATGAGCGCCACTTGTGACTCTGCACACGTAGAGTCGGTTCCATTCCACCACGATCACCCAACCTTTCTCCGTGTGATTTTTTCCTCTGGGTTTATGTGAAAGAACTAGTCTTTGTACCTCCTCTTTCAGCTAACATTGAAGAAATGAAACAAAGAATTACAGCTGCACTGTAATGTTACCGAAGACATGCTACAGCGAGTTTGGCACGAACTCGAATACCGACTCTACGTGTGCAGAGTCACAGGCGGCGCTCAAATTGAACATTTATGAAAATCTGTCATAGAACCAACAAATATTTGTACTTTTCTTTGTAAATTTAAGCAATAAAACTTATGACCTTCAACATAAAATTTAGTTTCATTATGATCCATCAAATAGTTTCCGAGATTTGGGTATTTAGAATGGGGTCAACCATTTTGGAATACCCTGTATTTTATTTTTTTGGTTTTAGCTTAGTACAGTGCCGTGATGAAGATATACAGCTAGTATGGGCTGGTGAACTGTTTCAATAACTTAAAAAATAAAAAACCTGCAGCAGTGCATAATTGAATATTTTCGTTTAATGGGTTGGGGCTCCTGTCAACTTAAGCTGTTTAAAATCTGGCTCTGGACCAAAATAAGGCTAAGAATCATTGAGCTAAAGTGTCGCAGTTGTTTTCGTTCAAATTTTTGTTCAATATTTGACATGCCGCAATAGTCCTTGGCCCCTACCATCTATGGGCAATAGTTATGACATCACAATTGGCCGTACGATTTCTGTAACTTGTGACATCATAATGCAATTGTAACGGCAAATTAAGAGGCTATACTGTAATGATTTCTAGAAAATAGTCTAGACCAGTGATTCTTAACCGGTGGGCCACAAAGCTATTTCAAAAATTGGCCATTTGGTTCAAAAAAGTTTTATTTGTGCAAATACTCGCGCATTCCGACGCGATGACCTCTTATTTTTTATTTATTTTGGAGATCGTTTCAAAAGTGATAAAAAATCGCGGACTCCGACGCGATGACCTTTATTTTTTTTGTTTTTTTTAGAGATTGTCTGGCAGTCTGCAGAAAATTGCGGTAAAAAGCAATGGACAATTTCCTAAATGAAAATGGGCCACGGTCATAAAAAGTTTGAGAACCACTGGCCTAGACTATGTGCACGCCGGGCAAGGTCGCACAAATCTTCATTGACGGCCGCGCGTTGCACATAAAACGTTTAGTAGGCAAACTCAAACAGCGTACCTACGTTCCGTACGAGTACCATTACAAAAAAAGCGTAGGGTACCAACGTACCGTACTTGCACCATTTCAAAAAATGCGTACCGTACCAGCGTACCCTACTTAGCAAAAATTGAGGCGTACGGTACCGAACACTTACGTACCGTACCGTGCTGCCATCCCGGCTAATACGTCAATTAATAATACGTCACTATTAAATTCAGACAAAGTTTTTTCAACAATGGTTTCCAGTGGCGTAGGAGGTGGGGGGTCCGGGGGGCACTGGCCCCCCCCGCTTAGTTTCAAAGTGTCGAAATTTCAGGCAACTTTATATTATTTGAGCAATAGTGCATCAAAATTTTGGGCAATTTTGTACTTTTTTGGGCAAGTTGCGTCAAAATTTTGGGCAATTTGATATTCATCAAACCGGCTAAATTTCAGTGAAGACCTTTCTTTTTTTTTGGAAGACAGAAAAACTGTCTCAATTTCAGTGAAGACCTTTTTCCTTTTTTTTTTTGAGGTCATCTTAATTTGGACAGAAAAATCAATCACTTTTCGGCCAAATTCAATGTCATTTTTCGGGCAGAAATTTGTTGCCCCCCAAATCCTTTTGAGTTCCTACGCCCATGATGCTTTCTCAAGTCTGTCTAAAGTTAAGTCATTTTTGGAAAAACATCAACTGTCGCGGAACAAAAATATATCAATATTTTTAACATTAAAATTTCCTCCATGTTGAGCCATCTTTGTTGTAGTTGATTTAAATCATAATTTTTATCAGTTAGTATTTGAATCAACCAACCCTGCCAGTTCTTTAAGTGAAACCTAAAAATGAGCTACGATGAAGTGCGCTAAACGCGTGATTAACGTTGCATGTAGCAAAAAGCAAGTTGCTGAGTAGTATTTTTAATTGCTCAAATACACAAAATATTGATAGCACAAGTACAAAAAGTAGTAAACCAAAACACGCAATAATAATTCAAAATATGATTTTCATTATTCTACTTAACAACTTTAATATGGAAGCTAAGATCGCCTCATTAAAACGGCCCTTTGCTTGACTCTGATTGCACTAAAAATTGAATAGTGACTCTCTCGGTCCGATTGCTTGCTATGCTGGTCATGAGTCGGTGAGCTTGGTGACATGCGTCTTTCCCAACGCCTACACAGAATAAGTATATCCAAAGTCATATGAAGTAACTTAAAACGCAAAGAAAAGAAAAGAAAAAAAAATAAAAATAAAATGCTGAAAAAGTCAAAACACAGCCAGGGTTCAATGATATTTGAAGATTCCCAATCAAATGGACACAACAATTTTTTCCAATCAATACAGATATGCTCGAACCAAAAAAATATAGCCGGCGCCAAAAGACGCTGCTCGGGGTTTGGCACGTATTTCAAAGGCCCTAGCCACACGCATTGCACATTATCCATCTACAGCTTCAACAGGTAGATCAGGTCCACGTTCTCCGGAAACTCATTCGCTCATGAGTTTTGTTCAGAACGATTACATTTTGATCAGAATTACTACAACCCTATAAAATTTTTCCGTGGAAAATGTTTATCAAAAATATCTTACTAAAATAGCTCAATAATGCAATTAACAAGTTTTTTACGTGGTGATATTTTCTTGTATGGAAGTATTTTTCCTAACAATAAAAAAAACATCTTATCGTACCGTGACTTTTATGTGAAGCCGATTATGCGCCAGAACCTTATACACCAGCCACCAGAGCCATCTTTTTCACTTTTTCAAACATTTTTATACCAACAATCCAAATTACTCCCTACAATTGATTTTCAAATGGCTTAAGCCAGTTTGAAGTTTTTTATTAGGATTAGTCTTAAGCACAGTATGTGGTTGATAAATCTATTTTTATGCTTTTTTTTTCTCAACTGTGAGGTAGCACTTACCTCGCATATCTGCTTTCCCATGGTCTAGTGTTTCATCAGCATCTCAATTCACGCATAGTCAATCCTGGCAGCCCACCCGAATCTTCAAACTAATAGAAAAGCAGGTATGTGACGTCAGGGCGACCTCACGGTTGTGAAAAAAGTTTATGTTCCAAATTTGCTATGTAACTTCTCTATTTTTATGCTGTTTGGAATTTCAACCTCTCCTAGGGACTCCAAAACTTTTTTTAATTGCAATATTAACAGGAAAACAGAGGCCAAAGCCGAGAAAACAGAAAAGTTAAAGCTGATAGGAGACGGCATCGCTTTGTTAACGCTCCGGTTTGCATGAACTTGATTCAACTCAGACCCTGGTTACGTTGTTGCGTTCTTGGATAAGACATTTTACGATGATTACCTCTGCTTTGTGACTTTGAACGAGCACCAAATTCAGTAGACAAGAATGCGAAGAAATTGCGAAAAAATTTGACAAAAATATTATGCAGTTTTTCGAGTTTTGCAAATATCAAGTTTTTCAGCAATGGCTCTATGATTAATCGATGAATTAAACCATATTTCAGGAATGCATGATGCAGTACTTCAAAAATATTTTAGTAGTCTTCTTTTACGTAAAATGGATTAATTCGGAGCTTTCTATCAAATCGAATCAAATCTTTCGTTATATTCGCTGTAATACGCCGAAGCGTGTAACGAGTTGGCGGGACCCAACTCCGGGTCATTGCGCCAGGGCAGCACCGCTCCTTTCGAAAAAATGTCGCTGCGGTGGCGAACCGTTGGCAACACTGTGTCCGATTTGACCGGCCCGAGATTTCAACCTCTGACCTGCCGCTCCAGAGACGAACGCGTTTCCCCTGGACCAACCAAAGTGTAGTATGTTACAGGTAATGATTGTAATTTTAGTGCAAGTGATTAGGAATACTTTCGCTTCACAGCATGACAAAAAACTAATTATTATTATTTGATTAACGAATTAAGTGCTGGAAAAATAATACCTGACGCCCTGAGCGGTTTTTACTTTTGATGCAAAATAAAAGTGATTGTGAGAAATAAGCAATCTTTATTCAAAGTTTTGTTTTCAGATGCTGCATGGCACACATCGATGTGGAGAGCGTAGTGCTTTTTAGTATTAATTAATTATCATTCGTTAATGAATGATCAAAAATTGAATGCAAATTCGACGATTGTTGTTTTTCAATATAATAATCAAGTGCGTAATTTTGATTAATGGTTTAGATTAGACAGTTATTCTTTCTTTCAATCTTTTTAATAAACACTATGTTTTGGCAGCAAAACTACTGTTTTGTTTATTTGTCTACAGACTGCAGCACTTATGCACTTGATACTGAAAAACAAACAAAATAAAAGTTTTTAAAAGTATTTTTGGTATTATAACAGACTAATATTTACGCTTGTGGCAGAAAAAAGTTTAGCATCTCAGTCATCAACACTGGTAAAAATTTCCGATATTTATTAATGTACAGTTTAATTTTTCAGAGCATTGAAAATATTAGCGCAGATTGCAGAATTATGTCTCGCCGCACCCTTATGTCCTGTGTCCATTTGTCTGCATCCATTTCTGGGTTTTCGCGCTACAACAAAAGAGCACAAAATGCTTCATAAAAAACAGAAATTAATTTACAGGACTATATTCTTCGTTTTTTGTTTTTGTTGTTTGTTAAAAAATACGTTTTTACAAATTTTTTCAAGCTGAATGAAAACAATGTCAAGTCATTGCCGGTTGCTTGCTTATACACTATAATAATACAAATTAATAAAAAAATGCTCATTTAAGCATAAAGTTTGTATAACACTAAAAGTAAGTTTTACAAACACGAATAGTAACTAACCTGTGAAAATCTGTTTCCTTTTCCATCTCAATCATAAAATTCTATCAAGTTCACCAAAATCAAGAAAAGAATTAAAACAGAGTCAAACCAGCAGCAAATAACATAACTAACATATTTTTCTGACCATGAGGCACACACAAAATATTAAAATTTCAAATAACGTAAGGTGTGCCTTGTATATGGATCAGATGATTTTTTTTTCACGATTTAGTTTAGAGCTATTTTACTGTTATTAGAACTTTATGAGTTGTATTTCATTTGGTTCATCCCATATTCTGATGTGCCTTACATAAGGCAATGAAAGCAATAAAGGTTATTTACTGATAGTGCGCCTTCTACTCTGGTGCGCATTATGGTCCAAACACATAGTAATTAACCTATTCAGAATTCAATTTTTTGATTGTGTCTTTCATTTATTCAAAGACATTGAATTTTAAGCTGATCGTTTAATAGCACTTGCACTAAATCTTCAACGGCAACGCTCTCATTTTAGTTCTGTTACCCATCTTTTTTTCTTAAAGCAGCATTGTCCTTGCTTGAATTGATGAACAAAACAAAACCTGAAAAGAAGATCGACAAAAATTTTACCACGCTAATTCTGGCAGAATAATGCGTCTAAAATCGCGCGATTCAACGTTGCGCAGTGAAAAAAGAAAAAAGGACGCAACTTCTGCAAATTTTTTTAACATCGCACAACTCTATATTTCGTCTTATTTCAAACTTATTTTGATGATATTATTACCTTTAAAGTGCCCCCTATCAGACAATATATTCTAAACAACTTATTTAACGCTCTACTCGAAAATGAGGGACATTTTGTCAATAACGGGGAGGAAAGGGGTTCAACTTTACGTTTGTCGACACCCACTTTGACAACTTTAGCGAAGTTCGTTCAATAACGCACAATGCCATACTTCGTCTTATTTCAAATTTATTCTGATGATATCAATGTTAGAGCTGCGATTCCTTGTCACCCAAGAGGTTGCAGCTGCGACAACGTTAGGTTTTTTGTTTTGGCAGGACCTTCACCAGGAGTCCTATTTTACCTGCCGTCCATAAACTTGAATTTGCTCCTTGTTCGAAGCCACCAAGCAGAGATAATCAATAATCTTCCGATAAGGTGAAGGTAAAAACGACCGCTTTATCCTCTCAGACACCCTGCCGACCTGCAGGATGGATGGATGTTGAAACAATCATAAGTTAGTGCATTCTAAGAAAAGAAATGGATTGTTAGGCTGCATTTAATGTTATAAATTTAAATCAAGTGCAGCAAATTTAAGATTTGAGTTTACTTTAATCAAGTTCACAGACATAGCAAGGGGGGCAGGGGGCCAATGATTAAAATGCCATCGATGCACAATTGAAATGCCACCAATGATAAAAATGTGACAAAAAACTATTGTTTCTTCAGTTTCAGTTTCTTTTAACATCTTCGCGAACAGCAGTACACGCGTACGACAGTAATGAACAACAATATTGACGACCAGGGGGCCCGAGCTCCCTGAACTCAAGTTTTGCCAATCAATTTAAATGCATAACCCAGATAAAATCAAGGGTATTTGTTCTAAAAGTTGCGACCTCAGGAACTCATCTAGCCCTTTTGTGTAGTAATCTAATAACCAGGGACAGACTTACCATGTGGCACAGCACACTACGTCTCGCGCTCAAATGGTATGACTTTTTTTGGTCTTGATCTATATTTGGCAGGAAGATGTTGCAAAATTCCCTCAGAGCCAGGGATCCCGCAATGTAAATTCGGCCCGGGCAATAAAATGGCTATGAATTGGCATGAAGATGTTGCGAAATTGCCCAAGAGCCAGGGTCCCGGCGCAAGGTAAATACGGCCCTGGCAATAACATGGCTTTTAGGGATAGCCATTTATTGTGCCATTTTTCAATAACAATTCACCTTCACCTCGCCACTTTTTACGCGAAAATATACTTTTGAAAAAAAATTAGCTCGGGGAAATGTTCATTGAACAAATTATTGAATTTGAATTGAGGGAGCCAGGGCTCTCTGGTCGCGCATGTACTCTTAAGGGCCTGTCTACACTGTGCGTAAAATCGTCAGCTTACGAGCGTAACCTTAGTTTGTTTTAAAGAAAAATTCCGTAAGCCCAAGCGTACCACCTTACCAGCGTGAAAATGCCAGCGAAAAAATTTCCGAATAAAGCAAATTTTTTCAGCTGGTACGCTCGTAAGCTCGTAACGTGCTCGTAAGCTCGCAACTTGCGTGAAATTTCAAAAACTAGTTTGCCATAGAGATGGCAACAGCGCAGCGTACGCGGCCGCGCGCTGTTGTTGGTGCACCGCGCCGCGCAGCGTGGTAACTAAAATCTGTATTACGTCACAGCGTCAGCGCAGCGCCACGTACAGTAATTTTTTGCATTTTTTTACAATTATTGGTGGTGGATTATTTCTTTATGTCCAACAATGGTTAGTCATGATGCAACTACAATATGAATTGAAGACAATAACAATATCATGTTGTGATAATACATATGTTTAGGCTACTAAAACAGTAAAAGATGCCTTCGGTTCAAGTTTATTTTTTCACAATTCGGAGTATCCTAAAATAGGCAATTTTGGCTACAACAAACTTAGTTTTGATCGGCTGAACATGTTTCTTGACACCAACAGAAAGATTTTGGTTTTGGTAGCCAAGACTAGAAGACGTTTAGGACGTTTGGTGAGAAGATGAAACAAAGGCAGATAAATAAAATGTAGATGAAGCAGGTTTGTGGTAAACAATTATCAGAGCAGAGGCCCATAGCCTAGCCACATACCCAGTACCAACCTTCTATGTAGTGGGCCTATGGTATTAGTACAACACTTGCATTTTAGAGTGACAGAGTTAGTTCAGTGTAGCCAATATAGTGTTCGTCAACAGGTCATGGCATAAAGCATTAGGCTTTCGGTTCTAGATAGTAGAAGCTAGTCATGCATACGTTTACGCACGAGCCATTGCCTTTTTCTCATATATTTGGTTTAAATACGACATTTTGTCACTACATTGTTGTAAGCTGTGTAGTGCAGTGGATAGCCTGCTCAGCTACCAACTCTCCGCACTTGGGTTCGATTCGCGGATGGGTAGTGAATGTGTGATGCAGAACTTGGGAAGATAATGCATGAAATTCTCTTAATTTTGCTTCAAAACCTTGCATTTACAAGTTTGGGTTGGGGCAGGGATGCCAGCCTGAGGGGATAGCAATTACGTAGCAGCTGCTTTTTAGCTTACGAAAGCGACGTATCGTTACACTTGAGTGCGGCTCCCTGCGTAAGTTTTGCACAACTAGCTCGTCATGTCCTAGAAGTATGTAGCCTGTCTGGTATGTGGTGGAGTAGGAAGACTAGGCTACACAAAGTTGCAATGACAGAAAAGCCTACGTGGTAGTAGCAGATGATTAGAAGGTTTTAGGTTTATGGATAAGTAACCTATCGGTAGTTTACCCAATATTGAATACCCATTTATAGGCTTACATTGGGAGGCAGCAAAGTTGGTCTTATCAAGCTTGTGACAGCATGCAGAGCACGTGATACACCAGTATTTGGGCAGTAGGCCTATTGGTTTAGGATTAGTACAGTAGTTTCCTGAATCATCAGGTAGACTAGTAGATTGTTTTTGATTGCCAAAACACGGTGCAGAAAAACTGATAGAAAACACACATAAGGCAGATAATACCAGTATAATCAGAACGACTGACCTCGTGTCGCGAGTTCGTTTGTTTTTACTTGGCCACTTTCAAAGTTAACGAGTGCGAAGTTTCAGACTTTTACTTATAACTCGAGAACAGTGAGGTCTAGCAGTATGAAATTTTAACAACAGTTTGAGAGTAATAAACTGTATGTTTGTTTGTAATAAACTGTATGTTTGTAATAAACTGTATGAAGTGAATGTTTCAACATAGAAACAGGTGGAGGAATTCAAGAATCTTGGGGTTGCAATTACATTACCAAAAATGACTAAGTTGCCAGATTTTATCTCTATCGTCACGTAAAGCTTTCCCAACATGTAGCTCATTTTTAATAGTAACAGCACGTAGAAAGAAAGGACATGTACTGTAGCACTGTCCCGATCAATTAAGTGTACAGTTTTAATTAAAAGATCTTCCCTGGAATCGTTTGCAACTCACTCAAATGAAATAAAAGCAACCATAACGAAAAAACTGATCACGCATTCATCACGGAAAAGCGGATAATAAAAAGATAGACAGCAGTTAAAATTGGTGTACTATCTTCCCCTATTTGAGATTTTAAGTAAAAAGTTTGACACTAGCAGTGCAGGTTTGGTTGAATCATTTGATTTAAAAATATTTACTCACCGACATCATTAAGCAATATTGCAAAACGTTCAAAAATTGCAAAATTATAAATTTTTTCTGTGACAGAATAAAGCTCTACAATAGATTGTAGTTTTTCTTATCAAATAAAACGTTTAGTCAAGTGAAAAATCAAAACACACAAGAATCAATGCCAAGTTGCCAAGTTTGCTATGACGAATAATCATTTTTCATTTGTCTTTTTTAAAGGGTTAAAATTAAGGTTTGGGTCAGGGTTAGGTCTGATGTTCTTTTAGCGTAAGGATTTAATTTTGGATTATATTTGGGTCAGAGTTGAAGGAGGACTGAAAGCCAAATCAATGGTTTTGTTTAAATTAGGGCAATTTTATTAAATTAGATTGACATTCACTTTATCTTTTTCGACCCAGCCATTCCACAGATATTATATTTCAAACACCACGTTGGGGCTTCCCTAATTATAATTTTTATTGGAAACTCTGATATTTAAACGCAAAATCCTAACTGCAGAGGGCTATATTAACTCATATACAAACAAAAGGCTTCTGTAGTCTGTGACTTAGTCTAATTGCGGCGTTGCATTTGATAGAACTAACATGGCGTCGCCAATGTTTTCAACGTCAGGGTTGCCAATAAAAGTTATGATTAGAGAGGACCCTACGTCGAGTTTGACGTAGAATATCTTTTGGCTGGGTAAATAGAAATGGAGTCAAGGCCAACGAAATCTAATACGATGACCTCAAGTTTAGATAAAACCATTGATTTTTCCTTCAGTCTTCGTTTAATAAACAAAAAACTAGATAAAAATTTCCAGTGAAATAGCTTTATTCATACACTCTTCGTGCATCTTCTTCACTTATAAACAACACTGAAAAATCTAAAAATTTATGCTATAAATGATCTAAATTTTTTGATTCACCAATTATTTTTTATGAGTAATGACCCGGCCACAATAATGGTCTAGCGTTTAAGTCCACTGACTGAGCTTACCGGTAAATCTATAATTTAATGAATGTTTACATTTTTATGAAATTTCGTGATTTCTCAAGCCTAGTTTCCATATCAGAAATAGCTTGCAATTAATAAAAAGTCTATTTAACTATTCTAAATTCTTAATAGCAGCTGTGCTTTCATCTTTCTGGATGTACTAACACTTTGCTAAAATCTCGACGCTCTTCATGGGAAGCTCATCGCCTTTTTCTTTTGCGGGAAACTTTTTTCCATTTGTTTGATCTTCTAGAGAAACGGGTGATTTTTAATTCAATTGTTGAAAACGTTAATAAACTATCAAAATCTACAGTCCACAATACAGCTTTCGTTTATTAAATTACAACATTTTTAAATAAGTTTTTAAATTACAAAAGATAAGTTTCATAACTTCGAATCCTACTCTCTCTCAAGAAGTCATGAATTATTAATTGATGCAAGTTTTTGTGATTACATTAAATTGGAAAAGAACAACAGCAAAATTTTGAGATTTGAAAATCATGTCACGCAGAATTTACTTGGAATTATTTCATAAAACTTTTGATAACTTAACTTAATCGAACAATTGCCGGTAGAAAACTCAACCGTTCTGACCAATGTGAGGTTCAAAATTAAACCTACGGTACTTTTTACTCTTCTGAATCAAAATGGTACTTATATAGCGTTAGTACTTAAATAGCTACTTTTGTAGCGTTACTTCACGCTAAAAGTAAGCAAGTGAAAGTAGAAAGAATCCTAAAATATAATTGCTTTAAAAGTACTCGTTATCGACAAATTCTATTTGAGTAGGCTACTTAAGAAGACCTACATTCATTTACTTTACACCTCTGAATACAATTTTTCCGGTTCGGTATAAATTATATAGTCAATTTTGCTCCTCAACAGTGGTGTTGCACTGGCAATGTTTTGCTAGCAAAACAAGGTGCAATTTTACCGTACACATTTTAGCAAAAACTACAGCACATTGTTCATATTTTAATTCTACATCATGGTGTGTAGTAAAGCACGGTACTAGGCACTCCCAAATTGTTGCAACCGTTTAAAACAACAGTATTTTAACCAAATTTTGAAAAAACATTGAGGGCTGTCAGATTAGGGGGTCCTTAATTCAGGGGTGCAAAACCCCGAAGGGGGAGGTTAAATCAATTAACCATGATTTATTTAAAATTTTGAATTCAATGGGAAATTTTAGCATACATTAATAGAATGTAAACTTGACTTTGAGATATTCGAAGTCGATAAAATTAAATTTAAGTTTCCGAATTGTTTGCAGTTTTTGAGTCCTAATGAACATCAATCTAGAGATGATGCCCCGATCTAAATTACTGACACATAACCTGATATGTGGGTTTGGACTTGACCAGTATGTAAAGGGGTGGGCTAACGTGGTGGACAAACTAATTCTTTCAACTGGCTTCTAAATTGTGCAATTTAGCTACAGCAATAATTCTCACTGCTGCAGTAGTTTTCAAGTTTAGGCCTGATCTGAAAGCTTATTGGTTTTGCCACTATCAAAGTTTTGATAGGTTACTTCGATTTTTACAAGTTACATGTTTTCCAATTAGGCTGAGTGATTACGAAAATTGCACACGCAGAGAGCAGACCGTACAGAAATTGTGATTATGGACTTGAACGGCTTGAAATAAAAAGAAATATGCAAAACGACACGTACCAGAATTGCATATTGACTAAATCCGAAAAATGACACATACCAAAATGTGCTATTTAGCATATTTGACTAATTACGCGATTTGGCTTGTGTCATTTTTACTCAGATTACAGATGCTAATTTGCATATTTAGCATCATTTTGCTTTTTTAGTCAAATATGCATTTTGGAACGAGTCGTTTTGCATGTGTTGTTAGATATGCAATTTGGCACGTGTCATTTTTCTCAGAAAATTCTAAGAACAGGTGAACGTAACTCCTCTTCATTGTCTTCTAAACTAAATGTCAATGGAAGCCCATTAACGAATCCCTCAAGCATTTGTTCCGAGCTCAACCAATATTTTTACAATATCGGCCCCGAGATGGCCAAATCCATTGATAAATTTTGAATAAAAGCAACTTCGCAGTCCTTTTACAGAAAGCGAGTCTCACATTCCATTTATTTTGAACCCTTTAATGACGAAGAAATTGTAAATATTATTAAAGATCTAAATCCCAACAAAGCATCCGGGTATGATGATATACCTCCAAAACTTATTAAGGCAGCTGCACCCTCGCTATCTCCTTTTCTATCTAGTATTTTTAATTCATGTTTGGAGAGCCGTCTTTATCCGGATGATCTTAAAATAGTGCAGGTCACAGTTTTGCATAAAGGCGGTTCCAAATCTGCAATGAAAAACTACCCTCCTATATCAATTCTCTCTGTTTTTAACAACATATGTGAAACAATAATCATGCGGAGACTTTTAAACTTTTGGAATAAGTACAATGCTTTTGTTCCGACACGGTTTGGATTTCAAGAAATCATTCCACTTCCACACTTGCTATTGCACATCTAAATGAACTAACCATCAACGATTTGGATAATAATAATAGCGTTTGCGCAATATTCTTGGACTTAGTTAAAGCGTTTGACACATGTAATCACAAAATACTACGATTTAAATTAGATCAATACAGAATAGGAGGAGTTGCCAATGATGGCATTAAAACTTATCTCACAAACCGTAAGCAATTTGTTAGTGGAAACGGCAATTCATCATCGCTCTTAGATATAAACATTGCAGTACCCCAAGGCAGTGTAATAGGCCCAATTCTTGTTCTCATTTATATCAATGACTTATCTAATTGTTTCAACTTAAAACAACGTTGTATGAAGATGACAATGTTTTGACACTGTCTCATAAAAATGTAAATTGTTTGCAAACTATGTTCAATTTCCAATTACCAAAGATCAATGTTTGGTTTAAATCAATTGTCACTAAATGATAATAAAATTTTTTTTTTTATTAAAAGCAAAAAAAAATCTTTCCACTAATAAATGATGGTAAAATGAAGCAGGACAATTGCGTAAAATATCTAGGAGTAATTCTTGGTGGCAAGCTAACCTGGAAAAAGCACATTGAACAAATTCGAACCAAACTATTGGCTGCTTCTGGTGCCATCTATAAATTACACAAGTATATACCTCAAAGAGCTTTAATGTCAGTTTGTTACAGTTTAGTATATTCTCATCTCCAATATGCGATTATTTGCTGAGAAAATCCTTCCAAAACCATTCAACACAAACTACAAGTCAAACAAAATTGTATCATAAAAACATTATGCAACAAATTTGTTTCCAGATCTAGACTAAAACCATTGTATGAACAACTGCAGGTTCTAAATATCGATAAAATTTACAAATTAGAAGTTGCCAAATTTATGGCCAAAGTTAGTTTAAATAAACTGCCTGTACTGTATTTTGGAGCAATCAATTAACGACTTTCAAAACTTTGTCCTCCACCCATACGTTCTCGACCCGAAGTGCTTCTTTCGAAAAATTTTATGAGGAAAGAACCTCGTTGGTAAAAAGTAATCAATCGCTAAAATTTCGGATGTTAAATTTTGGAATAGTTTACCCAGACATATAAGAGATGCAGTTTTAACTTCCAGTGACAAATTATCATCAAAGATACTAAAACTTTACTTTTTGAAATTCCGGACCTGTTTATAAGCGAAACCATTCTTTATTTTTGTGACTATTAAAATGAAGGCCAATTGTATGTGTGTGTGCGCGTTAGTTTTTTTCCCTTTTTTTTCCTTTCTTTTTTTTGATCAATTTTTTTTTAGTTACCTAAATCAAAAATCAAAAACAAAACTTCCTTTCGGTGTCGAAATCCTATAGCCGAATTTTGAACTATTTCTAGAGGAGGAGCAGACTCGGCGATCGTGTCGATTGATTAAGCGACGTTTTTATTCTGGTCTTTCGCTCCTTATCGTCAAGCTAAATCGTGTCTTAAAATGTTTGCTAAATTTGCAATTTATGTATTTGTTTTTTCTGGGCAATAAATGAATACTACTACTACTACACTTTGCATATTTAACCGAATATGCAATTTGGCATGTGCCGTTTTGCATATTTAATTAATGCAATTTGGCTTGTGTCATTTTCACACAAATCACATATGCCAATTTGCATATCATGTCAATATACAATTTGGTACGCACCAAACAAATTCAAAAACACACATTTTTATGGTTTGCAATATTTGACGCCCCACCTGCTCATCTACGACTACTTGCGCAAATGTACAACAACCTTCACAAGTTACAGTTTGTTTGATGTAGTATAATCCCTAATGTTCGCTAAATATAGGAACTATGGCTGCAGTTAATCGCAGATTGTTGTACTTTAATATTTGACAATAAAACAGCAAATATGGTATTTTTGTGCTAAAAATTGGAAACAGTAGCAATTTTTGTTGAACTGTGCCTTGCTACATGCAAGCAAATTATCGCCAAGTGGACATCACCGTAAACGTGCTGGATAATATACGAGTATATTTTTAAAACGCTTTTTTTCTTTCGGAGTGGTGCCCCACAGGTTTTGCTCTTGTACCGGATCGCTATATACGCTGTACCCAGAAGTTTTTTGCAGTATGCTGTTCTTTGCGACTTTTCCTCAGAAAGATGCCAAAGTAAGCAATTGTAATTACATTTTTTTCCCAAACTTGCCTTGGCTAGGAGACAGCGAAGGGAGTTTTGGGTCTTTGAGTCAAGCTGCCACCTGCTCACCTGTCTAGACCACACATGGTGAATGCTTCACACTGTCCCTTTAATTGCTGAACGCCACGCGAAGATCAAAGTAGTGAATACCAAGTTTTATGGTCTTTGATTTGACCTGACTGGAATCGAATCCAAGTACGCCGTTTCAGTAGCAGACGCTCTATCCACTCGACCACTACTTGGTTGTTGCAATTAGTGATGAAGATCGAAACAAAACGGTTTTCTGCTGAAAAATAACGTTACAGTAAGTTTCGGGCATTTTTAGACATAGTTCAAGCAAAAAACTACCGCAAAAATACCTCTTCTGTGGGTCATTTTCACGTAAATAAAAAACAATGTAAAAACGATTCGTTCGTCCGGTCGTTTGAGCTTTTCGTCAAATGTCCAAGCAGGTTTCTTGCAGCCAGCTAGTTGTATCTTCATCCTATCGTGTCAGTCCATTTGTACCGAGGGATGGAGAGTAAAGCTGCCTGTTTTGTGGTCTGCTATTTGATTTTCAGCACCGCATTCACATGCTGCATTTGTTGCCATATGCTATATCCCAGTTGTGTGGGAAAAACAGAAATATCCAACACTAGTTGGTAAACGATTCAACTAGACCCATGAGCGTCTTGATACTTGAGCAATACATTCCTGACGACAGAGCATCAGTGTTGAAATGAACTGATGGAGTCTGGTGTTACGATTGCTGGTGTTACGATTACAATTTTTACGATTGTCTGGTATAACAATTATTTGTCCATGTAAAAAAAGCTCTAGAGCAGAATAGCTCCTCTTTTTTTGGTCAATTTTAGGTAAAGATCAAAAAATCATTGGAATGGGCTGGACCAAATTTCGTTTTAACTTTTGTCTAATGTATGTCTGGTAGGTCACTGGGTAAGGGTTTGTTTTTCGAGGTTTGTGCTGTGGCTTTGGCAAAAAAGAAATGTTTTTAAAGTAAAATTAGACTTATTGGTTGGAACAAAGTATTTTTGTTTAGTAGACTAGAAACAGACGTTCGACGAAAAAGAGAAAAATTGAATTGAAGAAAAAAAGTTTGCAATTGTTGCAAAAGTTTTTGGCGGTCACGCGTATTCGACTGATTCGACTGGACATATTCGTAAAACTAGCGAACCGTAAGAAAAAAAAACACGCTAATCGGACGAATCGGCATATTTTAGAACAAATGAACCGCGAAGAAAAAAAGACAAAACTATTGGTTTCCAGACTAAAATGACGGGATCGGCTAATAAACAGAAGTAATAAACAAAATGTTTTGAGGTGTATTGGCTCTAAGCTTTTTACTGAGATTTATTGTCAGTTTCCAGTCTAAAAGTCTATGGTTTGAATTTTCTTCTTTTTGCACAAAGATATTCGACCTGGTTCACTTTAAGCTGGAAAAATGGAGCTGGGCTCATCGAATAACATTGATAATTTTGACGTATGTCAAAGAGGCCTACCGTACCTACTTGTTTTTGGTAATTACTAGAGTAAATTAAGTCCGGGATATTAACACAGTAAGCTGAGAAGACATTGTCGAAAGAGGGTTCTCACTCTATACAGAAAGACATACCGTATTAAAACCCAAAACGGCTGGGTTTAGAAACAATCATTTTGAGATGTTGAATTTTCACAAAGTAAATGGTTACTCATAATCTTGGTTTGTCGTTATTTTTTTCAACAAAAATTGCGAACTTTTCGAAACAAACGCTCTTCAGCGATTCTGAGACAATTAAGCTGAATCAATAAAGCACGATACCAAGAACGGTACCGCAAAACTTTTCAAAAACAATACCGCTTCCGGATGTACATTTTTCAAAGCAAATACTGGCACTACAGTACTTCAAAAAAGTACCGCGCCAACCTCTGTTAATGATGCAACCTTTCTCTGAAACTCGCCTCAATGTACTCATAAAAACTAATGTTATTACGGGCTTAATAAAAACAAGAACTTTTTTCATAAGAAAAATGAGAACTACTTGTTTAAAAACCTAGTGAAATTAGATTCGAGTCCAGTAAATCTAAGCCTTATTTTTTTTTCTAATTTTAGCACCATTTGTTCTAAGGTTTTGAAATCATCGATGCCAATTTTAACGACGATGTTGGGAAAACTGTTCCAAACCCTCTGTCAGTTTGCTTAAACGATTTTTTACTGCTTTTACAGCATTTTTCTGGAAAAAGCGGTTTACAATCTGCAAAAACTTTTGCACTGTCATACTGGATATCATGAATGCTCCAAAGCCATGCTTGACAATGGCAATAAAACGAATTAAACTAATTTTCGCAATAAAAGAAACTTTGTAACCAAGTTCAAAGCATCTCTGTATTATTCCAAAAAGTTCTCAAACGTAAAAAACAACTGTCTCAAAGCAATACTATTTGCCAACAACCTAAAAAGCAATTGTTGTTTTTGATAAGCATAAACATATAGTAAACAAGGAATTCGACATAACTTGGGGGGGTGCAACTCCCTAAAAGAAACTTTTATAATAAACTTCCCAAACAGTATTCGTTAAACAACGTAAAACACCAAGGTGATAACTTAATTTTGCACAACAAAATTGCCTAAACATAGAAAAAACAAAAAAATGGATATGTTTCACAAAGCCACATGCTGCTGTATTACATGAAAAAACAAACGAACTCAAAAGTGCCAAAAAAACACTTTCTCGAAGTCACGTTAAAACAGAACACACCCACCACCTAACAACAAGTTGACCAACCAAAAACCCAACACACGGTGAAGCTAAACAAAGCAAACATCACACACTACTGGCATCAAAACACATATAATCGGCAAAATCTCCATGCTGTCACCTCCAAAAACGAAAAAAAAAACTAAAAGTGTTTCTTGTACAGTAAGCTTCGGGCTACCAAATCCATTCAAACACGGAGCTCGAGGGGTGTCGGAAAGTTAAATAGGAAGAGTTTGAATGTGGGGGTGCAAAATCCCGGTTTTTGCCAAAAATTGATGTGTTTTGCAAAACCATTCTGCTGGCACCCCCGGCAATGGGGCGCCCGAAGTTAGAATGGGATCATGTATAGTAAGCTTCGGGCTACCAAATCCATTCAAACACGGAGCTCGAGGGGTGTCGGAAAGTTAAATAGGAAGAGTTTGAATGTGGGGGTGCAAAATCCCGGATTTTGCCAAAAATTGAAGTGTTTTGCAAAACCATTCTGCTGGCACCCCCGGCAATGGGGCGCCCGAAGTTAGAATGGGATCATGTAGAGTAAGCTTTGGGCTACCAAATCCATTCAAACACGGAGCTCGAGGGGTGTCGGAAAGTTAAATAGGAAGAGTTTGAATGTGGGGGTGCAAAATCCCGGTTTTTGCCAAAATCTGATGTGTTTTGCAAAACCATTCTGCTGGCACCCCCGGCAATGGGGCGCCCGAAGTTAGAATGGGATCATGTAGAGTAAGCTTTGGGCTACCAAATCCATTCAAACACGGAGCTCGAGGGGTGTCGGAAAGTTAAATAGGAAGAGTTTGAATGTGGGGGTGCAAAATCCCGGTTTTTGCCAAAAATTGATGTGTTTTGCAAAACCATTCTGCTGGCACCCCCGGCAATGGGGCGCCCGAAGTTAGAATGGGATCATGTAGAGTAAGCTTCGGGCTACCAAATCCATTCAAACACGGAGCTCGAGGGGTGTCGGAAAGTTAAATAGGAAGAGTTTGAATGTGGGGGTGCAAAATCCCGGTTTTTGCCAAAAATTGATGTGTTTTGTAAAACCATTCTGCTGGCACCCCCGGCAATGGGGCGCCCGAAGTTAGACTTGTTTCTTGTACAGTAAGCTTCGGGCTACCAAATCCATTCAAACACGGAGCTCGAGGGGTGTCGGAAAGTTAAATAGGAAGAGTTTGAATGTGGGGGTGCAAAATCCCGGTTTTTGCCAAAAATTGATGTGTTTTGCAAAACCATTCTGCTGGCACCCCCGGCAATGGGGCGCCCGAAGTTAGAATGGGATCATGTAGAGTGAGCTTTGGGCTACCAAATCCATTCAAACACGGAGCTCGAGGGGTGTCGGAAAGTTAAATAGGAAGAGTTTGAATGTGGGGGTGCAAAATCCCGGATTTTGCCAAAAATTGATGTGTTTTGCAAAACCATTCTGCTGGCACCCCCGGCAATGGGGCGCCCGAAGTTAGACTTGTTTCTTGTACAGTAAGCTTCGGGCTACCAAATCCATTCAAACACGGAGCTCGAGGGGTGTCGGAAAGTTAAATAGGAAGAGTTTGAATGTGGGGGTGCAAAATCCCGGTTTTTGCCAAAAATTGATGTGTTTTGTAAAACCATTCTGCTGGCACCCCCGGCAATGGGGCGCCCGAAGTTAGACTTGTTTCTTGTACAGTAAGCTTTGGGCTACCAAATCCATTCAAACACGGAGCTCGAGGGGTGTCGGAAAGTTAAATAGGAAGAGTTTGAATGTGGGGGTGCAAAATCCCGGTTTTTGCCAAAAATTGATGTGTTTTGTAAAACCATTCTGCTGGCACCCCCGGCAATGGGGCGCCCGAAGTTAGAATGGGATCATGTAGAGTAAGCTTCGGGCTACCAAATCCATTCAAACACGGAGCTCGAGGGGTGTCGGAAAGTTAAATAGGAAGAGTTTGAATGTGGGGGTGCAAAATCCCGGTTTTTGCCAAAAATTGATGTGTTTTGCAAAACCATTCTGCTGGCACCCCCGGCAATGGGGCGCCCGAAGTTAGACTTGTTTCTTGTACAGTAAGCTTTGGGCTACCAAATCCATTCAAACACGGAGCTCGAGGGGTGTCGGAAAGTTAAATAGGAAGAGTTTGAATGTGGGGGTGCAAAATCCCGGTTTTTGCCAAAAATTGATGTGTTTTGTAAAACCATTCTGCTGGCACCCCCGGCAATGGGGCGCCCGAAGTTAGACTTGTTTCTTGTACAGTAAGCTTTGGGCTACCAAATCCATTCAAACACGGAGCTCGAGGGGTGTCGGAAAGTTAAATAGGAAGAGTTTGAATGTGGGGGTGCAAAATCCCGGTTTTTGCCAAAAATTGATGTGTTTTGCAAAACCATTCTGCTGGCACCCCCGGCAATGGGGCGCCCGAAGTTAGAATGGGATCATGTAGAGTAAGCTTCGGGCTACCAAATCCATTCAAACACGGAGCTCGAGGGGTGTCGGAAAGTTAAATAGGAAGAGTTTGAATGTGGGGGTGCAAAATCCCGGTTTTTGCCAAAAATTGATGTGTTTTGTAAAACCATTCTGCTGGCACCCCCGGCAATGGGGCGCCCGAAGTTAGACTTGTTTCTTGTACAGTAAGCTTTGGGCTACCAAATCCATTCAAACACGGAGCTCGAGGGGTGTCGGAAAGTTAAATAGGAAGAGTTTGAATGTGGGGGTGCAAAATCCCGGTTTTTGCCAAAAATTGATGTGTTTTGCAAAACCATTCTGCTGGCACCCCCGGCAATGGGGCGCCCGAAGTTAGAATGGGATCATGTAGAGTAAGCTTCGGGCTACCAAATCCATTCAAACACGGAGCTCGAGGGGTGTCGGAAAGTTAAATAGGAAGAGTTTGAATGTGGGGGTGCAAAATCCCGGTTTTTGCCAAAAATTGATGTGTTTTGTAAAACCATTCTGCTGGCACCCCCGGCAATGGGGCGCCCGAAGTTAGACTTGTTTCTTGTACAGTAAGCTTCGGGCTACCAAATCCATTCAAACACGGAGCTCGAGGGGTGTCGGAAAGTTAAATAGGAAGAGTTTGAATGTGGGGGTGCAAAATCCCGGTTTTTGCCAAAAATTGATGTGTTTTGCAAAACCATTCTGCTGGCACCCCCGGCAATGGGGCGCCCGAAGTTAGAATGGGATCATGTAGAGTGAGCTTTGGGCTACCAAATCCATTCAAACACGGAGCTCGAGGGGTGTCGGAAAGTTAAATAGGAAGAGTTTGAATGTGGGGGTGCAAAATCCCGGTTTTTGCCAAAAATTGATGTGTTTTGTAAAACCATTCTGCTGGCACCCCCGGCAATGGGGCGCCCGAAGTTAGACTTGTTTCTTGTACAGTAAGCTTCGGGCTACCAAATCCATTCAAACACGGAGCTCGAGGGGTGTCGGAAAGTTAAATAGGAAGAGTTTGAATGTGGGGGTGCAAAATCCCGGTTTTTGCCAAAAATTGATGTGTTTTGCAAAACCATTCTGCTGGCACCCCCGGCAATGGGGCGCCCGAAGTTAGAATGGGATCATGTAGAGTGAGCTTTGGGCTACCAAATCCATTCAAACACGGAGCTCGAGGGGTGTCGGAAAGTTAAATAGGAAGAGTTTGAATGTGGGGGTGCAAAATCCCGGATTTTGCCAAAAATTGATGTGTTTTGCAAAACCATTCTGCTGGCACCCCCGGCAATGGGGCGCCCGAAGTTAGACTTGTTTCTTGTACAGTAAGCTTCGGGCTACCAAATCCATTCAAACACGGAGCTCGAGGGGTGTCGGAAAGTTAAATAGGAAGAGTTTGAATGTGGGGGTGCAAAATCCCGGTTTTTGCCAAAAATTGATGTGTTTTGTAAAACCATTCTGCTGGCACCCCCGGCAATGGGGCGCCCGAAGTTAGACTTGTTTCTTGTACAGTAAGCTTTGGGCTACCAAATCCATTCAAACACGGAGCTCGAGGGGTGTCGGAAAGTTAAATAGGAAGAGTTTGAATGTGGGGGTGCAAAATCCCGGTTTTTGCCAAAAATTGATGTGTTTTGTAAAACCATTCTGCTGGCACCCCCGGCAATGGGGCGCCCGAAGTTAGAATGGGATCATGTAGAGTAAGCTTCGGGCTACCAAATCCATTCAAACACGGAGCTCGAGGGGTGTCGGAAAGTTAAATAGGAAGAGTTTGAATGTGGGGGTGCAAAATCCCGGTTTTTGCCAAAAATTGATGTGTTTTGCAAAACCATTCTGCTGGCACCCCCGGCAATGGGGCGCCCGAAGTTAGACTTGTTTCTTGTACAGTAAGCTTTGGGCTACCAAATCCATTCAAACACGGAGCTCGAGGGGTGTCGGAAAGTTAAATAGGAAGAGTTTGAATGTGGGGGTGCAAAATCCCGGTTTTTGCCAAAAATTGATGTGTTTTGTAAAACCATTCTGCTGGCACCCCCGGCAATGGGGCGCCCGAAGTTAGACTTGTTTCTTGTACAGTAAGCTTTGGGCTACCAAATCCATTCAAACACGGAGCTCGAGGGGTGTCGGAAAGTTAAATAGGAAGAGTTTGAATGTGGGGGTGCAAAATCCCGGTTTTTGCCAAAAATTGATGTGTTTTGCAAAACCATTCTGCTGGCACCCCCGGCAATGGGGCGCCCGAAGTTAGAATGGGATCATGTAGAGTAAGCTTCGGGCTACCAAATCCATTCAAACACGGAGCTCGAGGGGTGTCGGAAAGTTAAATAGGAAGAGTTTGAATGTGGGGGTGCAAAATCCCGGTTTTTGCCAAAAATTGATGTGTTTTGTAAAACCATTCTGCTGGCACCCCCGGCAATGGGGCGCCCGAAGTTAGACTTGTTTCTTGTACAGTAAGCTTTGGGCTACCAAATCCATTCAAACACGGAGCTCGAGGGGTGTCGGAAAGTTAAATAGGAAGAGTTTGAATGTGGGGGTGCAAAATCCCGGTTTTTGCCAAAAATTGATGTGTTTTGCAAAACCATTCTGCTGGCACCCCCGGCAATGGGGCGCCCAAAGTTAGAATGGGATCATGTAGAGTGAGCTTTGGGCTACCAAATCCATTCAAACACGGAGCTCGAGGGGTGTCGGAAAGTTAAATAGGAAGAGTTTGAATGTGGGGGTGCAAAATCCCGGTTTTTGCCAAAAATTGATGTGTTTTGCAAAACCATTCTGCTGGCACCCCCGGCAATGGGGCGCCCGAAGTTAGAATGGGATCATGTAGAGTAAGCTTTGGGCTACCAAATCCATTCAAACACGGAGCTCGAGGGGTGTCGGAAAGTTAAATAGGAAGAGTTTGAATGTGGGGGTGCAAAATCCCGGTTTTTGCCAAAAATTGATGTGTTTTGCAAAACCATTCTGCTGGCACCCTCGGCAATGGGGCGCCCGAAGTTAGACTTGTTTCTTGTACAGTAAGCTTTGGGCTACCAAATCCATTCAAACACGGAGCTCGAGGGGTGTCGGAAAGTTAAATAGGAAGAGTTTGAATGTGGGGGTGCAAAATCCCGGTTTTTGCCAAAAATTGAAGTGTTTTGCAAAACCATTCTGCTGGCACCCCCGGCAATGGGGCGCCCGAAGTTAGAATGGGATCATGTAGAGTAAGCTTTGGGCTACCAAATCCATTCAAACACGGAGCTCGAGGGGTGTCGGAAAGTTAAATAGGAAGAGTTTGAATGTGGGGGTGCAAAATCCCGGTTTTTGCCAAAAATTGATGTGTTTTGCAAAACCATTCTGCTGGCACCCCCGGCAATGGGGCGCCCGAAGTTAGAATGGGATCATGTAGAGTAAGCTTCGGGCTACCAAATCCATTCAAACACGGAGCTCGAGGGGTGTCGGAAAGTTAAATAGGAAGAGTTTGAATGTGGGGGTGCAAAATCCCGGTTTTTGCCAAAAATTGATGTGTTTTGTAAAACCATTCTGCTGGCACCCCCGGCAATGGGGCGCCCGAAGTTAGACTTGTTTCTTGTACAGTAAGCTTTGGGCTACCAAATCCATTCAAACACGGAGCTCGAGGGGTGTCGGAAAGTTAAATAGGAAGAGTTTGAATGTGGGGGTGCAAAATCCCGGTTTTTGCCAAAAATTGATGTGTTTTGCAAAACCATTCTGCTGGCACCCCCGGCAATGGGGCGCCCGAAGTTAGAATGGGATCATGTAGAGTAAGCTTTGGGCTACCAAATCCATTCAAACACGGAGCTCGAGGGGTGTCGGAAAGTTAAATAGGAAGAGTTTGAATGTGGGGGTGCAAAATCCCGGTTTTTGCCAAAAATTGATGTGTTTTGTAAAACCATTCTGCTGGCACCCCTAATGTCGGGGCGCCCAAACTTGGTTTTTCATCGTGCAGAGAAAGTTTTGACTTATTAATGTTGAGTTGTTTGATTTTTTCAGGTAATATTGTTGGTGTTTGCGTTTCGTTTAACACGAGAGTGTTTTTGTTTAAATTAGTTTTGAATTTGAAATTATTCGGTTTTGATGCTGGTTTTATTTTTGGCAACACTATTTTATTCATTGCGTTTCAGAGGAAATGTGTGTTTCTTTTTGGTGACGTCAATGTTTGTTTTTCGATTTACTCGTTGGCAACATCGTTAATACGCAGCGACGTTTCTTGCTTTTTGTTTGTTTTTGTCTGGCAACACTTTCTGCTAGAATGACGCTTTTTATTCTGCCAGAATGACGGTGGTAACTACGGCAAGGTTAGAATGAATATTATCAACCTTTGTGTAGAAACTTAAAGGGTAAGGTTAGAATGAATATTATAGGTGTAGAAACGTTTAGCCTAGTTTGCTGCTTTTAGTTAACTCGTACGGGCTAACGCAAAGCTGAATAATTGCATAGCCTACTCAGTACATGTTGATAGCTTAAATTAAATAGGTACAGTAAGCTACTGTACCATTTGAACCTGTGAACTATTGAGCAGTGCTAAGTGTGTGGTGGATAAATTGATTACCAGTAACTCATATCATAACTGTTATCAATCTGTCAATAAATTACAGAGACTAGCACCTAGTAAGCTACTGGTACATTTAGAACAGGAATTTGCAATGAATATCAATCTTCTGCGTCCCGAATGCATCGTAATTAGTGATTCGGAGGTAAAAGACTTTGGTTTGTTTTTATAATGTTGTTCAGTGTTGGTATTGCCTGATCAGTGGTATAAAGTAACAAAATACTTGTAATTGAGTACCAGTACTTGAGTAGCCGAGTTGTTTCGGTTTTGAGTAGTTTTTTGTGGCTACTTTTAGTGTGAAGTAAAACTACTCTGCACTTAAGCACTGGTAATATTTCAATTCAGAAAAGTACCGTACTGGTGCAAAGTACTGCAATTTTTAATTGGAAGGCTTTATTTCACCGGAAATTTTTATCTAGTTTTTTATTAATTCTGATTCAAATATAACACAAACTCAAATGCTTAGTCTAAAACTATTCCCAAATCGAACCCTAACCCAAACCCTAACCTAAACCCTAATCTTAACCCCTAAAAAAGCAAATGAAAAAAGCGCGGATGAATATTTCTCATTCTCGTTTTACTCTCTCTAAGTTGAAAATTTTCGGTGAAATAGTCACTACCTTTTTAATTTTAACCACAAATTCATCTGAACAGTTGACTCTTCTGGCAGTTGTTCAATTCAGTTAAGTTACCAGTAGTTGTCTTTTGCTTCTTTTTCGGCTGTCAGCTCTTGCATCAGAGATCAGACCACCACAGTGACTGTCACTATGTCTTTGTTGTATGTGTGCGAGTTGGTATCTTGTCCATTCTGGCAAATGGCAGTTCAAGATGCTTTTAGTTTCACGTTGGTTGCATGGTGTTTACCACTGGCATAGATATTTTGGCTACTCCATTGAAAGAAAATTTTTAAAGAAGCAAACAGAGAGCCATAAATTTGCTAAAAAATTTGTCCTATCAGCCTATGATTACTAAACGTTTTTAAAGCTTAAATCTTCAGAGTGAGCCAAAAATCACACCATATCAGATATATGCAATGGGCATTATTCAGTATTGTGCCATCCTACTGTAGTTGTTGTGCAAATAAAATTCCAAATTGTTTTCCATATGACTGCATGATGATCAGTTTTGTCCCAGCAAACACCCAGAACTATCTAAGTGGGATATCAACAATAATTTTGTGTGATTTAGTGGCATATTGTTTTTCAGGCTTCACAAGTGAAACTGGAAATAAATTCATTTCAAAAAAATTCGCAATAATTTTGTATTAATTAATCCAAAAAATTTTTATTGCAAAATATATTAAATTAGCTAGGGCTTATGGGGTATGAATTTTGCTCCACTATGTACCGGTAGATATAGTAAAATATACACCAATAAGACACTTCCACAGTGCTTTTACTTTGTAGCGTAGGCCTATTTAATTTAACTATAACAGTACAAATTTTGAGAAAGGCTAAGACAAGAGTCATAATCAAGAGATTCCTAAATCGAGAGTGCTCAAACCACTAACACGGTGAGCGTAAATCAAATTCAGTTAAGGGGGTTCAGGACAAGAGCACTTGGGACATTGTTTCACAAAATGAATAATGATTTAATGACAATATGACAATAAATGGATTTGAGCCGTCGCTCAAATCCACTTAATGTCATATTGTAATAAATCATTGTTCATTTTGTGAAACAATGTCCCAAGTGCTCATGTCCTGAACCCCCTTAACTAAATTTAACTATGACAGTAAGTGAGTATTTGAGCAAAGATGTTACAAAATGATTCCATGTTAATTCTTCGTGGCATGATTTTCAAATCATGAAGTCTTGCTGTTATTGTTCTTTATAATTAATTGTCGTAAATGCAAGAACAAAAACTTGGAACAATCAATGATTCATGACTTATTGAGATAGTGAGGGGTTAAACGACCAAGCGCTTGTGGCAGTGATGTGGAGGTAGTTGACCAGTTGTCTGTCATTTGTTGATTGAATAGTTTGTTTATTTTGCTTGAATACTTTCAGAAATTTTTGTAATTGAGTACTTTTAAAATGGCTACTTTTTTACTTTTGCTCCAGTACGTTTTTGGTCAGTACTTTGTACTTCAAATAGTTTTTTTGTCAGTTATGAAACTTATACTTGAATACAATTTTCGAGTACTCTTTGCACCACTGTGCCTGATTAGTGATTGTGTTGCTTTTTGGTTTTGAAACTCATGCAAGGCAAATTACCAGTAGGCCTACGCCTACCACTCTTATCAGCATCTGTTACTGGTTAATGTTATTTGGTTAGTAACAGTAGACTATTTGATACGGTCTACGATTTTTATGCGTGGGACATTTTGGCACTGGGACTTTTAGGTGCCAGAGGTGAAAAAATTTTTTTCAAACAAATTTTGGAGAATTCATGTGTCTGGATTAGGTAAGAAAACTTCACAAACAGGTAGTGGAAAACGTTTTTTATTATTGAGAAAGATACAATCAATAAGAAATCAATTTTTTGTATAACGTTTTCTGCTCTCCTTCCATCTATCTGCTTTTGAAGTCACATTTATCAAAACTTCTTACCCTGCCCTATGCTGACAAAAAGAATTGGTGTACAGCTTAAAGATTGTACACAAATGTCTTTCTCTCATTGATCTTTTTCCAGCCAATCATTGCCCGGCTTTATTCTATAGCTGCTTGAAAAGCTTTGAAAATATTAACATTTTAATCAAAGTAAAACTTTTTGTTTGAAGAACGTTTGTTTTGGAAAAAGCTTTTATTTGAAACGAAAATGATTTTGAAAAAAAATTAAAAGTGTTATATAAAACAAAAAATTTAAAGAAAAAATTTTTTTTGAATTAAAAAAATTTTTTTTTTGGAAAAAATATTTTTTTTTGGAAAAAAAGTTTAAAAAAAATTTTTATTCACCTCTGGTGCCTAAAAGTGTTGGCGCATAATGGTGGTGCATAAACATCCCTCGCCTATACGTCCACCCCTATAAGTCACGGTCTGATCTGGTATGGTACATCTAGCTCAAAACTTTCAAGCAGTGGTAATTGTGCCTTATTTGAGAATCTAATTACCAGTACCTGAACAGAAGTTCAGAGTAAACCTAAATTAAGCAAATAAAAGTCATTGTAAAGATGAGTTTTAGGCTAGACTTAACAGTTCTTGGCTGTGCTGCTGGCAGTCCAAATAAGGCGCTAGCCTATTAACTGAGTGAGATGGGTTAGGATATTATTGAAATAAAAATTTTTGTTTTTCAGGGTGAAGATGAAAATTATATGCAGTTGAATTGTGCTCCAAAATATGCTGACAAAGTTGTCACTATTAATCAAATTGTTGATTGTTATACTAGTCCTAAGCCAAAAAAAACAAAATCATTTCAGTATGTGAAAATGGAGCACAGGCCTACAGAATGTGGTGCAACTGTTCGAAATGAAGATACTTGCGTAAGTCTTAATACATTTGTAATTAGCTCACTGGCACAAGTCTGCAGTGGCGCAGCCATTATTGAATTGAGATCTGGGGAAGTGATCCCCCTCCACATAAAATGCACAATTCCATCAAACTCTGCAGTTTGTGTTTTATGGTTTATGCGTTGTAAAACTGTTGTGCACAAGCTTATCGGTATGGTGGTTGTCAAGTAGTCGCCATATTGTTTTATTGTTTCTGTTGAATACCACTATTTGACTGTGGTAATTCAAAGCATTAGAAACTTTTTAATTCAATTTCTGGCTGCATTGCAATTTTCTTGGCCAACTAATCAAGTAAGCACTTTGCAAAGTGTGTATACAACTAGTTAAATATCAACCTATTATTATGGTGTTGGTTGTGGCATGCATTCATAATCATATTTTTGGGTCTCTTTTGCTGCATTTTTGTTGTGAACATTACCTATCACAACGAAAAGGCGACTTACCAGAAACAGCACAATCTAAATTCTCTTTTTCAATTTCAGAACAAGTATGGTTTACGAAGGCATGTAAAGCAGTCAACTTCTTTTCAATACAGTGCTTTAAACAGAAAAAGTGGGGATGGCAGTGATGACAATACCATAGATTATCTGATTAAAATCAAGCCTGATGTGGTAAGTGTTTAGAGTCTGCTAATAATATGTCTGGAGCTTTTCCTAGTTATGTCCAAGTTATTTGAAAGTATTGCCAGTATATTATGTAAATGTCATGTGTTATTATAGCATTGAAAGATGATTCCAGCTGGCTGTTTTAAATTTTTTGTGAATTTTTAGCCTCAGTTGTTGGTAACTTATTCTTAAGTTTTGCTTATTGTCTTGTTTTTTGGAAGTATTTTCTGTGATGTTTTTGCGGCAATTTAAAACTGTAGAATGCAAAACTAGTGGTTTAAACATTGATTCCCAATAATTCATTTAGGCCAGTGTTTCATTTGCATCTGAATTCACACATAGCCTATGCTGGCAGCCACCTGAACCTTCAAACCCCACATGAGGGCAATATTTATGTTCCAAATCTGCTATGTAACTTCTGAATTCAGAGATGTTTTGAGCTACATTACCTGATCAGTAATTTTTTTGTTGAAGCAGTATAATTTAGTGGGCACTATCTGCAAGAACTAAATTTTTTTGTTTCGTGTAAGATATCATTTAGTAAGTATTAGAAAATTATTCGTAATTTTTAAAGATGTAACGTTTATATTATATCTGATATTTGCTTTCTATTATTTTTGTTGTATCAACATTTTTTTAGCATTTACAAAATTACAAAGCAAGAATATTCATAAGATGAATGAAGAACACAGGAATACAAAAATACAGCACTCAGTTTAATTTTTTCGCAGCATTTCACACTCAAGTTAAAATGTGCAAAGTTAGAATTTTATCTAGCAGAAATTTTTAAAAGCTTGGTTACATGATAGCAATTGACATCGCATAGAGGATTTGCATGATTTAGGTAGTAAGGACTATTGGATAATTACACTGCCAGGTTATTTTTTCTTCAAGCGACAAACTACCGGTTCTCTTTTTTCTGCACTTTCTCTTCAAACTACCGTAAGGAACTTACTGGAATGTGACATTGTCAAGCGATATCTGGGGAATTGGTTTCAGCATGCTTTTGTGCCTATTACTTGACACTTTCAATTATTTCAGTTTCTTAGTTGGGCCACTATCCGTAAATGCTTAGCAGCCTGATGTGCATCCCGATCTATGGTTTGAGAAACCCTGGCTTCGGGCTTAAAATGCTTTGATTTGCAAATGCTACAAACGCTCGTGATTTTGAATTTGATAGCACTAGCGTAATTACTTGATGACCAATTAGGTTAAGAGGTGTAGATTTTATATGTTAAAGATGGTGTTTGAAACTTGAACCACTAAACTTTCGGTATTTAAAAAGTTCAATATACTGCTAATGTAGGTAACTTCAGTCTAGTAGGTAGGATTGAATGTTATTATTCGTCTATGCATAATTGTTGGTAGTTTTGTCGTAACGTGATGGAAGGGTTTTTAGTAAATCAAAGTGGGGGTACAAGCAGCCGTTAGGGGCCCCTCCACAGCGATGGCTCTGCACTAATCAACTTTTCAAACTTCAAATAGTGATATGCCGCGAAGATGCGAATCCCGAGTGAAACCAGAGGTCCGAGGGACGCACTCGCGCCACTTGTTTTTTAAAGTGCTTGCGTATTCTTAAACACATTCGCACTGCGCATACATTTCTGGTCCAGTAAGCATCTAGTGCTTGCTTCTGGCAGCTTCTCGCGAGACGCAACGTTAACACAACAAACGATCACGTGATTGTGCGGTTTGCGCACGATTTGCTGCACGTGATTTTGCAAATTTATTTGCTGCATTCATTGTTTGCAAAATCAAATTTATTTGCTGCATTCATTGTTTGCAAAATCCTTGAACGCGCTCGTTTACTAGTATCATGATGACTCCAACTCCAGTTAAAAGACAAGCTTATGAAGCGGCTTTCAAGCTGAGAGCAATTAGCCATGCATCGGAACATGGAAATAGAGCAGCTGCGAGAGAATTTAATGTAAGTGAATCGATGGTACGGCAGTGGAAGAAACAAGAAAATGCCCTGCGCCTGGTGAAAAAGACAAGACTAAGTTTTCGAGAGCACAAACCAAGATGGCCGAAGTTGGAGGACTCAATTGAACAGTGGGTTATCGAGCAGAGAACTGCAGGTAGGAGCGTCTCAAATGTCGCTATTCGACTGAAAGCACAGGCGGTAGCACGCGACATGGAGATCAAAGACTTTCTTGGTAGTAGTTGTTGGTGTTTCCGTTTCATGAAACGGCGTAATCTCCTCTCTGTTAGCACAAATACTACTACCGAATGATAGCAAAGAAAATCTTGACTTGTTCCGCAACTACTGCACGAACAAGATCGATAAAACACAAATTCGCTCGAAACATATCACAAACATGGATGGTGTTTCCCTTACTTGTGACATCGGTGACTTCCACGTAAAGCGTACTGCTGAAAATGCAGTTACTATGCCGACCACAAAAAGTAACAAGACGTACTTCACAGTAGTTTTTGGTTGCGTGGTAAATGGCCAAAAACTACCACCCATGGTCATTATCAAAAGGAAGGTGTTGCCAAATGAAAAGTTTTCGATTGGTGTCGTGGACAACGAGGTGATGAGTGGTTACCTTAGAGAGGTTTAATCAAAAGATCAGATGCATTTTTCCTCAATTCTCCACCTGTATTGGCGTATGATTCTATTTGCGCCCATCTAACCTATACTGAAGAAACAAATTCGAAGCTTGTCATCATTCCGGGTGGATTATCTAAAGAACTTTAGCCGCTAGACATTGGTGTGAACCGTTTATTCAAAGTTAAACTATGTGCTGTTTGGAAGTACTGGATGACAAATGAAGAACAACGGTTCTTCAAGACAGGGAGGCAACTACAAGCAAGTTACGCTACTATCTGCCAATGGATCGTGGATGCTTGGGCAAAGATGTCCGTCTCCAGCATCACCCGATCTTTCAGGAAGGCTGGAATTATCACTGAGCCAAGTAACAGCAATGGGATCAACTATGATTCGGACCAGAGATGGAACCGGTCAGGATTTTCTCGACCCGACCGGTATATTTCAAAATCATCGCCGGTTGACCGGTTTCTGACCGGCCCGGTCGACCGGTTTTTTACAGAAAGTTTTTGTTCACTGTTCAATGTATCTAATGAAAAATTTTCAAAAGGGGGGGCATGGGTGAGGTGTTAAAATTTGTGCTTTGGACGGGGGTCTCCAAAAAAAAACGCAAGAAAACGTTTGCGTTTTTTGCAAAAATGACTCAAGTTTAAGACCTTTTTTGGTTAAGTTTCGGTTTGAATGTCCTGTTTTGAGCAGCGCAAAACGTGCACAAAATAAGCATAAAAAGCACTGGAGGGCACAAGCTAATTTATTAGACGTTCTTTCTAATGATATTTTGCGAAAGGCCAAAAAATAAAGTTACAATTTTTTAGCTATTGGTGACAGATTATTTGCAATTTGCCGAGCAGCAAACATTAAACTTTTTTTCGGCAGTGCTGCCTGTGCAGTTACAAAAAGATAAACGAGAAAAAAATAACAGCAGAAGATAGGTAACAGTAAAAACATACGAACATCACAATACTTGTACTATTATATCCAAAAACATTAAAATGATGGAGCAATAACATTATATGATGTTGAAAATTATGTCACTAACAGCGTGAAAAAAAGGAATATTGAAAAATTATGTCACTAACAGCGTGAAAAAAATTAATAATATTCATAACAACTAGGCTGCTTCACTAACAGTTTGAAAAAGTATGAAAAGGATCTATTGCAAAACATTATGTACTGGAAAAGGTTTTTAGCTCAACAGAGATTTATATTAATTCTTCCGTCCGTATATAAATCTCTGTTGAGCTAAAAACCTTTTCCAGTACATAATGTTTTGCAATAGATCCTTTTCATACTTTTTCAAACTGTTAGTGAAGCAGCCTAGTTGTTACGCGTATTATTAATTTTTTTCACGCTGTTAGTGACATAATTTTTCAATATTCCTTTTTTTCACGCTGTTAGTGACATAATTTTTCAATATCATATAATGTTATTGCTCCATCATTTTAATGTTTTTGGTTATAATAGTACAAGTATTGTGATGTTCGCATGTTTTTACTGTTACCTATCTTCTGCTGTTATTTTTTTCTCGTTTATCTTTTTGTAACTGCAAAGGCAGCACTGCCAAAAATTGTTCTGAAGAAGCTTCCCGGTTTGGGAAGCGAAACGTCAAACCAATAAATAAACTCATCGGTAGTACGAAGTGGTTACGAATAACTATCCCGATGAACGCAACGCCTCCGTTATTTTCATTGACAACACTAAACTGTTATGACATTGGCTAGAAAATATTCAAATATAATGTGCCCCAGCAGTTTGTAGAAATGCTGCTACTTCAGAACAAGCCATGGTTAGTTAGATATAAAGAAATAAGAGCTATGTCTTTCTTGCCCAGTGTAGAGTGTGGTAAATTTAACTTGAAACAAGCTTTTTAAAGCGGCAAGATTTTAGCATGTAGTAAAAAATCTGAAATCTGCGCCACTTCTACTCTTAAGCTGATTAAAATGATGCTAAAATGCCAGATAGCGCAAGCCTCTTAATTCCACATGCATGCTTTATTAGAATCTGATTACGCAATTTTAACGTATATTTTGCACTTTTTTGCTTTGTGCCGTGGCTCAAAGTCGGGAGGCGTGGCACAATACTCCCATCCTAAATACGTCCCTGGATGTGCATGTCTTAATGGTCACAGCATATTAGTAACAGTTTGAAACCATTCAACAAGAGTTTTCGAAAGGTGTGGTTTGTTAATATTGATTTTTATAAAAAGTTTTATTTATGATAAAATATATAAGTACATTTCGGTTGGTGCTTAGATGTCTTTTAGTTGCCAGAAAGGAGAATTCGACCGGTTTTTCAACCGGCTTGACCGGCCGGTCGAAGAATCTCGACCCGACTGGCAACCCGACCGGTTTCCATCTCTGATTCGGACAATGCTGAAACAAAACCGAGCATGCTTGACGCTGAAACTGCGCAATTGTTTAACTCTGACTCTGAGGATAAGGATTTTAATGGATTTGTGATGGAGGCCTTATCGGTACCTGAATAAATTATAAATAAAAATAAACATTGCCTCTGCTGCGCCTTGTTTACGAAAATAGAAGCAACTGAAGCCATTTGTTGATACGCGTCTTCAGTGGCTATCTAGAGGGGGAATATTAAAAAACCTAACCAAACGTGCATGCTTTTAAACGAATTTTGAACTTGACCAGAAACTCAGGGTGTAGGTGAAAAGGCTAAGTAATTTAATTCTACCAAAGGTATTCCAAATCTTGTCAAATTAATTACAGTGGTGACTCGTCACCGCTGAGACAGTTCGAAAGAAGCTGGGTTGCTCTGGCGCAATGACGTGGAAAAGGCCCCCGCCAACCCGTTACATGCTTCAGCGTAATACAGTAAATATTATGAAAGAGAGAATAGAAGAAAACACTCTTTTGTAGTTGATGTTATTTGTCTTAATAAGCTATTTTATGGAGCTCGAGTGACACTGTTGTAAATCATATTAATTTTATTTTTTTGCATTTTTTAGAACAAAATTAAAAGAGACAGCAAAATGAATTGGGACGACGATAAGGAAAATTACATTAAAAGTGAAGTAAGCTTTTTGTTTTCTGTGCTCATCCTCGAAGTCTGTGTAACGAAACCTTTTAGGTCAAAGAGTGGTTTGTACGAAGTCGCAATCTTGAGTAAATTGAACAATTTTCTTTTCTTTATTTTAACATTACTGTATTGCACTACACTTTCATAACGTCGACTCTCGGTTCGGTCTACGACTTTTATGCGCGTGGACGTTTAGGCACCGCCGATTATGCTCTGGGGCTTTTATGCGTCTAGACTTTTAGGTGCCAGAGGTAAAAAAAATTTTCAAATTTTGTTTTTTCAAAAAAAAATTTTTTTTCCAAAAAAGTTTTGTTTTTCCAAATAAAAGTTTTTTTCCAAAAAAAAAATATTTTTCAAAAAAAGTTGTTTTGTTTGAAATAACAGTTTTTTTTAATTTTTTTTTTTTTTCAACTAAAAGCTTTTTTCCAAAAGAAAAGTTTTTTCAGACAAAAAAGTTTTACTGTGATTAAATTGTTAATAGACCTATCTTTGAGACTTTACATCTGACTCTTGTCAAGAAAAATTGTCAAAATAGAGAGCGCGGGAGAAAAGGAGCGGCTATAGAATAAAGCCGAGCAGTGATTGGCGGTAAAAGGATCAATGAGAGTGCATCATTTGTGTACAATCTTTAAGCTGTATACGAATTCTTTTTGTCGGCAGAGGGCGGTGGGGTTAGAAGTTTTGATAAAAGTGACCTCAAAAGCAGATAAATGGAAGGAGAGCGGGCGGAAAAGTTTTGCAAAAAAATTGATTTCTTATTGTATTTTTTTCAATAATTAAAGTACAGTAACAACATGTTCGCAAAGTTTTCTTACCTAATTCTAACGTATTCAATCTCCAGCCCGTGGTTTTAAATTTTGTGGCGCACGGGCTTGAGTTGCTTGTGGAATATTGACACACACAGCAAGCCGCGTGACGTTTCGTTGTTATTTTAGTCTACCTCTACCAAACAATACAGTACAAAGTTTTTCAGGAGCTAACGATTCATCTCTCGGCAGATTCCTAGTTATGATCTTTACACCTAGTTTGAAATATAGTAAAAGCAATGTTTAAATGGATATTTTTAAGTTTAATTGTTACACCTTGTTGTAAATACACTTGTACTATAGTAAAAACAATGTTAAATTCTTTGCAGTTAACTTCTTTAGAAATTGCATCAAGAACTTTTGAATTATTTTTGTAGTGTGAGTTGAATTAGAAGTGGCTGCAGACTTGACAACCATTTTCGACAATTTTTCGTGTAAAACTTTTCATACAAGTACTGTAGTTTAAAGTTATCACGCTTACTGAATTCCCTTCAGTAAAAATATAAAGATAGGCAAAAGACGTATCAAGAATAGCTCTCTCAATACTGCACACAGTGCTGTCGTCGAGGATAGCCCTCCGACCAGTCATTTTACCTCATTCTTAAAGAGGGTTGAGGTCACGAAGGAACTCTGGGTAGACTCAACAATTGGACCACACCCAAGGTCTGAGCCAGAGCTCAGAAGTCAACGATAGAGAAGAAGGAAAATGGGCTCGGCAGTCACCTTTATCAAAACTTCTAACCCCGACGTCCTCTGCCGACGAAAAGAATTCGTGTACAGCTTAAAGATTGTACACAAATGATGCTCTCTCATTGATCCTTTTACCGCCAATCACTGCTTGGTTTTATTCTATAGCAGCTCTTTTTCCTGCGCTCTCTATTCTGACGATTTTTCTTCACAGTTGTAAGATGAAAAGCTTCGAAGATATTAACATTTTAAAGTAAAACGTTTTTGTTTGAAAAACCTGTTTTTTTTGGAAAATGCTTTTTGAAAAAAATGTTAAAAAAAAAGATTAAAAAAATGTTTTGTTTTTTTTTAATTTTTAGGCAATAAAACCTGTTTTTTGGAAAAAATTCTTTTTAAAATTTTTATTTTTCTTTGGAAAAATTTTTTAATTTTTGAAAAATTTTATTTACCTCTGGTGCCTAAAAGTCCTAGCGCATAAACGCCCTGCGCAGAAAAGTTACGGTCTGCTCTTGGTTTGATACTCAAATTGAAAATGCGTCGTCTTGTCCTTGAGCAAGACAATATATGCTTAATTCTCATTGGGGCCGGGCGGTCGATTAGTTGTGATGGCCCAGCCAAACGAAAGACTCGCAAATAAAAGAACCATCGTCATCGAACTCTCGTTGATTTGGGACTAACTGCGTTTTCTTAATTCGGTTAAATCATGTAGAAATCAGTGTGTTTTAGCGTCAACGAATGTAACAGATTCAACGAATATTACGCTCGACCTCAATCTTTGTGTAAACTGGCCTTAGTCAGCATAGTTGTAGCCAAAGGTTGAGCCAGCGGGCCCGGCACCACCAAATTGAAAAGCCACCAATGATAAAAATAATGACAACAAAACCTATTGGTTTTCAGTTTCTTTTAGTATTTTTGACTACAACAGTACACGCGTATAGGCCGTATACCAGTAATTAACAATAACATTAATAATAACGACCAAAAGGTCTAGGCCCCCTCAATTCAAATTTTTGACTACCAATTTTATTGGATGTAAGAAATTCAGGATTTTTGTTCTTAAACTTGCAACCTCAGACCCTTATCTAACCTTTTTATGAACTTTAACTATCTATTGCTCCAACTTCAAATAACAATCTTACCTCCACCACGCCAGTATTTACGCAATAAAATACATTTGAAAACAAAAAAAACTTTTTAGAGGAAATGCTTATTGAGCAAATTATTGAATTTGAATTGAGGGGCCTGGGCCCCCTTGGTCATACATGTACTCCTAAAACTGGTTATTTTCATGACAAAACAAAAATCTGCCAAGACAAATCTTCAAGTTAATTATTATTTACTGCTAAAAATATTGTGGATGGTAATGTACCTTATTTTCCCCCACCTGGGCCAAGGCGCCTACAAAATTTAACCCTAAAATGCGATATTTTAAGCGTGTTTTGTACTTGACCTCTAAGTAAAAGGAAGACTGAACAGTGAGCAATTTAATTTTTTCAACTGACTTTCAAATCTTAAAAATTGTGTTCTTTCAAATGGCTCTAAAAACATGCGAAATGTGATCCAAAATGGCAAAAGATCGCCCAGCGGTTAGGGCTGTGCCCCCAGACCCCGTCTGTGATATGTTTGAGCTACACTAGTATGTTCACTGTGTCTCCACTTCAGACATTTTTGGAAAACTTTTGGTTCAAGTCCTTCCTTTTTAGCAAAATCCTGGTTACGTGCAAAACAAGCCAAATGCTTCTGGTCTTCCACTCTACCGTATCTTTGTTCGATAAAAAGTCCTTCTTCGAAAAATTCTGATGATTTTTCTAGATGTAGTAGACGGCTAATTTTAAACTCAAATGAAAGACGAAGATGTTAGCAAACTTTTTATGCAATATATTTTGTTTGTTTTTATTGTGACATCACCATAAAAGAGTCGGAACGGCACAAAATGACGTTTGGATTAAAACTTTTCGCACTTTCAGTGTACGAGAATAAACTTTGTTTTAAATTCAAGAACAAACTAAGAGCAATTTCATGCTCAACGAAGCTAAATTTTGGAGAACTTTTTTATTCATTTTGCTATTTTTGGCAAAAAATGATTTTGCATTGGCGTAAATTTTACTGTTTATTGTTTAAAGAGTGACATACTTGGTATATACTTGACTAGTTTTGGTTGGGTAAAGGCCTGTTTATACAGAGCGCGAAAAGTAGAGCTAACTACGCAGAAAACAGCACGATTTGCTTTTCTAGTAGAAAGCGGTTCTGCCTGCGAAAACCGCAATCTGTTTGTTTTCTATTAAAACAAATGATCTAAAAAACGTTTTTTTTAGTTGTTTTTTTACGCTTTTTTTGCGTTTTTTTTCCTTCGTATTTGACAAAACAAAAATTAAGTTTGTTTTTTAAATAAACCAAAGCAATTAGAATTAATTTTTTTTTAAAGGAATTATAAAATTTTTAATAAATTTAGTAGTTTTTAAAATTTTGAGTGATTTTGTTAATACACTCAATATTTCATCTCTGCAAATGACATCATATAAAATTACGTGATTGCTGCCAGAGTTGTAAGTCGGGTCGGGTTCGGGCTTATACTTGACAAAAGTTTCGGGCTTGATTCGGGCCTAAGACGTATTTTTTGTCTCAGGTGTACAAAAATATAATCAAAATAATCTGGCAACATTGCTAAATTTGTCATACCTAACTTTATATTCGGGTTTTTTCGGGCATGATTTGGGCTTCAAATTAGTTTTCGGGTTCGGGCCTGAACTAGTCGGCCCGTTTACAACTCTGTTGCTTCCCTGTAACTAGTGTTGTTTTTTTGAATGTCGTTGTCAGTAAAAATATTTTCAAAATTTATTAGGATCCAAATTCCAAATAGGCTACAACTTCTACAATATGGTGGGACTTGCTGTGACAGACAAGCTGTCTTTATGATTAATAATTCGTGCATTATGATCATTTGCATTGGCAAATAATCGAGTTTCAACCAAACAGATATTACCCGAAATCACCTGATATTGGGAATAAAATATTGGCGATTCAGAAAAATGATTTATTCAGGATTCCGAAAAAATATAGGTAAAAACATTACGTCATTTGCGAACGTTCCTGGAGACTAGACAATAAGTTTTAACAAAAGTCCAACTCATGTTTATTATTTTCCATTATCCTCTCGGTGTTGTTTTGTTTCAATTTTTGAACTCGTAATGTGTAGACGTTGGAGCATCGTCTTAACGCTTTCAATATCTTTCTTTCATTTTTCATAAGGTAAAGATAAAATCAGCATCTTCATTTCGTACAGGATCCAAAAATTTAAATTAAATATTTTTACTACAAAAAAAAACAAAAACGGCTAAAATGCCACGCAGATATATTGCTGAAGCCGCATTTACACGGGCAACTTTTTTACGTGCGATTTTTTGATAAAAATGGATCTGGCAAAGTTGCATTTACTCAACGGCGGCTTTGATCATGATAATTGGGACCTTACTGATGGAAATAAATGTCTTAAGTTGGTTTCATACCAATATTGTTATAATTGAAAACTTTAGAAGAGAATCGGTGCTGCGATAAAAAATCGCAGTGAGATCAGCTCCGATTTTGCGTTAAAAAGGTTTAGAATATCACTATCGGAATGGAAACAACTTGAGACAGTCATTTTCAGCAGAAAGGTGACTTTTATCACAATGAGAACCATTATTGAATATATGCAACTTTGCCACATCCATTTGCATCAAAAAATCGCACGCAAAAAAGTCGCCCGTGTAAATGCGGCTTGAAGTATACAGCAGTGGTCAAATTATTGAAATCCAATTACAATTGTTGGTCAACTCTCTATTGGTTTAGAAAAGTCCTACTAATCTATTTAGTAGTTGCGCCGGACGAAAAAAAAAACAAGAAAAGAATAAATAACTGAACTGACAAAGGTTCCGAATTGGCGCCGAAAAAGTCTGCGACGTAAAGGGCCTGCACGAAAAGTGGCGGTGACGAAAAGGTCCGCGACGAAATGGTCGTGCCGAAAAGTCGTGGACCCCTCCCCCGCACCCTAATCAAAAATCCTGGCTACGTCTAGGTCAGTCAGCAAACTGTACAAACGGTTGGCGAATAATTTATAGCTCCGGTATTATGGTGCATTCTGTCCCGATATCGAGATTTTGTAGGATATTGTATTGCTTCATGATTCTAAACCAAAATCATGCTATGCAACGTTGTCCTGCAAAAAGTGTTTATCAAATGACCCGTCGTAACTCGTCAGTCTTTGCTTTGTAGTCATCAGTCGTCAGTCTTTCAAAAACTGCCTTAATTTTATAACTCTGCTTTAACTTTTCCCATAGTTTCGTTTTCTGATTCAAAAAGCATTTTTCTACTGGTTAGTTTCCAATAAAACCTTTTTTAATTCCACAGTAACTCGTGATGTCTATTGCCTTGAAAAATAGAAATAGCAAATAAATTGTGAAAAATACGTGGGCGTCTTTTAACCGCTATTTCTGTCGTAATGTTTAGTTTTCGAGACTTTATCAGCCGATTGTTCTCAACTAATATAAATAGAACCAGAGCTATGGTATATGCATTGAAAAATATTAGAATTTTTAATTAAAATTTCACCTGTTTTTCGCAAAGCATCGTGTGTTTAATATAAATTTTTGTGCCAAGGCAAAATTTTTGCTTTTTCTTGCTATTGGTTCGGAAAACATTTGACAATTGGTAATGTAATGGTCAAAAAACCGTGAATAGAGAGAGTCTTTGTAAACACAACAATCTGTGCTGTGATTTAACATTTCGCTTAATCCCTCCAACAAACACGAAACAATCGCGGGGGAAAAAGTGAGACCAGCCGCTACTCACAAACATCTTTGTTTATTCGGTTTTCGAAAATACCATTCTAATCTTTTTCGCACGTTGCGCACGTGGCCCAGCATCTGGCACAGTCAATTTCCCGCCACTTCCTCAAGCTTGTGTTTTTAACAAATCGGAAAAAGATGTGACGGTTCTGGGACAGCAAACGTTGCAAATATTTTACATTTTGTGTTAATAACGAATTTGTGTTGTTGACATGCTGACGTTTTCTGTTAATATGTATTTGCTTATATTTTTGATCTCATATTTAGATATTTCTATCAGCATCGGGGCTAGCAAACCTAATAAAGTGGCATAAATTGTGTTGGTAACTTAAGTTATTTCGAAAGTATCTTCAATTAGTTAAAAGGACATTAAATGAAGATGACCTTTTGATGGCGAAATCGATTTTACTTCTTTCTTATAATGCAGCGAGCTGGCGGAATTTAGAAGTATTTGTAGCGTTTGACTCGCGTTTTTTGTCAGAATAATGTCGTGAAGAAAATGAGAGTGGAAAAAATGGAAAATGTCTCCAACGAAAGCGATTGGAGCAGCGATGCGAGCGATTCAACCGATGAGGTTTGTTTAATGTGACATGTACGCTAGAGATGGCAACAGCGCAGCGTACGCGGTCGCGTGCTGTTGTTGGTGCACCGCACAGCGTGGCAACTAAAATCTGCATTACGTCACAGCATCAGCGCAGCGCCGCGTACAAAATTTTTTTTACATTTTTTTTACAATTTAATATTGTTGGTGATTTTCTCTTTATGAACAATAATGGTTAGTTTGGATGTAACTATTATACGGTATGAATCGAAGACAATGCATGCTACTAAAACAGGAAAAGGTGCCTTCAGTTCAAGTTTATTTTTTCAGAATTCGGAGCATCCTAGAATCGGCTATTTTGGCTACAAGAAACTTAGTTTTGATCGGCTGAACGTGTTTTTTTTTTGACACCAACAAAAAGATTTTGGTTTTGGTAGGCTAGACTAGGAAAGGTTTAGGACGTTGGGTGAGCAGGGGTGCCGATCTTAGTTGAGCATTGGGGGGATAACTTGCAATTTTACCCCAATTTTGCCCTACTTTCAACTTTGAGGGGGATGAACCTCGACCACGATTTCTTTTAGGTGAGCAAATTAAGTGAAGACCAAAAAAAAGGTCTTCACCTAAAGAAAGAAAACTTTGTTCTCCAAATTCTAGTGGAGACCTGCGCTCAAATGCACACCAAAGTCAAATTATCGGGGGGATGCAGGTGCGGACTATACTCAAATTATTGGGGGAGATACAGTCAAATTTGGGGGATATATCTCCCCATCCCCCCCTGGGTTTCGGCACCCCTGTCGGTGAGAAGATGAAACAAAGGCAGACAAAAGTAGAAGAAACAGATTTGTTGGAAACAATCATCAGAGTAGAGGTGCAAAACAAAGCCTAGCGACACACCCTCCCTTTACGCAGTAGGCTTAGCCTGCCTATAGTATTGGTACCAGCCCAAGGCTAGACAACAGTTTCTACTACACATGCGCTTGCATTTCAGAGTGAAAGAGTTAGTTCAGTGTAGCCTATTCGTCAACAGGTCATGGCATCAAGAATTAGGCTTTTGGTCCTATGTCTGGAGCCTATCTCATATACGTAGTAGCAAAATTTATTCCACAATCCAACACACATGTAAACGGCAAAGGTATTAATACATAGGGTAGTTTCATACAAGTGTAGTAGCTTGTGACAGCATGCAGAGCACGTGATACCTTATGTTTCATTAATTGAGCTACTGGTTCAGGATTAGTACAGTAGTTGCATGAAATCATCAGGTAGACTGGTACTGGGTAGAATGTTTTTGATTGCCAAAACATGGTGCAGAAAAACTGATAGCAAGCACACACAAGGTAGATTAAACCTAAAAGCCTATAATTGAAACGACTGATCTCACGTTGCATGTTTTTTAGTTTTTACTCGGCCATTTTCAAAGTTAACGAGTGCAAAGTGTCAGACTTTTACTTGTAACTCGATACTGGTTTGGTCTAGCTGCATGAAATTTTGACAGCAGTTTGAGATTCATAAGTTATTTGTGTGTGCCAAATTTCAAGGCAAAGAGTCCCGTAACTTCAGGTTTAGGACCTGAAAACTACTTCAAAAGTTTGGTATAAAAAGCGGTCTTATTCAAAAACGGCTTAAGTACGGCAAAAAATATTTTACATGGTTATATGTCGTAAGATACTCTGTCATCTCTACCTACACTTTTAGCCGCATTGAGTTTTTTTTTCTTGTTTCATTTTTTGCTTTCTAAATTTTGTGCACTCTTCTTCTCCTAAACCACACAGCATTTATATCTAAGTTTTGTGTAAATTTGTTGGGCTGCAAATGCTATTTTGTCTCCTGAATTTTTTTGAGGCTTCTCCCCAGAACCCCCCCAAAATGGGGCCCTAAAAAACTAATTTTTTTAATTGCTCAAGCTGGGATAGTTTTTTGTTTTTATTGGTAGATATTTAAGCAACAAATAGTTTGACATAGTACGGAGGTACCACCCCCCCCCTGGGGCCCCCAAATGGACTCCCCAGAAATTAGTTTTTTGAACGACTCAAGCTAGGGAATTACTTTTTTTTATACCGGCAGATGTTTAAAAAACAAATATTTTGACATGGTTTGAGAGAGCAACTCTTTTGAAAACTCTCCAAAATAATACCCCAAAAATCAATTTTTTTATATGTCATAAGCTAGAGAGCTAATTTTTTTCTGATGTTAGTGGAAATTTAAAAGATATTTAACTTGCGGTGCGGCGCGATGTAGCGTGAACTTAATATGTGTTTGAATGCGGTGCGGTGCAGCATGCGGACAAAGTTTGCGGACGCAGCGCAGCATGCGGATGCATTTTTTGTTATCCGCGCCATCTCTAATGTACGCACACGTAATCTTGCATTTGCTAGCACTTCGACAAGCAGAGATAGTCAAATATTTACAGTGAATTTGATTTTCAGCAAAATCAACTTCAAGGCAGAGTTGTAAGTCGGGCCGGGCTTTTCGAAGGTGGTTCGGGCTTAAGATTGAAAAAATTTCGGGCTTGATTTACGTACACTGACTCGGCGTTAGAGTAGCGTAACTACGGGGGCATAAACAATTTTTGGGGGGGGCATAAACAATTTAGGGGGGCACAAAAACTTTTTCCCTCGAATTCGAGAGTGAAAACCATAAAAAAAGGTTTTCTTCGCCAAATATGTGCGAAATTCCACGAAGTCTGGCGTGAAGACCAAAAAAAAAAATCTTCATCACGTAATCTGCTAAAAAAACGGTTCTTGTCCACGAATACTGGGTTGATGACCAGTATTTTGGGGGTCTCAGGCCCCGAACTGCACTCCAGTGGCACCGAGTCTGTTACTTCCTTTGGAGCACAGTCCTCGCTTGGGGGCACATTTCTCGTTTTGGGGGGCACCAGCAGCGATTTGGGGGACACGGCCCCGAAATACCCCCCGTGGCGCCGGGCCTGTATACGTACACTATTTGCCTTGTGTTTACGCCTATTAAGGCGTGATGTAAAAAACTTTGCAACATTGAATGACGACTTTGTTTAAGCGTCAATGCGATTATTATTAAACAATCATTATCGTTAGGTCACAATTTAATAGTAATGTTTAGTATTATTACGAGCAATAACCGTAAACATTTTACCAAATTTTCGGGCCTTGATTTGGCTTCAAATCACTTTACTTGTCGACCCGTTTACAGCTGAGCTTCATGGTATCATTGTTACCTTTGCGGACAGAATATTTGGAACAATATTCCTTCCGATGAAAGGAAAAACACTTTCCGAAAATTCAGATCTAATTACAAAGACCAGCTAATTGCAAATTACTGAAGATCAAATGGTTGAAAATGGAAAATTTTGGTTGAAATGTTGGTGCAAAGCAACACAAGTTGCTTGTGACGTCTAAATAGTATTAGCTTTTACTCGATTTTAACTGGCAAATTGCCTACCAATTTAGGGTAGCAGCTTGATTCAAAGACCTAACTGTCCCTTTGCAGTCTCCCTGTCTTTTTCTTTTAATTATCTACATGAATCGATATGTGTTTTGTATTATTTAAGTGCTAGTGAGTTGGATGCAATAAATGTTGAGCTGAGTTGATAACAATCTCTACCTGATTTCAAATGTAGTGAGCAGGATTTTTTATGGACCATCGTGATTTTATATTTGCTAAGATAATCACAATATTAAAAAACACGTGGACCTAGCCTACATTGACTAGCTGCTTAAACCAGCATTCTTCAACGAGTGGTAAATTAAAAACTCTGCGATAATCGGCCAATATTTAGGATCGTGAACCAAATAGCGATCGCTCTTCATTCGATTTGGCGCGAAGATTAGAGAATTTTGAGAAGGTTAGAACCGGAACACTGGAATTAAAAGGTGAGGTTTGTAGCGGTGCAGGATTGCAAACTTGTATTTTTTGTGATTAATCAGGTGTAGAAATGGTTTAAAGATGCCTCACAAAAAGTCGAAAATGTTAGAAGATGCCACATTGAAGAAACCGTTTTGGTCGTTTTCCGGTCAAGCTACCAGAAGTGCCATGTGCTTACCTCACGCGTTGAAGGCTTCACAATGTTCCTATTTAATGCTGAAAGTCAAACAGGGAGGCTGTAAATAATCATTTTTATACTCTATGGTTTGATCCCACCGGGAATGGAACCCGAGTATACCGTAGCAGGCGCCGTATCTACTTCTATTTTTGGCTTTAAACGATAACATCATCAGCAATATTTCAAATATTTTGCTTTTATGCTACTCCGCAAATCATTTTAACGCTTCAGACGTTTGCCTTTCCTGTGGCGCCACGGATAACATTGTCTGTCCACACCCACTTTTTGAGGGAGGTCTGTGTGGCACCCACCGAGAGATGTTCCAGGAGTGGTACTTCAAGTATGACCAAGATGGAAGCAGCTCTTATTGCTCAGTGTGCTGCATGGGTGACAAGGTGCTAATATGCGGGGAACCGTGCTGCGGGAAGTAGGTGCATTTGTTTGTTTTTTTTTTCATTCATCAAAAGAATGTGCCAAAAGCACAATGTGTTAAATTGTTTCAAATTTAATCTTTTGTTATACTTTCTCTATTATGTCGAAGCGTGTAACGAGTTTGCGGGGCCTCTCTCCGCGTCATTGAGCTCGGGCAACACAGCTTTCGAAGAAATGTCATCGCGGTGGCAAGTCGTTGGCAACACTGTGCCCGATAATTGAACCTCAGACCTCCCACTCCAGAGACGAACGCGTAACCGCTCGACCAACTAGCCGGTGTTTGTTCAGGTTAATTATTTAAAAAATGAATAATGGAAAACAAGTTGTATATATTTATCAAATTGTTATGACCAGGAAGTAACTTTTCGGTCATTTTGAGTTGGACTGCACCTGGCTTGCACATGAAACGATTACAAAGGTTTAGAAACTCCGCTATATCATGAAGTCACACTGCACTAACTCTACCAAATAGACTAAGATAATAAACTACAACAATAGGGATTTTGAACAGTTGCTTGACGTTCAAAATATTTTTTTTTGCATCATATAAATTTCTCAATATTTTTCAACAACTCCGATATACGAAATTCCATTAAATTTCGATTTTCAGTTTTTCGTGTGTTGGAAAGAATATCACAGCAGCAAGAAGACACGGATTGTATTATCACATAAATCGCCTGTACAGAAAAAAACAATATTATTTCGCAACGGCTACGCAATGTGTAAATGCTGCGATGTACTAACTCCCACATATTTGTCTTCTATGTCGTAACGATAATGCTCGAATTTCTCCAGAAGTATTGCTGCAAAATTAAAATTTTTGTAAATTCAATAGTGTTTTGTTTAGTCAAAACGAGTTTATGTTGCCATGTTTTTGCGAAAAATAGTTTTAACAGACTGATATTGTTGCAAATAACCCTCCGCCTTTCTTTTGCCGTGTTTCTTGAACGTATGGCTTGTTTAGGAAGGTTTTTGTTAAGCATTCACTTATGTGATCATCTACAGTAGAAGGCCTCTAAAAAGTCTTCCTTAATAAGCTTTAGTTGAAAAGTAAAGAATAAGCTTATACGACAATCGCGAACACTAAAAGATTAGCTTCATTAACATTTGTGCTGAAGTCATGTAGGACTTTACCGGAAGAAACACGAAGGAAGACAGTGAAGTGTGGTTGCTTAATCTCTTGTTTTTAACCCATTAAATCTGCGCATAGAAAAGTGCGCAATAAGTAGTGGATAGATATCCCATCTCCAAAGGTCTGATTTACAATGTGCCACTTTTGGAAACCGCTTGCCTACCGGCGAAGACTTTAGTCTTACCTAGATTTTCTTCCGGGGTAGAATCGTTTTGAAAGAAAATTTGTATTGCTAATCAAGAAGTTGTAAAATTTTGTGGAATCAGCATGGAACCTAAGAATAATCGCATCGGCAATTAACGAAAGTGTGCTTAGCAGCAGATTTTAGATGGTGTCCCTATGTAACGTTTGTTTATCGCAGAATAACTTTTACGTTCAGCAACGTCTAAATTTTTATTGTAAGCAATTACCCCAAAACCAATTAATTATATAACAATTTTGGTCCATAAAAACTCGGCTTCTAAATCATGCGACAGTTGATCATCATAATCAAGCATTTTTAATTGCTGAAAAGCAGTGGCATTGTGCTTGCGAGTTGCCAAAAACGCGATTGCCTTTGAGACGCTCAGGTTTGGGCTTTGCTTTATTTACCGTGGCAAAACTTCGATTTTGTGGCGTTTGGATGAGGCAAGGTAAAATAATTGCCGCGCCACTAGAACCCGGTGATGCTCTGGAAAACCCAGGAGGTAATTTCCACACCACTTCAAGAGGGGGCTCTTCATCACCATACTGGTGGCACCACTGATAACCTTCTTACGACTTGCTAGGTGGGCGGTGTCGCTGTTCCTCCCTGGAAAACCATGAAAAGGTTTTTGTTATCTTGTCTTCACTTGTACGTTAAGTCACATCGATGAAATTTGAGCGTATGTTTTTATTTCATAGATGTTATTGTTCACATTGTCTTGATCAAATGGTCGCTGCTGGTGAATTCGAGCGCCTTTCCGAGATAATCACTTGGAAATGTTTTTTCTGTGGAGACATGGAGCGGAGTCTGATCCGGCGTAGGGAGAACTGGGGCCGCAGTCTACAGGAGTTGTTTGCTTCTCTTGACCACTCTAATACGTATGTAAGTTGATGCACGTTAATTTTTTTAATTAGTGCCATTTCTATAAAAGTCATTTTGCCAAATATCTTCGAAAGTTTGTTGTTTTTTTTGTTTTGTTTTTTTGACAAAAATGACTTTGTTGTTTATAAGCTTAGACGAAATTTAATCACGTGGAATTCGAAGTGGTATGATACTGAAAAGAATTTAGCGGTACTGTGTAGCCGAATGGCTGGGCATGCCGTTCTGCTAGCAACATCAAATCTTTGTGCGAAACTCAGCTGTGTGTATTGTTAAGGGGTTACTGCAGAACGGTATGATTTTGCGTAATTTGTATCCAAAAGTATGCCGTACCGTAATTCCGTACTTCATTAAATTACTAAAGGTAAAAGTACGATACGTAAAAATTTCCGTACCGTAATTCCGTATCACTAGTTCTGCCAAGTTTATATTACTTGCTTCTCGAATTATGGGGTAAAAAAAGTTGCAAAAACGTTGCTGATTTGTAGAGCAGATGGGCGGTGAGAATCATTTTGTTTGCGAGAGGTGCAAAATTGTCTCTGACATATACGTGTATCAATCAATTGAAATGGTAGACTTGGCTATTGAAAATTATTGAGCACAGCGTTTGGCTTGGCTATTGAAAATATTATTATTATTGAGCACAGCGTTCGCTATTGAAACGGTAGACTTGGTTTCGGCTACTATCGGTCAAACCAAAAACTTTGATATTCACAGCTTTCCTGCATGGCCTTCATTATTAAAAGGGACTGTGCAAAGCCTCTACCGTGTATGGTAGACAGTTGGGCAGGTGGCAGCTTGACTCGAAGACCGAAAGGTCCGTTCGTTGTCTCGTGGCCAAGGCAACTTAGTGATTAAAGATTAATTATAATCAGTTTTGTTTTTGTGTGAGACGTGCGCTATGAGGATGACAAGAGGTAACAACGAGGTATCGATTGTCTAAGTTAGCGGTTTTAGCGCTGTCTGAAAGTCTTTACTGTGTGGTTTCTCTGACACGTTGATTGCTGCTGTGAGAAGACAATCATTAACAGACCAAATAAGCACTAGAATAGGTACGGAAAAGTACGGTTCGGTACGGAAAAATAATACTGTATTTCCGTTATGTACGGTACTTTCTAAAAAAAATACCAGACGTAATTCCGTACCGTACTTTTTCCAAAAATCTAACTGTACCGTATTTCCGTACTGTACCGTAATAACCATTTAATTGTAATACATCTTATTTCACCAAGTTGCCTTGGCCACGAGGCAGCAAAGGGACCTTTCCGTCTTTGAGTCAAGCTGCCACGTACCCGACTGTCTACCACACACGGTAGAGGCTTTAAACTGTCCCTTTTAATGATGAAGGCCAAGGAGGAAAGCTGTGAATATTAAAGTTTTTGATTGACCGATAGTAGTCGAAACTGAGTCTACCACCATTTCAATAGCAAACGCTCTGCTCTACTCACTCGACCACCTGTCTACCACACACGTTGGATTCAAACTGTTCCCTTTATTGTTGAACTTCAAAGCAGGAAAGCTGTGAATACCAATTTTATAGTCTTCGGTTTGACATAGGATGTGCGTTAATTCTGTAGTTAACACCATATATATTTTATAATAGCTCAATTTTGCCCAATTATCTCTGAAAGTTGTTTTTTACTTCAAACAAAAATCCTTTTTGTTGTGTAGGATTTAGGTGAAATTTAGTCACCCGTAATTTGACGTAGCGTAGTGCTGTGAAACAAGTTTAGAGGTGATGTGCGGTTCATTGGTTAGACATACCATCCTGCTACATCCGTTCTCGGATCAAAATCAGCTGTGGTAAACCTTAGCTGTTGACAAAAAAAAAAAAAAAAGAAATAGCAAAAAACTTTCTTATATTCAGGATTGTTTTTTTTTATTTGAATAAATGATTCTCAACTACTGGGTGACCCCTGCCAAATGATATCTATAAATATTTTATTAAATCTTGCAAAGACCCACTAAACTTTGAGTGCTTTGTTGGATTTAAACTTCAGTCTGTGTACAATCCCCAAGTTTCCGTCATTGAAGTTAGACGTTTGTTGGTTTTGTTTTTTTTTGGGTCACCCTGTAGGGTTTGCAATTTTTACTGAGTGAGCTCATTTACAGGAAGTCCCTCCAATACCCTGTCCGATTGTCCCTAATGCAAGACGTCCCATTCGTGTTTTATCCCTGTTTGATGGAATCGCCACCGGATTACTCGCCCTTAAGCAGCTCGGTTTAAAGGTGGGCTTGTTGGTTTGCACTGCTGTAATTTTTACCAGAGTGCTATTGTCAGGGTTTCGTGGAGAAGTTTTTAGGTTAATTAGAATTAAGGTAGCACGAATAAATACTAGAATTTAGATCGAGATTTAATGCGGTTTCCTGGACAATTTGTGCGATATAGAGTCCGCAAGTTTTTCACGCGTGAAAGTTAATTGCAAGTTGAGCTGTGAATTCTTTGATGTGTTGAATTCCCGGTCACATTTAACTCTTGAACGCCCTGTTCGGTGTCCATAATAGAATGATCTGTACCCATTTCCGGCTGAATTGTTTCATTGGTATATTATTTGAATAGGTTAGCAAATTCGTCGCGTCTGAGATCGATGAAAGCGCAATCCGTCTAGTGCAACAACGACACTCCGAGGTTATTCATGTTGGTGACATCACAAAGCTGAGCGACAGCGACGTTAAGCGGTTGGGCCCGTTTGACTTGGTGATGGGAGGAAGTCCATGCAACGACTTGTCCGGAGCAAACCCGCGGAGAAGGGGTTTATTAGGTGACTTGGTAGTTCTGTAATTATCTTTTCACCGACGAGCAAGTGACAGTGGCGGGGAGGTTTTGAATTGAGGAGGCTGTACTTGGACATGAGCTACAGTTGATTGACTATAGAAGATACGCTAGTAAAAAGTTTTAAAGTCCCACAAACTTAAAAACTTTTAACTAATTATTAAGTCAATGTACTTGCTGTTTCATGGTAGGGCTGTCGACGCGCAACGGATGAGGATCAGAGCACTCAGGATGCGGTAACGTGTTCTTTGATTTGAGTTAGCTGGAAAAGCTATCATTACTCCGAGCCGCTGTGGATGCTTGAAAAAGCGTCCGCTGCGCTCAATACTACTCCGATTACACTCCCACAATTTCCAAACATCACACATATCCAAAAATCCACACAAAAAAAGTTCGGCCAAGAGTCTTGTCCAGCTGGGGAATACCTTCATCACTAAGAGCAGCTGTGGATGCTTGAAGAAGTGTCTGCAGCTCTCAATACTACTCCCATTACCATCCCACAAACTCCACACATATCCAAAACCCCCCCCAAAAAAAATAAACTAAATTTGTAGAAGTAAAACCATAAAAAAACAGAAACAGGTTTGCTTTGCGCTGACTTGAGGTACGTTCGTGTACTTACAAGTTTGCCATGTTTAGACCAGGGATGTGGAAACGGTTAAAAAGTACCGCTTCCACTTCGGCCTAACGTCAAAAACTTGAATGTGGTACAATTTTTTTGTGAAATATAAATGCGAAAGGTGAATGTTCGATAGACCATCATTTGCAAAGAAAAATAGGCTTGTGGTTCACTTAGATCCGGGCAGTCTCCATCCCTATCAACTTAAAGATGAACCATGTAGCCAACCACCTCAGTTTTAAAACTACAAGTGTTCAAAATTTTTCTATTTTAGTCCTAAAATGTAACCATTTTCTCAAAACTATTTTTAAATAAAGCGGAGCCCATTTCTTAAACATCTGGGGCCATACTTGTATAACACAATATTCATCAACAAAAGCAAAGTTTCCAATTCCAGCATTTTAAATTCTTCACTGTGATGATATGTTCTTGAAAAGCAAACAGAGTAGAGCATCATAACATCTCGAAAACAAAGTTTAATAGTGTGTGACTTTTTTTAAAAATGATGCTATAATGCTTGTAATTATTGCTTTAAGTACTGTTTGCTACTAAAATTATTCTAATGTGGTGCTTTTGTGTATAACCGCGTAATTTTTGCAGAGCTTTTTTATTTTGCTGTCCTAAAAATACACGTTGCTAGCAAAAATTTGGAGCAAACCACATATAGAAACAAGTTTTTGAAAATAAGTTCTGCAAATACGTTAGCTTCGCCCCAGAACTACCTAATTATAGCCAAGTAAAGATTTGCACTAAACAGCGCAGATGCAATTAAAACAAGTAATTCTCGGCTTCGCCCATGAGCAGGTCCTTGCAATGACAAACCACTGAATACAATTATATAATTTGGTTCTACATGATGTTTTTAAGATCATGATAGCAAAGCAGTTTTATTTTACCTTAATTGGAAAAAATGTGGGATCAAAAAATTTCAAGCAAAAATTACGTCATCAAGTGATGGAAGCGATTCAAAAACTACCGCTTCCACATCCCTGGTTTACACTAGGTTTTAAGGCGGTCGTTTTTGCTCGAGACAAGTCTTGTACTGCGCAGCAGAAGTTATTCTTTTATAGCTCCTCGTCAACCCTACTCAATTCAGTAGCTGAAATAAGTTGAGCAAAATTAAAGAGAAATTATGAAAGGCTAAACTAACTTTACACACGCTACGCGTAACTCGATCAATGCTAATACACCAGCTGTATTGAATGCATATTTAGTTACTTTGCTTTGTAATGCTAAACCAGTGGTTTTCAACCGGGGGCCACGAGCACAAGATGTCTTATGCTGTTTTTTCTCTTTTATTATTCTTCACGAATGAAGAAAGCAATGACCAGCCAAACAAGCTTATGGCAAATACGTTCTACTTAATTCCAACACTATTTACTGTTTTACCTTCATTTTTATTTAAATTTCCATCAAACTTACATATAAAATTTGCAGTTCGGTGTAAACCAATCGCTTCTCATGTAAAAAATCATTGTAACAAAACTACTTACTTGTAGCCGCTACGAACAAAATACTGACAGAAAACTTTATTGCTGAGCAGGGGGCCACTGATGTTGAGAGTCTGTACAAGGGAGCCGCAAACCATAAAAGATTGAGAACCTTTGTGCTAAACCATTTGTCTGAATCGATCAGTATACCGAGTGGATAGATCGTATACTACTGAAACTGTAGACTCTGGTTCGATTTTACGTTATTCAAACCAAAGACTATAAACTTTGATATTCACAGCTTTTCTGCTTGATGTTTAGCAATAAAAAATGACAGTTTGATTCGAAGATCGCAAAGGTCTCTTCGCTGTCTCCTGGCTTAGGCAACTTCGTGAATGACGATGTAATTATTAATGCTTGTTTGATGCACAGATGCGGAGGGGACTGGTTGTTTGTTCTTCGACTTCTACCGCGTATTAACGGCCGCCCGACCCAACCCCGACTGTCATTGTGATTCAGAATCACAGCGTCCGTTCTTCTGGCTCTTCGAGAACGTGCTATCGATGAAGCTAGTGGAGCGCGCAAGGATTTCCCGCTTCCTCAACTGCGACCCGATCATGGCGGACGCGCGATCGGTGAGTGCAGCAGCCAGGCCGCGCCTATTCTGGGGAAACCTTCCACACATGCGCCAGTAAGTATCAACCAACGAGTTTTTTTTTCTACCCAAGAATAGTTTATTTGAGACCAAAAACAAACCCGAGAAGAGTTGCGACGGTCCGACTTCCCCTGACGCTGTGAGCTTTCTCGCCTTCGCTACCATGCTCACAGTTTCTTACTATGGTCATATTTACACAGGATCAGCCGCAAGGAGAGCTCTTTCTCCAGCGCCTGTGGACATTCTCTACAGGATCTCAATTATCTCCTTGATTTTACGATGCAAATCTATCTCCGGCTGCCTACAATCTACATTTTACGGAATCGCCTAAATTGTCGCTTCACTCCTCCTGTTAAAGCGATACACACACAAACAACGCGCCTCGCTTCATCTACGCTTGATTTGTATTTACCAAGGTGCAGTACACAAAAATTACAAAAAAAAGTTTAAAGTATCAAAGAGCCAAAATTTGGAACTCTGTACCATATGAATAAAAAAAATTACCATTTAATCAATTTAAATTAAAATAGAAAAAAGATTTAATGTTAAGTTAGAAATGGTTCACAATTATCTAAAATTAATAAAGCTCAAGTTTAACCACGGCGGTTTAACCTATACGCAACACATTAAAATCAACACGGAAAACTGACACGCCTAGCAGTTTGACATGACTAATTTTTGGGTGGCTGCTTGACGCGATGGCCGAGAGGTCCTACGCAGCTTCTTGTTCTATTTATGTGTGTCCATGAAAGTTTGTTTAGTGTTATGTTGTTTTTTTTAATGAAATAAAATAAATATGAAATACACTTTCTATTTTCGACCTTTGGTCCAGATCTTGAAGTGTGGCCCGAATGTTGGGTTTCATCGGAGTTTCTCTGCACCCCCATCCATCGAAAGGTGTCTAGTAGCACCATCATCTTACTCCGATTCATTCATGCATATGAGTCAGGTTATATGCGTCTTTGCAGCCAGCTCAGATCATCCTGTTTCAGGTTCTGGTTGCAAGTCTTTCGTAAGGTTGGGCAGGTTCAATTTTCAATCCTGAAGAAAATTAACGTAGATTGTCTTTCTCAACGACGTAGGACGCTCAGTGCAGGAATCGAACCAAGAACCAGCAATCTTTCGGTCTTTAACGGCGCTCTACCCACGTAGTACGTCGCCGTGTTTAAAACTCTGATCAAGACCTTAAGGTTGCCGATTCATGACCTTTTTGTTTTGCTGGTTTTGACTATGTTGAAATTGCTGCATATGCGGGTCGTTGAAATTTAAAAGAGTCGATATTTCACCAAATCGAATCAAGATCAGGCCGAATCAAACCACTGAAGGTTTGCTGTTTATCACAGCTCCTTAACGCCGTGTTGTTTTATTGCTGTTTGTTTTATTAGCTAATTGGAATCAATTAGGGCAATGGATTTTATTTCACTTGCGTTTCACCACGCTAAAAGCGCCAATAGCTAGGAATTGCGCACAATCTGAAATACGGTATTTTCATCTTTGTCAGCATCAGCACGTGATAGAGAGAAATGCGGTTATGCTTCTCAAAGCTGCTGGGTGTTAATGCTCACTTTGTTGGTAATAGTGCATGAAGAAACACGATGTTTGGGCTGAATGATACAGTGATGTGTTTACTTAAGCGACTTCTGTTTTGTTGGGCTGGTTGCAATGTGTGTCAATAGAGTCTCTGGTTTGCTTTCAGGTTGAACCTCTCTCCCTCCACTGGTGACCTTCTGACAGTCCAAAGCTGCTTGGAGAAGAACCGGACCGCTTCGGTACTGAAGCTGAACACCATCACCACCAAACCAGGCAGCCTCTACCAGGGTGTGACACGCATACCACCGGTTAAACACTTAGGTAAAGATGATGTATTGTGGTGCACCGAGATAGAAAGGTAAACAAAAATGTTGCTCTTTTCCACGCCCACAAATAATGATTATCACTTGGCAACAACAACAAAATTTTTTTTTTACTTCTCACGGTTTTTCAACTGTTCTTGGCTAATTTTGGGACGCTGATTTCAAAAATGTTATAATTTTTTCTCTAGGACGTCTAGTTTTTTTAGTTATTTGTATTACAATTGTATCCTGATAATAGTTATGTAATGCAGTTGCAGCGATTTTTGCATTTTGCCTTAATAAGCTCAAAACATTTGCTTTATTCTCTTTCTCGTGATGAGTCAGTGTTCTAAGAACTTCGTTACGATCTCATCAATTCATAAGGAGTCAATAGTTACAAATCTTTGTGATATACTGGGATGTGTTTGGCTCCTCTCTCTGATAAAACATTTTATTACTGCTCCTTTTAAACTGGCTATGTAAATGGAGAAAACGATAGCAGCTTTGAAATCGAGTAAGTGGTTCAGAATCAAATGAATTTTCTTAAATATCAAACAGTTCTACTACAAGCATTGTGTGGCTGTGCTTGCGGAAGAACCACATTCATCACAAGCATTCCCAGTTTCACACCTACTAAACCAAAATGATCCAAACAATGTTGTTAGAGATTTGGACCAAACCAAGTAAAACAAGAGCTTCTTGCTTTTAAATTTAAACAGTGGAACATGCTGCAACGAGGTCGTTAAATGTACATATATTTTTGTTCGCGGCATACCAAGATTCTGAATTGCTTCTCGGTAGATAATGCGATTGCAGTAATATCAATGACATGTTTCATGGCCTTAGATCTGAGCACAACCCTCGAGAGTGGAGGCAGTTCATAGATTCAAGCAAAGTAAGTTTGAGGTTCTGCTTCATAAGGGAAATCATTTGCTTTTGGCTCCTTCAGCACGTGCCTCTGGATTAAAAGAAACTTACGAAACAATGGAGTTGGTTTTACATTTGATCAAGTGTTCAAGCAATAACTGGAATGTTTGTAGAGACCTCCAAGTGATTGGCCTTCTCCTTGGTTTACAAATGGGTTATACCGAGCACCAATGTTTCTTGTGTCGTTTGGACAGCTGAGATGATAAACAGCACTATATTTAAAAAAGTTGGCACTCACGTGCAGAGTTTTTTATCAAGATTTATCATGTTTCTTTACTTGATCCCACTCAAGTGTATACTCCGATACAGATCAAGTTCTTGAAAAACTTATAAAAGCAATGGATGGAAATGGCAATGAATTCATAGGTTCCTGCATCAACGATTTTCCGCCAATTCTGATGCCAAAATAGCTGCTGGAATATTTATACGAACAGAAATTTGGAAGCTAATGTATGAAGAAAGATTTGGTGAAAGGCTAATCTCATCAGAAAAAGAAGCATGATATCAATTTTGCTTAGAGGGCAAAAAATTTTTAGGCAACAAATCTTCATAAGTCAGCATTTGTTTAAGATTTTCAATGCAGCTACAAAAGTGTTTGTGCAAGAATATCATTAAAAATTCATTTTCTCCATTTCCACCTCGGATTTCTTCCTTTCTAACATTGGGAACGATTTCATCAAAAAAACAGGTGGGAGATCGCTATCTGGGGAGAATAACTCGGACTATGGTGGCCGATTATGTACTGCAGGTTTCTTCAGCGAGAAAGTGGTGCTAAGCATATTGTGAGAATCCAACAAAAATCGCAAAGTATTTTAACTGTTAACTGCAACAGTCGGTTGATATATATATATATATATATATATATATATATGTGTGTGTGTGTTTTTTTGGGGGGGGGGTTAAACTCAAACTTTAAAGTAGGCTACTACAGCCGAAATTGTTGTGACGCCTGTTTGTTAACGAATATATCAAAGACGTTTCTTATGCATTGCAGTGGTAAAGTTACAATGATTACTACGCCAAATATAATCCATATGTTCATTGTATTTTCTCAAATAACTAAAACATCTGACGTGCTAGCACAAAAATAAAGGCAATTTTGAAATCAGCGCTCCAAGTATACTGTAAAGCACTTTTTCGCTTTAAAGTAGCAAAAATTGTGTTGCTTGGTGGGTAGTATAATTTTCCTGTTGCAGCATTGTCGTTTGATTTATAGTTTGCCCTCCACAGTGAAAGCATTTACACACAATAAGCTAAGCGTAAATCGTGTAGATCCGGTAGCGCGGCACAATGCTAGCAACCGCAATGTCCGAAGCTAGAGTGCTGATTTTGCTAAATCTAACTTTTTCAAGGAGCTAATATAGCCAACGCGAGACGTGACCGTTTCGTTCCATTTACGCTCTTTAGTTGTGTAAACAGTTTTGAAAACTAGCTACAAAGTAGGTATTTGTGGTCAATTAAAAGTTTTCAAATTTGTGTAACTTGTTTTCAGAATCTTTGGTGTGCCAGAGCACTACACCGACGTCAATAACTTAGGTCCAAAGGAACGTCTCGCTCTGCTTGGGCGGTCCTGGTCTGTCCCGGTGATGCGTCACATGCTGGCGCCTCTCAAAGAGTACTTTCAAAGCTAGAAGTCTGAGTGACTTCGCGCGAAGGATTTTCTAATGACGATTTATAAGTTAATGTAAGTTTTTATTAAGTTACTTCGAGAGAGATCCACCACTATTTTGGGTGTCGGAAATTTGTCTTCATGCTATATTATTAATCTTTCATTAGAGGGTTTTGCTTCAATTTTTTGATATTATGATTCGATTTTTTATGTGATAGTTGAGTTTAGTTGTTCGGATATCTGATAAAACTTGCTGAACTCCTATCAAAACGACCTATTTGGGTAGACGGTGGTTTGCTAACCCTACCTACCATTTTTGCGTTTTAGATAAGCAGTAAACGTTTTATATTTTTTACCAGCTCGAGAATTCTCATTGTTTGTACATTACTACTATTAGGCAATTTTATTGTATTTCAATGACGTTTTAATGATTCATGAACTGTTAAACCTGCTGTGCTTAGGCAAGTATGCTTTCCTTTCCGTGATTGTTTTATGATCTATACTCGCTTACGTTTTTTTGTTTCGCCCCTCATAGCGGGAGAACGCGCATATAATGTATTATACCGGCACCATGTTTGTATTCACTTGTTAATCGTGTTTTGAAAGCGTCCAGGTGCTATTCTTAGTTATGGTACTATACAGTAAATAATACTCAGGTACATTGTGATCTTGTCACTCCACGTAAATTTAATTGGTGGAAGTAATTGTAATTAGTGTAATTTTATCTTTATTCATGAAGTTGCCTTGGCCAGAAAACAGCGAACGGACCTTGAGTCTTTTAGCCAAGTAGCCACCTGTCTACCACACACGGTCCTTTAAATGCTGAACATCAACAGGGAAGCTGTGAATACTGATTTTGACCGACCGGGAATAGAGCTCTGGTTTACTGTTTCACTTGTGAACCACTGATCGGTTCGAAGGATTGGTGCTACCAAGAAAAGAAAACCGCGATTCCTGCCACCTTGGTAGATACTACTGTATTATGAACGTGTATGTGGATGAGAACATAAATCTATGAATTGTGACTCATAAAATTCCAAGCTGGAGAACTTCCCGGGTTTGCAGCGATTGATAGTAGAAACACCAGATGAAAATCCTAGTAATGCTGTGGTGCAATGTTTTAGTAGATTTTGACCGAACTTACCTCACTCAATTGAGAATTGAACCATCTAATGGTGCTTTTTGATATATAAAGCTGCCTGTTTTACTTGTGTGTATACTTGCGAAATTGACAGTGTTATAAAACACTTGCATCACTTGGCTCTTTCTGTTACGTTATCAGCAAAACTAGGGATGCCAGGAATTCAGGTAAGTGGGAGACGATTAGGTTGGAGTGCGAAGGCGTGATGTGATAAGGTCCTTACCGATTTTATATTGCGACTTTTCGGACTCTGGCTAACGTGCCATTTGAAAGAGTTCAGATGCGACAAAACATCTTTAACGTACAAACTGATTGGCGCGGCTCTCGTGTTAGGGCACTTTTTGTCATGACGCTGCAATAAGTTTGCACCGGAACCAAGAACCGGGCTGCAAAAGTGGGGAATGTTAAAACGCGAACTTTTTCAGCTCTGGGGAGGCACAAATTGCAAACCGCTTGCAAAGTTTTTGTTAGGTTTCGAACACTGTTTTTGTAGTTTAGTTTAGACCAGTGATGTTGCTATCGCATGTCATGCCATACGCTACAAGATATTTTTGCATGAAGTCCATAATCACTTGGATTGTTTTTTTTTTAAACAAGGTGTTGATTAGAAGTAAATTCAAAGTACAAAATATGCTGTTCAAGAGCGCGCTGAGGTTTTGGAAAGACGAACATTGCAGACACGCGCATTATTATCCATTACGCTACTGAGAACATCTGTCGTTCAGTAAAAAGTAGTAGGTTGTAACTACAGTAATAGGATACACTTTGTAACAATGCAAACTGGTTTGGTGGAGAAAAAAAACTATATTTAAACTATAATTCTTGGATAACAACAATAGTAATTTCATGGTGACATCTTATACATCCACCTGAGCCAATGAATTTTCAACATTTAAATTTCTACGGGTTTTTTGTAAAGAAAAACTGCAATAAGGATAAAAACGACATTGCGATGTTTATTTTACACCACAGAAGCTTCCTAATAGGGTATCACCAAGGGTGGGCGTTGTAGGTCAATATCAATCGCGTTAACATAGTATAACAAGAAAAGCATTTTTCGCTGATCACTGCTACCGTTATGAAAAGGGACACTGCAATTGGTGTTAGTCTGCAACACCGATAAAATAATTGCAAGCCCGCACCTTGTAATCTGAACGGCAGTATTGTTAATGTGTTGCATCGATTTTTTTAACACGACATTGGCGAAATCAATACGTCAGCGGGGCAATTTTTACACAACTTTAAATGCACGTGTGGAATTTGCACCGATAACGAATCAAATGCTTAACCTTTTGAGTTAAAGTTCGTTCCTTTTCCTCCTGTTACAAGAAAGAGACGTTGGCGCTATTCTTGGAAAGAATCCGCATCCGCTTTCGACTATGTTTCAAATTTTCCGGCTGCTTTTTACTTTTTTACATTCTATAATTGAATTTGCTACTTGTTTGATGCAACCAGTGATAATTCACGAAAGCGCATCAACCAATAGCGCTATACGACTACGATGAGGGCTAGCTCAGATTACGCAATCAAGACAATACAACAGCTATCTCAGCCAAGCTGCTGGCAAAAGCAATATTTAAAAAAAATTTGGTACCGTTTTACTCTCAGCCATTCGACCCCATTGCTTTTTACGGTTTATCAATTTCATGCATAGGTACGTAAAGCATCTACATGTCGTTTAATTTCATCCAACTGGTCTAGAGCTAGGTGGACCAATTTCAATGAGGATCTTTGATGGAATGGCTTGGGATCACAGCACCCAAGCGAAATGATGGAGGTGATGGAAGACCGTAAAGTGTGGCGGCTTAATCTCGAGCGTCTGCCTCCGCACCTCTCACGGAAAAGTAGGTAATGAAGAGAGTGCGTAAAGCATTATTTAGTGCTCAGGGACGAGTTGAGAGGGAAGGGGATATTTTCTCTTAAACCCCGCTGACTATATACATGCGTGTTTGATTCCAGCAACAAGTGAAGACCTGTATTTTCTCTTGAACCCCGCAGAATATATGCATGCAGTGGTGCCGAAACAAGGGGGGATGGCGCCCCAATAATTTGACAGTATACCCCCCCAACAATTTGAGTATGGTCTTCATCTGCATCCTCTTGAATAATTTGACTCTGGTGTGCATCTGAGCGCAGGTCAGTACTTAAGAAAAGTGTTCAATTTCTGGTGAAGACCATTTCTTTTTTTTTTTTTGGTCTTCACCTGAATTCGGGGGGAAAAAAGAGTTCCATTTCTGGTGAAGATCTTTTTTTTGGTCTTCACTTAATTTGCTCACCGGAAAAAAGTCTTGGTCGAGGTTCATCCCCCCCCAATGTTGAAAATAGGGCAAAATTGGGTTAAAATTGCGAATTATCCCCCCCAATGCTCAACAAAGATTTGTACCACTGCATACATGCGTATTTGATTGAAGCAACAAGTGAAGACGTGAACAGAACAAAACATCTTCAGGACTTGCAGACGCAAAAAAAGTCGAAAATCAGTCAATACCTATAGGGCTCTCCGACAAGCAAATAACATTTGCCTCGGGCCCTACTTGTCATGCAGCCTCGTTACTTCAATTATCAATGAAGCTGCACGCAGCTACCAAGATTACAAGATTATCATCATTATCTCAAATTACAGCCTGTTGGTCAAGCGTTAACTCGTTTCGTTTCTAAAGCGGGAGGTCTGCGGTTCAAATCCCGGTCCTGTCAAACCGGACATAGTGGTGCCAACGGTTCGCCATCGTTGCGACATTTCTTTGCAAGAAGCTGTGTTGCTCGGGTGCAATGACGCGAAGATGGGCCTCGCAAACTCGTTTCAAGGTACAACGTAATACAGCGAGTATAATTAAAGATTTGATCAAATTTCAGCGCTGTACATAGTGCTAAAAACAACTCTAGGATCGGAATCAAACTAACACTGAGGGTTTACTGTATAGTCCCATTGCTAACATTTAGTGCGTATGATATTGTAATGTGAAACCGTAGTAAAAGTTTTATGTTGTGAGTTGATTTTCAAATAAGTTTGCTTCAAAATAATCAGCAGAATTTCAGCTTTGTTCATATTTTTTTGTTAGTGGTATAAGCATCATTAGCGATGTTGTTTTGTTTTTGCTGAACTGTTTATAATCTCTTGTTTGCAGCGTTATGACTCTTGCAACAATCCCGATCAGAAACAAGACAGTGTAGTGTTGTTACAGTGTCAATATTCAATGAGGCCTAAAATGTTTGCCTTTTGTTCCTTCTATGTTGCTTTCAAGAAACTGGGAAGCGACATTTTTTCCTCCCTTTTTTCCAGCACCCCCTTGACAACTTCCTCCCTGAAATCTTTCCACACTGCTTGCTTGTCCAGTTGATGACGTATGAACTCTTCAGTGGGGTATTTCCCAATCATAGAATTCAAACAGCGCAGGGTTTTGGGTCCTGCATGCTTCAGAAAAAGTTTCTTTGATATGAAAACGCACTCGGCCCCATCGCTGACCAAAGAAAGTCGCAATTTTGTCCGCCTCATCATTTCTTCCAGTCCCTGTCAAAAAGAAAATTTACAAAGATCGTTTTTTGATAACTGCTTATACAGTAGCCCTTTATACAAATTTGAACCCGCAAAATTAATGCACCAAACCGCTTTCATTTATCGTTAATGACGTACTATACTGTAAGCTCAATACATACAACCGCAAACCCCGATTACAATAATTGGCAATCATGCACTATGCTCTATCTTTTTAAATATGATCTCTTTTCCTTAATTCTCCACGTTACGAGCTTAAAGGCCAATCTGATATCAAGCAACAAAAGTATGGAATTTAATTGCGATAGATTTAAGAATTAATAATTCAATAACTTCAAGACAAATTTTAAGAATCTCTTGAAGGCAAATTTTCTTTAAACATCGAGCCGCTTTGCTTGAGCAGAAACATTTTAGCGCCATGCAATTAATTATGCAGGATGGTCCAGCCTCACTATAACATGTGAGAGCGGAAATTGTAAGACCTGAATCTGATGGACGAGCAAATCTGGAAAGCTGTTACTAAACGTGGCGGCAATAGCTCAGCGGTAGAACGTTGTGTGAGTGATCGAAAGATAGCTGACTGGTGGTTCGATTCCCGAACAGGCAAAGCTTCATTGTGTCCTTGGAAAGACACTTTATGCTTATTTCCCATTGGGACCAAGCAGTCTATCTTTTGTGGCGGCCGATCCTGACGAAAGTTTGTAAACAAAACCGAAAAAGTGCTCTGCGTTGGTGTGATTAGACAAACGCAAAGTGCCTGGTTTACGCGAGCGAATGAGTTACTAACCCAATGGTTTTTAACTTTTTATGAACCGAGGCCCGCGCCCCTAAAGAATACCACCTTCACTTGTGGTTTCTGCTAAAAACTATGTTGCCAGAACTATGTACCAAAACCGGATGAGCCACCACCAACTAAAGGGCGAAGAGAAAAAAAGTTTTCCATGGTTTTTGAATCAGATGTCGAGCAACTTGGGTTGCAGTTTGAAGTTTCAGCTACCGGAGCCGTTTTTTCGTTGCCCCATTGAGAAATCCCTGCACTAAATTTTGATTTCAATTTTGCCGATTTATTTCCAGTTCACAAAGCCAGGTTTAAACTTTTTTCAAGAAATAGTGATGAATAGGTCAAATATATAATTTTCGGAGTCTGAGACAGACTATCAGATAGGTACACTGGTGAGGAGTCTAAAAATCTGCTTTTCCGGTAAAGTAAAAAGAAAAACATAAAATTATCTTCTTGTAAATTCATCCGGACCCAAGCCTCTGGATAGTTTTAAACAGGATTCATTAGTGTCAAAAATACAACATATTTTAATATTCCACTTAGACAGGTAATGCACCACCAAACACGTCCATCTAAGGCAAGTCAGCCCCCTTCCGATTGTCCAAACAAGCAAATTCCATAATGTTTTCAAATTTTTGCTACCAACTCACAAACACGTATCCAGACTGGAGGACGGCTATTTGAGCGAACTTGGGCTTGACCTTTGGCTTGAACCAAGGTGATGTAGCTGGGGCGGAGTCTTCTGCGTTTCCCCCATTAAAGACGGTGGCCACATTTCTCCGCTGCTCGATTTTGACCAGGGCTGGATCTTTCTTAACGATCGCGTACGGAGTGTCTTCAATTACAGATGCCCGGATCGATCTTCGAAGGACTTTTAACCTGGAAACACACAGGACATGATTCAGACCGCAACGCCTTGGCGTGTTTATGGTCTTATAGGACTTTTTTAATCAAAAATTGAACTGAAAAAGACAACAGGTCTTTGATCTCAAAAAACTATACTTCAAAAAAGACCTCAGATACGTGCTCATAAGAAACTCTAAAATTTGGCGCGGTGCTTTCAAGGAAAAGAGCTCTAGCTCTATAAACGAACGTACGTCAAATTATTGCAATAGCGAAGGATTAAAAAATTTCTGGTACTTAATGTATATGTATTCTAACTTACACGTGGATGCATTACAATCCTTTTGTAGAATAAACTCTTACATTAGTTTGTTTTTATGAAAATTTCCTCTTAGTAATATTTCAATTCTAGTGTCAAATCAGCCCTAAAATTAATTTCATAACAACTTTTACTTTTACACAAAAAAGTAGAAAAATACTGCGTATCTTTTCGATAACTGATGCACTAATGTTTGTAATAACATAGAGTAATTACCTTTGATTTCCAAGATTTTGGCCGAGTGAGAACTCCTGCACACTCTCTAGCGCTTTCATGTGTTCTGCCCCACTTTGTATGCGGTGCCACATCATTTGAGAAACGTTTCGGTTTGCACCAGGGGTGAACTGAAAAGCAAAATCGGAAGAAATAAAATCAGAAGAAAGTTTACATTGGACGCGAAGCGAAGTTTGGCAACCTTCACGAGTGGTCGCTTGAATCACTTGCTCAAAATAAGCCAACCACTCAACAACAATTTTGTCTAAGTGAAGTCAAGCAATTGCTCGCAAAGTTTGCGACCGATTGAAACCTTTCGCAAGTTGACAATGACGTCAAAAGCCAACTTGGTTGCTTTGCGTCGCTTCGCGTTCAATGCAAGCGCACCTGAAGTCATGCGGAATTCTACAAAGCGTGGTCAAATCCTAAAGCTTTCTTCAAGTCAAGCTCTCACTCCTAAATTACAATAGCAGCTTAGGGTTTACATTTACAGAAAAGCATTAAAAAATCTTTAATATTTTTCCCAGTCGTTTTTTTAATGCTAAGCGTGGAGCAAAAGGGTAGTTTGACTTCACAGGGAATTGAACTAAATTCTCCCGTTACAGTTAGTAGCAGAATGCTTCACAATATTGATTCACGATCCTGCGCTCGCTTCTTATATTGCTGAATCATACCAAAAAAGTATGATTCAGCAATATAGAAATCAAAAATCTAAGGCAATCAAAGGGTTTATACTAAGCGATGATAAGGGATGTTCTTTAATTGACATATCATAAACTTTTTGATTGGAACGGTTCTTGTGTGATTTAGGCACGTTGTTGGCATGACTCAGCAATAAGCTGGCTCTGAAACCAAAAACTGGCCTGAAAATTGAAAACCCAAAACCCTATAAATTTTTCTCTTGTTGAAAACTTTCTGTGGAAGCAAAACCTCACCGTCACAACTGCTTTTCTTCTAGTGCGATAGCTATCATCAGCTTCAAGACTTCGAGTTACAGAGTGGCTGTCGTTGCTCTTTGTAATGACGGGAAGTTTGGGAGGAATTAGGTTTTGAGGATTGGAGTAGCATACCGATACTAAAAACATTCTAAAGCTGATAGAATCTCTAATATACTGTACAAGAATTCATCTAATCTTCATTATGCTCGTTGTATTCCATCAAAGCGTGTATTGAGTTGGAGGGGTTCTTTTTCCCGTTTATCGCGCCTGGGCAACAGCACAGTGATGACATTTTCAGGAATGAGCTGACAGCGAAGGTTTTTCCGGTGTAACTGTTTGGAAATCTAATTTCAGATTTTTTGTTTTTTAGACAAAAGTTTGCTCATCGCTTAGATCAGTTTGTTCGACCAACTGGTTGGTAAAAATCTGCATTTCCTCTTTCAACAGACATTATTCATCATATACCTTATTGAATCAAATTTATTTGCACAGTGCATATTCAGTTTTAACTTAAAACAAAAGCAAAATTATTCTTAAAAATTAGAAATGATGTGCATTTTTAAAATGAAAAACTTTCTCTCACATTGCTTTGCTCTTGACGCCCTGTCATTTAGCAATGCAGAAATGAGGGGGAGTTTCGCCTTGTTGCTCATGCTTTTATTACGTGACTTCGATAAGCCATTCTCAGGTTCGCCATCTAGTGTGCAGACGATATGACACTAAAAACAAAAAATCTAAATTTGCCAAAACATTAATGACTTTGCTTACTTGAATTACAAAATGCTTTAATACGAAAGTTTTACGTTTGAGAAAAGCATCTTACAACTAGGCTAGGCCTCGCTTGAAAGAATTTTATTTTAATTGACCTCCTCCAAGAACAAACTTTGCAAGCACCCACCTCTCCAGACTTTATGAAAACGAGGAAGTTAGCTGATGCGCTGTTCTTTATGATAACACTTCCTTTGCGGAAATACTGGAAATAAAAATTCACCACCGAAGCGCTAGAGAGCAAGTCTACCGGCCAATCACTAAACACAAAACGATCATCAACCTATCCATTCAACTTTTACGGGCATTGGGCTTTACAATAAATTACCAGTCTGCTTTAGTTGTCATCTTTGAGAACAGTTACCAGACTGAGCCGATATCTTCAAAGTACATTGAAGGATCTAGGGCGAGATCTAGGGCATTTCTAGGGCGAGAGCCCTTTTTGGAGGGGAATGCGCTTGATGAAAGGTCTACTTAAAAACCTTTTTTGTAAGACCTTTTGAAGCCACTAGTGGGCCGCATACCTCAAAATACCACATGCTAACACAGATTAGTTTTCGAAAACTAAATTTTTTAAACTGCTTATTTACATTCTGATATTTTTAATTCTGCAACGACGAAAAGATCAACTACCAAAGGATGAAAGCATATTATTTTTACGACGTTAAGCGTAATCGCTTAACCTCAGATCAATTCGTACTTCAAACAATGAGCATTTTGTTTTACCAATGGATAAGACGTTTAAGGCCATAGATGGTGGTTTCAAATAAGCAACAAATTTAACATAAAAACCTTAAAATCATCGGAAATATTTAGATTTTGGAGCATGGTAACTCGTCCCAAAACAAACATGACCTTCTGATCTTCTCAAAAGAAGGGTGAGAATGCAACAACCAATCAATCAAACTGCTTTACAGTAAATCAATGCCATAATGTTGTGCAGATTATCTACTGATTATAAATAGTACTCATGACTGGAACACAAGTTACTCATTTCGCGTGGTATGTCTTAGAAACTGATGATCACAATGAAGCCTATGGTGACACAAAAAGCTTTTTAAAATCATCCACGAGGTGATAAAAGGATCGAACCTCGGTCCTAAGGATTAATGGCAAGAATTACAAACTTATTGCTACATTTTCATTCCTCCAAGTTGTCTTGGTCAGGCAGCGAAGTGACCATTCGGTCCTCCAGTCAAGCTGCCACTTTCCCATTTGTCTACCACCCACAGTGGAGTTTCTTTTAGTACTCAATGTTAAGCAGAGAAACTATAAATAACAATTTTTCTGGTTTTTGGTTTGACCCGACCGAGAATCGAACCCGAGTTTACCACTTCAGTAGCAAACGCTGTATTCACTCGACCAGTGATCTGTTTAACTTAACTCAGAACTTCTCAACCGACAAAGCAGGTCGAACGCATTGCAATCAAGGCATTTTTTATGTTCTTTTTTTACGGCTTCTAGATTATTACTAACCTGAGAACCTGGATGTTTTTGCAGTAATTCACCACCTCCTCCCGCTGTCTGTAGATGGGCCCCCTGATGATTGCATCGAAGTCCTCCTTGTAAACCACGAGCAGTTCAACCTCATCCTTGCATACCACTGACGCTGTGCGGGATGAGTTGGTCAATAGCGCCACCTAATGCAAAAAATTTGCAAAACCGTGCATAAGCAAGGTGAAGTGTTTAATTTACTAACTTTTATTACCATACAGCACACAATATTTTTGTTATATCTTACAGCATCTACAACCATATTCTTCAAATAACTAGAAGATTCTCAACAGGAAGACGCTACCGTCACCCCTACGAATTCCAAAAGCTCACCAACTCACTATGTAGTAAACATTTGATGAGCTAAAAGTTGTGAACAACATATGACAATTTTCATACTTCGTTATTGTCAATGCCTCTGCTTAAAAAAATAGCACCATTATTTCATGTTGTGTAAAAATTAAAAAGTTTTGCTCAGCACCTCCCCAAAAACTTCCCCTTCTTGAAGCTCGTTAACCGTCTGGTTCGTTTCTACTCCGTCGCCGTCCAGTTCTTTTGCATTGATCAGGCAAGTTCCGGAAAGGATGATGTAAAACGCAGAGGGAGGGTGCCCTGGAGTGCATTAATTACTTATTACGGTATTTATAACAACCTTTGTCCGGTGAAAGCAAACTTACTCCTATACGTCGAAAAGAAAAGATTCTACTGCGAGAATTTAGAGTGGACTCAGAACCATGAGAAAAAAATTAACCGATTACTGATCGAGTTGATGGAGCGCATACTATTTAAATAATATACTTAATTGGGTTCGATTCGCCGTCGGGTCAAACCAAAGACAATAAAAATTGATATTAGATCTCAGTAAAAGTAATTACTATTATACATTAAACTTTATTTCAAAAATTGTGGTAACTAACATTCAGTTTTTAGAGGAAGTAGAAGCATTTTTTTTTAATTGCTTCCGCTTCCAGCTCCTTCAAAAATCATACGCTTCCGAGTTCGTTTCCGCTTCTGACTTTTTTATCAAAGTGCTACCGATTTCTCAAAAAAATTTACTGCTTCCGCTTCCACATCCCTGAATTGAATAAAGGTTATTTTCAAACGCTTTATTCTCTAAAGATCACAGAGCTTCAGTGTTTTGAATTTTGGGTGAATACCTTGTTTAATGATGACTCTTCTTGCCCCGTAGCACTGATAAATCATCACCTGACACATTCGCATTCTGATTCTGGCTGGGTGCTTCGAAAACGCACTTTTATTCTCCACAAGCGTATGAATCTGTGGTAAAGAGAAATTGATATTTTGGAGAATTCACTTATAATCTAGGACCATTCTGTGGTTGAGCGGATGGAGCCAGAGTTGTAAGTCGGGCCGGGCTTTTCGGGTCGGGTTCGGGCCGGGTTTGGGCCTAAAGTTGACAAAATTTCGGGCTTAATTCGGGCCTGAGACGTGCTTTTTGTCTTAGGTGCACTAAAATATAATCAAAACAACTTGACAACATTGCTAAATTTTCCAGACCTAACTTAACTTTCGTTTTTTTTCGGGCGTGATTTGGGCTGCAAATTAGTTTTCGGGTTCGAGCCGGGATCGGGCTTATATTTTTGGGTTCGGGCCTAAACTAGTCGGCCCATTTACGACTCTGGATAGAGCATCTTCAGCTGAAACGTTACTGAAAAGACTCTGGTTCGATTCTCGGTCGGGTCAAACCAAAGACTATAACTATTGGTATTTACAGCTTTCCTACTTGACGTTGAGCAATAAAAAGAGAAATCGTGACGCCTCCGCCGTCTGTAATAAAAAGGTGGACAGGTGAGCAATTTTGACTTGAAAACCGCGAAGTTCGTTAGCTGTCTTCTGGACAATGCAAATTGATGAAATAAGATGTAATTGCAATAATGCAATGCCAAAATACATTGCATTAGTTTGCAAAAGCCTACATTAGAAATTTTAAAGATACACATATCTAGAGAAACTGATTTTTACCATTTTCACATGTCGTTTTGTCCGGGCTGCGGGCGAGATGGCCAACAGCTTTTTCAGTTTACTGCTTCCTTTGTTGGCCTGAAAATAAAAGCACATGCATTAATTAAAACTGCATTTGAACAGTATTTATTCAAATCCGGTATTCAAAACAGAATCGCAGTTTTTTTTTCAAATAAGTTTGTCGCAGTTCCTGCTTCATCCAGTGGCGATGTGGAAACTAGCATGGAAGTAACCACAAACGAAAGATAATTCTAACCGACCGCTTCTTAAATCAACAGATCATAGCACCTCATAGGCTGTGCAGTCGAGCCGGTGAACCGCAATCGGAGCGCGCTCCCTTCTGACACGCCACAACTGGTGACCCGACGCCAGCCGCTATCTAAGCAACTGCCAACATCCAATCAACAACTCACGCCTGCTCACACAAGGCTGCGCAGTCGAGCCGGTGAACCGCAATCGGAGCGGTCCCTTCTGACACGCCACAAGTTGCTTTTTTTATAAAAAATACTAATAAACTTTGAGCTGTTCCTAATTTTACACGAATTTTCAACCTCAAATGTTCTTAACTTGATCTTAAATTTTTTTAAAGGAATAAATTGACACAAATTCTCTTTTGCTTGGTTAAAATTTGTCTTTTGGTATTGATTATGTTTCTTACAAAACAGTCGTGAGATAACTCAACAATGTCAATATGGAGAAAGTCAAAAGGCTGTATTAATTGGTTATAAAAATACTGTACTGGCAAATGCTCTAAATTATTTTTTTGCCGAGGCTGACATTGTTCTCAATTTGTTCTTAAATTTTGAGCGTAAATGAGCCTCGTGTTGTTATGGAATATTGTTCTTACATAAAAAAATAAGTGTAATCATATACAGCGCCTGACCAGAAACATAAATACAAGAGAATGAACAAAATGACAAACGCATAGAAAAGTAAAGAAAATAAGAACAAACAAGCGAGAACACCTTATATGATTCTAAGAATACAGGGTACAGTCTCTTGCAATTTGGCTGTAAGCTATATTTTTAGGATAGTTACAGTAAGTTAAATAAACTATGAACAATCAAACAAATTAAGCACCGAACAAGCAATGAAGATACAGCTGTACGAATAAACTAGTGTCGTTGAGTGAAAAAACGAATATTGAACAATAAACAAACAAAACAACCAACTAACAAATGACAAAAAGTCCATGAAATCAGTCGGCAAATGTACAAATAAATGGCATGCATTTCTCGCAAGTAATGTTACGTTGGCAATAAAATTAAAACTGCTTTCAGTTTTCTTCAAAAATTTCTAATAATTAGCAATTAAAGTCAGAGCATTACCATTTATTTTCTAAGTTAGCATAAAATGCCACTATATTGTGTTTTATGTAATCTTATTCATCTACAATTTTATTTGGTCTTACACGAATCCATAGCTTATGAGGCATCGTGGCAGTAGTATTTTTTCTTCACATCGCGAGCAGTGGCATAAATAAAGGTTCGTGCCTGGTGGAAGCATGCTTCTAGGGGGTCTGCTATTTTATGGGATGTAGGTAAAGGCCAAAAAGGTTATCGCCAAAAATTCGTTTTTTTTTTTGTCGATTTAGGTGAGGACTTTTTTTTCACCACCTTGTTGCACCAGAAAGGGGTCTATTTCTAAGTAAGGGGCCCACATCTGGGGAGAAAATGAACCCCCTTTTCCCCGCCAGTTACGCCCGTGATCGCGAGACTCGATTGGACTCACCACGTACGACGCATTGTAATAATGCGGGTTGAAAGTGAGTCGCTTGTTAAAATCTTCCTGCAACTTCATTTGCATCTCAACCAGCGTTGGGGCCTCTTGGGCTTTTTTCACGTAACTACAAATGAGGAAATATAATAAACTGCTGCGAAATATTGGTGATAAACCATATGCAAAACACTTCCGTTTCGGACAGGCGTTTGCTGGTTCTATCACTCAATCGCTTCATTCATTCATGCAAATGAACCGGGCACTCCGCTTTTGTCTAACCACATCAAAGCAGAGCACTTTTTTGGGTTCTGCTTGCAAGTCTTTCGTCAGGCGGGACCACCACAGCAATTAGACTGCTTGGCCCCAGCGGAAACTAAGAATAAAGTGTCTTTCACAAGGACACACTGACGCAATACCTGTTCGGGAATCGAACCGGGAGTCAGCAACATTTCAATCACTCACCCGAAGCTCTACCAGCTGAGATATTTCTGTCAGTTTAGTCGCTACAATTACAGAAGTCATAGAGAAATTATTATCGCTGGTTGTCCATCGAGAGACGTCAAGTAATTAACGAATAGCCAGAAAGATTAAAAAAGCTTATGCAGCACAAGCACACTTTCCATAACAAAATCCTAACGGCATTCCTTTCTTAGTATGAAAAATTTCTTTGATTGTGTACTTTTGAATGAAGAACAGCTAACTCAACAACTCAACTCAACAAACTCAACAAACTTAATAAGAACGGAGAGATGAGGGTGACTGGGAAGTGAGCTCGCGCTCTTCGAGTCTCCTGCTACCCGCATATGTGTTGAAGCAGGCGGCCTGCAGCCGTAATCGAACTCGGGTCGCCGTATTACTTACGCAATAATCAGCGCTCAGTTCCCCTCGGCCATGCCGCTGACATGGTAACTCTCTCGCAAGCTAACGCTCTCGCAAGCTAGTGTACTACTCTCAAACACCAAAACTGAGTTTCACAAACCTTCTTATCACGTTTGATAAGTACGGTAAAAAAGCATGACGTTGAATGAATTTGTTTTAGAATCAAACCCACCAAGAGTATGGTAAAGGCACTTAAAAATAAAAATCACATCATTACACCAGAGATGTATTGCGTTCCGAATAAATTTTGCTTCACTGCAGGTTCAAGTGATTACAAAGCTCAAACGTCAATAATTCAATACATTAAATTTGAAAAAATTACGTGTTTTCGTGGTCTACCTTTTCAGCGCCAAGCAAACTTCGACAATGATGCGGACGCTTCGTAGAAACCTCTTCAATTTCTCGATCGGCTGAAAATAAACAATCGCGTTTAATCATTGGTTTGGTTTGATTTTCGCTTACTAATCGTGAGATAAGGAGGAATTTCTGGTTTGGTTATCTTTCCACTCATGACTTGGGGTTGATTAATTAACGGATATCATGAAAGAGCTTGAATCAATTGAAGTGTTTGAATCAACTACCAAAAACTTTGGGTCTGATTAAATGCACCAACGTTAAACACCAATTAGACCGTAGCAACGGGAAGACAGCTTGGCCCTAAATTTGAAATAATTGTGGGTAAATCTTTTCCAATGACACCGCAAGGCATTGCATGGTCGGCCATCAATCATTCTGTTGGGTTTTGTTGAGACCAAACCAACTTCTATTGCACAAACCGTATCATTTACCGTTTCTTTCTTCAACTCGACTTCGAAATTGCAATATTTCTGTCTCCTTGACGATTCTCTCGAACTCCCGCTGCCGGAGGATCTTGATGCTTTTCGGCTGCCTCTCTTTTTCACGATACTTCTGAGATCTGTGTTTGTTGCCATGGAGGATTTCTTGTCTGTTTTCTTGCGTTTGCATGAGGATTTGTGGCGTGTTTCTTTCGTAATTTTCTTCTTGTTCCATGACGCAGAAACAATATTCGAGTGCGAGTCGGTACGTGTCAGGCGTGTCAACAACCCACTGCTGACCCGCATGCACTCACAATCAAGGCAGGTTTCATTCCTAACAGCTGACGTCATAGCCTCTGTCAGTAAGCTTTCAACTCTTCGAGGAGGAACGGTTTCTTGGAAACTCCGATGAGAATATGATGACGTATCTGCTCTCTCCTTGGCTGCAAATTCGTCAGATGATAAATGATTCTCGGTGATAGACGATGCATTTTTTCTCAAAAACTCGTCCCAACTCTCTTTTTTTGACATTATTATATATCTGCTGCTATCAGATATTCTATGAATTAAGAGCAGTGTAAGAGTTCTTAGATAATATCGATAATTGTTTTGATAAATATCATATAAAATGCAGGATGGTTCCAACTTGAAACAAGATTTCAAAAGAAAACCTATTATTTAAATCTGCTTCAATTTTTTATTTCTATTTGTATCAGCGCGAACACCCATAATTCAATTCCCTAAACTAGAAGTCCAAAAGTACCAAAATTAGCATGTGGCATTTTATCTAATTCTTTTTTGATTTTAAAAAATAAGTCACAAATTTTTTGAAATGACTTTAACAAAATTTAAAAATCAAATTCAATTTTTTTTGGAGGGTAGTTATTGATGAAAAAAATTGGCTTAAAGTTGCGTTGATTGCATGAAAAAATTATTTGACGTATTATAAGGAGACTGGAAACGAGAAAAATTATTCATCTTTTTCCGCAGTTCAGTTATAAAATCAAGTTACGAAGATATTCAACAATGAAACAACCTATGTCAGAGTTGGAGCAGCACGTAACCATAAGAATCTATTAGATTTTTTCTGTTATGTCGTCATCATCATATTTTGTAGCGCCATGGGACGGCGGAAGGGTTCGCGTCTTTTAGATTGTGATCGGAACTATGCGGTTCCAGTTGACATTCTAAAAGGATGTGTTCCATTGTTTGCAGATTAGTACCGTATGAACAGTCATAAGTAGGGCAAGTTTTTGCAACTTTTTTTACAGCTTTCCACAGCTTTCTAAATACTAAGAATTTATGTAGTACAATGTTTCAAGCTGTTTTTGGAAATTTTAAATTGCAACTTTTTTCTTTTTTTACATGCAACTTTTTACTGCAATATTTATTAAGTATGGCGCAAAATGTTAGTGTGATTTAAAAAACATCCTATAAAACTATTTCATTACAGTAATATTGTCTTTGATTTGCGTAACAAAAAGCTATGTGACGGATTACCTGCGTCTCAATGTTATCTAGAGCACAACGGTTGGCGTACAACTTCGTGCACTGTGGAGCGAAGTTTTAGCGTGCTATATGCAAACTGTTGGCAAAAGATCGCCATTTTTCCTCAAATAATGTTTGTAAATATCTGGCATTATATGTAAATAAATCCATTGAGTAAATCACTGTCGTTTAAAATGTTTGCGCATAAATGCAACTTTTGCAACTTTCGTTAAAAATAAATGCAATTTTTTCAATTTTTTAGGCAATAAAAGCTTGCCCTAGTCATAAGGGACTGAACCCCATTGTTTATGTCATACCGAACTAGAAATAAGCAGTCAGTTATTTTCATTTTAGATTATACGGTGCTGCATCGTTGGCTCAGCATGCTGTGACGCAGAAGTGAAGCATGATGCTGCCAAAAAAGTAACCCAATTAAAAAAAAAACAGTATATTACAAAATTTATCACACTGAATACGATCGTTGTGCGAGGTTAAACGAAAATCTTCTGCCACTTAATCCAGCAAATTCTTGGATTGCCGTTCAGACTACATTTAAAATTAACTAAAAGTCCTCAGACTAACAGGCAATCAGCAAGAATAATAAACAGATATATTTTACCCTAAAAAAATTAAGGCTGTTTATAAATCTTGGTTGATTGCTGATTAATCTTTAGACTTTCAGTTACTTAAATAAAATCAGTGACAAAAATACAAATCTCTGAAGAGTCTGAACCAGTTGTTAGAACTGGAAGGAGCCAACAAAATACATCTCAGGATTAGGTTCTTGAATTTTATGCCCGACATTAAATGACAATCAAATGCTCGTCTTTCATTTTGAATAAGCATTAGGCAGCAGTTAAGCCTTAAAAACTTTTCAGCTTCTAAACAGCATGAAGAAAATAGTTTGATTGACTTTCTGATCGCTTTTAACTTCCATTTTGCTTCATCAAACATGCTCCATGGCAGATTTACGATCTACCAGACCAACAGAAGAAATAACAAGCTATTTAAAACTTGGTTTAAGATCTGTTTTATATAAAAAAAAAGAAAATAAAAAGCGCTTAAAACTTTATAAAACTAAAGTATTTGTGTAAGTATTAAGTTTGAAACGTTTATTAATGCACGGACAGACGGGCTAAATGGTTGCATCAGATCTCTTTTAAAAGCATTAGCGATAAGATTTAGCTTCTAAATAATGTAAAACAAATAAAACAAGACTGGAACGAGAGAAATTCCGTAAATGTCAATGTTTACTTGTTTAGGAATTTTGATAAAAAAAATTGAAACAGCAATCTGCATTTGGCGAATAACTGGCGGAGCGTTTGATCTTAAGAAATTTTTCAGAATGCTACCAGCAACTGTAGACGTGCTGTAAAGCAAGCTTACACCAACAACATCAACTTTGCTTGAAATAAGCATATACAGTGAACCGAGAAACTGATTTTGTTTAACATCACTCACTAAATGTACAGTTGTTATTTTTGCGATTTGATTTGATTTTTTAATTAGCTCGAACGCTTGTTTTTGATTTAAAAATGTTAAAGGGGGTTAAGCATCCAGCTAGGATTATGCACAAAAAATAAAGAAACATCTAAAAACATATCTTCACCAAATTTCAGTTTTTAACGACATATCGTTTCTGATGTATTTCATTTGAAAGTTTAAATCTTTCCAAAAATGTTACTAGTGAAAATCTTATTTCTTAGAAATTGAGATATCCTACCGTACTTATAATGATATTCTGTTGCAACAATAATTCATACCGAAATCTTGCATTCAGGATCTTTCAAAGCAGTTGTGAAAGATATCTTAAACATTATTTTAGAAAAAATGAAATTTTAACTGGTAACTCTATTACGAAGATCTAACTTTGAAATAAAATATTTTAGAAACAATACGTCGTAGAAAGCTGAAATTTGGTGAAGATGTATTTTAGATCATACTTTATTTTTGCACATAACAACGCTAGCTTGATGCTTCATTTCCATTAACATCACTCACTCGATTTTGGGTTTTAATTCTATTTTTTTAATTTGCTCATAAGCTAGTTTTTGATTTATAATGTTAAAGCTATAATTTGTGAAAGAGCTAATGAGCCGGGTTAACGGCATCATATCCCAACCATTTTTTATGTAATTGGACAGAAATTACGTAAAACTTCATGGCTTAAACTGAGAAAAGGCATAGGTAAAAGCATAACAGTACTTAAATTGTAAAATTTTGTATGGGGGGACGCTTTTGCAGCCTTGACCAAACTTCAGTGGAAATTATGTAATTCCATCTCCGCAATTGAATGAAGACCAAAAAAAGAAAGGTCTTCGCCGAAAATTGAAGCGTTTTTTTCTCCGAAATCAGGTGAAGACCAAAAAAAAGGTCTTCACCGCAATTTGGGACTATATTCGGCCGGAATTTGTAGGATTTATTCGTGCTGGCTGGTTCTTGATCGTTTCATCATCCAGCGCTCAAATTTCGATGGATGGACGTCTAAATCTCGACGGGGGGACGCTAAATCTCGATGAGGGGACGCATCCTCCCGCGTCTCCCCTACAATTTAAGTACTGGGTAAAAGTAATTTTGTTTTGGTTGGTAGTTTCGAATATGAGCTCCCAGACGGTAACAATCCGCTGCGTTAATACCGTGTGTATTAGCAGCTTATCAGCTTGTTCCTTTATTTTGTAAAACAAAATCTCCGTAATACGTTTAAGCTCTTAGAAACATTAGCTGCATAACTTAACTACTAGGCTCTGTTTTTTCACGAGTTGCTAATTTCTCATTGGGTGCTGCTTGTTTATACCTAATCCTCCGCTTGCAAACCTCATATTGTGCTGTCGAATCGACTGTAGAAGTGAGAACCGAGCGTTACACCACACAAATGATACTCGTCTATGCTATAGGCTGTATCCTTTCAAAATTAATAAATACGTTTTCCATCAGTCTGTAAGGTATAGAAATGTTGTATTATTACATTAACGCGAGATGAAAGACTTCTACTGTAAGAGGTTTATTTCTAATCCCAGGCCATTATTTCGCTCAATACACTATTTTGTAGGCTCAAACATTGAAAGACTTTTTGAACTTGTTGCTATAACAGAGCACGTTGATCCTCTGCACTGTTAGAACATTTGTTAAAATAAATTGGCCCGAACAATGAATTAATGCCTTGATTAGAAAAAATGCCGCTCAAGTTCTATTTCAAAGGAGCTGCTTGCAAAATATTAGGGGATAAAAAAAGAAGTTTTTGCATCCAGCACCCAGAATAATGCTGAGTAAATCACGTATCTGACATCAAAAACGCTTGATGACTAAATAGAATTGATTTTGTAGTCACAAATTTTATGAATGTTGTCAACATTTATTTATTTAAAGCATTAAGTACAAGCTTTCAGAAATATTTGCTATAAAGACTTTTCATGGAGGAATATTTCAATATATCAACATGAAATCGGCTGAAAACAATTTCGCCTCCCTTAATTCTAAAAAAAAAAAATGAAAAACTATTTACAGCCAAAGTTTTGGCGTTTCCTCTCGATTAAAATCGATAGTAAAAATAGTTTTTTACAATAGCTTTAGAAATTTGTTTTTGTTTAAAATTTTCGATTAGGTTGAGCAAATGAGCATGTTACAAATCGTTTATTTGAATAAACCAAAAATAATCCATACTTCTACGGCGCTGTTTTTTGCTTTTTATTGAGTTTGCTCTATTTATGCAATTTATTAGCTTGTAGGCCTACTGTTCTTAAACGTTACGTTCTTTGTTTGTTTGTTTTTTTCTTCCTTTTCAGCCTTCTTCTTCATTTGCATGCTATACATTTACCATAAATTTTGTGAATATGCGGAATAATACCCCCCCCAAAAAAAAGTGCAGTAATAAATTCTTCAAAATTGCATAAAACGTTAATTAATTTGTTCATTGCAATTTAAATTGCGCTTTCACAATCAGAATCTGTTTGTGTAACTCACACTCGCAACCAACCAAACCATTCGCTATTATCGCGTCTTACCGCTGCAGTATGATGACCAGCAAAGCTGCATCGCGCATAATGACGTAATATGACTATAATGACCACCAGTATAATGACCAACAAAATGCCATACACCAACCACTTTGCTGCAGCTGCGCATGATGACGTATAATGAGTAATGACCACCACTCTACCAGTATTAATGGTCAGCGAAATACCATAGACCATCTTGCTGCACAGCGCATTCGCTTCTGTAACTTGCATGCTTATTTTTGCTAATAGCTGTAACGCTTCGTTTTCTTCACCACCTTTTAATCATCAATAGTTGCAATTTTCAGAGTTTCTTTTCACTTGTGATGGATGCCACACAATAATTTCTGAGACTCGTCGTTATTTGTTTTCGCATTAAATGCTTGGACGTCACCTGTTTACATGGTGTTTCATGGGCACTAGAGCAGAACGGCAATTTATTGTTCGGGGTCACCAATCAAATTATTGACATAAAGATTCTCTTTTGTTTAAATGGGTGGGAATTTATATTCAGCATGAAGCCGCTTCACCATTGCGCTTAATTCTTAGGCTCTAACAAAGTAAATGCAGAACAAAAGTTTTGCTGCTCAAAACCAGAAAATAATAATTTAAAGTTATACAGACATTATCATATGAAAAAATATCCTAGACTACTAGGTTTTTTGTATAAAAATCGATGACGTAACTATCACGACATGAGGGAAAAATATCCACAAAATAGTTTTTCCTTTTCTAAACATTTTTTGAAGTGGCAATTTCAAAGATTACGATTTGTGCTTGCTGCCTAATTTCCGAGCTGACTTTTTATTTCGGTTACCAGTAGTTTTTGTTGTTTTTTTTTTGTCTTTTTTATGCTTTCATTACTATTATTTATAGCAAAATTCCTATAATTAAAAAGTAATTCAAGGATTAGACCTACTTCTCTGAATTTGCGAGTTCAGTTTAGTTATTCTAATAAGTTGGATAGAGCAGAAGTTAAAAAAAATAATCCACGTTGGTCTATACGACCCTACAGCCAACCGACCAGTGATCGAGTGGATAGAGCATCTGCTACCGAAACAGTTAACCCGAGTTCGATTTCCCGTCGAGTTAAACCAAAGACTACAAAAATTGTTATTTACTGCTTACCTTCTTGACATTCAACAATAAAAAGAAACATTGTGATACCCCCATTGGGTGTGTAAACAGGTGGGCCGGTGGCAGTTTGACTCGAAGACCAAAAAAGTCTCTGCGCCTGTCTCCTGGCCATGGCGACTTGGCATGGCAACTTGACATGGACATGGCAACTTGACATGGCAACTTGACAAATAAAGATGTAATTATAATTACTATCTTGGCTGCATTTAATATTTTTTGTGCCAGAAACTTTGCGGGAAATATTCAACAAAATCACCAGGTATCCGCTTTCACTCACCCTTAGTTCTGGGTTACGGAGTGCTGACAGTTTCCATTGCGTCATCCGACGGCGCCGCAGTCCTCCTTGGCGGCTCTGGCGCGATGAAGTAGCTGGAAACAAAGCATAGAAATAATGTTACGAAAGGGCCAAAGATTTTTGTGCAGGTCAACAACAAGCTTATAGAGGATAGCTGCAAACTGTTACGGAATCCTGTCTATGTCAGTTGCGCTTTGGTCTATTGGCAGTTCAAAAAATTTTGTGGTAAACCTATTGACAGTGGTTTGACTTAATAGACCATGCAGCACTAACCTTAGCCAAGCAAAAACTTAATGCATAGCCAGACGAAAAACTTTTCAGCACAAGGGCGCTTGGGGATAGAAACGGTCTTCACAGCCTACTGCTTTGCAAGCAGTCAGAAACCGATGCACGACTCCTGGATCATAAGTAACTTGTTACGAAAGATTTTGGTTATATGCAGTAGGTCTCCCTTCATTTTTGGTACTAATTCTTATGGTTGTATTTAGATAGACCGTCTTAAAAACATTTAAGATAAAATTGAATAACTTAGATAATTTTGACGAAAAGTTTTTTCTTCAGTGTTGTTTCCGTTCTATTTTCAAACTATAAGATGCCACTTTTTAAATCTTTGGTTTGGTCCGCCGCGGAATCGAACCCGCAAAAACTAACCCTTTTTATCCAGAATCTTTTGCCCTGCAAACTAAGTTGCAAAATGTACTCACTTGATGCAACGGAGCTTCTTCTGCTGCTCGGAATCGAGTGCGGAATTGGTTCCGGTACAGAAAGAAGCGATGACGTCACATCCATGTGTGGCTTCGTACGATGATGCGTAGATGACGTCATCATGCTGAAGCCTTTTCTGCACCGTCTTTCTGTTTTGCTTTGATTGTTGTCGCCAAAGGGGTGTGTTTTTGCTTTTCCTATCTACAGGCTATTTTCAAACTACAGACGAGTTTGTTGTTTAAACTTACATCTCTGCTCAAGCGCTGGTAAAGGTCTATCAAAAAAAATCATTCTTTAAAAGATTTCATTAGCTCTTTGCATAATGTAAAAGCGTAGCATACAGTAAATCAATACAATGTTTTGTATTGTTTATAGTCTTAAAATAATGATCTTTCTGCAACTTCATGTTGAACAATTCCAGGAATTTTTATTGCAATCTAGATATCTTGAATTTGCATTGCAAAAGCTTTTGGCTGTTTGCGAGACGATTTCTGAACCGTGCAATGCAATGAGTCCTGTACAACGTAGAGTAGCAGCGTGGTTTATTCTCACGATTAGATGTTTTTCGTTCTATCAATTAATTAATTCTGGCCTTGGCGATTGTGAGATCGCATAGAAGTGTTTCTGAAGAATATATTGATGTTTTACTGACCAAAAGACACAAAACCTTTAACTTCACAGCAGGCACGTAGCCGGAACGGAATTTTGGGGGCAAGCAAATATTTGGGGGGCAATGGCTTCGCGCTAGGAGCGATCTCAAAAAAAAGGTCTTCACAGAATGAAGAGCTGATTTTGTCCCCAACATACGGTGAAGACAAAAAAAATAAGACAGGTCTTCACGGAGTTAAAAGTTGATTTTACACGCATTTGGCAGGCTCACGATATTTTGTTGCACCAAAAATGACATTTAAGTGAAATTATTTGGGGGAAAAAGTAAATTTTTTGGTGGGGCAAAGTAACAAATTTTAGCATTGCACATGCATATGTAGCATGAACTTTTTGTTAAAAATGACGTTTAACTAAAATTATGTGGGGGAAAGTAAAATTTTGGGAGGGCAATTGCCCCCCTGCTCCCCCCAGGCTACGTGCCTGCTTCACAAGCCAAAATTTGAGACCGGCAACCGCTCGTCTTATTTTGGAAAACTTGTGGTTCAAATTACGACAGAAGAAGTTCTTAAAAGCATGGTAGAATTGCAAGCAATCGCCTACATCGCGCACTTTAATCCATAAGTGAGCGGAATAGGCTACGCTTGAAAAATTTAGTATTTTGTATGCGAGGCATAATTTATTTGATTTTTGATTTAGATGCAAGTTTAGAGCTTCATCAACATTTCACACAGTCCATTTGATCAGAAAGTTTTTTTTATTTGTTTATTTATTATTAGAAAACATTTACTACTAGAAAAGACTTATCATTTGTAATCGTTTAAAGTCATTTTTGGTCGTAGAATTTTTTTTTTTTTGTTTTGGTCTGACTTTAATTTAGAAGTCGAAAAATAAACGAACCCTCAAGAGTTACACTAGAGTCCTCTTTATCAGGTGTTGGTAAACTCTTTTGTTTTTTTTTTTGTTATTGTATGTCCAGAAGTGCTCATGCGTGATGGAATAGTCATGTGATCGAGAACTGGAAATTCTTGACTTAATTATCACGTTTTTGACGTTGCCCAGTAATACTAGAGCAGGGGTTGGCAACTTGATCAAATTCGCTGGCCGAAATCAGACTAAACAAGGTTCCGGCGAGCCGGTGTAAATTTAGTTGAGTTTTGTTACCCTAATTTAGTTAAAGACCAAAAAAAGATCTTCAGCTGTTTCTAGCCCAACCGAGCTCTAAATTTAGAAGCCCAAAAAAAGGTGTTCAGCCGTTTCTAGCCTGATGCCCACACTTTGTGAAGATTAAGTCGTGGGCCGGATGAATTTTCTTGGCGGACCGATAAGTTGCCGAACGCTGGCTTAGAAGTTACTGCATCTACCGATTAACCGCTTGACAAAGTTGAGAGATAATCACAATCAAGTTGAAGCTAAAACTTTATTTTAACATCTTTTAGCAATTTATTGTTACGCACCTATTCTTGACCGTATTAAGAGGGAGAAGAGGGCAGTGGCGAACGAAGAAATTTCAATATGCAGTTGCAAGGCCACGAGTCAAAAGTTGTAACTCAAGTCGGGAATCTTGGCGGAGCTAAGATTTTAGAAAATAACTCAATTTTAAGATCATTTAAAGCTAAAATTCGTTTTAAAAGACATGTCTTTAGCAGCAGAGCAAACATACACAAAATAAACATAAAAACAACTGAAGGGCACAAGCTACTTAGTCATCCTTTCCTGTTGTGCACTACGGATTTACGGCCACGGAAAAAAGTAACTTTCGGAGCTTTGGTGACAGATTAATTATTTGCAACTTGCTAAGTAGCGAAGGCTAAACTGTTATTGGTATTGGCAGGAAAACATCTAAAACATAACGTGCCCTCAAGCAGCTGCTTGAGATGCTACTGCATGACAGGCCTTCTTTGAATATGTTTTTACTCTGATGAGAGGCCTAGGGTAATGCACAAGACCTTCTAAAGCGTTTTGCGTTATATTCTTTGTACTTTTTCTGAAAATTACGTCGAATCAAGTTCACCGTCAGTAAGAGTAAAAAGTGTATGTTTTTGCTGGCTTCAGAAGTAGCACCCCATTTGCGATCTGGCTCGGGCCCCCTACCTTAATGCATTCGTGCTTAATCTTTCTCGGGGGTTATTATAATCAATTGGTTTACACCATCAACAACATTGTATCAATTACCGCCGTTATTCAACCATTTTCAAACCAAAGTACTGTTAATTACTTCATTATCCATTTACCCAAGCAACAACTGCTATTTGATTTCAGACTTTATCTTTTGGTTTTCGCTGTTCTGAGAAGTCATCAGTTATAGTCTTAACTAGACAGAAAATTTCAAATCAAAACTGTCGATTGTTGAACTGAACAGCGCTATTTATCACGAAATAATCTGCTTTTATTTTTACACAAAGCTATTGTTATCTCATAGTATTGACTTAAAGTTTCTATAACACGTTTAAAAATGTATTGATAGTAAGTTATTGTAGCGTCACAACAATAATATTATAGTTTGTCATTGTTTATTTAACTTTGCAAAACCTAATTTTTCTGTTTGCTTAGTATTAAAAAGTCCAAAGATCCGGCGACATTATGTACAGAATAGGAAACCTGCCAAGACGAAATTGATGGGAAAATGATTAAAATAATATCACCACCAAGTAGCGCAAGTGTGGCACTCTTTGCATGATGCACTGCACAACCTTGGAATCCGGTATGCATATTTGCGCAATGTACCTTTTTTTTATCATATTGACTCAGTATCTGTCAATGCTGCCCCAACCATAACTCTAGTGCAAGATTCTGCAGAAAAAATAGAAGAATTTTTTTGTATTGCTGCAACCATTAATGCATCGTGCAATCGCTGCAAACCTCAAGGCTTTGTAGCTGCGAAGCACTCTTGTCCAAAATTATTCTCCAGCTCACGAGCTCCAAGCGATATTACACAATCAGAGAAGGTGACGTCAGAATAGGAGTAACAAGAGATTCCAAAATAACGTGAAAGCGGACTAAAATCATCAGCAAAGTGCTGTGCAGTATGTTTCAATGTTCCGGCCTTCTTGTTTGATGTCTACGTCCTTCTAAAACCAAAAAAAGCAATTCACTTTTTTTTTATCCTGGGACAGAATTACAAAACCGCAATATTTTCCGCAGATTTGAGATGAAAATCAAAAAAAGGAGCTTTTCCTCTCAGCGTACAGGCTGAGTTCATTGTCACTGAATCGAAAATAACGGTACCGGTATTTTTGCAAAAGCTTTAATTTCCACTTTCAAATACGCTCCAAAAGTTACAAATTCCAATTTCGATGTTCAGGTTTGTCAATTTTGAATTAGAGAATTAGGACATAATCGTAATCAGAAAATCTCATTTTTCGACGGATTTGAGGTGAAGACCAAAAACAAAAACGAAAAAGCAAATCTTTGTCCAGGAGAAGCGGCTGAGTTTCACCGCCGCTGAATCGAAAATGGCGGTTGCGTGTTGCACTAAAAAGAATGGTTTGCACAAATTGCGGTAAAAATCCAAAAAATTCAAGGCAAAATAGTTAATTGGGCGGAACAGCGGGACAAAGCCTCAAAATTGGGACTGTCCTGATGAGACATATGGCAACCCTATCCGTAACGGACGGAACGTATGGCGATAAGACGGAACGTATGGCAACCCTAACCATAGCTCACTTGTGGCTGAACTTCATGACGTCAATAAGGCAAAAATTCTAATAAACAAAGAATTTTCTCCTTTTACGCTATAAACCTTTACCTTATGTAGGACATGGAAACGCAGCACATGATTTGAAAAAAGAATATTGCACTATTATCAAGCAGTTACTAATATCTTAACATTGATAAAATTATTTGCAGTGCTTAATATTTTCATTATTCAAAGTAGGTGTAGTAACTTGGTAATCTATCGAATGTAAACAGAAAAACACTTCTATTTCATAGCAAGTCGAGTGCGCTTGTTCCATGCAAAGTTAGCAGCATAAGATTTAGGTTTCGTCTGTTTTTCTTTGATCTCATCCACATAATAATTCCATCCTTGGCGTTTAACAAAAGCGACTGCATCTTTTTTAGTTTTGAACGATAATGACATAGATATGTTGGACAAAGGGTCGACGTTGGAGCACCAGCCGATTGCAGGATTTTCCCATCTTTCTCTTGTGTCCAATTCAACCTGCCAAAGTTTAGTGTTGAAATTGCCGGATTGCATTGCATTCCTGGCAGGCCGGAAAATTCGCGCTCTCCTGGTCACGACATGCTCCTTAGGAATATCCGCTAGAACTCCAGCATCATTTTCGTCAACAGGCTCTTGAATTTGGACTGTTTTTGAATCATCCACGGATAGTTTTTTTACTCCTTTTTGAGCTAGTTTTTGTGCTTCAGCCATCTTGTTACTGATTGTAGCTTGGACCGTTCCTCGCATATGCAAACCTCCTCCAACCGCAACAGCATTACTGGTAGAAAAATATTTTTGAGAAAGTGCCGAAGCAAGCGCTATTATCCGTTGGGCTCGCTGAGCCATTGCTCAAGCATAGCTTAACTATGAAACAGCAATTGTACCGGGCTTGTTGAGGGTACGGCGGGAATTACATTAAATCGATAACCATACTGTCTTATAATATTTTTCACTGCATTATGAGATAGACGGTTATTATTGCTTCATAGTCGAATTAAAACATATTACAACTTCTCAACTATAACTTCAAAAGTTTTCAACTAAAAAAGGCATTGAATATCATCAAAGTGCTTAATTTTTTACATAAATAAGTGGAAAGCCAAAATGTAAGTAAATATGCTGTTTTAGAACAGAATAAAGAAACAATTTAGGCTACAAGCTATATGAACTAACCAATTTTGCAGTAGGTTGAAAGCTAGGTGTTATTATTTTTCAAAGTTTAAGCTTTAGTTTTTCTTAAACTTTGCTTGAGATTTTGGTGTAAATCCAAAAGGCCATAACTTTATGCAATGGTGCTGTTTAAATGTTGCAGAATCAGATTGTATTTGGCCTATAACTGAATTTACAAGCAAAATAACAAGCGAAAGACCTGTATTTTGAGATCATCTTATATTTGAACAAAAAAGACATTATTACCAGGGCGATCATGAATTGGGTGAGCTGCAATCCTCCAAAACAAGCTAGATCTTTTTTCTGATTGCAATTTTGTGGTGCAATCCCTAGTTTTCCACAGTATCTTTGGGGGCAAAATAATGCACTGTCAATTTATTCAACCAGTTCTCCGACTTTAACAATCGATTCTTACGAACTGAATTGCACCTGCATTGAGACTGCAAAATGAATCACAATCTTTTTCAACATTAACGACTGCCTGAAAATTTTTGTAAAAGGCCAACCCCTAAGCTATAAGGCGCCTCTAACTACAGTTTTCCATGCATTTTTTGAACAAGATCTAAATTTCATTATTTCGGCACTGCATGCAGGTCTATACAGAATTTGCTTGTTTTTAATCTGAAATTTCAGTCTTTCATCTTTGTTCTTACTCTAAATTAAATTTTCATGCTATTGCTGGCTTGTAATGTTCTTAATTTGTTGTAAAATTTTGAGCAAAAATATTAGTCTCCTATTCACCTATGCTGCTATAAAATAAGGTTACTGCTTATGAACATATAAATATTGTTACAAGAAACTAAAAACGCATGTAAAAAATCCAGTGTGTACCTATAGTATTTTGGTGAATGTGGAGAATGTGGAGAATTTAGCATCTTGGTGTGTATCACATTGGAGCTATTTCACCAAAACCTAGACATTTTGGCCCATTTTTGACATAAATGACGTCATAGGAGATGTTTGTGCTGTAATCATTCAACATACAGAATTATGTGCAAAACTTAAAATGCTAAGTAGCATTTTAAATTTTGCACATAATTTTAAATTTTGCACATAATTGCACATAATCTACATTTTTTTAGTCGGCTTTGTTAAAGCTGATGGCATCAGTGACGTCACAATCAACTTTTGTAAAAAGTACTTTTTACAAAAGTTGATTGTGACGTCACTGATGCCATCAGCTTTAACAAAGCCGACTAAAAAAATTAAACACTTACTTTAGGTAAGCACAAACACACATGTCAAATTTGTTGTTCCCACAACCATTGGGTTTAGGCGCTAGGTTAGTTTAGTTAAGTGTGAAATTTTCAAATCTCTTCTCCGCGTAAAATGATAGAACAAATAGCCCCTGTTAACCGATCAGTGGTTGAGTGGATAGAACGTCTGATACTAAAACGGCAGTCACGAGTTCGACTCTCGGTCTGGTCAAAACAAAAACTAAACAACTTAGTATTCACAGCTTCCCCGTTTGACGTTCAACATCAAAAGAGAGTGTGAAGGCTCCACCGTGTGTGGTGGACAGGTGGGCAGAGGTAGCTTGACTCGAAAGCCAAGAGGTCCCAGTACTGTCTCCTGGCCACGGGAACTTGGCCAATAAACAGTAAATACAATTAAAATAGAGTTGAAAAACATTTCCTAGGTGGATTTTTTTATTGCGAAGTTTCAGCGCTTGAGTTATTTCAGAAAATGGTTAAAAAGCCGCCGAGTAGAAAGTTGTCGTCGATCCGCTCAGGCAGAACAACCTTGAACTACAAAGAGAGCGTCAGCTTTTTTCTATCCGTGTTGTACGGGATGTGCTTGGTGATGCTGGCCCTGGTCATGAAAGTCACTGAAAACATTGATTCAAGGCTCAACGCTTTTCTAGTCAGTGCATGTAGGACAATAATTATTAAGTTAGGGAAAAACCCGTGCTGTCGTCCTAAAAAATTAAGTGGGTAGGCTTCACCCCAGAGATGGAACCGGTCAGGATTTTCTCGACCCGACCCGACCGGTAAATTTCAAAATCATCGCCGGTTGACCGGCCGGTCGACCGGTTTTTGACCGGTCCGGTCAACCGGTTTTTTGCAGAAGGTTTTTGTTCATTGTTCAATGTATTTAATAAAAAATTTTCAAAATGGGGGGGCATGGGTGAGGTGTAAAAATTTGTGACTTTGGACGGAGGTCTCAGAAAAGAAACGCAAAACAATTTTTGCGTTTTTTGCAAAAATAACTCAATTTTGAGACCTTTTTGGGATAAAGTTTTGTTTGAATGACCTATTTTGAGCAGCGCAAAACGTGCACAAAATAAGCATAAAAAGAACTGGAGGGCACTTGCTAAATTATTAGACTTTTTTCTAATGATATTATGCGAAAGGCCAAAAAATAAAGTTACAATTTTTTAGCTATTGGTGACAGATTATTTGCAATTTGCGGAGCAGCAAAAACTAAACTATTATGACATTGGCTGCAAAATATTCGAAATATAATCTACCCCAGCAGTTAGTAGAAATGCTGGTACTTCAGAAGAAGCCATGGATAGTTAGATATAAAAAAAAATAAGAGCTAGATCTTTTTTGCCCAGGGTAAAGTGTAGCAAATTTAAGGTGAAAAAAGCTTTTCAAAAAGGCAAGATTTTAGCGTGTATTAAAAATCTTAGTCTGCGCCACTTCTACTCTTCAGCTGATTAAAATGATGCTAAATGCCAGACAGCGCAACATAGGCGTTGCCAGAATTTTCGGTTGGAGGGGGGGCAAACCACAAATCACATGCACTGACGTCATCAGAAACTTCGAAAGAGGAATTTTTGCGTGGACAAAGATATCGTAGAATGGAAGATCAGAAGCCGTGACCTGGTGTTGGCATAGGGACTCGTTCAAGGAGAGGGCTTAAACAAATACCTAAGGTGCGAAAATGTCTAAATTGGGAGACATGTTTGAGTAAAGACGTGTACTGTAATTCAAACGTGTCACAGACGGTGGTCTGAAAACGAAGCCCCCTGCCGCTGGGCGGTTTTTTGGAATTATTTTGAAAAAATAGCTATTTTAATACCATTGGATCACATTTCGCACGTATTCAAAGCCATTTCAAAGTAGTAGATTTTTAACATTTGAAAGCGAATTGAAAAGTCTAAGTTGTTCAGTCCTCTTTTTGCTTGCAATTTAAGTCCAAAACACATTTGAAATCTTGCATTTTGGGGTTAAATTTTGTAAGTAATTTGGCCCAGCTAAGGGGGAAGTAAAGTAAATCGCCTCCTGCAATATTTTAGCAGTAAATAGCAATCCAGTCGAATATTTTCCTTAGAGATTATTGTTTTGTCATGAAAACAATCAGTTATAGAAGTACATATACGGCCAGGTGGCCCAGGCCCTCTCAATTCAAAAATTTGTTTAATGAGCATTCCCCTTACTCGAGCTAATTTCTTTTTAAAGTATTTTCTTGCATAAAACCTGGCGAGGAGGAGGTGAATTGTTATTGAAAAATGTACAATAGATAGTTAAGCCTATACAAACCATGTTATTGCCCGGGCCGGATTTGCATCGAGTTGGGTCCTTGGCACTTTGGAATTTTTGCAATATTTTCCTGCCAAATACAGGTGAAGACCAAAAAAAACCTTACCGTTTGAGCGCGGGGCCCCTGGCACTGTTCCGTATATCAAATCCGTCCCTGGTTATTGCATTACGTTCATAAAAAGGTTAGATGAGTGCCTCAGTTAGTAACTTTTAAGATAAAACCCCTTAATTTCACTTGGGTTATACGGTTAAATTGGTTGGCAAACATTAACTTGAAGGAGCCTGGGCCCCCGGAACAATATTATTGTTGGGGGCCCATTTAAATAGGGGGCCATTTAATATTATTGTAGGAGGATTTTTAATTTGGTTGGCAAAAATAAAGTTGGTTGGATCAAAATTATTGTTGGGGGCCCATTGAAATTGGTTGGCAAAATTTAATTGAGGAAGCTCGGGCACCCTGGATCAAAATTATTGTTGGGGGCCCATTCAAATTGGGGGCCATTTAAATATTATTGTAGGGGGATTTTTAAATTGGTTGGCAAAATTTTAATTGAGGGGGCCCGGGCCCCCTGGATCAAAATTATTGTAGAGGGCCCATTGTAAATTGGCTGGCAAAAATTAAATTGAGGGAGCCCGGGCCCCCTCAACCAATATTATTATTAATTACTTTTGTACGCGTGTACTGTTGTACGCGAAGATGCTGAAAGAAACTCAAACTGAAGAAACAATAGTCTTTTTTGTGACATTTTTATCATTGGGAGCATTTCAATTGGGGGGTGGGCCCCCTCCCCCTGGCTACGCTTATGTAGCGCAAACCTCTTCCACATGCATGCTTTATTATAATCTGATTACGCGATTTTAACTTATATTTTGTACTTGTTTGCTTTGTGCCGTGGCCTAAAAGAGGGGGGCATGACACAATGCTCTCACCCTAAATACGCCCCTAGATGTGCATGTCTTAATGGTAACAGCATATTAGTTACAGCTTGAAACCATTCAACAAGTGTTTTCAAAAGATGTGGTTTGTTAATACTGTTTTTTGATCAAAAGTTTTAGCTATGAGAAAATATATAAGTTTATTTCGGTTGGTGCTTAGATGTCTTTTAGTAGCCAGAAAGGAGAATTCGACCGGTTTTTCAACCGGCTTGACAGGCCGGTTGAAGAATCTCGACCCGACCGGCAACCCGACCGGCCGGTCGACCCGACCGGTGCCGGTCGACCTGACCGGTTTCCATCTCTGCTTCACCCACTATTGTCTCAAATTCTGCATTTTTCCGTCCGTTTTTGGTGAAGACTGAAAAAAAGCTTTCACCTGCATTTCGTTTCATTTTGAGGTGAAAAAATAGGCCTTGACCAAAACCGCGCGCCAGAAATAGCTAGGCAGATTACTAAGAGCCTATACCTGAGCCTGCCCTAGTAAAAAATGTTCGTAGGCCGAGCCTATACTCCACGACGGCAGCTCTGGGGATGATTATTTTACGGAAAAATTTAAGTATTTTTAATTTGTTGTGGTAAGGTGTAAGATGATGGCTTGAGTTAATGTTTAAATTTGGTTTTAATTCTGGAAGAAGGATTTTTAATTTTGATTAAATTTGAGTCAGAATTAGTATAAAAAGTGGATAGAAATTTCGGTGAAATACGAGTAGACATCAACTTAAAAATCGCAACATGATCGAACGGTTACTATGGCTTTTGGTTTGATTACCGACTCGCAATGCGTCGTAATGTCCTTCGCAAAAGGTTTTTCCCGTTTATTTGCTTGCATAAAGCCAGTCCAACAATCTTTTTTAGATACAAACGAACATATCAAGAAAATATCTCTGCGGATTGTTCACTGTCGCCTCTTTGTGGTTGTTTAGCTTTAAATGCTGCGACAGAAGAGTACGCCAAAAGAACTCTGTGATAAAATGGACAAGAATTTCAAATAAGTGGTTGAAAGGTGCAATGAACAATAATTTTTTTGTATCGTAAAGCCACTTTTTTTTAATTTGGAATATCTTAGAAATTGGCCATGTTTCATAATTTTTTTTGAGGATTTTTGTTTTTATTTAGTGAAATTAGTGAATTTAGCGAGAGATAAACGAGACACTTACGTTGAATCAGTAGCGTAGCCAGGGGATCAAGTAGAGCTATAGCCCCCCCCCCCCCTTAGCCTGTCGATCAAAATGCAGAATAACGTAAATACCGCATTTTAGCACTTCTGAGACTGTTACTTTTTGCATTGGGAGGATCTAAACCGTGATTTAAAGCCACTTTTGAAACATGCATTTATGAGAAGGGCTAACTTGTCAAAAATAAAATTTACATACGGTATCAGTAAAAATTTTGAAAAATGGCCAAAAATAAGCAATCAAATTTGATCGCTTGTTTAAAAATGCTGAACATAAGTTTCATCAAAAAATACATTATAAACTCAAGATTAGGGGGTCGGGGGCTATTCAGTATTAGTTAATTACCAAACACTTCTCTTAAATCTCTTTCCATTAGCCCCTCCCAATTACCTTTCTCTATAAAATATAGACAAAATAGATAGACAAAAATAACTTGATTTGATTTTTATTAAACTAAGGTTTAAAATCAAGTTATTTTTGCAAGAAAAAATACAAAATTTTCAGCGCTGAGGGCTTCACCCCCAGTCCTCCACCCCAGTTGCGGATTTCTGGCTACGCGTCTGCCTTAGACCCAGACGTTTACGATCGCGAACTTTTGCGGGGCTCCAATTTTCTTGGGACCAACCGGATCGTGTTTAGAGGCTTTCGATCAGCAAGTGTCTGAGTCTGATTTTGCCTTGAGCCTAGAAAGCTTAAAATACAGTAGATATTGCTCCTTATTAAAAAAAATAATTAGAACAACGAAGCGATGAAGAAGTTTGCCAAACATTCAATATCTTGTTCCGCTATTCCCCTTATCTGCGAAAATAGGTTTAATCTGTTTGACCTCGCTTTACCAAAAGCTAACTTACTGTAAACCGCAACTTAAAACAATTGACAGCAACTAACCTGTTTTACAATGATATTTGTTGTTCTGCACAAGTTACGATGCATATTGTATAAATTCATTGTTTTACCGACTAATTTTTGTGCGTTTTTTTTTTGTTTTTTTTAATGGCGTTTCTTTTTCGAATATTTGAGTTGGTTTCTTTTTTCCTGTACAGGTGCACTTGTGGTGTTTGGTTTTGTTGCAATCCTGAAGTACAGCCTGGACGGCATCGGAGTGGCTACTGCTGCGCACCCCAAGTGCCCGGAGAAGATTGTCCACCTCATTCTCCCTGCTCTCCACGCACTTTTCGTTCTGGGTCAAACAATCTTTCTCTTTTTCTACGCCAAAGTTAACATTCAAAGATTTACTCACTTTGCCAGGTTTTCTTTATCTTCTGGAAAAATTTACTGTTATTGTAGGTTATTTTAGTGAAGTACGATTTAATTCAATTACAGTCACGCAATTCATAGATCGATTTTTTCTTTGCTATTTACTGTAATTAAGTGTGATTTTGGTACACAGCGTATACAGCAAAGTTACTTTTTATTAAGCGCTTAATGTATATCAGCTTTACTGTGAGTAGAATAAAGTAATTTTCACTTCATTGTTAAAATTGTAACTTAGCAAATTTACCACTGACGTAACTGGCGGGGGGGGAGGGAACAGAGAGGGAATTTTCCACCCTCTTCTCTTCTACCCTTCTGAGAAATGGGTCCCCGAGCTGCAACGAATTTCTGGAACTGTAATAAAGCAAACGAGAAAAGCGGAAGACTTTTTATGGCTTCTCCTAATGTCGACAGAAAAATGCAGCAAATTTCCTTTGAAGCTTCCTTCCTCCCTGACTCAAACCTCTAGTTACGCTACTGAAGTCAACAGAAGTTAAAGTTTTCAAGCCATGTAATGTTATCTGCATGCTCTTTAAAGCAGCATTGACCAACACATTTTTAGCTCAAAAGGAAAGCGTTGAAACGCTGGCTTTTGCCCCTTTCTCCAAATTTCAAATTAACACTACTGCTAAAAGTTTTACTCCAAAACAAATCTCAAACCGGGTGTCTAAAATGCTTTTCAAGTGCTATTAAAAATTAATAGTTCGAAAAAAATGTGTTGATGATTGGGGCCCTACCTCTACTCTTGTTGCCTCCAGGAGTAGCTTAAAATTCCATTTAGAAAAAGGTTTATGGACGTTCAGCACAATATTCTATAGGTTTGGGATAATGCATACCCTCGCTACTAACGTCGTAGTGTGGATGTATTTGATCGCTCAGCGCATCAATGACAATCTAATTCCAGTAAAACCCGAACAGACCGTCTGGTCGGTAGAAAACAACTTTTTCAATTATTCGTCTTCCACAAGATCAAAAAGCTTTGAGTGGAGTGCTCAAAAAACAGGTGATATTTTTTTAAATTTTTGTTTCAAATCAAAAATTAAATCACTGTAATGGCTGTATTACACCGAAGCTTGACTTTGCAGCCTCCATCTTTTTGGTGTTACGACTGGACGGCACAGCATCTTACAAAGAGTAGTAGCAGAATTCTCTGTGAGAAGTTGGTGAACTCCTTTCTTAACCAAAGACCACAACTGGTAAAAGTCAAAAACGTCATAATCTAAACAAGGATTTACAGTGCTTTCATCGGCTCGTCCCAGACCAAGACCACAAAAAAACGGTCTCGAGATCTACATCCCTGATAATAAGGTTTGAAGTACCGGTACTTTCGAAATAGAAATCTGGTGGTAGTCTGGGAAGCCGTAGTCTCCATTAATGCGCCTAACTAAACTGGTCCAGGAAATTAAACCCAAAACCTCCAGTCTAGAAATTGAACTTAAGCTGTATAACCATTAATGATTTGTGTAATAGTAATAATACCAAAAATTAACTTTTTACCAAAGCAAAATTTCCATCAAAGTTAAGAACGTATAAAAGAAATGGAGGCTGAAAATTCGTGAATATTAAAGAACAGCTAGCACCAACCCAAAATTTACTGCTTAGCTGTTTTTAATCAAAATTTACTTGTTCTTAAAAAGGGTGTCATGGAGATTGATATACTGTATTATTGGTTTGTATGCGATTTTATTTATATTGTTTTCGATCGTTTGGTTACTGGGTTTAGTAGTAGAGTATATTACACAGCCCAAATATAAGGGGGCAGCTGTTTTGACCCAGTCTACACTGAGAGTAAAATCGTGAGCTTACGAGCGTATTCTCAGTTTCTTTTAAACAGAAACTTGTTACGCCGGGAGTACTGCCTCACCAGCGTACAAGCTGCCAGTTGGTTAAAATAAACTAAGGACACGCTCGTACGCTTACGAATTGACGCGTAGTGTAAAATGGGCTTGATAGTTTTGTATTGTTAAATATGGAGTTTGGCTGTCTTCAACACTACAAAGTGCAGTTTGCTGTATGATTTTTAGCTGAAATGCCAGAGTGGAAGCGGAATCAGATTTGCAGTTGCAACAGCACGGTGTGCGGATTGATAAGTAGAGTGGATCGTTTTCTTTCTCCGGTCGCCGTTATATTTTGCCTCACTGCCAGCTCCCTACTCTACGTGACATGGAAAAATGTCGGCCGGGCCAGTCGGCCAGAAGAACTGCTGCGTCGACCAATCTTCAAGTTTTATGGGTCGTACAAAGGTAAGTCGGCAACAATTATTCTAAGCAAGAGCGCCATAAGCAACTAATGAGCTCTCAAAATTTCAGTTTAAATGTAAGGTGGCTGTAAACGGTACATACTAAAGTTTATTCGTACCGTATCTTTATGAATAACGGTCTTACGCTTCCCCAAAGTTTAAAAACCTACCGCTTCTTTGAAACGCGTTGTATTTTTTGGGTGTTGTTTTTGGTTAGAATGGTTAGATGTTCCTGGATTTTGAGCACTGGAGTTCAATTAGGACAATAAATTCCATCAGCAATCATTTTATTCTGACAAGGCCGACAAACTGAATATGACTTAAAAATCAAATCACATCTTTCATTACACGCGTTGCATTACGCTAAAGCGTTAACCCATATCCGCGTCATTGCGCCCGCGCAACACAGCTCCCACCTTTCGAAGAAATGCTGCAGAGGTAGCGAACCGTCGGCAACACTGTGTCTGATTTGACCGGCCCCAGATATGAACCTCAGACCTCCCGCTTTAGAGACGAACGCGTTAGCGCTCGACCAACTAAAACTTGATATCTGTCTCGTATTTCAATCTAATGAACTATTTTGTGGTGAGTATCAGATGTTTTTGTCATTCCGAACTAACAACAATATAAAGCTAGCCAAACGCGCATACAAAATTTTGCTGATGGGGAAGGGGGCTTTGAACCAAAAGTTTAATTAATTTTTGTGTTCGATAAATGTCTCAATTTGGCGGTATGTTGAGCAAACTGTGCAACTCAAGCATAACATGGACAGGGGTCTGAGGTTTGGGCCCTCAGTCAACAAAAGCCATGTAGCCGTTGGGCAATTTTTGTGATTTTTCGAAAAAAAATAGCGATTTTAGCGCCATTTGAATCACACTTTGCACGTTGTTAGAGTCGCTACAAAGAACAAAGAGTTTGAATCCAGTTCAAAAGTCATCCCATTTTTCACTTACAGGTCAAGTGCGAAGAACGCTTAAATTCTTTCATATTTGGATTAAATTTTCTACGTGACTTGGCTAAAAATGGGGGTAAAGCCAGGGGCGTATTTAGGGGGGAGCCATTGGGCCATGCCCCCCCTTTGGGTCGCCAGGATAGTATAATTAGCATAGAATATAACGCAAAATTGTGGCATGGCCCCTCCTTTGTAACTTGGGCAGAAGGTTTGAGCACAGAAACGGTGGGCGAAGACCTTTTTTTTGGCCAGAAACAGGACTTAATTTGAGTGAAGCCCCCCTTTTTTTGGTCTTCACCTAATTTTGGGCCAAAAACCGGACTAAATTTGAGTGAAGACCTTTTTTTTTTGATCTTAACCTAAGTTTGGGTAGGAAAACGGACTTGGTTTTGGGCTGGAATATTTTCATTCTGGTCTTCATTATTCTCAAATTTTCTGAATTTTCTGCCCCCACCCCCTTCGAAAATCCTGCATACTCTACTGGGTAAAGCCGTTTTAGTCTACCCCTTTTCTGGTTGCCCCACTGCAGCTAGCATTCATTAACGAATTTGACAATTAAGTGACTAACTTATTTATCGCCTGTTTGTTCATAGACTCTCTATTAGTAAACGGGAAACTGACAGTTTTGTCTTTTTTTCTTCACGGCTCATTTGCTCTAGAATATGCCGATTCGTCCAATCAGCGTGACTTTTTTCTTTACGGTTCACTCGTTCTCCGAATTTGTCCAACAAATCAGTCAAATACGCGTGACCGCAAAAAACCTTTGCAACAAGAGCAAATTTTTTTCTTCAAGGCTCTTCTCTTTTCCTCGGCTCGCCTGTTTCTAGTCTACTAAATAAAAAGTCTTACAAAATGGCAAAAAGTTTGAAGAGATACAGATACGAGAGAAAAGTATTTAGCAAAGACACAACGATTCAATTAAACTTGTGGCAAGAAGTTTTTTGACTTAAACATTATTTGTTACACAAACAAATAAATTTTGGGTTGAGGCCAGCTCTTTTTAGGCTTTCACGGATTTTTAGCCTCATTTGTTCTTAAATTCTGTTGGAGAATAAAGTGACACAAATTCATTCTTAGTACCGGTAGTTAAAAATTGTTAGAGATCATATATTTATTGAAAATAAGTCTTAAGACAAATCAACACCGGCAATACAGGAAAGACCAAGAAAGCTCTGCAAATTACTGTAAAATGCAATTTAGGCTACTGTTATTAGGCATTTGACTCCTGATCTTTTTTTTATGCATGCCCAAGCTGCCATGGCATTGTTTTCTAATTTGTTCTTAACGTTTGAACAAAGATGAGCCTTTTGTTCTTATTAAGTTGTTAGTATAAAAAAGAGCGTACGGTAACATACCTGGCGCCATGCGCCACACTATTTACATCAACGTATAAGAGAGAACAGACCCAATAACCACTCATGATTGAATCAGGATTAATGGCGGGGCTCATTGTGCTTCTGGGAGCTGTCATCACCATGACACTCATGGCGAGTCTTGGATCCGGTTTCGAACCAGGGAAGAAGAATTACACCACCGAATACAAGTATCTGGCGGTCTATAATAGTTTTCTGGTGAGAGATTCAGCTAAGTCGATAATTGTAATGTACAATAATTGTGTCTACATCTTTTTTAACCCAGCTGTCTTGGCCTGGACAGCGAAGTGAACTTTTGGTCTTCAAGTCAGCGGTCACCTGCTTACCTGTCTAGTGTGTACCACTTACAGTGGAGGCTTCACTCCTTTCCTTTTTATCGCTAGACATCAAATACAAAAGCTGCCAATACCAATTTTTATCGTCTTTGGTTTGACCTTACCGGGAATTGAAACCGTACCTGCCGTTTCAGTAGCATATGTTTTATTGCTTTTTTATACTTTTTTATTGGTAGCAGAAATGAAAGAGTAGTCCAAAACTTGATTCTCTAATAAGCAAAAAGGTCAAATTGTAAATTAGCTTAATTTTAATGTGTTGTTATATGTTTCACCTTTTTCTGTTTGTCTTGTGTCTGGTTAAAAACGCATTGAATCCGACTCAAGCAAAGCTGCAGAGGTAATTCGCAATGCTTCGTGCAGAGAAAGTAGTGCCGATACATGCAGTGGAACCAGAGGTAGTCTCGATTATGATTGTATTCTGTAATTTGTAATCGATTATACGCCATTTTCAAATAATCGTAATCAGAAATCCATTACAAGAGATCGTAATTGTAATTGTAATATACCAATTGCAAATAATCGAACCATTGCTGGCTACCATATAGGTTTAAGAAATAAATAACTTGTTCCTATTCCGACTTTATTAGGAATCCAAAATTTATGAGGTTACAACTTTCAACAAAAGTTTGCTAAAACGTTTTGGCTCTACCAAACTATGTAGGGTAACATTAGTGTTTAGGTTTAAATTTTTTTTTTAAATCTTGGGCGACCATTCTTGAGTGAGTGTGTGTTTCTACGATCCTGATTTATGTCTTTTCTAGGACTTGAGCTTTCCAATGCTATCATCACTTAAAACGTATTTTTACGTTTTTTGATAGATTGCGATTTCATAAGTGCTGAAACAAAGTCATTTTTTAAGTTTGGTGAAGCGATGTAATCATAATTGTAATCGTATTCGTGACAATTACAAGGTGAAATAATTGTAATCGATTACGTAGGTGCGTAATTGTAATCGTCGGAATCGATATAATCAAACTATCTCTGAGAAAAACCCCGGTTACCTGACCACCCATGGAACCAAAATCAAGCAGTCGGGTTGGCGGGGTGGTCTTGTTATTGAGGTGGAAACGCATCGAAGTGGTCCTGATTGGGACCACATCGAAATGGTCCTGATAACGAGGTGTCCGCCAATTGGGGTTCCACTGACACTGCATGTTGTTACCTTTTAAGTCTATTGTTGTTTTTCAGACAAAGGACAGTATTTTCGATATACAGTAGACAGCGATTAATTTAGACATCTTAGAAGTTAGATCTGCAGCTGCTCACCCCTGTCAAGACCTACAGCTAAATCTTTTCTGTTTAATAAATATTAAAATTGTGTGCTTTTAACAGACGCTTTGCAACATGTTGATATTACTCGCCTGCTTTGCAACTTTTTTCGTCTACTCCATGGTCAAATTTCGGAAGCTGAACTTACTCTTCAGCGTTGACGTCGTCCTTCTGTTCATCTGCCTTCTGGGCCCCATTGCGGTTGATTCTTTCTCTATTCTCTCTTTGGTTTCTGGCCCGTTATCGACAAAGAAGGTCGGCTGGTCGATATCATTGCTATATGCTGCCACTGATTTCACCGCAAGCATCGTTCAGGTACCGGAATATGACGATAAAAAAAAGACATTTTGTCAAAATCTAAATCAGAAAAATGACAGCGAATGGGATTCGAACTCAGGACACAGCCCCATTCCACTCAGAAATAAACGTATCAAATCAATCGACAAATAACTGCTAGTGATTGCTAATGATGTGTACCGTGTATCAATAGAGGTGGTCAAAGCAGTCAAAAAACCTACTTAAGTAAAAGCATTGCAACCTAACTTCCGCTGTAAAAGTAAAACCAAAATGCAAATTTTCCATTTTTGTGATTTTAGACAGAAATAAAGAGAGCTATGGTTGAAGAAGTTAGGCATTTAACATTTGGACCGCGTTTAACCGATCACGTGTAGTTACGAACGTAAATACTCATGTCATTTGATGGCATGTATTATTTTGGGTTTACATTTATAAAGTTATGACGGGTAATTTTGAGTGGCTGCTAAAAGTCGGCTTAGCGAAGGAAAAAAGATGTGATGAACCTTTGTACGACGGCTGTCAACAAGCGCTTATCCCTCTTCCATTTAAATGTTTCAATTAGCCCAATGGTCGGCAAGCACCGTCCGCAGACCGGTGCTGCTCCGTGGAGAGTTCGTAACCGGTCCGTATACTTTTCCAGGTTAAATACTTTCGAATATATTTGTAACGTTAAATGCAATTGCGTTTGGACATTTTGCGAAAAAGAAAAGATTTGATTACACGAGTTTTAACATCTTGTGATGAAATATTTTTAGTTTACAGGAAGTAGTACAATAATTTTTTGAAATAATTCCAGCTTACAAAAAGTTGTACATTCCTAAACATTTGTGTTTATTTTTGAAAGCTGGTCCGCGAAAGATTTGCAGTTTTTAACCGTTTGCAGTGTAAAAAAGTTTGCCGGCCCCTGAATTAGCCTACATAATTCAGCTTAATATGTAATATCAATCGCTGTAACGGCCTGCCGTTTCGTGATTTGTGTCTCTGTCAACAGCGAACAAAGAGTTACTGATAGGCCTAAAGACAGATTATACAGTATCTGTTATACAGTATAATCCTGCTTTTCTCCGGATGTGGTTGAATTTTAGTAACGTACCGTATATTCTTTATCTATGCAGACTCTACTTATCGTTCACGGATTTGGTCTTGAAATTAAAAGAGCCAACAAGTGAGAATTTTTTTTTGCTTTTTTACAAGTTTATTATTTTGAAAAGCGTCATCCATCTCAGGATATAAATGAATTTTTAATTACATTAGTTATGCTGATAACTCTTGATTTTTTGTTTTTTTTGTTTTGATAAAAGCGGTTAATCTTTTACTTTAAACCACGATGGTTTAGTGCTGAGCACCGCAATTGTATTTTTGAAATGAGCAACTGAATTTGATTGTTCGATCTACACTGCAATTTCGTAATATACTGTTCATCCGAGATAAGCAACCAGATTTTCATGGCAATCCGCAACCCAACCTTAAATCTGCTGAACCCGTAACCCGCGATTTGTGGCTGAAGCTTTTTCCATGCAATTATCTCTTTTAGCTCGGCTGTTTTTGAATGCGAACGCCAAGGTGATCTCAATTTAGCTAGTTTGGTAGATACTGCATCCAGCTTTTTACCACGGCCAATTTTGAAGAATTGAAGAAATGAAATAAACATTCAAATGCAATCAGCTGTTCAATTCAATGTTGTGCGGTTGTGTTACGTACGAAGAAGAACCTCAACCAACAGAAACATATTTATCACATCACTATCAGCAACTTAACGAAATCCTTCATTTACAGACCATAATACTCGCCAGGAGGGTAATCTGCATAACAAAAACAGTGGAGTAACTTATGTAATTTTGCCAAGGCAAAAACTTCAAAACATAAACAAATTATTAAGAACAATGTACGGAGAAGTTAATGATAAGCTATATTAGGCTGAAAAAATTTAAGCAAATCTTAACAGAAAAATCTTGATCCAATCTTAAGTGAGAAATCTTAGTACATTGTTCTTAACCCTACTTTACACTTTTTTTGCGATAAATCCCTTCAGAAAAAAGATTTTTATTTCAAATCAACTTGACTTTGAGTAAAAACTAACAACAAATAACTCCTGAAAATTTGAAGTTGCTAAGGTAGCTGTAAGTTTTTTGATTTTTGAGGTTTTCCGAAGTCACTTATCGAAATCAGAGCATTTTTCGGGCAATATTTAACTTAAAAGGCATCAAAAAACGTTTTTATAATGTAACTAACCTGACTTAGGCATTTTATGATTTAGTATCAAAAACAAACTTATGTACAAAATTTGAACCGCCTGTTTTTTTGAAAACATGGCCGCGACGTCACGATTGTGACGTAACAAACTCAAACCAACTCAAAAAAAATTTGATAAACACCAATTGGCCTGCATGCCAAATTTGGCGTTTCTATGACTTTTGGTTTAGGTGTTGGATAGGGTGCAATTTGCCCCCCCCCCCCCCCCCAGGCAAAATGCGTTGATCAAATACCCGTCTAAAATAAAGTTAATAAAAATTTTAGGATTTCCAGCAGAGGTGGAGTCATCGAGGACACTTTTAGAAGTCCTTGGTCTTGGACTTGAAGCCTACAAGTCCTCGAAAATGTCCGCGTCCTCAGCTCGAGGACAGCATTATTTTTTGATTAGTAAAAAAAATAACATAACAAAAATAACCTCAACTTCTCGTCTGTCAATTCATTTCCTTATTTGAAAAAAACAATATAATGTGATAGACAAGTCGCAATAAACCTTTTTTTAAATGGCATTGCGTAAAAGCTCTAATCGGAGAACGAGAGGAAAAGGCAGTGTAGAATAATTTTTTATTTTATTTCTGGTAATACTTCGGTGCGGACTGCGAGTGGTGCAAACATCAAAACACTGAAACCTTTCAGGGCCTTAACAAGGGATATGGGGGTCCGCGCGCAACATTTTTGAGTTGAAAAAATGCTAAAACAGGACTCATCTGAGTTTGGATTCAGAAGAAAGTATTACGTACGTGATAATGAAATGGAATACAGTTACCAAGGATACCCTATTACACTTTTTTTTATAAGAACCAGTAAATTTTGAGTTGAGGCTGGCTGTTCTTAATTTTTTGTCAATTTTCAGCCTCATTTGTTCTTAAATTTTGGGAGCATCGATGTCAATTTCAGCAACCATGTTTGTAAGACTATTTAATTCCTAAAGCTCTGTCAGCTGAAGCAAACGCTTTTTCCTGCTTTTGTAAGCATCGTAAAGTTGCAAAACCAAACAATTAAGCGAGTTTTTTTTTCGATTTGAACGACAGCCAAAAGTTTTCTCAAATGCCTGCTTAATACACACCACAGCATTCTATAATCTCGGAATCGTTGCAATTTTGCTTGCAAACTGGAAAATCACTAAAATTTTATCGTTTTGAATCAGTACAGAATTTTAGCTTTTTTTTAGATTTAAAACTTTTTCGGTTGTTCTTAATTTTTTTTTACTGCTAAGGCTAGCACTGTTCTTAATTTGTTCTTAAAACTTGAGAAAAAATGGACCTCGTGTTCGTATAAAATTGTTCGTATAAAAAAAGGGTATGCTACATGTGTTAATATACTCCTGATCATTAACAAAACGTGTCTTGAGAAAGCCAACTTGTTCTGAAAATACGCGAGCGAATATTGCGAAGGATTTGTTTTGAGATCAGAAAGAACAACTCTTATTACTGCCAAACGGTCCAAAGGCAAAGCCACATCCGCTGAAAGATTTTTGTGTTAAAAATCGCCGATAGGAATCCAAATAATAAACTACTTTGTCAGAAAAAACGCTTCATGAAGAATTGTTAAATAAGCGAGTGTGAATTTAATTTTAACTACTGTATAATAGTTCGAATGCTTGAACTACGTGGGCTGCACTTCTTCTATTTTTCACATGGCGTTTTGAAGATGAGGATGCGAAGCCCCTGTGAAATATTTGGGCGTTTTTAGAAAAAAAAAAGATTTATTATTTTTACGTTTCTACAATTATGAGCGTTTTAAAAAGGGGGGGGCAGGACAAATGTCACCAATGCCTTCTCTCTTAATACAGCCCAGTTGGGATCCTTAGGTTATTTTTGGAGTGAATTGTCAAATTTAACAATTTTTTTATTTGTTAACTTTTGTTAAATTTTACGAAGTGTCTTTTGGCGACCGCAACATGCGCGCTCATTCCTTGATAAGCATTAGATGGGAGACATAGGCTGCATTTACACATAGCGGTTTTCGCAATCAGGAATGAAACTTCAGCCATGTGTAAACGAGTTTTCTCATCGTGACTTTTCATTTTAGAGCGGTTTTAGAGAAACATCACTTGCACTGAAACAATAAGAATAGATTGGCTTAAAATTAGGATTGGGAAAATGTAGGAAAACTAAGTTTTAACTTTTACGGTATTTTCTTTTTTTAATTATTTGGAAAATCTATTGCGTAATTACTAATTTCCTTTAAAAGTCACAAAAATTGTTATTTGTCTAAAAAAATAATAGTAACAATCATTAAAATTGTTCAAAGGAGGAATGGGACTTAATTCTACAAACTAGCATCAAAATGATCTTCATTATTTTTAAAATCTATTGTTTTCGAATTATCAGCTATACCTTAACGAAATGCAATTTCTCAAACACTTAAAAATAATGGAAAATTCGCCAACCATAATTAAGAAAAATTGCGTTCTTGGTCCTTCGCCTCAAGAGGGTCTTTTCTCGAAAATTCGGTGCTTGGCCTTGGCTTCGGATTAATTTTTTTTAGTTCTTGACCTCGGATTATTTTTTGAGTCTTTGGCCTCGAACGTTGGGTCCTCGACTCCACCTCTGATTTTCAATTTTGCCGTCAGTTGCCATGAATCGGTTGTAACTCCTCATATCATGAACAAATTAATTAAGCGTATCTACAGTAATTCCACATAATTGTGCGTTAGATTTTGTAAGAAAAGAATGAACGAATACGGTAACTGATAATTTTAGGTAATTTCATTTAAATTCAACCGCAGTTGTAAAAGCTTCTAGGTGGCAAGACAGCTCGCTTTCTTTTTGATATTAAAGCATTTCAAAAAATTTTAACGTTATTGGTAATTTATCAATTGATGCATCTTTGTCCTCCGCTCCCGAGGAAGCGATGGTAGCGCTATCCTTTGGGCGAATCCTCACCCGCTTAGGACTTGACAGTTTTCCAAGTTTTCCGGTTGACGTTTGACTTCTTTCGTCGTAAGTTTGCTGTTTGTTTGAAGCCACCAAGCAGAGATAATCATCGTAAACCGCCTTATTCAAGGGTGCAACAACGCAATTAGGGTGAGGGTTGAACTCAGAATCAAGCGATCTGTGTCGTCGTAACAACGACCCCTTTACCCTTCCGGGTGCTATCCCAAACGCGATGATTTCGCTTTCAACAATGTAGGATTTTTTGTCGAATCTACTCAAATACTGTTGAACCTTTTCAAACATTGTAAACATAGGTTAAGCATTATTGTGGTTTTTATTTGTTTCGGCCATGTTAAAGAAGGCCAGAATGATGCAAAATTTAATTAGTGTTTTTTTTCTCGTAGTGATGCTTGTCAATCTGTAAAAAAGCGAAAATGTTTCCAACATTTTTCGATTTAAATTAAATTCATTTTGATTACTTGCGGAGTTGCGGACTAATAATAATTTGAAACTTCCGTAACCGTGATTGAAATTGTTGCAAACCGCAATTGCAAATACGCAATGTTGAGGAGCTACTTGTGGATTTGCCTAGCTCGGCAATTTTTATCATTTTTGTCTGATTAAACTGATTACAACTTCTGTACAAAAAACTTTATAAACTTTCCTTAGAGTAGAATGCAGCGCAGCTCAGCTGCATTACCGGTTGGCTAACTATGCAGTATGCATATTGATTTCTGCATAGGTGGGCAAGTTAATGCAAAACGTTAGCTTCGTTAACCACTAGTCCGTTAACAAACTTCATTCTTCCGTTTAAGTTGATTCGTTATTTTCAGGTTTAATTAACGGAAGTTAACGAAGTCCGTTAATTCGTTAACATTTTGAGTGTAATTTACACTTCTTTTTAATGTTTTTATTCACTCACTTCTAGAACACGTAATGACACTGTTGAGCTGATTGTAAGGAAAATTTATTACTGTGGTGGTCTTCAGTAGCGTAGCCAGGGAGGGGACGGGGGGGCTACAGCCCCCCCGTTGGCATGTCGACCAAAATGCAGAATGGCAAAAACACTACGTTTTTAGCACTTTTGAGACTGTTTTATGCCCTGGAGTGGATTAATAGTGATTTAAAACATCTTTTGAAACATATATTCAGAGGGGGACTAATTTGTCAAAAACAAAACTAACAAATAAAAACTTTGAAAAATGGTAAGAAATATGCAATCAAATTTAATCGCAAGTGCAAAAATGCTAAACATAGGTATCATCAACAAATATACTATAAACTAAGGAGTAGGGGGGGGGCTATTCAGTATTTAGTTAATTACCAATCATTTCTCTCAAATCTCCTTTCATTAGCCCCCCCCCCCCAATTATTGTTCTCTATAAATTGTTTACGAAAGATTACTCCGTGTGAGTTTTATTGAACTATTTGATTTTATAATTTACTGGCATCTAAACAAGAGAACTAACATTTTACCATTAGCCACCTCCCAAATAGCCCATTTATGCCACCAGTTTAATCATGTTTGCACTGCCAATTTTTAAGCCACGTTTTCAAAGCATTATTTTTTAATCAAAATAGCCCTAAAATGAAGTTATTTTTACAAAAAAAATGCAAAATTTTCAAGCGCTGGGGGCTCCACCCCCACACCCCCGTGCTTCCGGCGGCTGGGGACTTGCCCCCAAACCCCCAGCCTCCGGCGGCTGGAGGCTTTGTCCCCAGACCCCCATTGGTCCATGGCGGCTGGGGGCTCCGCCCCCAGACCCCCAAAGCAGCCCTCCCCATTGCGAATTTCTGGCTAAGCGCCTGGTAATCTTTTTTTGTTTTGGAAGTTACATTTTACAGTCTGCTATAATTTCAAGATAAAAATAGGTTCAGATGCAGTTACGAAGCTGCGATCGGAAAATCTTTATAAATTGCAAACAGCAATAATTACTAGACTTACGAGGCTGCAGCTTATTATTTGCCACAAAAAAGAGCTCCTTTTTTCGCTTTTTCTTCTATAAAACTCGTGTTAATACGCAACAAGTGTTACCAGTGCAAACTGGTTTGCACCGGCACATTGAAGCAATCGTGTAAGAAATTAACCATAAAAACCTCAACGGAAGTTAACAATCCTTAACGGAAAACGGAAATTGATTTAGTCAGTCAACAAAAAAAAACTTTTTAACGAATTAACGAGTTAAATTAGCTTTGTTATTAACGAATTTGTGCCCACCTATGGATTTCTGTACAGAAGCACCACCTCGATAACCCCCGCAACGCCAGGAGGTCGAGCTATGGACGACAACCTTGACTTGAACTTTTTCGATTTTGATGAAAACCTCAAAGCTTTAACGCCCGAATTGGAGCTGAGTTGCTCTGAAAAGGAGGTACCGGTAATGAAAATTAAACTTCACGCTACATAAAACTGATCCCATACTTACTTTACTTCTTAAAGACTAACCAAAGTAACCATAGATTCATGCAGAGGCGTAGGCAGAATTTTGTAATGGTTGGGGGCTGGGAGGCTTTTTTCCGAAGTTAAAAGTTAGGTTTTACAGTCCAGTGTCCACCGTTTAGCCAAAACCTTGTATACCGCAATTTTCACAGGATTTCATGTGAAGTCCAAAATAGTAAAAAAGGTATCTACCTTAGGGAAACCATAATTATCACCGCATGAGAGAATGATGACGACCAAAAAAAAGCTCTTCAGTCTGCTGCGTTGCAGTTTACGCCTTATAGTAGTCCCATTCGTCGGGACCGCATGCGTTGTTTGTCGGTCTCCTTCAAAAAAGTGGGGGGGCATCGCTGATTTTTACTGGCGAAATGGAGTTTTCAGTTTTTGTTATACCAAAACGGAGGCCATGATACAATGCCCTCCCTGTCAACTCGATTATGAATTGATATATCGACAGCATAATGTGATAAAGTTGCGGATGTAAACAACTATGTCCAGTTGTCCACCAACTAGGAATACAAAGTCTAAAAATATAATCATACTGCATATGCCTAAGTGTAGACTTGTAGGCTAGTAAGGTTATATCTCTTTCCTCAAGGCTGAGTATATACGTCGAACGATCCTGCAGGCCTCTTGAGTCCGTAAATACCAATCATTCGAGTTGAAAATTGCCGGTTTAATTACAAAATTTAGCAATGCGTTTTACATTTTCATAATAATTTAAAGCCAATTGAACTGCAAAATTAGCCGTGCTTTCTACATAGCGATTTTAAGTCAACTGAATTGCAACACGCAACAACAAATGCACGGTGAATGAATTACTGTGACGTCATAAAAAGGCAATTACGGATGATGCAACGGCAAGCAATCGACCGAGCTGCTACATAAGTATAAGAATGAAATGCCCGGTTTGTCCACTTACCTCACAGAAGAGCAACATTAATTCGACGCTTTTAAGCCTTTCCCTTCCTCCGACTACTCAAGATTGGGATACCTGTACTCACATGCACAGTTACCTAGACTGATTTGTGGTTTTGCCTCTAATTTTTTTGCCGAATTTACCAGTAATATTTTTTGGAATTAACGTAAAAATTTTGTTTTTCGGGGGAATTTATTCGAGGTTTTGTGGTTAGGCTATTCGAGGGATTCGGAAACAAAAACCGAACTGGAAATTTTAGCCCTCCAGCCAACTATCTAGAGGTGATAAATACGGCTTGAAATTAAACTAACAGTTTTTTCCATTTTGTTTTTGTTTTCAAAAAAAAAATATTGGCTTTATCAGAGACGATGACCTTTTTTCGTCTTCATCTCAATTTGGGCAATTGGAATTTAATGAAAAATTTATGGGGTTTTCTTCAGAAAACACCTATTTTGAGCTTTAACCTGGGTTTTTGAAAGGTTTGATCAAGCAAAACTGCTCACATGCAACCTACTTCACAATAACGTAACCAATTTTTGGACGCCGTTTTTTGTTTATTTATCAAAATCCGACTTCTACGCGCAAACTTCGTTCACACTAACCTTGTGATACTGTTTAGGTAGAAATGTCAATAAAACTAGACAGCAGCGAAATTGAGGAAATAAACTCCCTGGAATCAGAGAATTATATGAAGGAATTTGGGGAGATAATGGCACCGGCTTTCGATAACACCGAAATTGATTTCAAGGATAGGCCTACTGGTACAGTTCTCCCCGCGCTCCAACGAAAACTCGACACTGGTGAAACCGCTTCACAACCCAGTAACAGTCCCGAAAATATCGGGTCCGAACAAGATCCTAAGGAGGTGATTTTAACTTCCCAGAAAACTGCAATTACACCTGCGATCCGATGCAGACCAAACACTGCTTTTGACAGAAAACACAGATTTAAATCTTTTGTACCCGCTTCAGCGATTCCCAGCAAAATCGTAGATCAAGGGCGCGAAATCGCAGAGACGCGAAGTGATTACCTGGTTCGATCATCTTCATACAAACTCAGTCAAGTCCCACAGTGCAGCCAAGGAAGCCAGTCGCAATTAAGCCAGGCCTTGCCGTCCCTTCTCCAGTATCAGCTGCCTACCGATAAGTACCGGCCGTCGTTCACCCCAGGACCCAGCAGGATTCGCATCGTGTTGCGGGACCTGCTCATGTTCCTCCTCATCGCCAACTCCAGTTTCTGGATGCTGACGTCACTGGACGGAACTGCATTTAAATCGTACCCTTATCAAGAACTGTACTTTGGTACACGAGTCTGGAAAATCATAACCTCGGCCACCGCTCCGTTTTGCATGTTTTTGAAACTTTATTCTGCGGTTTGTTTGTTTAAAATTTGGTCATTTGCGTAACAAAAGACAGAGTGTCATTATTAGTTGCGTGGTGAATGATAAGCGCCGGATTTTAATACTGGATAACTATTAACAATAGAAAACGCGCACTGCAACTGGAAGTGCTACTCGACATCTTCAGAGGAATGGAGGGGATGAAATTCGCGAATCGAAATCCTCGTGCCACACTCCAAGGCCTGAACCAGAGGTTAAAGTACCGTATAGTCACTAAATATTACATCTTTAATCAATATGGTTAAAGATAGAGAGTCGAGCCAAAAAATAGATGTTCGAAGGGGTTCAGAGGTAGGAATTCGAAACGGAGATGTTGTGGGATGTCCACGGGCGCTGCAAAGAATTCTCCTAACGATTGATCCAGCATAGATAAGACGATAGTAAAATGCTGTGACCATAGTAGGGAAGGTGGAATAGTTCACTGCGTATTGGATGAAACAGGACTAGCTCTACACTGTCTTCTTCCGGAGAGACTGGAGAAACTTGACAAGTTCAAAATGCTTAGTTTCCAGGTTCGACGCAGAGTGTATCATGTTTTGGCAAAAATAGGGGAGAAAGTGTTCAAGTCACCACATTCAGACACAGCAAACACAGGGAGGCTCCCACCTAAGGTTGCGAATCAGCAAAGTTATTTCCAAAAAGCTCAGCATGGTTGGAGATTCGCTGGAAACTGACATAAGCACAGTCGGAGAGGAAGGAGGCATGCGACTAGTATAGGGTAAAGTCTTAAGGCATGGAGGCCCAGGGCACAACTTTTTGGCGGGGACCTTTTTCGGTGGGTACGGGACAATTTCGCAGTTAAACTCCTCAAAGTCAATGTTTCGTGTCAACAGTTTCCGTGGTGAAACTATAGATGCTATTTAAGCCGGCACAAAAGGAAATCAGATATGCTCCAGTTGAAGCCGGTGGCATACGCACCAGCGCTACCACTTTGCTGGGAGATGGGACATATCCGTCCGTGCAAACTTAGGTATCAGAGCGGGAAAACAGTAGTGCCCTGTAGGGCACACCAAAATTTCACTTTTTTTTCCAAACATGGACATCAGTATTGCAATCCGTGAGGATGTCCGATAAAACGCTTCTGTGAAAAAATCAGGGAGTTTCGTCAAGTATTCGCGCTGCAACAGCACTTTTAAGTTTTAGCGGGGTATTTTCTTGAAATTTGGGGGTGCCAATATCTAAAAAGTGCTATATTTTTATTTTTACGTAAAAAAATCGTTTTTATACGTGATTATATTTACGTGCCAAGGTTGACTTATCAATCTAAGCATAATTTGCCGATACTGCTGCTTAACAAGGACTTTTTTGGGGTAATTTTTCTCATTTTAGAGCAATTTTTGAACAAAATTTCAGATATTTTTCTAAGTTTCAGCCATTTTTTGAGCATGAATGTACTGAACATGTTAATACTACACTTTGTGAGAAAGGTGTTTTAGGGCAAACTTTGTTTTAGAGCCTGAACACCACGTCAAGGTGTTGCCCGTCGTTCAGGTTCCTCTGTTTTTTATCCCGGAGAGGGCCCTTTTCCTGCCTGTCATAAAGGGAACGATCACGGTTGGGAATGATCAGTTCAGTGTGTTTTGGCCAAAGTAGAATTACGAAAATCTGGGTAGAGCTTTCGTGTGTCTTCTACACAGTGTAGTAGCATCCTCCTTTGTTCCTAATCATCCGTCAAAACGTCCTTGAACTCCTCCATCAATCTCACTCCTCTTTCCGCCACATCATTCACAACTTTGAGGTCATTAATCAGCATTCTAAATTTCTTATACTCATCGAAATCGCACCATTTATCCCGTGAATACGTTAGAAAGCGAATGTCTTGCAAGGAGAGGTTCAGTCGCTGGAAAATGATCCCCGATCGCTCGTTCACAAGGTCAGAGACACAAGTGTCTAAGGATAAGTTGGGAAATTGAGGATTCTACGAGATTAGAGGGGCAGTTGGATTTTGGACAAAAGATACATGTTTTTGATAGCTTTTATACATGCTGAAAGCCAACTTTTCATATTCGATGTCGGGCAGTTGCTGAAAGCACAATGCCAGCTGTTAGATACCACCTATGTCTCAAAAAGGCATGTCTGGCAGCTTCAGCAACTTCTTCATCAACGCTAGAGTAGTTCATCATGGCTCGATGGAACTCCAAGTCGTTCACAGCTGCTTCCGAAGCTAAGGGGCACTGCAACCAATATGGAGCATAGAAGATGGACACAAAATTACAGAACCGCCTCAATTCATTGACAAGAGTAGCATCTACATCCAGTTGACTGCGGAGAAGATACATCTTAAATGCATAAATTGATGTCGACATCCACCGCGCACGATGTTGTGTTCCTGGACGCCGAACCGCAAAGTTACTAACACTTTGCTGTTCGAGGTAAAACAAACTCAGCTTCAGTAATTCATCAAAGTCATCACTGGGTAAGTAGGTGCTTTCGTCAGACCACAGATGTTGAAGACTCTCTTATGCCTTAAGTTTGAAACTGTCCAGTGGTCCCAAATTGGTAAGGTCAGACTGGTTAATTTAAGATAAATTTAGTGTTGGCCATTTTGATTTCAAAATGTCAAAAAATTCTACTTGGGGGCTACTGGAAGGACCGAGTAGTACTTTGAAGACATCTCCCAGAATGACTTCCGGCATATGGTGACGGCATGATGTCCACAGTAATGGGTGGCCTATAAAAGCTTCCAACAGAATACATGCTCCAGCGAATTTCCCGGTGTTGGATGCAGTTGTGTCAAAACACATTGCAACACATCGCTGCTCAATGCTCCATTCATCCAGCATATTTTTGACTGCCTTCGCTTGATTTAAACCAGTTCCGCTATCAAGATCTGTAATGCCCAATAACTTCACCAGTTTCCCGTTTGTAGAACTGGCCAAAACAGCTAGATGCTCCTTGTGAGTATAGGCTTTTCCGCATTTCAATAACTTTTCGTCCCAGTGAATTGTGAAGTAATGATCATCCAACCCGGCCAAAAATTTTCCATTACTGACTCGAACTTCAAGGAAAGAAGCTTCTTACGTCCTCTTAAAGTACTCATTTGGCTAAGCACAAAATCTTTTACGCATCCTTGACTTTCTCTGATGATTGATGCGATGATGTCATTCAGAGCATTACTCGAAATCTTATGTCGGTCTGCAGTCATCACCACCTGCGACGTTGATGCAATATTCCGTGGCACGTGCAGCAGAATCCGGTCCGGATTTTTCGGTTGCTTAGAAGGAGGCTCACAGAAATCTTCATCCGTTTGTTCCTCAACTGACCCATCGCTTTCTTTACCCCCCAAAACCATTGTGAGCATTTCTTTCTCCTCTTTTGCCTGGTCCTGCCGTCTCTTGTGGTTTTCTCCGCGTATCTTCTTTCGCTCCAAACGAGCCAATAATTTGGTGTCCCCGTTACCAAACGTCGACTTTCGTTCCATTCTTTGATCCTGCACAAATTTCCAATCGTCTTCACACAGTCTAAACTTAATATCCGGCTAAACAATATCAAAAAGAGATTCTAACTTTTCCTTGAAATTTTTGGAAGCCTTAGAATGTTCTTCAGAACTCCTTTTTCCCCAAGCTTGCGTTGTCCTGTATTCTTCCCAAAGCGTATTGATTCTGGTCTTGATAGAATTTACACTTAGGTAGCAAGTGTATCAAGGAGTAGAACCCTCTGCAACTTTTTGCCACTAGAGAACAACTTCGTCGCAAGTCCGATTGATTGATTTCTGTTTGCTAAATTTGTCACATTTAAAATCAAACAAAAATCTCTGCATCTTCTCCAAATTCGTGGGTAGTTTCAAAGAGGAGAGCCTATCTATTGGCTCGCCAATAAGAGGAAATGCTACATCTGTAGATCTTGTTGAAACCATCCTTTTGTTCCCCAGCTTAAACAAACTTAATACTAATGCTTTGCAACTGTACTGATGCTTTAATGAAAATACTTTGCAACACTACACGTGGTATATGGCAACGTCATAATTCAATATTGTGATCCAATAACCTTAATTGTTTTTTAGATTAATTAAGATAAAGGAAGTGTAGAATTATTTTTTTGTCACACAGCTAGATATCTGGTGTCACTGTCAACATATTGAGGTCAAATCTATTCACATTTAGTCCAAACTATTAACTGAACATCATAACTTATTCTCACTATTCACCTCAAAGTTGTGAATGATGTGGCGGAAAGAGGAGTGAGATTGATGGAGGAGTTCAAGGACGTTTTGACGGATGATTAGGAACAAAGGAGGATGCTACTACACTGTGTAGAAGACACACGAAAGCTCTACCCAGATTTTCGTAATTCTACTTTGGCCAAAACACACTGAACTGATCATTCCCAACCGTGATCGTTCCCTTTATGACATGCAGGAAAAGGGCCCTCTCCGGGATAAAAAACAGAGGAACCTGAACGACGGGCAACACCTTGACGTGGTGTTCAGGCTCTAAAACAAAGTTTGCCCTAAAACACCTTTCTCACAAAGTGTAGTATTAACATGTTCAGTACATTCATGCTCAAAAAATGGCTGAAACTTAGAAAAATATCTGAAATTTTGTTCAAAAATTGCTCTAAAATGAGAAAAATTACCCCAAAAAAGTCCTTGTTAAGCAGCAGTATCGGCAAATTATGCTTAGATTGATAAGTCAACCTTGGCACGTAAATATAATCACGTATAAAAACGATTTTTTTACGTAAAAATAAAAATATAGCACTTTTTAGATATTGGCACCCCCAAATTTCAAGAAAATACCCCGCTAAAACTTAAAAGTGCTGTTGCAGCGCGAATACTTGACGAAACTCCCTGATTTTTTCACAGAAGCGTTTTATCGGACATCCTCACGGATTGCAATACTGATGTCCATGTTTGGAAAAAAAGTGGAATTTTGGTGTGCCCTAGTGCCCTGGTAGAGTCAAAACGGGAGGATACTGTGCCTTTTGTTTGCGACTTATAGGTTGCGCCCTTATGTCGCAGATCGTCCTGTATCCACGGAGGTACTTGCTGTACCCAAAAGCATACGTGGCGTCCGCATCCACTGAACTGCCAAACGTTCTATACTGAAACCACAACACACAAACGCGCTAATCACTTTCAAAACAGGAGTTAAGGGGTACAGCGTCTGCTACACATGCTGTAAACTCTGGTTCACTTTTCAGTCGGGACAAACTAAAAAATTACAATATTATTCACAGCTACCCTTAGTAACCAGTCTAACGCAGTATCGGTCTTCAGTTTTCTATTGTGGTCTATGCGAGAAAATCTAGATAAAGGTAGATAACTTCAACAAGCTTAACAAACATATTATAAGAAAAATCAGATACGTCATATTACACCAAAATACAAATGATTTTGAATGTAATAGTTTCATTACATTCGAGTTGAATTTGCGTAGCTTAGTTACTTACTGTAGATTGGAAATGAAAAACTAATTCCGACACAAAAGTGATTCGGCAAGCAATAAAGTTAAAACAACAAAACGTAATTCTAAAATACTCAAAACTTTTAGAAAAGCTAGCGGGTTACTTGCACAGTAAAACAAGAGCCGAACTTGAACAAATCATTTATTATTTATCCGCAATCAGCATTCCAGAGGTTATTTGAATCCACGACTAATATAAAAACAAAAATTGTAAAATATGCCAGCCCTAATTTCATGCCGTCAAAAAACAGATGACTTCGTGGTGTACATAAAAAAAAGTTGAACGTACAAAAAAAAGAATAGTGTACGTAAAAAAAGAATGAAATAACACCTGTTTCTGGTAGTTTTGCAAGCAGTACTTAGTTCATTGTCGTTCAGATCGGTCTTGTTCCCATGATGTATTTAGCATGTTTTTCTCTATTCAAACAAGAGAAAATTCGCCATCACAGCAAACACACTATTTATGCACCGTTCTGGTAAACACGAACACGGAACAACTTGGACAATGGACATTAGGGTGTTGCAGGCGCCCCATAAAATTTAAATTCTTATCCAAATTCGCTCACCTTTTTTTTCAAACTGCGTTTAGTCCAGTAGAACATGAATATGAAGTTTCAAAAAATTTCATCAACGTTTACCCTACCCGCCGGGGCACTTTTCGGACCCACTTTTTGAAAAAAATCAACTTTTTCGTCACTGGAGGGCGCCATGTAAAATATACATAACTGGAAGTGGTTTTAAAAGATGCCCCTTCTTGTTCCACACATATTAAAAAAAAAACTGAGTGAATTGGACCATCAGGTCCAAAGATATGGGTCATTTTATGGTTATATTTTTACTCATTACTGCCTCTAGTGGTAGAAAGTTAAGTTGCATTAACTCAAAAACTGCTCAACCAATTGACACAGACTTTGGTCTACCCCCACATTTTCAGGGCTGAGGATTTCATTTATGTCCTTGGTTTGAGTTGGAACTGCCACTGGAGGGCAGTAATCTATCTTTTTTTCATCGATTGTTGCTTTTCCATTGCTTCATGTTTATGTGGTGCAATTTTATTTTTATTAAACGAACTATACATGACAATACAGTAAGCAGCTAAGTGTAGTTCGGCTTAAAGTGGATGCCTTAAATGTCAGTGATCTTCCATCTGTGTAATTCCACCAGTATAAGTGCTTACTGAGAATGGTATTACAGACGAAACTGGTTAGTCGCATACCTAGTTTGCCAGACATTTTATGCGATTATCCAATATATGGGTTCAAGCAATATGCTCTAGAAAAAGTTTTCATCGAAAACAAACGTTGTACTAGGGATTGCATATCAGTCAAATGGGGCATGAAGCGCTTTATACTTGTCTAAAATAACACTACAGCAATTCATTACAAAACACTGTGTATCGCCAGCAGTCGCATAAATAGCGCGACTTCAAGTTACTGATTTGCACTTACGCTACAAACAACCGCGATAAAATATTACACTGATCTCAACAAAAGTCTTTATTGCGTCACAACTACTTTGATCGGAGCGCAACGGCTTTTTTGTTTAAGCGCAGCGTAATAACAAAAGAAAGTTATATTAGAAAGAAAAAAATAAAATAATGAAAAAGGACACTTGCTGTTTCACACAAAACCTTATTTTTATCGTTTTACAGTATTTCATGTGATGTGGTTGTTTACATCTTTTTGGCCTGTCTTTGAAAACGTGGACGCGTTTCCTTTACAAAATTTTGCCTCTGTAAAACATTGCGCTTTAGCAAACCAACACAATGTTTTTGATAACAAACCACTCTGTTATCGATGATTTCCTGAAGAAAATTGCGTTTAACCGAACAAAGGTAGCAATTAGGGCAATAAAGCTTAAGCAATAATCCGATTTATTCCTTTAAACAGTATGCGATTAACAGGTGTTTTTACTTAAAGTTAGATAGGATTTGGTTTGGGATTTCAGATTTGTATGCAATAAAACGATATATGCATTTAAGCAGTATGCAATTAACCGATTTCGTCTGTATTACACTTGCTGTGTAATGTGCATTGTCTTGAGAACATCGTAATCCCACATTACGTGCTTAAACTCATCATGCACTACCTTTTTTTTAAATTTCTCAAACTAATTTAGACTGAATCATGTTATCAAACTGTGTGAAGTGGTTTAAAGTGATTTCATTAGTTTTTTTTGTGAGTAAAACATTGCATCATCTTATGTAAAGGATGATGCAATCAGTAGTCAGATTTTTGAGAAATTCAGAAAAAAAGGTAACTTGCATTATAAGAATGTGATTTGAGAATAAAAGGTAACTTGCATGATAAACATAAGGTATGTGATTTGACAATAAAAGGTTCGGTTCAGTTAACGAGCAAGTGTATCACTATTGTCAGTGCTAATTAACAGCATTCGTGGAGTGGAAGCATATCCAAGAGGTGATTATAAAAAATTGTGGGACTTAATGGAAGCATACATTGGACTTAGTGAAGGACGATTCCAGTTCTTGGGATGTCGTGCTGTTCACAAAGCCCGATGGATGGGGAAACAGCTCTATTGTTACAAAATGGCAATGCTGCAAGAATATATCCCTCAAGGAATCGCTTCCAAGTCTCAGTTACAAAAGATTTCTAGATTTGTAGACTTCTGCACATTTGTTTTTAATTCGTGGTGGTTCCACTGTCCCCTTGCAGCATCAGCACCACACCAAGACCTGGAACTCGACAACAACATCAAGAGCTTTGCTAATGTTGACCCTGTTGTAAGTGCTGCTGCACTAAAAGCCTTTTCAAGGCACGCTTGGTATCTCTCAGGCGAATTAATTCCCTTAGCCTTGTGGGATGAAGATGTCACTTATGAAGAAAAAAATCTTTTGGGCGACAGTATAAATGCATCTCAGTGTAGCACTAGCAGTGCCAGTATGGAGTTCACAAAAAGATATGGCAATGGATTTGGCAAGCCAGAATTGCCAGATGTCACAGCTGGGCAACACCTTTCTTTGAGCCAATTTGCTACTGCTGATAGCACTATGTTTTTTCCGATTTTTTTCGATCCCTTCTGTTTTTCTAGCAAAGCCTGCGACGCAGTGAAAGATGATGAGGACTATGCTCTCGACAGTGAGATCATAAATGGACTGAAAGTATGTAACGACTTTGCCGAAAGGGGAGTGAAGCTTGTGGCGGACTTCTTACATTTAGCTAGAGTTGAAAAAAACCTTCAAAATTACATGCAGGCGGTCAAAGAGGACAGAAGAAAAATTCCTAACCTTCGAAAACGCTCCTTTACTTCCAGCTAAACTTTACTATGTACTGTGCTGTTGTACAGTGTTTATATAAGTGTACAGTACTGCTGTGTAGTGCAACTTTTTGGTTGCTAAAATTGTCGAGAAATGCAAAAACTGTCCAATATTTTCTGACTTTGGCAAAATCTTTGATGCTACTTTTCTTTTGGGATTTCACAACAATTTTAGCCTCGAATAAGTTGCTTATGGGAAACACTGTTATGTATTGTGCAATGTTCTTTGTACTGTTATTCAATAAAATCTTTGATGTTGCTGTTTTTGGATTTCTCAACAATTTTAGTCTCAAATAAGTTGCTTGTTTGGAACACTACTGTTATGTATTGTTCAGAGTTCTATGTATTGCTATTCAACAATAACACAATTGCATCAGATAAACATGAAGCAATGGAAAAGCAACAATCGATGAAAAAAAGATAGATTACTGCCCTCCAGTGGCAGTTCCAACTCAAACCAAGGACATAAATGAAATCCTCAGCCCTGAAAATGTGGGGGTAGACCAAAGTCTGTGTCAATTGGTTGAGCAGTTTTTGAGTTAATGCAACTTAACTTTCTACCACTAGAGGCAGTAATGAGTAAAAATATAACCAAAAAATGACCCATATCTTTGGACCTGATGGTCCAATTCACTCAGTTTTTTTTTTAATATGTGTGGAACAAGAAGGGGCATCTTTTAAAACCACTTCCAGTTATGTATATTTTACATGGCGCCCTCCAGTGACGAAAAAGTTGATTTTTTTCAAAAAGTGGGTCCGAAAAGTGCCCCGGCGGGTAGGGTAAACGTTGATGAAATTTTTTGAAACTTCATATTCATGTTCTACTGGACTAAACGCAGTTTGAAAAAAAAGGTGAACAAAATCTGAGATGGTCGGGGCGCCTGCAACACCCTAATGGACATGTGCACAACATCTACTTGTATCAGTAGCTTATACATTACAGGGTGCGGCAAAAGCCTGATTAATTTCAAAATTTTAATAAAATTCAAAAAAGTAATGGCAAAGAAAATGTTTGTACTGAGAACATCATAACAAAGCATTTGTATTATAATAATATGTGCTTCAAAGCATGTTGTTTTTATGCGTAAAACGTTGAAGATCACAAAAATCCGTAACGCAATAAACTTCAACTAGACTCTTTTGCACCAAAATAACAAAACATAACAAATTTGGATACAACAGGATGGTGCGAATGCCCACACTTTTTGCCAGACACTGGTGAGTTTACGAGAAATGTTTCTTTACCATTTGATTTCATAGCATGGTGACATTTGTTGGCCTGTTCAATTTGGTCAATCAAGAATAGTTAAATTTGCTAACAAGGCTATGCCATAACGTGTTCGATAGATCCGCGAGTTTGATCAAACTGTCTCATAGCCAAAATCTGAAAATCGAATATTTGCTTTCGACCTGTATCCGTCACAAGGCTAGAATACATAGCAAAATGTCCCCGGCAGCACCTGTCAAATGAAGAGGAGCTTTCTAATTTCCTTCTAATTTCTGAAATCATTCAGCACTGGAAACTGCGTTTGGTTTGAATGTCATCCAACACTTGCTGCAGCTCCTCATCTTCAAACCTCCCTTCCAGGCTGGGCACCAATGCTTTTGCCTCCTCCGCTGTTTCTGGGCAGAGGTTAGCAAGTGAGGCGAGCTCGAACTTGTGAACTTTCTTCTGCATGAGCAGGCTCCGTACACTGGCGATGGTTTCTCGGTTTTTAAATCGACTGAAGCGCTGGGTGTAGTTGAGAGTTTTCATGAAAACCTAAACATTATACAACAATTGAAGCAACGAAAAGGAAAATTGAAAAATTACTATCATTGTAGCAGATAAATATGATGCGAATCGTTAAATGTGAACGTAAACGTTTTGTATTTTTCTTAATGTGCAGATCGTGACTATGTATGTAACAAGTTTGAAGCAAACGTTTTGACTCATGCCAGTCTTAATGTAGAGTATCAAATATGCCCAAAATCTTCTTAATTTTATTGGTCATTTAAACCAAAATGGCTAGACATAATTGGGTAATTCACTAAAAATTTAGCGGTTTATAACCATTAAATGCCTGGAAAAATAAACCTAGAAATAAATCACTGTATCAATTAAGTCATTCTATATTTCAGATTTGAAGCTTATATTTACTATATGCTAGTCATCAGTCATCTACATGCTTGTACTAGTCGTCACTTCAGATATGTGGTCAGAGGTGTTGTTATTGTTACACAACAATAACTACCACTAATACCTAAAAACAAATGAAGAACAGCGTATATCGTATGGCAGCTTTAAAACAAGGAGCTGTTTGTTTCAATTAAAGCTGACGCCATGTACCCTTTATTCATTATTGCAATGTATTGTATATACTTGTAGGCCTAATATTAGTTGAATTCAGAGGTGCAAAGTAACGAAAGTACATAGTAGCTCTACTTAAGTAGCCTACTCAAGTAGAATTTGTCGGTTACGAGCACTTTTAAAGTAATCATATTTTTGGATACTTTCTACTTTCACTCGCTAACTTTTAGTGAGAAGTAACGCAACTTAAGTAGCATTTCGATTCAGAAGAGTGCAAAGTGCTGTACATTTCCACAAATTCGTCAGAACGGTTGTTTTCTACTGGCAATTGTTCAATTAAGTTAAGTGAGCAAAGATTCGTTCATATAACAAAACTTTTACTAGATTACTTTTCGAGTACTTTTTACACCACTGGTTGTATTCAGTCATCATGTACGGTACTTTAATTAGAACTTCGCGCAAGCGCGTAGTACCTTTGTTTTGATCGCGAATTTTGGAAGATGAGGATTGATTTGCTCATAACGAGCAAACGGTAAAACCTAGAAAGTTGAAATTTGGACTCAACCTAAGAATTAATAAAAGCGTCGTGTGTGTCAATTTCGGGGATCCTAGGTCACGTGATTGTGAATTGAGACAAAAAAAACATAAAAAACAATGATTTTTAGTTTGAAAATTTACTAATTCGCCTATAACTCAAAAACCACTCGACGTGCAAAGCTGAAATTTGAACACAAAGTGGGTGCTTACTGCTAATGAATGCTGTGTGCAAATCGAGTTTGGGGGTGCCTGGACAAGTGACCAAAATTTTACAGGCTGATAATGGGCAAAAAGTTGACGTGTTTAAACAGAAATATCGCAGTAATAACATATACTGATGAAAAATCGTTAGTAAATTTTGAGCACACTATCAACCACCTTCCTTTTCATTACCTTCGGTAACCTCAACTTGAATACTATTTCTTTGCTTTTTCTTCCCACGCTATCTACGTTTAAACCGCTAAAACACATATTCAAAGTTTGAGTGATTGAAGATATCAGGTAGGACTTTTGTGCAACAGAAATCGAGCATGCCAGGTTGGTGGATCCCCCTCATTCGAGTCTGCCAAAATTTTAAACTTTCAAAATGTTACTGTAGATGGATCAAATTTTCGAAATGGGTAGATATTCAAAATAAACTAAACTTAACAAAAATTGGGGGTTACAAAATGAGGGGTTGCTCCCAAACGGGTCCTCCAAAATTCAAACTTTTTCACCTTTTAAGCAGAACACATGAAATTTTTAAGGTTAGTAAATACAAAGGAAGGATAAAATTTGACAAAATTTGGGGGTACCAAAATGGGGTCCTCCTTAAACAAGGCAGCCGAAATTCAAACTTTTTAACCACACACGTTAGACACATGAAAATTTCAGAATTGGCAAATATAAAAAGAAAAAATTTGACAAAATTTAGGGATACCAAAATAGGGAGTCCCCTCAAACAGGAATGCCAAAATTCAAACTTTTTAGTCACTCACACTAGATTGATGAAATTTTCAGAATAGATAAATAAGAGTTAAAGCTAAAATATGACAAAATTTTGGGATACCAAAATGAGGGTGAGCTCCTCTAAAAGGGCCACCAAAATACTCACACTAGACACATGAAATTTTTGGGATAGGCAAATACGAAAAGATAAATTTTGACAAAATTTGGGGGTACCAAAATGAAAGATCCTTCTCAAACAAGCACGCCAAAATTCAAACTTTAACCACTTATATTAGACTGATGAAATTTTCAGAATAGGTGAATATGAAGAAAACATAAAATTTGACAAAATACACAATGAGGCAACCCCCTCGAACGAGGACACCAAAATTCAAACTTTTTAATTGTTTCACTAGATATATCAAACTTTTAGAATACGCAAGCAAATATGAAGGAAAGATCAAATTTGACAAACTTTGGGGCTCCGAAAAGAGGGGGTCTTTCAAAATTAAAACTTTTTAACCATTAAAGCTAGACACATGAAACTTGCACAGTAGGTAAATATAAAAGAAAGATAAAATCAGAATAGGTAAATGAAATATAACTAATTTCAGGTGCCACACAATCGGGGAGTCCTCCTACAATGGGTCCTTTAAAATTTTTAACCACTCCAACTAGACTTCATAAAAAATTCAAGATAGGTAAAAATATAACATAAAAAAATGTGGAAATGCCATATTTTAATTATGTTAACAATTATGTTGAAACCTACAATGCCGAAAATTTTCATTTTTGTCCGGTTTCAATGTGATCTCAAAAAAAAAAAAAAGGTCATCGCGCCCATGGAGACATCTTTTTCTCCAATTTTATGTTGATCTCCCCCCCCCCCCCCAAAAAAAAAAGGTCCTTCATCTGAATTCTGCAACTTTTCTCCGCGATTTGTGCAACATACCAGAGTGAGGCACCGTGAACCGCAGCTGTTTACGGTTTTTGGCGGGAAACAAAAACGCCAGTTTTTGACGGGAGAAAAAATGCCGGAATTACCAAACTTTCAGTGCCAAAACGCCAGAAAAAATTTCACACTTTTTTGCTCTTATAGGGAACACTACTCCCCCCATCACCTACAAAACCTAACCAAATTAAATCTATTGAATAGGTTAATATGGATGAAAACTAAGATAACAAAATTTGGTTGGTCACATTGAGGAGACTATGCCAAAAGGGCACGTTAAAAATTTAAAATCTTTATTACAAAGTACTCCCAGCTATGCACAACAAATTCTAAGGGTCGAATGCACCAACGCTAGTTAACCAAGAGTTAACTTAACCGACAGGTTAACCATCGGTTAAGAAAAATTTCTTATGCGCCAACGTCAACCGGATGGTTAACTCCGCAACTTTAACCAAAAATTTAACCGCCGCAATAAGGTGGGTTAACCACTGGTTAAGTGCTAGCAGAGTCAGAGGTTTATGGCAGTGATTGGGATAATGGATGCTTGAGAGAGCAATCTAATGGATGTATGAACACCACAAAGTAGCAGCTATAGGCCTAGGAGCATATAGCATATCTTCCAGGGCTTGGTTTCTGCTGTAGTCGTAGCCATAGCCTAGTAAAATTGGATTTGAAACAAGAAAAAAGTAGCAAATTTTTTTGTTGTTTTAAATTGAGTTAGAATGATCAGTCAACATTGAGTTAGAAAGCTGAAAGTGGCTGGCCTAATGTTTCTCTACCTGGCCAGCGGCTTATTATACAGTAGGTAGCCTATCTACTGACCTGTGAAGTAACTAAGTTACCAGTAAGGTGGAACAGTTTTTCCTTCAATATTCTTGCAAGTGGCTAGTGTTATGTTACCGTAGCACCCATAAAAAGAATAAAGGCGGGCTCACACAGAAGCCGTCAATGTTACCGTTCCGTCGCAGTTACGTCAAACGTTAAGGTGTTCACACAGAAAATTTTAGCGGTGACGGAAGTGATTTTCTTGATTTCATCCGTCTTAGGTTGAGTTAAAATAATTTTAACTTTACGTAAGTAACGTAAGCGATTTCGAGCATTTTTTTGGTGGTTGGGGCAAACTTTGAGCCACAAAAACTGAAAATCTTGAAAAAATAATTGGTTTTAGTTGAAAAGTAGCTTTCAGCAGGCAATGTTAACTGGTATCTAGCCTAGGGGTACTTCAGACTAAATTGCTTTTTTTCTGCTTGGGAAAAGAAGAGAGAATGAGATATTGAAACTACTGGTAATTGGTACAGGGTAGGCATGTTAAATCTGAGTTGATTGCTAGCAGCCAGTTGAGAAAGCCAATTCAATTTGGCTTTCCTTGCTCTTGTTTTGGTACAATTGGCTAAAGTTCAATTTTGAACTTCAATTGACTTGACTCTTGAAAGCTGAAATTATAAACTACTGGAAGCAATCAATTTCTACAGTAGAGAGCTTTCTCTGTTCTAATGTCTGAAAGTGGCTTTTTTGCCTCTAGAGGCAAAATAGTGTTTTTCTTTTGTTTGGGTTAGGGTTAGGGCTGGGGTTGGGATTAGGGTTAGGATTAGAGTTAGACTTTGGGTTAGGGTTTGGGTTAGCATGAGGCTTCGGGCTAATTTGGCATTTGCGGCAAAATAGCCGTTAGGACTATTTTGCCTGCAAATTGCAAAATAACATGGGGCTATTTTGCCTCTAGAAGCAAAATAGCCACTGCCTTTAAATAAAGTGGCCACTTTTGACCATTTTAGACGCTGTATCATCAATAGGCCCAGTCATGATCATATAGGGTACCGTAGTGCACCGGTACTTTGTACCAGTACCGATACTATAAGTAATTTTGCAGAAACTTACTAAGGTTGATATATACTGGTATTGGAAATTGCACCAGTACCTACTAATGACATATTGGCAAACAATACAAAACAAAGCAAGGAGGGTTTTTTTTCACTCCAATTGCCCACTTTAAATTCTATAAAACATAAATAAGCATTATGAACTTTATTGATTTTATTTTCTATCCAATCTGTAGTTACAGTATTTTTTTTTTTAGTATGCTTAGAGTTAGAACAATTCTAATGATGCCTTGCATTTTCTTTACATGTTGACTGTGAGTTTTGTGTATACACTGTACAAAGTGTACATATCTTTGCAACTCTTTGTTTTAATTTTGCATAAAATTTTTTATCATAGAAAGTAGCAGACTGAGAAAATCTAGAAGCTGCTTTTTTAACCTGAACTTGGTGAGGTGGCAGTAGACTTAGATGACTTTTCGGTCCTTTGCTGTCTCCTCAACAAGTGACTAAATATCGCTTTGACTCTGCAAGTTTGTGTGTTGGTTTTAAAGGAATTGCATATTTTGATGCTTTGGTGATAGACCTAGAGAAAGTTGCAGTTTTTTCTTGTGATATGACGTAACTTGGTAAATAAATAAATATGATGATGATGATGATACTGGTCTGTGGTCATGATTATTGCCATGATGCATACAAATACTGACCAGTGATTGCTTAGCTACCAATACCATAGACTCTTAACTTTTGTTTATTTTTAGGAACTCATAAGCCTATCTATTTGTTGATTTAATAATAGTCAGGTAGAGGCTACTGGTAGTTGTTGTATCTGTATACTCTACAGTTTGTTTTGAGTGCATGCTGAACAGTCACTGAAATGAAATTGTATGATGTTAGAATCATCTTGTATTCTTAGCAGTGGATCACTAGATGCCAAAAAAATAGCTGGTTTACTTACACAGTGTTGGTACAACGCACATACAAAGTTGGCTGTGGTTTTGAATTGCATTGAGCTTTATTTGTTTTAAGCTTAATGTGGTTTGGGGTTATAGCTACTTTAGAAAATCAACGAACCAGTACCATACAATCAAATTGGAGTGGAAAAAACATACTGTACACTGGTACAGTACTGTACAAATCAAGAGTTGAGTAGTGATAGTTTCCGTTCAGTTCAATTGTCGCTACACTTCACACATATGCTAGTGCTGTACCAGTTTGTGATAGCCTACCAGTACAGTAGACCATCACTTCGCAATATAACAGATGCTGATTACGCGAGATCGATTTCTGACAGTGCACACATACCTACGGTACATAGTGGTACTGAGCCTGGACCGCATGGGTTTGGGTTGGGTTTTTGTGCTGCTGCACTTATGATTCTGTATGTTCTAGTGCTAGTAGTATGCCATATGACAGATAACAAGTGTATGATATCGGTTACCGAAACAATTCGCGATACGGTAGCGTACAAAAAAATAGACTTCTTTAAGCGTACACATACTGTAATAGCAATTTTCGATTTGATTGCGCGATAACGATTTCTGATAATAAATGCGGTAATAAACTGTATGTGCTGTATTAGATATCTTTTTCCTCACTTTCTGACCTGCTAACTGTTGTTATCGATGTTAGTCAAAAATTGCAATCACATCAGATATTGAGAGTTGAAACATTTCAAAAAACTCAAACACTGATTTACCGCAATTTTGAGTATAAAAATTTCTAGTTCTGCAGGTTCTACCAGTGCTTTTCAGTTTTTAAAGTAATTTCTGTCAGTACTCTCAGCTTTTTAAAGTCTTCTTCTTCTTACATTACTCACTATTGCAGTAAGCCTACTGATTGACCAACCAAATCTGCCAATTTCAAATTCCACTTCAGTACGGTACCAACCTATATCTTATCTACAGATTATTTCTGAAAAACAAAATCTAGTGATTAGGTTATTTGAATTCCTATCATAATGCTTACAGTAAATTTAAATTTAAGTTCTACACCACCTTAAAATTGTTCATGCAAATCTAATTTAAATGATATACAGGGTGGGCCGTAAGTAGGTATACAGCATCGCTCAAAAGTGCTCCAAAATTTTTTTTTCCTCAATGGTTTTTACTTGATTTTAAGTCATATTACAGTTCCTAGTGCTGAGCAAGTAATGCAAAGTCTTTTGGAATGTGCTGCTTATTAGAAGTAAAAAGAAATTTAAAGTAGTTATATTGTGATTGCTGTATACCTACTTTTGGCCCACCCTGTACTCTAAATGCAATTACTAACTAATCACTTTTTTACTTTTGCAAAATAGACTTAAAATCTGTGATCATATCAGTATTTGACTGTTAAAGAAATTTAATTATTAAATAGAAATTCAACAAATATTTAAGCTGTAACTCAACAAAAAATCTCAGCAGTTTTTTAACCCAGCAACAGTACCATGAAAAAAATTACTTGAGCAGTACCACTGTACAACTAAGTAAAACTAAAGTTAAAACTCATCACTTGTTTCCACAATTATCACTGATACTTGATAAATGTTTGTTGATGATTTTGGCAAGCACTTCAAAACCAGCAAGTTAACCCCACAGGATAAAGTGCACTAAATAGCCTGCACATATTATCAGTAGCTCTCAATTTAAGCATAGTTTGATGGTATAGTGATTACTGATTACAAAACCCAAACTTGATAGGCCTATTGGTTTATTAACAAAACTGCTATGCAAGCATTACAACCAGTTACAGGTTCTTCGTAATACGTAACGGAGACGGATCAGTGTGAACCTCTCGCGTTCAGGTTACCGTCACCGCCAAATAACAGTAGAACGGTGACGGATCGGTGACGTAAACGTTGACGGCTTCTGTGTGAACCCGCCGTAAGAGTGCAGAGAGTGAGCGCTTATTTGCTCATTTACTGGTACTTTTTTTAGTTTTCGTTAGGGTTTGGGTTAGGATTAACATTAGTTTAGGGCTAGAGTTTGGGTTAGGTTTAGAGTTGGGTGCTACGTCGAATCCTTTTCAACTCCGAATCCTAAGTCGAATACTGCTAAGTCGAATCTTTTTTATTTTCACTGATTTTTTATGTTAACGGTTGGTTCTGTTTAGCACCTGTCAGTACTAGGCCTAAAGTGCAAATCAGACCTTTAATCTTTTCTTGAGAAGAAACGCTGCGAAAAGTACGCTAATCTTCCCCAAACAATGTTTCGATCTAAGAAATTGTATTCTAAATAGCCAATCATCGCAATTTTTGCTTCATTCCACTCTTTTTCAATCAAAGTTTAAACTTGCCGGAAAATGATGTTTTTGCTGAGTCACAATAGTTGACCTGTGGTTAACCGCAGTTTGCTTGGTTAACTTTTGGTTACCTAACCAGACACGAAATTCTGTTGGTGCATATGGATTTGTGGTTAAGTTAACTCGCGGTTACCTAACCGGTGGTTAACGCTAACCGGCGGTTAAGTTAACCAAAGTTGGTGCATCCGACCCTAAGAGTAGTGGTGGGCTAACATAAGGGAAAGATAAAACATGTCAAACTTGGGGATGCCATGCTGGACAATTAGCCCTTAAATGGACCTTTAAACTATAAGATGAATTCTCACAACGAATTGGTATCAGCGAAAAGTAGAAGAGTCAAACTTGTAAGTTACTCCAACATTTAAGACATTGAAGAACTTAAGCTTAATGGCTTTGTTAGATTTATGCTGGATGGCAGAGTTTTCTATTAAACTGTCACTTGTGATGTTGAAAAAATCTACTTGCTCTTCAAACTTTTTGTACAATTTTATTAGGAAAGCTTTAGTGCTGAATAATGGATGAAATACAATATATTGTACAATATCCAATATGTTGGCCTTTGGGTCGCACTGCTAAATAACATTCTCAGAATCGGAAGAGCAGTAAAATGTGTGCATATTTCTGGCCAAGGTTAGCGTTAAGTTCGGCTGATGAAATAAAGTCGCTGGAATTTTGAAGATTGCTCTATGTTATTCCATAATTAATTAAGTGAAAACTGTTTAGAACTCCTAATTCTTGAAGTCTCCGGATATCGCTTGCAATGTTATATTCTAGTTCATTACAGAACTAGGCTACTCTGTACTAAATCAGAAATTATTGTTGTAAACCAGTAAACAACTTCATTAATAATTGAACTTAACATTTTATCCAAGGAACTGGCTAGTGTTATGTTACATAACACCAATGAACAGAAGAAAAGAGCAAAGACTGAGTGAGCAATTGTTTGCTCATATACTATTTAAACTATCGTTAGGGTATAGGTTACCGGTAGATTATGAGTTTGGGTTAGGATCAATGTTAGGGTTAGGTTTAGGAACGGGGCCGATTAGGATAGCGATTTTCTTTTTCTTTCGCAACAGCAGCCTCTGCATTTATCCAAACTTACTTCTGAAAGCTCTTGTTCATCATCAGCATTTTCATTTTGTGATTTACGGTGATCAAGTAGCATTTCAACCTCAGAGTTTAACAAAGTTTCTGCATTTTCAAACTCAGATGGAAACTGAAGTTGTGAAGAATCTTCCTCTTGTTCTGTTAAAACAGCTGACAATGCTTTAGTTGAGGGAGCAGCCATGCTTTGCAGTCGTACCTGAGTAAGGTAGGTTACAATTCAGAAATCAATTCTAGTTTACAAACCTTTATTAGCTAATTTAAACTGGGCCTATAAAAGCAAAAACAAGATGTTGGAACTTTGTAAGCTTGGTCGCTCTTTTACAACCCTTTAAATACAGAATACAGTGGCCTAGCAGCATACAAACCTAGGACTCTACACCCGCTCTTTTACTGTACTGCATAGGCATAATGCTCTAGGTCAGTACCGGTGGGCTAGATGTTTTTCTGCTAATATGGATTTGTGGTGCAACTGGAGCCTACTTGAATTTTAACATTAAAAAAAGGGGCAGAGGCTGCTGTTTCTGTTAGGTTACAGTACGTAACAATAAGAAAAGGAAGGCTTTATATTATTTTACAGGAAATTTTTATCTAGTTTTTTATTAATTCTGACTCAAATCTAACCCAAACTCAAATGCTTACTCTAAAAAACTATTTCCAAATCGAACCTAAACCCTAATCTTAACCCCGAAAAAAGCAAAATAAAAAAAGCGCGGATGAATATTTCTCATTTTCATTTTATTCTCTTTAACTTGAAAATTTTCGGTGAAATAGTCACTACCATAGGAAAATCGCTATCCTAGCCCTAACCCCAACCCTAAACCTAACCCAAACTTTAACCCCAGCTCTAACCCCAAAGTTAATCCTAACCCAAACTCAAAACCTAACCCAAACCCTAACAACAATTTAAAAAATAAAAAAAGTTAAATGAGCAAATATACACGCACTCTTTGCTCTCTTATTCTCTTTATCCAGTTTATGGGCATTACGCGACGTAACACTAGCCACTTCTTAAAAAAAAAGGCAGAGGCTATTTTGCCTCTAGCTAGAGGCAAAATAACCCCACGTTATTTTGCCATTTGAAGGCAAAATAGTCCTAATGGCTATTTTGCCGCAAGTGCCAAAATAGCTCTAAGCCTAATCCTAACCCCAACTCTAACCCTAATCCTAACCCTAATCCCAACCCTAACCCAAACTCTAACCCAAACCCAAACAGAGGAAAAAACACTATTTTGCCTCTGGAGGCAAAACAGCCACTTCCAAGTTAAAAAGTTAATAAAAAAAACTTAATGCAACAGTTCTGAGTTTGATCCAAAAATCACATTTATGACAGCCAGACACAGAGACAGATGGGCAGCCAAGGAAAACCCGAGGCTATGACAGTGACTGGTGAACAGATCACACTGAACAGATGGGCTGACGCATGTCTACTGGGTTGACGCAGTAAAGGAAGGCTTTATTTCATTGAAAATTTCCACCAACCTTTTTAATTTTATTAAGGAAGTGGCTAGTGCTACGTTACGTAACGCCCATAACGAGAATAAGAGAGCAAAAACTGAGCGCTCATTTACTATTACTCTAATTTTATTTATTTATTAAATTAGAGTTAGGGTTAGAGTTTGAGTTAGGTTTAGGGTCGGGGTTAGGGCTAGGATGGCGATTTTATCATGATTTTATTTTTACGTCACGTAACAGCAGCCTCTGCCTGTCATTAATTCTGACTCAAACCTAACTCAAAATCTGAAATCAAATCTTTTCTTTAAATCTAACCCAGATCTCACCCTAAGTTGAGTCAACCTTTCTACATGAGGTTTTGCAATGGTGTTGATGGAAATTTTTAACACCATTTCGTCATAAATATTGCGTGGCTATTACTTATGTTATTACATCAGAGAAGTTTGTATCACGAATTGTCAGAGGTTGAGTCGAGGACACAAGGCTCGAGGCCAAGGCCAAGGACACAAAAAAAATCCAAGGCCAAGGACAGCCTTTCCGAGGACAGACACTCTCGAGGCCAAGGACAGGAATGCTCGAGGCCAAGGACCTAGGACACAAAGCGCAAGTGTTCTCAAAAAAAAAAAAAAAGGTCTTCACAAAAATTTTTCAGGCGATCTCCAAAAAAAAAAAAAAGGTCTTCACAAAAAATTTTCAAGAGATCTCCACTAAAAAACGTCTTCCAAAAAATTTTTCAAGTGCTCCACAAAATTTTAACATTCCAAAAAATCGTGCTGTCCTCGAGCCGAGGACAGGCCAATTTTCGAGGACTTGAGGCCAAGGCCAAGGACTTGACCTTTGAGGCCAAGGCCAAGGACTTCAAAATCTGTCCTCGAGGACGTCCTCGAGGCCAAGGACGTCCTCGAGGACTCCACCTCTGCGAATTGTATTACCTTAGAAAAGTATTCATCACAACCGTGATATCTTTTATGACGAAATAGTCTTGATTTTTTTAGGTAGAGACTATTTTACCGAAAATTTTCATGTTAAAGAGAATAAAATGAAAATGAGAAATATTCATCCGCACTTTTTTTATTTTGCTTTTTCAGGGGTTAAGATTAGTGTTTAAGTTAGAATTTGGGTTCGATTTGGGGATAGTTTTAGAGTTAGCATTTGAGTTTGGGTTAGATTTGAGTCAGAATTGATAAAAAAGTAGATAAAAATTTCCTGTGAAATAAAGCCTTCCTTTTTGTTTTTATGAACACCATTGCAAAGCCTCATGTAAAAAGGTCAAGTTGCATCACAAAACCTTGTGCCTATTTGGCAAAGTAAGTGCAAAAACAGCTTTGGCACGGCGCAAAAGTACCTCACCAACCAAGATAATAGACTTTGTAGCCAGAAGTTGCAGACGACGAATTTTCCTCAAAATTAAGCCATACAAAAAAGAGAAAAACTTCATTTCATTTTAGAGGTCAAGTTGCAGAGCGAGAGGAAAAAAAGGGAGAATTTCGCCTACGAATTTTATCTGTGAGTTGGAATCTTACTTGCACTTTGATTCGCGCGGCGCAGAAAATAAAGCATCAAGTGGTTGGCGCAAAAATCCGGCGCATTGCACTTTTCAATTTGAACTTTCTGGCCTGGGCCTTACCCAAAGCCCCAAACCCTAACTCGAAGTTAAACTCCAATCTTGAACCTTAGCAAATGAAAACACCACGGTTGAATATTTCTGATTTTTCATTTTCGTTTTATTCTCTTTTACTTAAAATTTCCTAGTAAAATAGTCACTGCCCTCCCCCCCCCCCCAAAAAATAATAATAATAATCCCAACGTTGTTATTCCTATACAATTTAGGCATTGTCTTTTATGACAACCCTAATTGTATGATTTGGGTTCAACCCGCACCCTGGTCCGGGGATCCAAAGCCTTGGTTAACGAAAAGCCTTGGTTAACGAAAGGGCTTCTAATCTCTATTAAAAATAAACAAAAAATGTACAAAAACAATTTTTTGAATGGAAATGATGCTCAAAAACTGCTTTTCAAAACTTACTCCAACAAATTAACCAAAGTCAAACGCCTTTCTAAAAAAATGTACTTTTATAAAGAATTCGACGACAACCAAAATAATAGTCGTAAAATGTGGAAAACCATCAATTCACTTCTCCACAATAAAACAGCTGACATAAATTCTCCTCCCAAGAATATAAAAATAAATGACAAAATCTGTGACAATCAATTGACAATGGCTGAACATTTCAACAATTTTTTTTGTACCATTGGCAAACGTCTGGCCGAAAAAATGGAAAACAACAGCAGCCAAAGTGTAACTCGATACTTAACTAACAGAGTTTCCTCTTCAATATTTCTTGAACCAGTTGATGAAAGAGAACTAATTAGCATAATTAATTTATTACCTTTGAAAAAATCGGTCGGGCATGATAACATTCCAGTCATTTTTATTAAATTAGTAGATAGAATTATAGCACCTTTTCTGGTTAAAGTAATTAATGCATCATTTGATTTAGGGATGTTTCCAAATATTCTTAAAATTGCTAAAGTAATTCCTATTTACAAGTCTGGAGACAAACAACTTATCAATAACTATCGCCCTATATCATTGTTATCCCCCTTTTCTAAAATATTCGAAAAATTACTTTTTAATCGTTTTTACAAATTTCTAGATAAAAAATCGATTTTAATCCCAACACAATACGGATTTCGCCCTCACCACTCAACACAACATGCAATTTTAGACATTATCACAACTGCCTACCATAATATTAACATTAAAAATTTCACTGGGCTGGTAACACTTGATTTAACTAAAGCTTTCGATACGGTTTGTCATGAAAGACTGTTAATTAAACTCCATCACTATGGTTTTAGAGGAAAAGTTAATAAGCTGATTGGTTCCTATTTCTCGAATCGAAAACAATATGTTTGTCTAGGTGATATTAACTCCTCACAACAGCATATCGGGTTAGGAGTGCCTCAAGGTTCCACACTAGGACCACTTTTTTTTCTACTTTATATAAACGATCTTCCTAATGCCACTAATAGTCTCCCTAGATTATTTGCAGATGACACATGTTTAATTCTTAGTCACCCATCAGTAGCCAAGTTAGAAAAAAACATAAATCAAGACCTAGCCAATGTATCCAGATGGGCCATAACCAATCAATTAACAATAAATCCGACCAAATCCCACTTGCTTATTGTTTCGCCATACCTAAACAAATCATCACCGAATGCCTTCATCACACTTGACTCATCTATTCTAAAAGTAGAGAAAAGCATAAAATACTTGGGTATAAATGTCGATAATCAGCTCCTTTTTGGAGATCATATCAAACAACTACGAACAATTGTTTCTCGTGCCGTTGGCATTATGACGAAGATAAGGCACTTTATTCCTTTACGAATACTAAAACAAATTTACTTCGCCTTCATTCATTCACATCTTACTTATGGCATTATAGTGTGGGGAGCCACATTTCCTTCTTACCTAACTCCACTAAAATCTCTGCAAAATAGAGCAATTAAATTACTTTCTGGAGTATCATCTAGGTTACAGAGCGCGCAACCCTTATATAAAGAAAATAATATACTTAGTTTAAACAACTTATTAAGTCAAGAAACAGCTAAATTTATGTATAAATTCATTCACAAGCAACTTCCTGTACAATTCGATAACTATTTTGATTATGTCCATGCAATTCATAAAAGAAGTACGAGAACTTCACAAATGAAAAATCAACTCTACATTCCTAGATTCCGTACTAACAGATTACAAAGATCCATTAAGTATAGAGGAGTTAAAGTATGGAACGATATGCCTAACGAAATTAAAGATAACAAATGTAATTTTTCAGCTTTCAAAAGAATCAACAAAAAATACCTAATCTCACAAGTGATTTGATTTCTGCAAATAAAAGTATTGTTTTTTTTGTTTTTTTTTCCAATTTTTCACTAGACAGCATGCAATCTGATAAGTAATTTTTGTAAAAAATCCATCCCGTTTATTTATACATAATTTTGAACTTAAAGCACGAGCTAATAGTTATTAAGCCATAACTATTGACCAACAAAAGTTAGGTGGCTGTTTGACTCGAAGACCGACAGGTCACTTCGCAGCCCTCCTAGTCCACACGTATAAAAATAATAACCGATCCTCTCGTGAATTACTGTTTTAATTTTGTGACAAAATAAAATATGATTGATTGATTGATTGATCCATGCTGTGGTCACATAGCGCGTCCTTCAATTAGACGCAAGACGCTTTATAGAGATTATTTCTGCTAGGTGGCTTCGAATAAGCATCAAATTTAGTGTACAAGAATTCGAAGAAATCCACAGAAATATTGGGCCACTGAAAACTTTTAAGCAGGTGCGGATTTTTCCAAACACGAAAAAGTATTCATAATGAAAAACGCGCGGATAGTCCAATACTTAGCGTCTGACGCTGACCGGTGACAGGAGGAAAAATGTGCACAACAATAGTCTCAACCTGCCACCAAAACTCTAACCCACAAAAACAATGTTTACCCATTGGAGGTCGTTATTTGGAAAGTTAGAATGTTGCGTCGAATTAGAGAATCACGGAAATTATGCGCCAAGTGGCAAAAGCCAAGCAAAGCTCGAGAAAAGAAAACCTAAAATAAACACGGCGTGGTTGGGCGAAAACTTGCCAAAGCGAGGAAAACTGCAGATAAATTTTATCCGTTTTAATTGACGTGTTTCTTCCAAATTCATTGGCATGGCTGGAAAAAGAAGTATGCTGCTTTGGAGCAAACATTCGACGTAACAACCGTAGTGGAGGGATGTGGAAGCGGAAAATTTTTGTGGAAGTGGTACCTTAGTACGGCTTCCAGCTTTTAAAGATTTTCTCAAAATTTTTCAAGAATTTGAAGATTTTCTTTAAAATTTTCGGGCTTTGCCCACTTTTTAAAAAATTTAGAAACATATGTTGATATAACATAGCATTCACTGGTTAACATGAATAGTTTCCAGTTCCAGCATTTAATTTTTCTCAATGTGACAAAATAAAATTCTTTAAAAAGTAGATATGGGAAAACATCATAATGTCTCTTAAACAAAGTACAATGCTATAAAACTTTTAAACATGATATGCGGTATAATTCATGCCGTATTGCAGAGTACTGTTGCTATATTGATAAGAACCATAATATTCTCTTATAGTATTTTTTACCACAAAACTTTTGCAGTGATTTTTTTTAATTTTTGCAGTCTTAAAAATATATGTTGCTACGAAGAAATTTGGAGCTACCAAAGCCACACATAAAAATGAAAAAATAAAAAATTCTGCAATTGTTTGGGTTTAGCCCCAGCAGGACTAACCATTTATAACCACGTCAAGAATTACACGCTACAGTAGATGCGATTAAAACCAGAGGTGGAGTTGAGGACACAAGGCTCGAGACCAAGCCCATCGACAAAAAAAAATTCGAGGCCAAGGACAGTCCTACCGAGGACATACCCTCTCGAGGCCAAGGTCAGGAATGCTCGAGGCCAAGAACACAAGCGCAAGTGCTCTCCAAAAAAAAAAGGTCCTCAGAAAAAATTTTTTCGGCGATCTTCGAAAAAAAATGTTTTCCAAAAAATTTTTCAGGCGCTCCACAAACTTTTAACAACTCAAAAAATTGTGCTGGCCTCGAGCCGAGGACAGGGCAATTTTCGAAGACTTGAGGCATCAAGGCCAAGGCCAAGGACTTCACCTTCAAGGCCAAGGCCAAGGACATCAAAATAAGTCCTTGAGGCCAAGGACGTCCTCGAAGACTCCACCTCTGATTAAAAGATTATTATCCCGAGCGCTTGGAAATCCATACCGAAACTCCACTACTTGCTCCTTATTTTAGCATATGGCCAAGTGAATGGGTGATTCGAGTTTGGGCTGCTCCCAATCCAAATCCCTGGCTCTGCCTATGGTCAGATCCTTGCAACGACAAACGAATTTCACAATTTCACATTTTGGTTTCATGTTACGTTCTTTTTAAAATGATAATAGCATAAAACTTTTCATCCTTAACATATCTGGAAACAAAATTCTTGCCACAAAAATTTCAAGATAAAAAATTTTAAGCAAAAATTACGTGATCAAGTCGTAGAAGCGGAAGCGATGAGGGTGGAAGCAGAAGTGATTCAAAAATTGCCGCATTCACATCCCCGCTGCAGTGGATTTTGAAGTTTAAACTTTCAAACATAACTAGAGCTTGTGCCTTTTAAATTTCATGTTCTAAACCGAACAGTGGTCGAGTGGACAGAGCGTCTGCAACTGACTCAGTAGATTCGGGTTTGATTCCCGGTCGGGTCAGACCAAAAACTAGAAAAATTGGTATTCACAGCTTCCCTGCTCCAAGTTCAGCAATTCAAGGGACAGTGTGAAGCTTCCGCCTTGTGTGGTAGACAAGTGGCAGTTTACTCAAAAACCGAAAGGTCCCTTCGCTGTTTCCTGGCCAAGGCAAAATGTAATTACAATTACAATATTTTGTCATATTTGAGCTTAAGAAAGTTTATTTTTGATTTTCAGAATTTTACTAGATAGTTTTGGCAATTATTCACAAAAAAGTTTCCCAGTCACCAACTTTTGGTGGCTCAATAACAATTTCATTGCTAGTTTCGCAAGATAGTTTTTGTTTTAAATGCAAAAGCACTTTTGTTTTTCATAGTTTTAGCTAAACTGAATAATAATCCCACTTCTAGAAAAGATTGACTTCAATCAAGTCATTAGGGTTTGCCCCGATTGGCCCAGGCCCGAAAGGTGGCTGGGAAATATTCTTTGATTTAGATGTGCTGAGGACTGTTGTTGAGAGCCAAAGGCTCGAAACAAGGTTGTCCAACTCTGAGCAATCCCAGTTCTTAATGAATTTTGATCAACGAACAGCGATTGAGGCGCAAGTAAATCTATACGTGCCCTGAGGCGCAAACAAAAACGGTTTGGGTTATAACTGGAAAAAGTGCAGATGTGTCCCTGACGAAAAGTTCATTTGTAAGACATTCTCGCGTGGCCTGACCTTTGGGTCTCCTTGCTTCAATTTCTTAGACCACCACCACCACGTAATCTTTGATCATGATCAGATCATCTGCTCTACCGAAGTGATAAATTTGGGATAGACTTCTGCTCGGGCCAAAGTAATGCGTGGAAAAATTTTTATAGCTGTCCTCTTTTTCACTGAACAGTCTTTTTATCGATGCAACGGTGTCTGTATCACTCCAGCAGCGCGAAATTAACTCTCCTTTTGGGGTCCTGTGCAAGTTATTTTTTAGGCTTGGCTCAAAAACTCATTTCACTGTGCTTTTCGGGCGACTTGATGCAGATTCAGCCAGGGCTGTAAACTCGATCGATTTCACAGACCTGGCTGTTTTTGTATACATGCTGTTTTTCTAGGTCGCAACGGCAAAAACAAATGAACGACAATCTCAATTTACACATGAAAAACAAAAAATTTTTCTTTCGGACTATCTTTTAATTTCTTTGTAATGAACTCGAACAGTTGTATTCGAGTTCAAAAAAAGTTTTTTTAGTTCGAGTTTAAGTTCGGCAAAACAACAGAGTTTTTTCGAGTTTGCAACCCTGGATTCAGCCCTGAAGGTTGTCCTCTAGTTTTACTGGAGTTTGCGCCATATCCCCTCCTGCAATGATATTGGCATAAACGAAAACTTATACGTGAACGAAAGATTATACGAGACTGGCTACTAACTAACCGTACTCTCCTAAACCATGGATTGCACGCGCATATGCAATGGAGCACGGGCCAAGCCACAGCTTAAACTTCGCAAAATAATGAGCAACCACGGTCTGTTTATTGAAAACGAAATTTGCAGCAAACGATAAAAAGGAGAATTTAAACGATTATTCAAGTACTACAACAATGATTCCCAAGCGAATCAATCAAAGTCAGAGACGGGCAAAGCGCAATTGGAAGCGCAAAGCGCAACTTCCGCAATTGCGGAAGTTGCGTGGCTCTTTAATTTTTTTATTTTGAAACATTGTGGAAGTTGCGTTGCGGACTAAAGTCTTCAAAATTTGTTGCGCTTTAATTGCGCTGCGCTTTCAAATTTTTTTCGTTCAAAAGCGCAATTCCATATATTAACCTTAATTTTATTCCATTTAGATTGTAGTGTCGATAAATGTCGGCCTTCTTTAACAAATTATTTACTCTTTTCCAGTCTAAAATCGCAAAAAATGCGGTGTTTGCATTGTGCTGTGAAATTTTAATTGCGGAAGTTAGGTTGCACTTCAACTTGGTACAAAAATGCTGTTCCGCAATTGCACTTCAGAAATTAAAAAAAAATTAACTGCGCATTTTGCGCTGCTCTTTTACTGGTTAAAAAGATCATTGCGCTATGTTGCGCTGCGCTTTTGATATAATGTTATTTGTGCCCACCTCTGATCAAAGTACAATATCAACAAAATTCACCGTCCGCAGTTAGAACTTCCACGACAGTAGAAGCAAAATTTTAACTGAATACAAAAAGTTGAAACATCTGACTTCACATCAAAACAAGCTGCAAGGAACAATTTGACCTAACCTACAAAGAATGGATCCAAAAATTTCTTTTGAAAAGAAACGTAAGACTTCCCACGTAACGTGTACGTCTCTGGTGGGGGCATGGAAATCCGGAGGTCAAGTAGATTTGCGATGAAAGCGCAAAAATGGATCTTTCAAGCAAAATCGCTATTTTTCAGTGACAAACTAAAATTCATAACTATTTTGGTCATGCTTAGTATTAAGCATCATAATATTTTGGAAATCAAGATCTGGGAATGAAGCGTTAAGTATGAAAAAAACCAAACTAGTAAGTATGAAAACATGACAATATCAACCGACAAGGTTTTTGACAAACTTGCTTTATCACACTGCTTTGAGGTACTTGGAATCTGAATATCTCTGCTGGCAAGTAAAGAAGAATTCATTATCAAAAAGAACCCTCTTCGAAATATCTTTATAATCCCTTAATTTTTATGTTGAATAGCAATTAGCCGCTAAAATTTGCGTCATTTCTGGACATTAGTACTCCAACTTTTCAATTCTACGATTTTATAGCGGAAATGTTCTTGCGATGACGACGCGATTTTTGTTGCAAACAAATAAAGTTTATCAACTCAAAACCACTGAACAAACAAAAAATCAATGAAACATTATATAATAATTTATACAATAAGTGCGAAACGTAATAATTGGCACTTGAACATACCAACAGACGGCAGCAGAATACATTTTGCGGGCCTTAAACGTGAACACAGCGATAACATACAGCAAGAATAATTTCTCTGATGGCGTCATACAAAATCAGATGAATTGTAGAGGCAAGACAAAGAGGCGCACTACAAGACCTTAATTGACCAAGTCTACTCGAGAAAAAAAAGAAAATTTAAGCCAATTTGAACCAGGCTTTAACTTCCCAAGTAGCTCATTAACCTGGATTCGAAATCAGGATAAAATTATTTGTCGAACTTTTGAATACCCCCTTCCCCTTTCCCAAGACGAACTTGGCGCAATCAAGCCTCGAAAAGCGGTTCAAGTGATGGGTGGCTTGGAGCGCAGTGCTGGTAACCCACTGGCACCAAATTCCATATATTGAAAATTAAGGCTGGTTTACATTGCGGTTTTAAAAACCAAGAAAACTTTGAGCTAAAATGCAGTAAGCCGTTGAACCATCAGTTGTTAGTAAAGTATGAAATTAACTTGAACAACTAAATTCTATACAACGGTGTTGCAGCAAAATCATTTTTCTGCGAGCCAAAGCTTTCGTTTCCAGATGTCAAATCGCATGTGATAACGTACCGAAGTCGTTATGTTCATGGCAGAGACAATTACGCCAATTTTGCGGTCAGCTCATTCAGACAGTTCATTTGTCATCGTGGCCAAGCGTCGATCGCAGACCGTATCAAGCAACGACTCGAATGAATTGCGACATCGTGTAATTTGCGATCTGTTACATAAAGACAGCCAAGACCACAAAAACTGCGAAGGACATGGCATATTTAACCAGTGATTGCGCAAAGCTTACGAAACAGGTGAAGCATTGAAAATTTACTTGGAAAGCTAGTTTTCAAGTGAATTCTCGTTTCAACATCGTTGTCGGATTTCCGAATTTCACCATATATCAAAACAAAATATATATATATCAATGCGATTATGCGACATGGTGCCAGGTGATACGATATGAAAAATATTTCCAAAGCTGCACCGAAATTTATGACATGATTCCGAGTTAAACAGCTCTAAAAATGACAAACACACTTTTTTTAATTATCAAATGCAAGTTGCCTATGTACTTATATGAATGACCAACTGGGACCTGCCCGGGATTAAGTGGGTGCCAGTAAACAGGGGCTCTCCTCTGGGGTTTTGTAGGAATTTCACACTCGGAGTCGCTTTCAACGTATTCGGATAAAAAACCGGGCGTCACTTGAACTAAAAATGTTTTTTGCAATTTTTTCCTCCCCAGAGAATAATGATTTTCAAAGACCCAGCCGATCATTTGGACATTTTATCCGGTATTGCTACATTGGTGAATTATAATAGCATCTATGTTAACCAAGTTGCTCTGGTCATAAGATAGCTAGCGACTCTGCGGTCCTCCAGTCAAACTGCCGGGTAGCGGAAGCTTTACATTGTTCCTTTCAAAGCTGCACCTTAAGAGAAGTATAAATACTAATGTTTATTTTTGTTTGGCCGGACTGAGAATCGAACCAGAGTCTAACATAGCAGACGTTTATTCACTCGACCACTAGCAAAATCAAAAAGTTTGTCCCGTATATCGATCATTAAGCGAGCCTCTGAAATCGGAAAAAGGAAAATCCGTTTGTTAAGAAGCTCAAAATGAATTAATAGATCGTAATTTAATTGGCCATTTAAAACGATGCGGTAAGCCCAGGGCTTAACCGAGCAACGCGTCTAATGTGGAGTCAAAACCCTTTAACAGCTGCTACATGCAAGTAGCATAGACGGGCACCAAGTAATGCAATCAACTTAAAAGTGGAATTATCCGATCAGTGGCCGAGTGAATACAGCATCTGCTATTAATACAATAGACGCGGTTTTGAAACCCGTTCGGGTCAAACCAAACACTATGAAAATTTGGTATTTACAGCTTCCCTGCTTGACATCAGCATTTATAGGCTTCCACATGTGAAGCCTTCACGGTGTGTGGTAGACAGATACAGGCTGGTGGTAACTTAACTCCCTTTGCAGTCTGCTGGCCAACGCAACTTGGTGAATAAACATTTAATTACAACTACAAACATTCTAGTTATTTTCTGTTTGCACAAGAAAACATAGAATTGTACGAAACGCACATAATGATTTGAAACAATTGGCTGGAAAAACAACATACAGCAAGATAAAAATGGAACATTTAACAAGCAGCAAACACGAAATTGTCCAAGATGGCGAGAATCAAACACTGATCGCTCACCACATCGTTCGTGCCCTGCATCATCGATGCTTCTCAACATGATGATATTGGAAAGAGTATGACGTCGCATCTAATCACTTTATAAGGACTGGTGAAATTCGCTATGTCAACATTAACAAAATGCACAACAAAGTTGAGCTCCTGCTTGGCGGAGAGCGTTGCGACAAACAACAATGAAAACATTTCGATTCGTAAAAAATCTGGAGCAAAATCGTTAGGCGTACAGATTCATTATTTTTGCTTCAACTAACCACAACTTTACTAATCTAATTATGTTTTCACGTTTGCGCACCAGAGCTTTTAATGATTGTTTGCGTTCTTTGAATAGGGAAGAGCCATCAGAACAACGACACCTTAAAAGATGCAATGCGAAAAAGCTGTCTTCCCTTAGTTCGTGCTAAGTTTCCCGTGGCCCGATGTCTATTTTAAGCTGTCGCCATTCTGGTAACTCTTTTCAAGGCTTCGGTGCTGGTAGATTATAAACCATAAAGAAAATAAATAGAACCTTACCCTGCGTGCCGCGTCACCCTCGTACAAGTTAAGTTGCAGTCAGCTGAAGCAAAAAAAAGATCATAGCGCTGGCTCCACGCCAAGCGTGAAAGAGTTTTAACGTGGCTGCCATGCGCAACTTCAGATGGGCATTTTTCGACTGCGCCCCAACGAAGTGCGGCCGAAGATAAAAAAAACAATTCTATAATTAGCGCGATGTTACCGTGACGTCATGGAGCCAACTTTTTGATACCACTCCTACGAGTGATAAGGAAAATGTGCACTTAAAGAGGCTAGAACTGATACACAAATTTGAGACACATACTAATTAGCGAACAAAATCAGCACGATTCTTTTGATTCAAAAGAACAAGAAATGAGCGGGGATTTGATACAAAACGATTGTTTTAACCGTTGAATTTCCCGAGCCTTGGCTTTAGTTTTGTAAACCTTACTATTCAAAAGGTATTGTTAGTGTTTTGCCGCGTACTAGATGATTATATTTGAATTTTACATTTAGATATTTGACTTCAATCTTTAGATTTCACTGTCACCCCCTCTCCCGCCCCTGAAGAAGTTGACGGCGAAACAGTTGGTTGGGTCGTTATTTTATAGGTGTTTTTAGTAAATTTTAATTTTCACTCAATAGGTATTTCGGTCGGGTCAAACCACAAGACTATAAAAGTTGGTATTCACAGCTTCCCTGCGTGACGTTCAGCATTAAAAGGGACAGAGTGAAGCCTTCATCGAGTGTGGTAGACAGGTGGGCAGGTGGCAGCTTGACTCCAAGACCGAAAGGTCCCTTCGCTGTTTTCTGGCCAAGGCAACTTGGTGAATAAAATGTATCAACAATTACAATTAATATTCAACCACGACCTAGTTCGCGCTCATATTTTTGCTAAGTGGATCCATTTTTTACTACATTAATCACTCAGGCTGACCGAACCCCAACTCCATTGCGGGATCTGTAGAAAAATAAAGAAACACCCCATGAGTCTTCTCAGAACCGCGCCCTAACTATTACACCACAGAGAAAACGCTGCTGAATTGTCAAAACATCGTGATTAAGTCTTAATTTTTTTACGTAAATTAAATGCTTTAATAAGCAAAAAAAATATTACGATGATCAGTAAGGCCCGGCCTATGCGGGCGTAAAATCATGAGCGTACGAACGTATTTTAAACGGAAATGCGACACCAGCGTACAAGCTAACAGCTGTTAAAATAAACGACAGATAAGCTCGTACGCTAACGATTTTACGCGCACCGTAGACCGAGCCAAAAAGCCTAGAAAGCTGAAGCCAAGACAAACAGAGAAAACTCGGCAGTTCAGACTTTTTGTGTATCAAATCTCCGTTCATTGACAATTCCTCGCATAAACCCACACACCACTAAATCTGTAGGCCTACACAATGATATGACATGATCGTGATGCAAGAGTAACTTCAAACTATGGTGTAACGTGACCGTTTGTTCTGGGTCACTTTAAACCCCATAGATGTTTACAATACCTCCCGACTCCAAGCAAAATCCTGAAGACATTGATGAATAGCAACAACAAAATAATGTGCTCGTGATAAGCGCGTTAAAGATTTGAACAAGAATGCGCATACCATGACGTCGTCATGACGTCATGCTCGATCCGGTGACGTGTGAAAGTGAGGAGAAAGCGCTGTGACAAGATTCAAGGCTGGTCATCGAACCCCTGCAAAAAGGTTCAAATATCCTAACAACTATAACCCAAAAATAAGCTTGACCAAACAGTGGTCAAGTGGATCGAGTGTCTGCTACTGAAACGGTGGACTCGGTTTGAAAATTGGTGTTCACAGCTTCCCTGCATGACGTTCAGCAACAAAAACGGACAGGGTGAAGCCCCACCGTGTGTGGTAGGTGGGCAGGTGGCAGCTTGACTCGAAGAACGAAACGTCCCTTCGCAATCTCCTGGCCAAGGTAACTTAGGGAATAAACATGTAATTACAACTGAAACATGATGAAAATTAAAACCAAAGCTTAATTCAAATAACGTCTTGGTAAGCAAAAATAAGCCAAGAGGGTTCGGTCTGTACTACAACTGAATGAAGATATTGGAAACAGGTCTTTCGTAACTTCGCTTGTACAATGTATAGTGTACACAGTACAGTACATTTCAAACAGCACTGAACGAGCTGCCATCAAATTGCTACTGAGCGAGTAATTCAAATTTTCTTGTTTTGCAAAACAAGAAACTTACCTAAAGTTTTCCGACTTTAGTAATTCGTGGTAATAGATCACTTTTGCTTTGGGATTGTGAGTGACTTGATAAAGGACGTCTGATACGCTGGAGGTTTGTGGAGAGGACCCCTGAAATTTCCACTGCAAAATATAGAAACCAGGAAGGCGTGCGATGTGCGAGCCCTGCAAAAAAAGCGCTGGCATTAAAATTTAATACCGCTTGTTGGTAAAGTAGATAGTGTCTGTTATTGAAATGGTACACTTGGGTTCGATTCCCAGTTGGGTCCAAACCAAAAACTTATAACAATTGGTGTTCACAGCTTCCCTGCTTGACGTTTAGCAATAAAAAGGGTCAGAGCAAAAAGCCACTCCTTGTAATAGAGAAGTTGTCACCGTCACGGAAAGTCTCTGCGCCATCTCATTTCTAACGCAACTTCGATAGAGTATCTATACGAAACGGTAGAGCTGGGTTCGATTACCGGTCGGATTAATTGGTAGTAAAGCTCCCTTGCTTGATGTTCAGCATTAAGGGAGAGTGTGAAGCCTCTACCGTGTGCGGTAGACAGGTGGGCAGGTGGCAGCTTGACTCGAAGACCGAAAGGTCCCTTCGCTCTCTCCTGGCTAAGGCAACTTGGTGAATAAAAGTAATTACAATTACAGTAAAGATTGATTTGCAATTACAATCAAACCAGCAGACACTAAATTCTTGCAAACACACCGACCAACCTGGACGCTTTCTCCCTCCCGACAAACAATGCCCGGTTCAACGACCGTGTAGTCGCGCCCTAGCGTCATGTGCTTCGCGATCACCTGTAAAAATATTACCGATACCATTTAAACAAACGACCTGATACGAAAACTAGCCTTGCTTTGCATTTAGAAGTACCGATGGACGAAGCACCTTTAACTCCGTCCACGACTTATTGACAAGACCCATCCAACGCGAGACAACTTACCCCTGAAATCCTAACGTCAAAACTCAAAACTTTTTACGAAACGCCATCATAGCGCCAAAACTCAAAACTTCTGCGTAATGCCAAAATCAAGCGGTACTTTATTCTGACTCGCCAACATTAGATTATATGGTGAATTGAATCACATGACGAAAGCGTAGAACGCTAGATAGTTGGTTTTAAAACTTGCACCACTGTAGCACATTAAATGGAACGCCATTACGTACCTGGGAGCTGGTGGTTTGACTGGTGGCGGCTGTCAGGCTAGAGCCGGGAACAATGCACTGGATGTCTTCGTTTTCAAGCGGACCTAAACAAAAATTTAACAGATGGATTATCATAAAAGATGGATTATTATAAAAGACTATTATAAAAAATTATTATAAAAGATTATTATAAAAGATGGATCTTCAATACGAAGTAAAAATCGCATATCGTTAGCTCGTATCTTGGCTTTCCCAAACAGCACGGGCCACGAAATTCTAGTAAGTATGCCCACTGCCTGTACACAATTTTATGGTATAGTGCTGTAGCAAAAACGCCTCTAAGCGTCTAAGCCTTCAACAAATAGCAACGTTCGCAAGAATCGAATCGTAAGCATGTAATTAGCAGAACCAGCACGCATTACATGTTCTATACTACTATGCTAGTGTCTTCGCAGATTGTTTCTGGGCTTTTGTAACGTGCGGTCCCATTCAAATTGCAACAGTACTGACGTAATCAAGTTTGCAATGTACAATATTGAGGCTATCAGCGATACAATCATTGTTGATGGTAACGCACTAACGCAGTGGCTACAAACTTCAAGTTGGAACTTACTGTTCTGGACTTGGTTTGCAACCACGCAGCAAATGACCTCATGAGTGCTCATTTAATTTGGTGTTGTTCCAATAACGGAAGCCGATCCACCTCCTCTATTACATAACACGGATATTTTGCAATCTATCGGTTGCGCAGCCGATATTGTGAAAAAACTCTTTAGGACAACTCTGATCGCTTGATCTGGGTTCAACCCGCACCCTGGTCACGTTGTTGCGTATTTGGATAAGACGCTTTACGATCATTATATTTGCTCGGTGGCTTCGAACTTGTAAGCAGCAAATTAAATGAACTGAACTCCAGGAAATCTACAAAAAAACATTGGATTAGCGGAAACTCCTTATCAGGCGCGGGATTCGTCTAAGCACTTAGTTATTGCATATTATAATGAAAAGTGTGCGGATTAGTTAGTGTCTTACGCTGTCCTGTAACAGGATAACTATCCAACAAATACCAATTTTTTTCCGTCAAGCGAGCACATTACGTCACTTTCACTCACCGACAGGCTGCTTGCTGTGGTATAACGTGTATATGACGTCACCTTTCAACGAATCGAAGTCCCAAGTAATGACGCAATCTTTGTCCGGGACCTCCACCACGACCTGAAGTGGAAGTGGATGATTACGTAGGTTGGATGGTTGGTTTTTATCAGCTCAGTATTTACCGAGCCGTGGTTGAGTGGCTAGAGCGACTGCTATTGAAGCGGTATATATGGGTTCAATTCCCGCGCGGGTAAAACCTAAGATTACAAAAATTGGTATTCACAGCTTCTTGTTTGACGTTCAGCATTAAAAGGTACGGTGTCAAGCTTTTACCTTGTATGGTGGGCAAGTGGCAACTTGACTCAAGACCAAAAGGTCCCTTCGCTTTCTTCTGGCCATGGCAACTTGATGAAGAAGCAATAAAAATTTGATTGAATCGTACCAAGCTACAACCACTTATATGGATTAGTAGCTGCACTAAATCATTCTATTTCAGTATTAATCAAATACCTATAAATTCATCAGTTTATATGGAAACAATATAAGTCCTGGAGCACACACAGAACCAGCAGCAAAAGGGATAAGGAGCGAGGGATTTCAACTCCCAGGCAACGATGAAAAATCGAACAAATAATAGCAAATGGGCGCTCATTACCATTACTTGGATTCACGACGTAACTTGATGTAAAAACTATTCTTCTGACTACAATGAGGTTCAAAGGATCAAAAACACTAGGAGTAAAGTTACCGTAACTATTACCCACTAAGCGATTCTAAGAATTGAATTTATTTAGAAGTTTCCTCAGATATAAGACAGTGATCTTGCGATTATTCCACCTGTTTATAAATACAGCGGACGTGCTCAACTTCTCTTTGTATGTTGAACGTCAAGTACGGAAGAAGAACTTTACTCATAGTAAAAATTAAAGGCACTACCAGTCTGGCACCTTTATTTTATCTTCAAATTCATTGCAGAACGATTTAGCTTTCCATTTAGATGTACCCACTTTTCCATATTGATTGCAATGCTAAAAATTATGCGGCAGAAACCCCTATACAATCATTTTGTCACTTACTTCCGCGCGGCTTTACCAAAGGTTATATAATCCTAGCAGAAGACCGTATATATTACGCCGTTCAAACAGGATTACATCAGTGCTTTAAAGTGTTCGCAAACATTATGCAACCAGCTATAACCTTTGGTAAAGCCGCGCTGAAGTAAGTGAGACAAATGGCACGAGATACGTGCAATATGAGAGCTTTGGATTATATGTAAACCGACGCGAGCCTTATATTACGTCAACGAAAAGGTCAAACTGGCAAGAAGGTAATAATTTGTAAACCACATATTAACTATCAACAGAAGCTTTGTTGTTTAATCGACTCGAGCCCTGAGAGTAAGAAAATGGTCCTTGCAACACTTTCTTCAAACCTAATAGCCAATTTTTACAAAAAATAAACCCTCTAATAAAAATTGGGTTAAATTAACTCAAAATATTGATTTGATGTGTCTAAAATGCTCTAGCAGATTTTTTTGTTTTAAAACAATTTTCCTGAGAGGATTTATTTTGTCTGAATTTGGTATTGGGTTTCTTATCCAAGTTGTCCATTTTTTTTTTTCCAGTGAACTTGAACCATCGTTTCCACGCTGCATGAGCACAATGTTCGCGAACACCGAACAGCCAAATTTTGTTGACTGGATTTAATCACAACATCGCTTTGAAAAATATGCTTTTGAAAGAAAAATCTTTTGCCTACCGAAACGGATTTTAATATGGTCGCATATTGCATTAATATCGTCTTAGGGCGCAGATCAGAAGAGCCGTAAATAAGTGTTTAGTCTAATCTGGCTGAAATTCCACACAAAAGTTACAGCTTCAACAGCAAACACTCACAAAGAGTTCTTTCAAGCATCAATACTCAGCGCTTCATTTATTTGGTCACCCATAGCACAATTTTTACATTTTATTTACTGTAAAAGCTTCAAAATTTATTAACTGAAAAATTTACTGCTTTAGCAAGCTATATTTATTTATTGAAAAAGCTTCAAAACTTTCGCTCTGAGAGCGAGATGTGTTTTTTTGCGGTATGTAAGCGTTGGTCCTTACCTCGTGTGGAACACCCTTCTGTACATTCGCAGATTTATATATGGTGTCCTCCCACAGCTTCACCCCATCACCCTTTTCCCATTCGGCCTTGTACAGGGATTTCGGGACGGGTTCTCCTTCCGGGATGCCGCAGGGCTTCTTCCCACCCAGGAAGTCCGGGATGTTTTCGTCGGCCACGAAGTCGACTAATCCACCGGGATTGGTGTAGTCGGTGCCGGTGTACATCATGAACTTGCTGCTGGTCTTCTCGTCTACAAACAAAACATAGCGACACTTAAAGTAAGCCCGAGTTCAAATGCGATTAATCGATGATATGCAACTTCACAAGCTATCAATAGTAGTCTCACAACTCCAGACCTAGGGGTGAGGTCGGACAGTTACGACTGCGCCCCCCATCCATCCCAAGAGGTCGGGTAGCAACCAGGCTTGGAAAAATTGTAATTGTAATTGACAAAATTGTAATTAATTACACGATTTTGCTGTAATTGTAATTGAAAATTTTTCTGCCTATTTTCAATTACAATTACTCTATTATTCACTAAGATGGATGATAACACAATGTGTTTGAACAATATCAATATGCTACCGGTTGCAATCACATCTGACGTCACAAAGCGAGCATCAAAGTAGGCTAGGGATAGTTCGAGTTAGTTTTAGGGATAGGGTTAATCATATGCATGACCTAAAGTCAGCACGTACTCTAATCATAACTAGCACTAACTATAAGCCAACAAATAGCCTGACATAGACGTGTCTGTAACCGGTGGAAACCATGCAATAGAATACTAGCCAAAAAGCTATGAGCTGGTTAAAGCATCTATGCTAAAGATTGCCATGATCTATGGTCAAAGTTGGTAATGTGCTTTGGCCAAGTGAAAATGTTGTTAATTGGGACTCTGCGCGCGCGCGTAGGACCTTTGTTTTTACTCGACTATTTTGATAGATGAGCAGCGAAATTTATTGATTTGCTGATAACTATAGGGATCCTCCAATTATGTTGACACCTACCCCAATTAGCTGCAAAAGCTAAACAAATTAAATCTATTACTATTGGATAGGTAAATATGAATCAAAGATTAAAGGTAACAAAATTTGGTGGACCACATTGAGGAGACTATGCCAAATGGGACATGTAAGCTAATCGCATTCCAATTTTTCTGTGTATCACTTAACTAAGCATTATGGTTTCCCAATTGTCATTCTTGTCTGAGTATTTACTAAATCGATCTTTATACGCTGGAAGCTTTTTCTCTATGCCGTCATTTTCGTACCCTCATCTGTCAACACGATTGCAAATGGACAATAATTTGTAGCCACTATCTGAACAAAGGCACGTAACGAATCGAAGTTCCAGCAGATAAGAAGCATTAGTTGACCGCAAGACTGGCTTGTTAGCGGTCGACAATATTTTTGTGTTAATTTACAGGTATCCTATAGTTTTTAGTAAAATTAATCGTGGTTTTAATCATAGAAAGTAATTATGGGAATTTAACGCAAAAGTTTGAAAGCCGTTAACCACAAACCTGATCAAGTTAATAAAACCTTATGAAACTCAAAAGCAGAGTATTTCAGATCTGACTATCAGTATCAACAACCATAAACACGCTTTAACACAATTGTAAAATTGTTCAGTGAAGTGAGATACGTTCGCGAAGTCCCCGGATTTCGCTTGCGATGTTACATTTTAGTTTCTCCTTGTTGTAACGTTAGACCAAAGCCATAAGTGAAGCATAAGCCCATCTGATAGTTACTTAGCTTGTACTGAGCGTAGTACAGCAGATGTGAACTCAAAAATAGGGTAACCTGCCGTGGTACTGGACTGGTAGCGCCTACTGTTCTTTTGCATTGTTAGTGATTTGCTATTATTGCGGTGGTTACGATTAAAAAATGAATGAAAAATTGATGTTTACCTAAAAAACTCAGCAGTAGCATATACGGTATTGTAAATAAAGATGTCAAGCAGACTTTTGTAAATTCATCAACAAAAGTTGAGGATATTTTCTGCACTTTATTTTCTCTACCGAATACTATAATTTTCTTCAATTTTCTTCTAGCATTTAGCCTATTCTATTTTTTCTTACGAGGCAAATTACGATTGATTTAGTTTTGTTACAAAGTATGATGCAAAGAGAAGATGAACAAGAAAGTGAAAACTGTGAGGTTGAGCAATCGAAACTATCAGAGCTTCATGTCAAATTTTTTGACTCAACAAAAGAGCACAATATTGCACAATGCAAGCATTGTAAAGCTAAAGTAAAATTTTCAACAAAGGCCTCCTCAAATTTGATCACTCATTTGAAAAGGTGCTGTCCGAAACATCATGCTAAATACATGGACCTTAAATTAAAAGCTACAAAAAGTCGCCAGCATTCAAAATCTGATAGCAATAGACCTAACGACCAAACCACAATGTCAGCTTTTCTAGTCAAAAAAAAAACTCAGGAAAAGTTTTCTAGAAATGACGTTCGACAGAAAACCATAACCAAAGCTTTGATCAATTCCATTGCTTGCGATCTACTTCCACTCAATATTTTGGAAAGTCCAACTTTTCGAAAGCTCTTGGAAACGACTGAATCAAGATATTCAATTCCCAGCCGTCCAACAGTCAGAAACACTATGCTGCCTAAAGTCATGAAACAAATGGAAAATGTGATAAAAGAAGAGCTGTCTACTTTGGATCACATATACATTACCCTCGATTTATGGACAAATCGAAACATGGCAAGTTTTTTGGGGATGACCGTTCACTTTGTAGATGAAAAGTGGACTTTAAAATCTTTTGTGCTAGCAGTAGATTCATTTGCAGGTAGGCATACAGCAGACAATATTGCAACTACTTATCATTCAATCGCAAGCAAATATGATATTTGGAATAGGGTGAATAAGATAGTTTCCGACAATGCCTCTTCCATGATTAAAGCATTTTCCATTTCTTTGCCAAACTTTGTTTTAGAGCGTGATGAGCAGCATGGGAACCAAACCGAGCATCATGAGGTCAGAACAAATGAAGATGACATGGAATTGGAAGAAGAGTCTGATGTTGATGACGTAGACGACTTGTTAGCAGACCTACCTCAAAGAATAAGTTGCTTTGCGCATACTAAACAACTGTGTATACGTGACGGTTTACATCAACCTTCGTTTTTAAAGAGTTTCGTTGGAAAACTGCTTGCAAAAATAAGCAAAATTGTTAATTCTGTCAGAAAGTCCACCATTGCGTCGCCATTTCTGCGACAAAAAGGCTTGGTTTTAAGAGCTCAGAACGCAACAAGATGGAACTCTCAGCTGACAATGATAGAAAGCGTTTTGAAAAACCACAGCTACGTAAATGATGCTTTGGATTTAATGGGATCAACGGAAAAAATTTTGGATCACGATGTTTTGGCCTTAAATGAATTGGTTACTGTTTTAAAACCATTTCAAGAAGCGTTACTAGAAGTGGAGGGAGATAAACGAGTAACAGCATCTAGCATATGCCCAGTTGTAGTTGGACTTCAAAAAAAGTTCAATGCTTTTTCAAATCAAAGTTTTAGATATTGCAATGGCCTTATTACATCTCTCCAACAATCTATTCATAAACGATTGAAGTCATTTTTGGATTGTCGAGACAACCAGATCGCTGCTCTGCTTGACCCAAGGTTCAAAACTACATGGATCCAAGAAGATGAACTCAAACAGAGTGTGATAGCACGACTCACTACTTTAGTGTGTATTAAACGATCTGCTGTTGCAGTTCTACGAGCTGAAGACGAAGTTATGTCTGAACCCTTGGTGAAACGGCCTAGCCTGTTTGGCTTTATCGACACAAGCAAGAGTACCTCTATTTCTGATCCTCACTTCAAGCAAGATGAGGTCACTGAATACTTGCAAGAACAGATTATTTCATTTGATGAAAATCCGCTTTCCTTTTGGAAGAACAATGAAAAAAAGTTTCCACATTTATCCCAATTAGCTAGAGAGTATCTTGGATGTGCAGCCACATCAGCGCCTTCTGAGCGAGTCTTTTCAATAGCTGGTAATTTTTACACATCCGATCGAAGTTTGTTAGGCACAGCAACATTTCGCTCTTTGATGTTCATAAAATGCAATCAATCACTGTATGATAAGATCAATTTTTAAAGGAATAACTGCTTTGCATTACACAGTCTGGTGTGGTTGTTTTAGTGTATATTATTGAAAAGTGCTGAAACAATATTGCTGCTAAGATACACCTGCAGTAGTTTTACTCTTTCTTTTTAATGCTGTTGTACTCCAAGTCATTTCTAACAGTTTTCTTTGTTTTAGACGCAGTGATTGCTCACTGCAAATTATGCCTCTGAAAGCTGATATTTGTGTTTCATAACCATATGTGATCTATTGCTGAGTGTTCTTTAGCAATGTTGCGGTTACTCATCATATATCCAGTAAAAAACTATATTTCTCATAGTGTTAACTGTTAACTTCTTGTGTTGTTTCGAATTCGTTAATAATTGCTAATTAGTATTGTTCATTGATTTCATTATGATTCTTTAATGTTGATAATTCAGAATTAACTGGGCCAAGCAAGCAACAAACATTGATTGTTGATAAGTAACTATTGTAACTTCAATGCTATTTGTGATATTAAGATTTTGTGAGCTTTTTTGTTTTTTTGCTTGTTTGCCATTGTGTGCATGTCATTGTCAAAGTAATTCGTTCGTTCGTTCGTTCGTTTGTCAAAGCGTAACTAATGGTTCTTTTTTGTATGATCATGCTAAATATGTGATCTTATTGGTAAAAGTTAAAATAGTGTTAAATAGTAATTGTAACTTGAAGTTGTAACGTACACACTTTCAATTTTTTTACACTTTTTAATTGTGTTGAAATTTATTTTCTTTTGCACAACTAACTGCGGTATAATACCAGGGACGTAGCCAGGGGGAGCAGGGGAGGGAAACTGCTATCCCAAAATTTTACTTTGCTTACAATTGTTTACTATTGACAATTGCTTGCAAGCGAAATTATGTATTGCAAAAATTAAAGTTAAACAAAGATTGATGGAAGAACAAGAATAGAGAAAAATGGGGCTTTGATAGGTCTGGTATAAAAATACAAAACAATTTAAACAAATCCACAGAGTTGACATAAGCAAAACTCGAAGCTTCGTCAGTAACTGAATTGGTTGCAACGTTTTGAGAATTTTTTCTTTGTAATTGTAATTGAAATTGTAATTGAATTACAATTACTTGAACTTGAATAATTGTAATTGTAATTGAAAATTTTAGGTTGTAATTGTAATTGTAATTGAAGCAAGACCAAGTAATTTTTCCAACCCTGGTAGCAACAGCACTGCCCCGCTAAAAGAGTCAGCTAAGCTGATGATGAAAATCGGAGATGCGCGTTTGGGAATTTCATTGAAGATAAAAAGGGTTATTATTCCTGCTTTATATTATAACAGGCGGTCACTGAAATGAGAACTGGTCCTTTACGGGAAGGGGTATTTTTGAACTTACAATCTACAGTTTTTTTCTTTTTATTTCGACTTTAATACGATACTTTAGACGATTCGGCAGTGTCGTCTCTATGTTGTAATGGATAAGACGAGGTTCTGATAAGTCTTGCACTCGAGACTGATTCATAGTGTGTTCTTTCTTCATTTTTCTCTACAGAATCTTTTAATAAAGTCAGGGTTCAGCAGCGTGGCTAGCCTGAGAGAAAGTAAAGAGAAATGCGTCGTTTGTACGACCCTGATCGCCTGATATCTGCGTTCAACCCGCACCATGGTCACGTAACGTTGTTGCGTCCTTGGATAAGACGCTTTACGTTGATTTTCTCTACTTGGTGGCTTCGAACAAGCAGCAAATTTACGTGAACAATAATTCAAAGAAATGCACAGGAACATCGAATTACTGGAAACTCCCTAACCAGATGCGGATTCCTCCTAGCAGGAAGCAGTCATTGCAATGAAAAGTGTGCGGATAGGCCATTAGTTAGCGTCTGACGCTGTCCGGTGAAAGGAGGATAAATGCAATGCACCAACAACAAACGGTTCACTTCGGAATATGCTGCTTCCTGGATATTAACTTGCTTAGACTGCAGAGTAACATAATGGGGCAGAACGAAAGAAAATAAACACAGCAGTATTAAACCTAATTAAAACGTCAACTAATAATCGGGTTCTTATTTTCCACAATGCCGTGACGTCACGTACCTATAAAAGGACTGATGAGTGACCACAAGACAGGAAAGACTCTTGGTGATCGGACAATAAGTAATCGGTTCATTGTCTCAGGATAATTAGCTTCTATCACCTCAATGATACGCAATAAAGCTTGCACGCCTGGCCTCCACAAGTGACGCATGCTCAACCCTTCCAAATCAACAATGCACGTCCAAGAACTAAATACACAAGGTTTACAACAGATTTTTACCTGTATTCCGCAGGTAGTGGCACTAAGAGGCAAGGCTGTGAAACCCGAAAGATTTTTATTCGAATTTAAAGTCGAGTTCAGCCTATTTTAACAAGTCCGAGTTCTCTACTTAATTTTTTTGAGTTCAAGTTCGGCACAAATATAAAGTTTTTCGAGTTCGAGTTTAGGCAGACTAAAATACTAAATTTACTTTTCGACTTAGTTGCTCTCTTTCTGTAGACATGGTGTTTTTCTAGGTCGCCACGGCATAAAACAAGTAAATGACAATCTCAATTTACATGGCATGATCAACAAAAAATATTTTGGTCGCAAAATTCTTTAATCTTTTAATTTCATTTTAGCGAACTCGATCAGTTTCTATCGAGTTTCTATTCGGCAAAACAACAAGGCGTTTTCGAGTTCGCAGCCCTGCTAAGAGGGTGATTTTTTTTTTCGGTCATTGACCTATGTCTTATATTTTAATTGAGTGTCAGAAAAAGTTAGCCATTTCGGAAACAATAACAGAAAAAATTAAAAAGTTTTGCACAGCTTTGCATGCATGCCCTAAAATTGTTCTTGCAATCACAAAAATGGCCCAGAGTATTTTCAAACGACCGAAAAAATATCTACAATTTTAGGCATTTCACCACAAATTTTGAGCGAAAAAAATCACTAAAGCATGATGAAGTACTTGTGCAATTGTGCATTTTCTTTTCTTAATATCTTATGATGTGTTCGCCTCAATGCCTGCTCTTTCGCAGCCTCTCCTACTAACAGAAATACGGAGTCCATCCTACAGCCCAAGGAATTGATGTGATACTAAGAAAGCAAGAACCACAAACCTAATAGGTTTCTTCATGTTGTTTGAGGCCTCCCTGCACTTTACCAGTCCTTCCTCCATAATACGTAGGACCTTAAAACAACGCGTTTAATTGCATCACATTTAACTCCAAGCTCCGACAACACAGTCACAAAATAAATGCACTTCCGCGGAACGCTAGTCTAGTTTTGGTTCACGGAACAGCGCTTTCTGGTTCTTTTAGTTTTTGTCAACATAAAGAACAAAATCATTCAGCGAGAAAGATATTGAACAGAAGTATTGGGAGCCCCATAGAAGAGACACATGGGAGTGACGAAGCAGTCTCTCCTTAACAATTGTGGAGTGGCTTGCAAAAGAGAAGTCCAGTTATCAGAGTTCTTCGTAAGTTTGTTGAAATAGTCGCGCTGACATAACTAATTGGTCATCATGTGGTTGTACTAGGCAGAAGAGAACTACAGTATTTCACTGTCTAAAAAGTTGCATAGTTGACTACAAGGACGAATCCATATAAAACCGGTTCTTACAGCTTTAACACAACAATTCTGATTTTAACAAAGTCACACAATTCAACTTGCATAGAGATCACACAATATTGTTTCATTCAGTACAACAATCGCCAGCACTGGTGTAGCGGTATAAAGCTATAAGATACAGTAAACCCCAGGTGTTAGGGGATTAAAACTAGTCGAAAATGTTTGTGGTGTGAGTTCGTTTGTGCAATTCCAGCTTCTTCAACAGCACTCATTGTTTATTTACCGGTCAAACAACGGCCAACTAGAGAGCATTAAGAAACTAGGTGGCCGCAGCTGAAATCATAAGACTTGCCACGTAACGACAAGCATTACTCACATGGTGTAAAATGTTTTCCTCCCCAGCGGCTTTGAGCAAACCCTTCGTGTCCATCTGACCCAACTTCAACACGTACAACGGCCGCCCGTCTAGCGAAACAAAACATTCGAGGTTACGCAATAATTTTCTCCAAGTGGATATTAAACTCAACCACCCAGCAGCTCGTTGTGGGGCGACCGATCGGGAATTAGACATTGGGTGTTCGCCAACCCACCATTGTGGTGATAACGTGCCCAGCCGCCCGTTTCTTTAGAGACGCCAATTCTCCACGGCAATTTCGCAGCTCGTCTGAATGTTTTCTAAAATGTGATGCTTCGCTGATTGCGCCATGCTCTTATTCGCAAGAAATACCGAAAAGCTTCCATAAACCAGAATAACAAATTGAAAGGCAAATCTGCTCGTAATCCAAGCATTCAAAACACCAGGATTTAACTAACTTAAGGGATCAAGGCAAAATAACACATTTACTATAGTAAAAAAAAATTTCTCTGAAAAGCATAACTAGGCATGCAAGCCGTATATTGCTTTATATTCAACATTAACCAAAATCAATATTAATAAACAATTCTTGAAAAATCTTTACGTTAATTCGAAAGTGTCACCGCCAACTTTATGCGATCTACAACATGAGGGCACAGACAACAAGAGGCCGCAGAATTATGTCTACGTGCCTTTCGTCCGCGCGCAAAAGTCGTGCTTCACACTATATAATATACCAATATAGTCAATTAATATCAAACTCATCACCCAATTAATATCACAATCATTTTAAAAAATGGATGAGTAAGAATAAGACTAAAATAAGACACTTAGAATTTCAAGCTGATTCAGCAAGTTTGAAATACCTATAAGAACGACGTTGTTGGATTTATTTGTTGACAGAATTTTTAAAATAATTTTCCGACCACGCACAATCAGCATGCGCAACGTAACCACAAATATGTTTTCTTGAAACTTCTGATTAGCATAATGCAAAACAGTACTGCTAAGCCCATGAAACTTCTCAATTTTGCATTGCTTCTGCATTGCAGAAAATTGCAGATTATTATCAAAAAGGCTTAGCGCGAAAAACGTACGTCTTCAACACTAGCGATAAGTAAGTAGGCTATCATCATGGAACCTAAAATCTATACACCTCTAAAAAATTTTTATTCAAACACCAATTTAAAGTTTTTTTGTTTTGTTTTTTTCTTCAATTTTTACAAAATTGTCAAATTTAAATCATTTTTACGCGTCGAAAAGAATACGAATCTACAAACTTATTCATATATTCAAACAACACTTTAATCAGAGCGTTCAATGTCTTTGAAACTTTTTGTCTTTCAAATAAGCACTTTGATTAAAGCAATACTCAAATTCTGGGCCACCAACTTACTTTTTAAATACTGTATCTGTGATAGATATTTACCGAAACTTGTTACTGCAAAACTGTGCAGTAATAAGAAATTGTGCACGATAAGATCTTTTAATATCATTACGAATGCTCAAAAAATCAGTGCTCATTTTCAAGAAATTGCAACCGCGCTACAGATATGAGGCTACGGTGAACCAAATCACAGGATGGACGAAATTCTGAACCAAATCACAACAGAGAATCGGGACAAATATGCAACAAGCAACCCACCTTTATCACTATAGTGCCAGCCTCCGAGGTAGTGAGTTTGGAGGATCGAAGGAGGACTCCACGTATCCAACAAACGGTCAACCTAAAAAAACATCTGCAATCAGTAACAACTGCGATCACTTTATAGCGTACATCAAACTGAAGTAGAAAAGCGAATTTTATGTAGAGGTTATTACACAGACCGAAAGGCTGAAACCCGATTCCAAAAAGTTTTTTGTGTAAGGAAGGTGGAGAGGCTGGTTCGATATGTCAATTGACAAGATAATCGTTTCAGGCAAGAGACCGAAATAAAACCACGTACCTCAGCCTAGTCTGAAACTACCACACTACGACAGTTCACTACTAAACTACTAAGCTAATACAATAGCCGCCCACAGAATGGTCTTTCATTTATTCAGCACAATTAATCAGCAAGGTGATCTCTGTCACACGAGCACGAAACGGATGGTAAACCATGGTATGTGAAAATGGTTACTTCTCTCCCGAGTGTTTCAGAACATGAAGGGTTTTATGAAGAAATATTCCGTCGCACCCTGCTCTGTTCTCCAGAAACTCATTCGTTCATGCGTATTATCCAACCACTATGCGTCTAAAGCTAAGCGCACTTTTTGGGGGTACTGTTTGCAAGTCTTTGGTCAGGCCGGGCCACTACAACGGGTAGACTACTTGGCCCCAATCGGAAACATGCGTAAGTCTTTCCCAAAGACATAACGACGCATTGCCAGTTCGGGAATCGAACCCGCTGTCAGCAACCTTTCGATCACTAACCCGATGCTCTACCACTGAGCTATCGCCACAGCATATCTACAACAATGAGTAAGAGTTTCAAGAACGCATCGACAAGACAGAGTATTGCAATACTTGACTTGATCACGAAAAAGCGCGTCTCGCCACACGGCATCCCTACCTGGTGTTGCTTCCTCCATGAGAGCGACTGACACAAAAACTCTCGCGCTTTTTCCATGTGGAAGTCACGCGAGCGGAGAAAGCGAAGGATGTGTTCATCTCGAGGAACCTGCAAACAAATTGTTACAGCACAAACATGATTCGTATTTATGGTTTTCGTGAATTATTTGTTGTCTCCAGACAGTCGTCACAAACAATAAAAATAACCGCAGCCAGGAAAACACTTCTACGGGCAGGAAGCTGCAAAGTGGCCAATTTAACTGGTCTTTAAGTCGAATAGCTACTATGAAAGAAAAATGAGTTACCAAGTGTAAACGATTTGAAAAAAAACAATGACGTTGAAGGTTTTAATCCTCCCAGCTGTTACCAATGACCATTCCGCAAGATCAAGTTTACACAGTACGTAATGTAATAAAAAAAAAGTCTTGCATTTAGTTTGAAATTTGTATTTGCCCGACGGATTTTAGAAATATAAAATTTAAACTCATGCTAAGTAGTATTACAACAAAATATTCTTAAAAGAAAAAATTCAAAGCATTTGCAACTTACAAAAACCTAAGAAAAAAGAGCATTGCAATGTAGTAGACAAAACAAACCAAAAGCAAATTCCAAGGCAGTGCCCAAGTTTTGAGCCAGGTAAGGTTTTGAAAATTTTCCAGACAAATGCTATCAAATATTTGAAATATCTTTGCTTGCTACGTCTGGCAGTCAAGAGATCTGGCTCAAACGATCAATAACATATTTTTATAAGAACACCTCATGTCCTTGCAGACCTTCTGCCTGATACTCTCATTACACAAGCAGCATAGCAGTCAAGGTTAGTAATAGATTTTGAAACGATCTGTGACATCAATAACGTAAGTAATCGAGAGAACTAGTCATGATGAAACGAGGGCTCAAGTAAACACACAATCTTGCGCGAATGCCTCAAGCGAAATCAAAATTGTAGCAAAAACCACTCAGAATCAACAGTTTGCAAGTTTTCTAGCGGCTACAGCCAATCATGGATAAAAAAAATGACAGTAATTTGTTGAAAATATTTTTTTGGTCCTCACTTGCATTCGGGTAGTTTAAGTTTTCAGCTGAACTTTGTGGTATTTTGCATCCAAAAACAAAACTATTAAAAAAAAAAAACTACATGGTTTTGAACCAAGCAGAGCTACGAACAGCAGCCATCAAAAGCAACAATGATTCAACAACCAAGAAATTCTTGCGAAAAAAAAAAGAAAAATAACAGTTGCTTAAAAAAATGAAAAAAGGAGGAATGTAAAAATGGAAAAAAAGCGAGTAGTCAACCGCAGTCTGATATATACAGGATAAGAAAGAAGAAACCAAACCTTTACAAACGAATATCACATCGACAACAATGATGATACTCTCTGTCATTAAATTAACAAAAATTTTGATAGAAGACAAACATCGCAGAAATTAAAGTTCTCTAAATTTCTTTAATACAGTGGTTAAGATAAGCAAGAGAATCATACTCTTCATCTCAATTTTCTTGTTCCGGCTCATACGTTGACCAAATTGATGTAAACAGTTCGTTTACAAAACAGATAAAGTTGAAACTTTCGAAAATGATTTCAAACCCAAATCTTCTCTGAACTTCATCACAGCTTCGAAAATAAATCACGGAAGTGCCACAATAGAAATACGCTTCATAAGAAAAATACAGCGATTCGAAAAATTTGCACTGAACTTTCGGTTTCGATTCACGTTCGCCTAAAAAAATGCACGAAACAAGTTGCTTGACAACTTGATACACAAAGAAGGCTTCAAGTTCAAAAATAACTTTTCGTTGCTACCGCCAGTTATTTTGGTCATTTGATTACTAACACCGTAGGAAAACATACTGCAGGACTTTAAAAAAAATGACTAGTCTGGTGACCGGCCAGTAGATCGAGCGGTAACGCGTTCGTCTCTGGAGCGGTAGGTCTAAGGTTCAAATCCCGGGCCGGTCAAATCAGACACAGTGTTGCCAACGGCTCGCCACCGCTGCGACATTTCTTCGCAAGAAACTGTGTTGTCCGCAGTCGCAATGACGCGGAGATTGGCCCGCCGACTCTTCACACGCTCCGGCGTAATACAGCAAGAATAAGGAAAGATTTGATTCGACTGCAGCAAAAGTCGTAAATTTAGATTGTACTGCAGCTGTTGGCAGACAGCTGCACTGTTGCACACGTCATAAACAATTCGAAATGTAAACTAAAATAACGCAAGAATCTAATTAGCAGGGACGCCATTAATTTAACAGACATTTATCATCAGGTTTGAAAAGCGTGAGATACGTTGTCAGCAATAACGCCAGGAAAAAGGCACGATTAGGCACGAAATTTAAAAATACGTAACGCTTATTGCTCTGAGGTTATTCACAGCGATTAGATTTAACTTTTGAGAAACTGACCTATGCATCCTAATCCCTTATGTCGAGACAACCAATAGTTTAACCGCAAGTGTATAGCAACAAATCAAAATCCAGTACACCTACACGCGCATCAGCACTTAAATGACCGGTGTAACTACGTCGCAAAACTCACTGCTTAGCAGCCCACGTAACCACCAGATATGGGCGAATTTCTTACATTATCTATGGAAAAATCATTCGCAACAGTAGCTGTTGTAATGGAAAACCTGAACAACTAGAGTCACCAAAGCAAAACGAAAATGGTACCTACGCCCTACAGCACCTCGATTGAGAACCATTGTTTTACAGAGAATCAACAAAATTGACAATATGAACTATCGGTGATATTTCAGCAAAAGATATACAGTAACATAGTGAAGCAAAATGCTTTTGAAACTTGTTGGGTTTCTTAGCTCTTTCTAGAATTACCAGACGAATGACCGCAAAGCGAATGAAAATAAACGTCGTTGCAGGTAGTGTTGACTCGAATAAAAACATATACCTATGTTAAAACTTCAGCACAAATTAAGAAATTGAAAAATTCCTTCAACCAAGCTTGTCCTAAAAAATACAATGGTGGGAAGTAGTCATCTCTATTCATGAAACACGTACTGTGCTTCGTTGAATGCGGGCTTTAATTGCACCGACCAATAAATGCAATGAAATGTCTCTGACTCAACCAAATGATAACAAGCTTTATGAGAATTCGTCATCACTTCCGCAATTAAATGGATTAGTCGAACAATAATATGTCAACGAACTATAATGACACTACGATAACTGGGAGTTGGGGCGCATATTTCCGAAGTGCATCCTTTCTTTTAGCAAATCGATTTGCGGGCAGTACTGCCTGAACCCTTAATCAAACACAAAAAAGAACAATCGAACGCAGTGCATATTAAACTCGAAGACGAAATTTGCCAGACACACGCATTAATCACTACACTCTGCAGCTGACGCTGTCCAATCGTCACAATATCGTATTTAAGTTGAGAGAAAAAGAAATAAACCAAAAGACTGTAAATTTAAGGGTGCAGTTCGTAAAAATGCTACCGGTACATCTCGAGTGTTCTATGATGAAAGCAGCTATAGTTAGCTATCCAAAAAAAAGCAAATCTCATCACTTCTTATCATACGTGGACGCGAACCACATTAAAAATTATTCAGCATTAAAATAAGTATCTTCTTCCAACACCCTCTAAATTCGCTGGGGTTGGCACAGCAACCACCGGTCCATCAGGCTTTAAACAAATTCATCGACATCTCGTCCGAAAAACGTCTCCAATCGAAGACTTAGTTATTAGGAAGATTTTTTATTGTGCAGAAGTTAATTTTTTGAAACATTAACAAACTCGGTTTTCACTAACTAAAATCAAGAAACCAAAAAGAAACCATTATCACGTCATTTTAGTTCATAATATAATTAATTTCTTTTCGGTTTAGGAATTACATCACGAAATTGCTTGCAAAACTTGTTACTCACCAAATGTTGCTTAAAAAGTTATATACATTTTAATTTCTTTACAAAATCATGCAAGCTATCACAGACTGTTTGATATACGAGCACACTTATTGGGAAAGCGATGTAATAATAGAATGAAAGGTTAAGCTTAAAACTAACCAGAAAAATCCAAAACAATTTTATCAAGCTTTTGTTTTTGCGCTGTTACCGTTTTTGAGATATTATTCTTAGTCATAAATCCCGACAGACAGGATCACCTTTTAACTTCATCCAACTTGACTCTGGCATTGCGCACGCATAAACGTAATAAAATATTCATAGGGCTGATCTGTGATTTTTGCACACCATAAAGACTTGTTTACTGAACTTAAACGACTGCAGTATTCCCAAAATTTTAAATCTTTTTTTAGCTTACCTAATTGCGAAGTGCTAACCTTCAGAAGCTTTCATTTTGTTTTGCATTGGTAATGACACCAAAAGATGGTCGATTTAATGTCAACAGTTGTGATTTTTTAAATTACATTGGCTGTGACTTGGCATCAATCATGGGACTATTTTGACAAAAAATAAAAGAAAACTAACAGTTATGACAGTAATTACTAATAAACAATTGCAGATGAACTTGGTTAAATATGTTGATGTAAAACAAGTTGCTAGTGACATCAAAATGCTATTAGCATTCTTTCATACTTAACTGGCAAATTGCCTACCAATATAGGGGGGCTGCTAGACTCGAAGACCTAACGGTCCCTTCAGAGTCTCCCTGTCCTTTCCTTGTTGTTAATTGATGTACATTAATAATTTTGTTTTATTTAAGCGCATAATGAGTTGGACGTAATAAATGTTGAGTTGAGTAATGACAGCCAGCTCTCATACGATAATCACTTAAACCTTAAAAAATTGTCTGCAAAGCAAAAACTACGGATCGAGTTAATTACTCTCGAAAATTGCAGGTAGTAACAGGGTAATTGGTAGTTAGTTACAGTTGTCCTGATTCAATGTTCGTTGTTAAAAATGTTTTACTGAAAACTACTTATTACAGGTACTTCGCTGAAACTGGTAATTTATTAGCAGTGGACAACAGCAAAAAAACATAAACTAGGACAAAATCATGTGTGATATAACCTATAAACTAGAAAAGCAACTCCAAACCTGACTTATTCCAAAAATTCAAGTGCCTTGAAAATTGAGCATTATCCCAAATAAGTGAAAAGAATCATCAGACACCAAACCAAGTCTTTCTGAATTAGTTTGCGGATTTTCAACTTCCTTTTTTTTAATTGGTTGTTTTACGGTGTTTTTGCTGTTATATTTCTAAATGTGTTTTTTTTTTGCTTTAAGTGCTTTACAGGCTATAAGAATCGTCTCTACCACCTTATTTATCAAGATGATCAAAAGCCGTCATTTGAATCTCTCGTGAAGCCAGCAAAAAAAATCGACTAACAATCCCAATTTTTTATTCGCAATTAATGAAACTAATTTCAAATTCTTGTCGATCACTTTCCGGGGCAAACCTTTCAATTTCAATTTCAAGCTTTAAAACTTCAACAGCAAACAAATCAATTTAAGATAGGGTGCATGATGAAATCAATCAACATAAAAAAAACACAAAACCTCGACTATCAACGTAGCCTCAAGTTGATAGTCGAGGTCTTATGTTCTTTTATGTTCCTAAATGCGGATTAGTTGGAAAATTTCACATTTACTACCGTACAAAAATTGAATTCTCAAAGGATTGGACTTTCGAACAATTCAGCGATTTTTCAAACCAAAAAACTTGCACACAAAAAGAATAGAAGTTACAACATTTACCGATTAAGTGATCAGCTGTTAAAAAGCCACAGGAGCATCCTTTCTTTCTGCTCTTTAACTACAATAATTTGTTAATTGCTCGGCACAAAAAATAAAATTAGCTTTGTTGTGGCATAAAATCTTAATACAACAAAAGAGGACAACATGCAAAACATACGGGGTTTCTGAAATTAAGCCAATTCGACTATAGATTATTTAGCGCTCAGAGCCTTCTGCATAGACCAATTGTTCCACAGACATTCTGCTTCAAACATATTGTTGTGTTCCCCGACTTTAGCGCAACATTAAACATTTTAGTGGGCAGCACTGGTCCTAATGCCATCGGCACACATCGTTGAGTATTGCCACAGGTAGTTCCATAGCGTTGCACTAAAGACACACAATCTAATCGCTCTAAGTTTAGAAACTCTATTCATTTTACCTACAGTCCATCTTTAAGAATCAGCTTACCTTTCCATTGTGAGTATCCAGTAACCACTTCCGAAGTTGGATGAGCTTACTTTCTTCTAGAGGTTGCAACAATCCCAGTTTGTTGAATATGTACTCCTCTTCAAGGTTGTCTGAACACAAAAGTACACACCGATATTCATTATCAAGCATGAAGAGCAACGGTGATAGCTAGTTGATAGATATAGCGTCGGGTTAGGGATCAAACAGTTACCGGCTCCAGGTTCGATTCCCAAACTGGCAATGTTTTACACCCAAGCAATGAACCTGTTGAGGTAGCCCAGCCTGACTAAGGCTTGCAAATAAAACCCAAAAAAGGCGCAAAGCGTTGGTGCGATTAGACAGACGCAGTATGAATGGATCAATATCGGTGGGTCTTCGAATGAATAAATATCACTTGTTAATCTTCCCCAAAATTACATTCTTCGGAATAGGAATACTCGTATGTTTAAGCATGAGTATATGTCACAATAACAACAGAACGTCCTTTCCATTGAGAGTCATATTACCTAGGTGAAACTACTGAATACGAGTTATTGTGCGCCATTGGTTTCATGTTAATACAATCATCAGGCACATTAAATCTCTCATTCACATAGAATTCTATTTATTCAAATCAAAATAAAATATCATCATAATCTTATTCAAATAGAATATCATCAGGCACATTAAATCTCGCATTCAAATAGAATTCTATTTGAATAAAAGAATTAATGAGTCTAAAGTTTGTATCAACATGAAACCAATGGTCGCACATTAGTTGGTGTTAAATACTTTCACTGAGATATTAACTCTGCTTTGGCATCAAGCACTATTTGTAGGTGCTGTAAAAACCGTTTACTCCTGAGAGTCACATTACGATACAGTATATGGTAAAGATTCATAAACTAAATCCAATAAAAGTTTGAATAAAATTCGCTGTTCTCTGGTCAAGGCAACTAGGGGAATCAAAACGTTTTCGAATTATAATTGATAGATGGTCTAGAGCAGGGGTTGTAAGTACGAGTCGCGAAGACTTAAAAAGGGGTCGCGCAAAAATGATTCAAATCCGTCAAAACGATTTTTTGCAAGATCAGAATTTTTTTCTTTCCGTTTATTAAGTCTATCAAAATTATTGCATCATACACATTTAGTTGGCTTCATCTCAATAAAACAGGATAATTGCATAATAAGTAGTTTTTTTTTTTAAGTTTTAGGGGGCAGACCAGCTTCTGCAGTAGCAGCCGAAATTACTTTTTATAATAGTGGAGTAGTTTGCAACAATTTCCTAAAGTAGCACATTAAATTGCAGGAATTATTGTTAAAAATTGTGTCAAAATACTGTGTACTATAACTGGTAGTCTGTGTCTTATCTGAATAAATAGAGGAGTGCTTACTTCAAAAAAACATTTAAGATAATCATAAAACTTAGATTTGGGTCGCGGTCAAAAATCTTTAAGAACCACTAGTATAAGGAACAAAAAAGAGCCGGTTAAGCAAACGAAAAATCAATTTCCAAGTTACCTTAACCTTAGCAACAAAAAGGTGTTAGACTGGAAAAAAGCTAATAATGAGATGCTGAAATTTTATGAAACACTTGGATTCAAAGTCGATTTTGATTTAGTAAATTCAGTGCCCGCTGCACACATTATCCAGTCCCGATATTTTTTTTTTTTTGATTTATTTAGTTTACCATTCAGCACTGTGCGTTTGTCTGAGCATGCCACCAGGGTGACATCAAATAGGCTGTGTTTGCAAATTTTTCTTCAGGAAGGGCGAAGAATCACCTTTGCGAGTAGACATCTAGGCTTAAAAAAGAAAGCGTTTTGTGTTTTTCCCCGAGAACACAACAACGCATTGCCAGTTCGGGAATCGAACCAGGAGACAAAAACCTTTCGATCACAAAACCTCAAGCTCTACCACTATGCCCCGCACTTAAACAAACTCAATATCGGTATTTACAGCCACAATCGCACTGCAAAACAAAAATGGAACAGCAAAGAAGTCGACGAAAATTTTTTCGTTGACAACAACCCAATCAAGACATGCGATGTTTGTCCAGCATAAAGATTTTCAAAAATACACCAAACAAAGTTTGAAGTAGAGGCAAATCTTCCATCGGCCGCGACTTGAGTAAACACAAAAATGTTACCTAAGAGATCAATAACCTTTGGAATCATGCTCGACCTAAGTACTAGTAACATTTTTTTACAGCTTTGCGTACGACTGTGCAAATATTTTGAGCAATACAAAAAGGCAGCATTCGTTCGAATCACCGCAACAACGTAACTCAACATGAACAACTAAATTTCATTTATAATCTAAAATAAAGTGATTACGCAAGTTAAAATTTAGTCGGTCTACATATCTTTGGAGACCTCAGTTGCTGGTCAATACAGTATCAAAAAAAGTCAATAAAATATCGCTACTACTCTACTACAGTATCAAAAAAAGTCAATAAAATATCGCTACTAAAATATGCAAACAAAATAGTGTAACGACATATTGTACAGTAGATGTTATGTAAGAATAAATGCATTTCGGTTATCATATCTGTTTAGTAGTTAATCTAACTTAATGAACTTCAAAGTGGCTAATGTTACCTTATGCAACGGAACTTACAAAGAGAAGAAACCACCAAAGAATAAGCGCTCATTTACCCTTTTATAGTTTTTAGTTACTGTAAGAATTCAGGTTGGGTTTTGAGTTTGGGTTCGGTTTAGGATATCGAAGTTTAACTATTTTACATAACGCAACAGCAGCCTCTGCCAATACCTTACTTCCGCCTTTCAAGCTACGCCGAAGTTGGTTACTATACACGCTAAGTCAAGATATAGGTGATCTGATTTATTTGCTTAGTTAGTTGCCTTGGTCACAGACAGCCGAAACATTTCCACCTCTACATACCAAACTGCCATTGGTCCACCTACGGTATCTACCACAAACAGTGGAGACCTCATACTTTTCAATTTAAAGCTGAACGTCAAAAAGAGTGTTGCTGCGCAGTGTTGGTACTGTACAGTGTTGCTGCGCAGAGTTGGTACTGTACAGTGTGTACACGCCTTAGTCTTTAAGTTTTTGGTTTGACCTGGCTGGAAATTGGACAAGAGTAAACCATTTTAGTGGCAAGCAAGTCAAAGTGGATTTACACAGTATACGTTTTTCGTCTGCTTCTTTCCGTTTTTTCTTCTCCATGAAAAAGTATGTTATTTTTCGTCCTCATGTTCATATGTCCATATCCGCAGTTCCGCAATAACCAGACTGTCACAAACTGAACAAAAGCTTTTCGAAAAACAATTTTTGAGAATGGATACAGCAGAAATATTGTTTTCCTTGTTCACACAAATTCTTTACCAATATGTAACAGTCTAATTAGGGCGGCTATGGACTTTAAAAAATGCGGACAAAAAAGCGCGTACTTTTTCATGGAGAAGCAAAAACGTAAAAAAAACGGATACCATGTAAATTCACCCCCAAGCACACTATCAGAGTTTTCCGTTGAAAAAGACTCGCTCACCTTCGTTTCCACCTACAATTCTCTCAGGAGGAACCGCTTCATGGCAGGATGAGAAAGATGAGGTTCTACTCTTTTCTCCTTCCTGAAAACAAAGTCATTTTTAGCTGATTGCTCAAGTGGTTTACACTGGAGCAAGTAGCATGGGGCTCAATTACCATCGGGAATAAAAAGGTTAAGAACTCATCATATTCACTGCTTATACACTTCTATGTAAAATGCTCTCGACTAGGCGTAATGAGCCAATGACGAAATTAGTATTATGCCCTGGCATGAATAACGATTACATAAAAATTTGACTATTTATATATTTTCACTCAAAAAATATCAGTTTGAACATACTTTGCAAGGTCAGCAGCCTCAACAACGAAAACTTAGCATTAATGAAATGAAAAATGGAAAAGTACGCAACTTCAAACAGCTTGTAAACGAGGTCTTATACTATAGTAGTAGCGTAGATTATTATCAGAGCAGGTATCACAGCAACAATATTAACACAGGAAATTCAATTTCAGATACAACTAGTACAAACCTTACAAAATTAACCAATCAGCTTCCTAACAGCTTTCTTTCTCTAAAAACATTATGCCTGTAATGCTTACAAAATTGCTAAAAACTACCTCTGCAGTGTCGTCATTGTTGCTAGAACTGATGGAAAACCGAACTGAAGGAGTCGCAGCAAGGTTAGGATTTTGCTCGGCCCAGGTTGGTACATGTGTGATTCCTTCCTTCTCCAACTCTTTCAGGAAATGCTCAATAATTTCTTTGCCCTAAACAATGAAAAACTCAATAATCCATTATGTCGCACGTGAAACACTTAGCACACAACAAAAACATTAAAAACTCTAAAATCTATTTTATTTTTAACGGAATCTTCAAGATATAACTTATTCAAATAGCACTGAAGATCATGTGGGTGAAACGGGTATGAGTGAAACAGACTGTAAGGTTTTTAATGTTTTCATCTGTGGAGTGCTAAATATTTGATACTGCTCTGACTGCAACTGTTATGAAGCATGTTTCAAGAACACTAAGCGTACATCTATAAACCTAATTACAACTAAGCACAAATGAGTTTTAAGCTGAAAGTTCAATGTTTCAAAAACATTGCAATTAAATTCAGTCTTAAAATAACCGATCTTAAACTTGGTGTTTTTGGTATTTTTTAAAAATCTTCAATGGCATACACACTTGGAATCACCCATGATTTTTTCAAGCAGTGAATACTGCAATGGCAGTATTTCATTTTCCCATCAATGCTTTGAAATTACAGTTTATAAAAGGGGCATTCAAGTCAAGTTTTTCACTGTTAACCAAAATACTGAGCTAAGCCTAAAATTCATTTTTACTAAATTTGACCTTCCAACATCTTTCCGTTTTCAAGATGTTACAGTTCAAAATTAACAATTTTCCTCTTACTTCAATGCTGCCAATTCGTCAGTATTGTAATAAAAGATAAAAATTTGAAAAGCTTGCTAACATTTACTTAAAAAGCACCTGATTTATAATTCTGACCCTTTACCTTGTCTTGACAACAACTATGCTGCAAAACACTTGAGAATACGGAGCATGCAGTAACTCTTTGAAAATTGTGTTTCTAATTGGTAACCCTGGCAAAATTTCTAAGGGGTAAAGCCTTTCTAAAAGAAAACCTACAAACTACCGAATCTCGGTAATGTAAAGTCAAAGAAACCCAAATTTGGTAAAGTTTGATATCTGTCAAATTTTTTGAGAAAAAAGCAAGCAAAAAACTTCCAACTTAATGCCCTTTTAATGCTCAGCATTCATGTAATACCCATGAGTTGGCGCCAAGTATTCAGTAACTGCATTGTGCAGAAATCAGTTTAAAATTTGACTGCTTTCAAACCCAGGAATGGTTAAGGTTTCAAATCTATAAAATAACTTGTTGCCTAAATTGCTTATCACAACATCATTCGAAGAACCCTGGCTTGGCAACTGCGATGTAGACATGCAGCGCTACTCAATCTAAATTTTGAAGGATCTTTAATCTCTAGGCAAATAGGACTATTAATGTTCGGTAATTTAGCTTTCTAAAGTGGCTAAATTGGCATTATGTGGCATATGCAGCTTTTAACCAGAACAAACCTTTTTAATGTTAGCAGCATACTGCTTCATTGCTATTTTTTCTACAGATGATTCCAAACCAAAAAAAGATCTAATTTCCATGGTTGCAGATTGTTCAAAGCAAGTCCAACCTGGATTGTCAGGATGAACCTAAAAGAGACAATATCAAACCTCATTTATCAGCTTTCAGAGTGACTGAAATACATGATGGCAACATCACAAAATTGGCACCAGTACCCTACAAAAACGGGGAAATATAAAAGCTAACATCAAAATTAGTGAGCTCAACTTGACTACATTCTATAAAGCAAAATAGATTTTGCCTTCAAAAGGTCATCTTCAGCTGCTTTCCGCAATAAAAACAGTCAAACCATTGTAAATAACCATAAAACTATACTTATTTAAACATATTTTTTTCTGAAAAATTTGATTTTAATCGAAAAAGTTTGACTTTCTTGACTACTTCAAACAATTTGACTGTTTTACTTTTTAATGTGTCAAAAGTATAGTAACTGAAGATGTCTTTTTGAGAGCAAAATCAGTTTTACATACTTTCTAGAATGCTGTTGAGTTGAATATTTTCAGTTAAAGTTATCAAATTTATTATTTTCATTGAAGAAGTTTTAGAATCAATGTGGTCTCTGCTTTCAAATAAAAGTTCCAAAGTTTACATTTATTTTTCCAAGATGCTAGCAAAAAAATGTACAAACATTGCATGCTAAGACCACACTCTCTTTTAAGTCATTATAAAATTACTTACAGTGTATTGACAATGTTCATTTATCACAATACGACTTGAAAAACTTTCGTTGTATGCAGAAATATTCAAGGTGCGTTCTCTACGATTCAATGCATTTTTTTGCACAAAGTACAAAAAATCCACTCCCACCATCTAAAGGATCAATGAATTATCATCACATGCTGCAGGATAAATATAATAAAAGACAACCAAATCTGGGTCTGATGATGACAATGCGTCAGAAGCTGGAATAGTTGGGTTATGAAGGATGCAGTTAAAGCAAATCCAATCAAATTTTGTGTTCTCTTAATTTTAGAAAAAACATTTCTTTTAGTTTTACTAGCTCTCTTCCTTTAATATTGCAAGTTCTGAAAAGTAATTAATATTCCTATAGTGTGATCTTGTAAATAGATATCAAATTAAAACTCTGGTTTTAATATGGTAATTTCAGTAAATTTAGTATGATTGTAGCATGTGATATCCACTTTTATATTAAAATGGTAGTTTTTCATCTTTTGCAAATGTAAGTACTAGTATACAATATATACTTCAATAACTTCACAGTACATTGTTTGAAATATGGGCACCAATTTTTCAAAAACTGTAGGCAACTCAAGCAAGCACAAAAGTATCTTACTCTTTTTAGCAAGCGCGGAGCATCCACATTGAGTTTGCATCTTCTTTCAATTGTGTGCATAGATTTGTCATCAGCTTCATGCTCGCTCATCACTTCACATCCAACAAACACAGGGATCATATCACAAGTAGGAAATCTCTTTTCATATGCCTGAAAATTATAATGAATAATTTTGATATTTCTGATTTAAATCAGAAAAAAACTTGCTGGCAGGTAAGCTACAGAATAAAAATACAATTCAGACAAGCATGCAATTATGCAGTAAATTTGAAGTGCTTTAAAAGTTGATAATACACAAAAGTATACTTATCAGAAGTTGTAGGTCAAAAAAACATCCAAACATTGGCTTGCCATAACAATTACAGTAGGTAACACACAACCCATCCAAAATTCTTCCTTTCTCGACACCTTATCCATTATTCCCATTTCACATTATTGTACTATAATTAACATTCAGTCAAAATCTTAACTTGCATGACATTGATAATCAATGGTTAAAAAAAGAAACTAATATCAATTACTTTTCAAAAATTAATAGTATAGTTCACGCTATTGTAATTTATGGTAATAGTAGCCTATAGACAACTGCAACACCGGAACTTACAGCCATTACCAACTCAAAAGGATATTTGTACACCCGTACTGGAGACTGATATTTTTGAACCATCTTAATGTAGAATAATTTCACAAGAAAATGTACAGTACGCCTATGGTTTTACTGAAAAACATAAACAAAGTTTAGCAAAGGAAGCTCAAACTGAAAAGATAATGATTTTTAACAAGCCCAACACAGCTGGGGCAACTTAAATTTAATTTCAACTAACCTATATCATATTACCTGCTTTGAAAGGCTATCTGAAAGCAGGGATGTGCAAGCAGAAGCTGGAAGTGATGAGAGCAGCAAATTTTAGTAGAAACCAAAGTTGGAAGCAGCAAAAAAGGCTACCACTTCTACTTTAGCTATTCATTTACTGTCTTAGTTTTCAGGTTTTGAGATTTTCTCCAAAAATTGGGGGTTTGCCCATTTAGAAAAAAATTTATAGGCATATGATATTGATATCACACAGCATTAACTAACATAAACAATTAAAGTTTTCAGATTCAGGTTCAAATTTTCCTCAGTCAACCTTTAATGTTACATGAGGCTTGGTAACCCTGTTAATAAAAAAATCAACACCATTTCGTCGTAAAAGATACCACGGTTGTTATGAAAACTTTTACTAGGTAATAATAGGCTATTCGTAATCCTGTATAAACTTTTGTGATGCAATAGCCAATACTTACACACTTATGACAAAATGGTGTTGAAAATTTTCATCCACACCATTGCAAGTCGGAATTACAAAACCTCACATAAAAAGATACTGATAGTCTGTGACAATATTGTTCATGAAAAGGTAAACAGGGGAGAACATCATAAGTTCACTCAATCAATGTACAATATTGATATTATAGAACTTTGAAACATGATGTTATAACCTAGTGTGCATGTCGTACATTATTAATTGTATAGTGTAGTTCCAACTGCATACCAAATAAGGATTATTATTCTTATTGCAGATTGTCTAGCTATCAATTAGCATAAAATTTTAGCAGTGTTTGCTATTTTGCAGTCTTAAAAATATACGTTGCAACTTAGAAATTTGGAGCAAAACCACATATAAACAGTGTCCCTTTTTAGGTTTTGATGAGTCAGTATTCACCGAAAAACTCAGTGATTTTCTTACTGTCTACAGCCTAATAATAGTAAACAATGGAAAATCTGAAATTTAAAAATGAGTTGGCATGTGCCTAATAAAAATGCTGATAAAAATCGATTTAACAGCTTAATCTCAGTTCTTTAAGTGTTACATTGCACTACAACGTATTATATGAAAGAATTCTGTGATTGTTGGGGTTCGCACCAGAGCTACTGGGTACCTTATTACAGTCACTTGCAGTAAATCTTCACTTCAGACTTTACTATGAAGAAGAAATACGGATTAGGGACCGTACGTCAGTGTTCCTTCTTAGGTTTTTGTGAGTCAGCCTGCACCCAAAATTTTTGTCGATTTTCCCATAGTAAACAATGAAAAATCCAAAAATGAGTTGGCATGCACCCAACAAAAATGCTAATTTGCAGATGAAAATTGGCCTAATGGTTACATAGCTGCACTTTCTGAGTATTGATAAAAACATTATTATCCTGAGCATTGGGAAATCTGTTTCTAGACTCCAACTGCCCTAAAAGTTCACAATAATTGCTTCTCATTTTAAATTTTAGGCAGAACGTCTAAAAAATTAGTAGGTCACTAGCATCAGCTAAAATATATAGTCATGTGGTAGGCTTTGATGTTTCACATGTGGGCCTCTCCCAATCTGAATTCCTAGCTATGTCGATGCTCAGATCCTTGAGATCGTAAACTAATTCTGAATAAGCCTGTTAGCTAGCGGTAGCCTACACAGTACACAATTTCATTTAGTTTCATATGGTGCTTTCAAGTTGATAATAACAATTTAGTTCAAAGTTTTGGCAAGGCAGAGGCTGCTGTTACACTACGTACGGTAGTAATTAGAAAATCACTATTGCAGCTGGAATGTACAGATACAGGACACCACTACCAAAATACAATTACAATTTTTGCTGATGCCATTTCTAGTTAAAATGCCACTTCCGATTCTTTAATTACTATATACCTATTGCATACCGGTACATGCTGGACAATGTTACTGCAAGTGAAGTCGAGTTTACTGTTTAGATTGAATCGACATTTTGCAAACAAGCAAGGTGTTAACACTGAAAACAAAATCAAGCAAAAAACTATTGGCTACACCATTAAAAAATAGGAAAAGGCTTGGCACACGTTCTGTGCGCGCAGACATTTTGTAATTAAGGCTAAAAAACCTAACCCAAAGCACTAGCCTTAGCCCTAACCCTAATTCTAGCCCTAACCCAAACCTATCACTACAATAATCAAAATAAAAATTTCCGAAAACGAGTGACGTTATCAGAATCTTTCTATATTTAACCGTGCACGATCCGTGCGTTAAGACACTTTGTAAAAAATAACTAACAGTATCTCGCTGATGCAGGATATCATTCAACTAACGCAGTAATATTATTTAAAAGCATTTGGTAGCTTAGTGTCTCTCCAATTCTGCTTAGTTAAAGATTTGCGATATCCGTGGCTTATCACTGCAATTGACTATCAATCTTGCAGAAACAACATATGATTTGAAGAATGATTAACAGGCGATGGATACTGGTACCTTTTCCACAGCAGCTTCAGACCTACACCTGCTTCATTTTCAAGCTTACTATTAGCCATAGGCATCGATAATGGGGAGGCCAGGGGGCGGCACACCCTCGGGTCTAACACTGAAAGGGGCGAAATATGTCTGGCCCCCTCAGTTTTCTAGCAAGTAATACTGACTTGGCACCAAGAAATTCACAATTCCAAACTGAGATAGATCAAGAATGTGGCGAAGACCTTTATCTGGTCTTCACCTGAATTTGGGGGCAAAATTCTGGACTGATATAGAATTAGCATACCGTATTAAATTTAACCAAATTTCTCAAAAACATTTCGATCCCTTGGAATTTGCTTAATCAACAAAAAATCAACGCCTATGTACTGTATGCTGTTAGCTACATTCTGACATTCAAAACCACAGCAATTGTTTTGTAATCAATAGGTTTGTTCAAAGAATTGTATGATGCAATAAACTTTTTTCTACCAGCCTATATATGTTGTGCAATATGCAACCGAGCAAAACAATCAGAAGCAATGCACTCACAAAAAAACCTTTGTTTCATTTCTTCTTTTACAATTTGTAGGCTACCTACCGGTAGTTTTTCATTTCGTAATGTGTGTAAACCCTTTCATAGAAAAGAAATTGTCCCTGTTTGGTAAAAAATACAAATGTAAAACGATCTGGTTTGAAAAAATTAGCTATGTTATTATCTTCAAAGAATCGGCAAGCATCGGCCATATCAGATATTTTGCTGATCAGTGATGCAGATTCCAAAAAAATTACCGGTATATACTTGCCGATTAATCAACACATCCCTGATCATAGCCCTAACCACAACCTTAAACCTAAACAAAACTCTAAACCTAGCTATAAATCCTAACCAGTAGCCTAATGTTTATCCTAATCCAAACTCAAACCCTAACAATAATTTAAAAAATAAAGTAAATGAGCAAATGAGCACTTACTTTTCACTCTCTTGTTCTCTTTTATGGGCATTACCGTATGTATCGCAACATAACACTCTGACACCAGTCACTTCTTTTTGACTAATCTCAAAAAAAAAAAATAGCCAAAAAATGTTCAAGGTTAAAAATTTTAACTTAAACAAAAATTACATCACCAACTGTTGCAATCAATAGGGCGAAAGCGGAAGCAATTCACGAACTGGTGCTTCCACATCCCTGACTGAAAGGGAGTGATATCACACATTACTAAGCTGAAGCTTTTCAGTAACCCAGAACCCAATACCAGATAGGCAACTGTACCAGTATTAATTCTGAATTAGTTAGATCCATAGGCTAACGACTAGGCCAACATGGTACAACAAATAAACAAACAATGAGCCTAGTCGTTAGCCTATACTGGTAATTATCGGTAATAAGTACGGTAGCCATTACACCACTGTCACAGTATGGAAGGAAAATGTTCCATACTGAGCCACTGCACACTGTAAGGCAGCTTTTACCCATTACTCCAAGGCTACTCCGATGGGCTCAGCGGCGCTGCTGCTTTTTCGGTAGGGGCAGCGCCGCTGCTTTTTTCTGTCACCAACGAAAAGCGGCAGCGCCGCTGTTTTTGAGTCAAGAAAGCGGCAGCGCTTCAGCGCTTTATTTTAACCTAATAATCTGCCACTGCCGCTTACTCCTTCTTAGACTTTTTCGATTTACATTTTCAAACGTTACTGTTTGGAGTCTTTTCTCTCCGCTTTTTTTCACTCTGCTCTTGCTACCACGTTCCGGTTATATTTGTATGCAGGGGTCGGCAACTTGTGCCTCTTTGGTTCATATGTTGCGACTCTTCGAAACTATTAGAAAACGAAGGGTAGGCCAAATTTACTTTTAATGCTGCTGTAGCAAGCGCTTAATTAAGTTTCTGATTTATTCATTCAGTTCAATGGAGCAACCAGAGTGGCTAAGAGGGCTTTAGTCCCCCTCCCCCCTTAACCAAGTCTCTTATAAAATTTACCTACAAATACAAGCGTTTAAAAATGTTTTAGACTTGACCTTAATTAGGGGAAAACTAAAAGGGTTGAACAACTTATTCTTTCATATAATTTTCAACTTTAGCAATTCAGTGCTTTCAAATAGCTCTACAATTGTGCTAAATGTCATCAAAATGGCGCTAAAATGGTTATTTTTTTGCTAAAAAATCACAAAAATTCCCAGCGGCGGGGGAGCTTTGCCACCAAGCCCCCGTTTATGATATGCTTCAGTTGCGCCGATTTGCTCAGCACTCCGCTCAAATGAGATGTTTTTCGAACAAAAGTATTCTAACTGTTGGTTCAACCAATGACATAAAACTAGATGATCGGAAACTCCGCAAATGCGCTCATTTTATTCTCTTCTTGGTCAGGCTTCACTGCAGGCCCCACTCTTCTGGTTTTCTCTGGTACTGGCCATTTGCGTGCGTGCCGACATAGATCGGTTAAAGCGCTAATTATGTACCTGCAAGGTTATGAATAGTGTTTGAAGTAAACTAGTCTGGATTTATGTTCATGTCATTTGAGTAAAAGCGATATGTTTAAGGTTGTTGCTGATTTTATAGCTTAGGGTAGCCTATTCAGATCAGGGATGTTACCCAACTAACTGGTACCAAGTTCAGAAGTCCCACGTTTATGGACTTCTCTTGGTTGGTAGGTATTGACAAATGGTATTATAACGATGTGAGTTAAGATAGGTAATAATGCATTAAATGGTATAAAATAGCCTATTTGTATTAATATAATTATGGTATTAAAATGTATATATGGTATATAATGATGGTAGGCCTATATAATGACGGTATTAAATGGTATTGTATAGGCCTATAGGTAAGTTGGTACCGGTAGATATTATAATGATGCGTTGACGTTTTCTCGCAAGAACTTGCTAAAATATACCTTCTTCCAGGGTGGAGGTATTAACGGTAAACGTCAAACGACATTTTGAGTTTTGTTCGTATTTTGTTCCAGTAATTTGTTTCTGCTTTATCCTCCTGTCACGAAACAATGATGGTGGTTTATATCGGACTAAACCACACCTGCTTTCAAGTTTTTCTGCGTTAGAAAAGAGTATTCGTAAAAAACAGCGCCTTAACTGCTTAATTTGATTTTTTTGATTAGTGTATCTATCTTTATCCTCCTATCACGAGAAAGCAACGGTGCGCTATGCTTTGGACGAATCCGCACCCGCTTATAGTAGTTGACCATTTTCCGGTTGATGTTTTACTTTTTCCCACGTAAATTTGCTGCTTGTTCGAAGCCACCAAGCAGAGATACGGTAATTATCGTTAAGCGTCTTATCCAAGGATGCAACAGCGAGACCAGGGTGCGGGTTGAACTCATGATCATGCGATCAGAGTCGTCGTAAGAACGACGCCTTTACCCTCTTGACCACGCTGAAGAGGAATGCTAAGGGCATGTAATATTTTCTTCATGAACGTAGTCCTACCTGTTAATGGTACGTCTATAGATTAGGCTGAAGAAATAATGTCGAAAAGCTCTCTTGTTAAGACAGTAGCCCCTGAAAAAGTTGTAGATGCGACGGCGACCCAGCACAATTAGTCAGATTTTAAAATATCTACAATATTGTGGATTGTTTTATTGCCGTGTCATTTTACTGGCTTAGTGCATGTTACGTTTATGCTATAATTAAATATTCTTCCAAGCTATCAGTATATAATAAAACTGCTTTTATTCAATGTTGCTTAAATTTTGTGGGAATCAAGATATATGTCAATTTGATATTGTAAAAAGTAACCAGAATGTTAACGACTTTTCTAAGACGTTATTGAATCAAGCAACAACCAAAACTAAGCCTGCCCGATACTTTAATAATTTCATTTATACTCTCGTCTCTGTTCCTTATCTGGGCTTTTTAGTGTTTGTATGTGTTGCGACTGCACGTGCAGCTTCATTCCTCCCTTTGTTTTGAACTGCTTTGAGCAGTGCTGAGCTGTTCAATAAATATTGTTAAGACAGGCGCGATAGTGCTTATTTATCACATACCGGTACTATAGTTTTCGTGATTAGGGTGTATGCGTCGAACGTAAACAGAAGGCCCGGATTTACAAAGCGCAGATCCCTAGGCAAACGGAGAAGAATCGACCATTGAGTTACAGTTTTCTTATTCCGGAAAATATGATCTAAAAAAAAGAAACAGAAAAAAGGTCACGCGAGTAAGCGCGAGGTGTCTGGAATTTTCCAGCTTGTCATACGGTAAAGCCGGCGCTGAATAAAAATAATGCTTTTCAAGTGAAATCAAACCGGGATTATCGTTGTGGTCAACAATGGACATTCAAGTGATTCACCTAAACGTATGAAACGGTCCAGCCTCATCTAGAGCAGAATGGATATGGAGCTCAGCATCGCTTAGAACTTCCACAATATACTCCACACTTAACGGGACTGCGCTGTTTCTAGTCAATAAAAGAGTCATAAAAAAAATTAAATCACACAACACCGGACAAATCTGAAACAATGGCAAAAAGTTTCATTTTATTGCTATTGGCGACAAAAGCGAGAATAAAATTCAAGCAAACCAATGACATAAGGGTCATTCCATGCCAAACGTCCTGATTTTTCATAATGTCCCAGCTTGACCCTCTTCAAATTTGTTCAAAATGTGTTAAAATGTTGTATGGCATCATTGACCTTCACACTGAAAATTTTAGCTCAATATCTCTTGTACTTTTGAAAATATGACGATTTTAAATTTGCTACCCCCTCGCGATGGCGAGGGCTTGGTCGTTTTTGGCCATTTTCAAAAGCGCATTTCTCTAAATGTTAAAACAATGAAAAGCTGATTTTTGCTGAATTGATCAAATTTCAGCTATATTTCATACAACAAGTGTCAAAATGGCACAGGCTTATAGCATGACAGAAATAGGGGGTGCCAAAGTGTTTACATTTTGACCCGAGAACAAAATTTTGGTCAAGTTTGAACATCTGCATCTCTCATATGAAGCATAGCATTGCTTTTATTTTTAGCATGGTAGCTCCCTACCTACTGGACATCAACTTTGCCAATTTAGAAAGAAAACACTGCTTTCAAAAAAAAGTTATTTTACTTTAAAGTATGCACCAGCGGCAAAATTGCTAAAAACACGCCATTGTGTGGTGGAAAAATGGCCCCGTCAGACACTGTTTTCAGCAAAAATTTTTTTTAGAGTGGAAAGAGGTTTTCTCAAAGTACTTACACACCAAAATTCAACTTTGTTCCGAAACTGTAAAGGGGTGAGATTCAGTCACCTTTCACCCTTATAATTTTCTCTTAAATTTGAAAACAAAAATGAAAAAAATTATTCTTAACATATGATTTAGATAAAAATTTGACATGTTGTTCAAGAAATTTAGGCTCAATTGATTACTGAAACTTTTAGCCTGTTACTGCTTATTGTTTAGATGCAATTTTGAATCAAATATGCTACCAGATGGCATACTTTGGTTAGGTAGCACATGTTTTTGCTTTCATATTACTCGATCATTTTTAGTAGCTTGAAATTACAAAATTTTGGATATTGTTGTAGCTAAATCTAATTTGGCTGTTAAATATTTTTACAATACAACTTTGAACAACAGTTTCATGTTCATTATTGTAAACTTATCTAGGCCGGCCAAAAACTAAAAGATTGCTTAAAATTGATATTTTTTCGAAAGTGCCAAATTCGACAACAGCACATCACACAACAGCATCACAAAAAACTTGGGGATATTGCAAACCAATAAATAAAGATTATGTTTTATGCAACTGCAATTTGCACTATAGTACGCAATGTGTCCCACTTTCTTTAGAGCAACTTCATTGTATATAATAAATCAAGAGTTCTGTCCGGCAGCAAACAATTCTAAAATGTTATCATACTTTGTGGCAGCCAACATACTTTCTTCCGCTGTGTCCTTGTAATTGAGATGGAGCAATTATGGTTAATATATCTGTAAATGGTACCCAACAATCGTTTTGAAGATCTTGTGGCCATGTCGAAACCAAATGATTTCGTTTCATGAACTTGATATAAGCATCTTTGTTTTAATCTGATCATTCAATTACAGCACCAATGTACCATACTCTGGGATACAAGCAAGCAGCATATTTTCCAGGTTGTAAATTTTGATGTAGCTGCTCGTGTGACTGAATTGAAGTAACATTATCATCATTGTAAAGTTTTACTTTAGCTCCTTTTCATCTGATGACAGCCTTTTCATTGCTAAAGTTGATTTGGGTTGAGGGGTGAAGCAGTGATGAGATTTAGTGCCAGGAACAGTTGCACACCTTGAATATCTTCGTTCCAATTCATAAGCTTTGATATTGTTTGTAACTTTTTCATCGCTCCCGGAGAAAAAATTATTCCAACAATGTTGGGTTGTGCATTGAAACATTTGATAAGGGTTCAAGATTTGGTTGTTTTCGGTTGCTTGAAGACTTGCTATTGCCACAAGCCGGTTCGTGGTTCGTCCAATTCCATCACAAGGTGACTTAGTCGCAAAAATGCCTTTGAGCTTTGAACCCATTGTCAACTTCATAATCGCATAAATTAATAAAATTTTTGTATTGGCTAGCTGCTCCTTCCAGATGTATGTACGAAACTTGGGTAATAGCAGGTAACTTCTCCTTGATGTACGTTATAACTTTGCCAGTAAATGCATGTACAGTGTTTGTGTCATGCCTCATGCAATCAGAGATGACACAAAAACTCAAGCATTTGAGGATACACAAAAACTCAAGCTCTGAAAACAACCAAATCTTGAACCCTTATCAAATGTTTCAATGCACAACCCAACATTGTTGGAATAATTTTTTCTCCGGGAGCGATGAAAAAGTTACAAACAATATCAAAGCTTATGAATTGGAACGAAGATATTCAAGGTGTGCAACTGTTTCTGGCACTAAATCTCATCACTGCTTCACCCCTCAACCCAAATCAACTTTAGCAATGAAAAGGCTGTCATCAGATGAAAAGGAGCTAAAGTAAAACTTTACAATGATGATAATGTTACTTCAATTCAGTCACACGAGCAGCTACATCAAAATTTACAACCTGGAAAATATGCTGCTTGCTTGTATCCCAGAGTATGGTACATTGGTGCTGTAATTGAATGATCAGATTAAAACAAAGATGCTTATATCAAGTTCATGAAACGAAATCATTTGGTTTCGACATGGCCACAAGATCTTCAAAACGATTGTTGGGTACCATTTACAGATATATTAACCATAATTGCTCCATCTCAATTACAAGGACACAGCGGAAGAAAGTATGTTGGCTGCCACAAAGTATGATAACATTTTAGAATTGTTTGCTGCCGGACAGAACTCTTGATTTATTATATACAATGAAGTTGCTCTAAAGAAAGTGGGACACATTGCGTACTATAGTGCAAATTGCAGTTGCATAAAACATAATCTTTATTTATTGGTTTGCAATATCCCCAAGTTTTTTGTGATGCTGTTGTGTGATGTGCTGTTGTCGAATTTGGCACTTTCGAAAAAATATCAATTTTAAGCAATCTTTTAGTTTTTGGCCGGCCTAGATAAGTTTACAATAATGAACATGAAACTGTTGTTCAAAGTTGTATTGTAAAAATATTTAACAGCCAAATTAGATTTAGCTACAACAATATCCAAAATTTTGTAATTCAAGCTACTAAAAATGATCGAGTAATATGAAAGCAAAAACATGTGCTACCTAACCAAAGTATGCCATCTGGTAGCATATTTGATTCAAAATTGCATCTAAACAATAAGCAGTAACAGGCTAAAAGTTTCAGTAATCAATTGAGCCTAAATTTCTTGAACAACATGTCAAATTTTTATCTAAATCATATGTTAAGAATAATTTTTTTCATTTTGTTTTCAAATTTAAGAGAAAATTATAAGGGTGAAAGGTGACTGAATCTCACCCCTTTACAGTTTCGGAACAAAGTTGAATTTGGTGTGTAAGTACTTTGAGAAAACCTCTTTCCACTCTAAAAAAAATTTTTGCTGAAAACAGTGTCTGACGGGGCCATTTTTCCACCACACAATGGCGTGTTTTTAGCAATTTTGCCGCTGGTGCATACTTTAAAGTAAAATAACTTTTTTTTTGAAAGCAGTGTTTTCTTTCTAAATTGGCAAAGTTGATGTCCAGTAGGTAGGGAGCTACCATGCTAAAAATAAAAGCAATGCTATGCTTCATATGAGAGATGCAGATGTTCAAACTTGACCAAAATTTTGTTCTCGGGTCAAAATGTAAACACTTTGGCACCCCCTATTTCTGTCATGCTATAAGCCTGTGCCATTTTGACACTTGTTGTATGAAATATAGCTGAAATTTGATCAATTCAGCAAAAATCAGCTTTTCATTGTTTTAACATTTAGAGAAATGCGCTTTTGAAAATGGCCAAAAACGACCAAGCCCTCGCCATCGCGAGGGGGTAGCAAATTTAAAATCGTCATATTTTCAAAAGTACAAGAGATATTGAGCTAAAATTTTCAGTGTGAAGGTCAATGATGCCATACAACATTTTAACACATTTTGAACAAATTTGAAGAGGGTCAAGCTGGAGGGTCCAGGACGTTTGGCATGGAATGACCCATAAGAGCCAGTGGCGTTACTGAGAAAGAGGGTGGTTGGCTCAGGGTTTCACCGTTTTGAGGTGACACCATATTTTAATCTCATCCAAATTTGAAATTTTTTGCTAAAACTTTTTAAAATCGACTGTTTTTCGATTTTTCGTCAAAAAGGGCAAAATTATTTTGAGCAGCGACCCCCCAAAATAAACTTAGCAGCCGAAATTTCACGCAAAAATATTATAAAGTCAATGTTTTAAAAATAAATGAAACCAATTCAAAATACAAAAAAAAAAGATAACGTGGTGACATGGTAACGTTACTTCGATTTTAGGCGCTTAAAAACATCCCAAACTTTGTCTTAAAATGCGGTCTTATTCAAAAACAGCTTAAATGCGGCAAAAATATTAAAAAATATTACATTAAAGTTAAAAAAACAAAATATTATATTAAAAAATATTATATTAAAAAAATGAAAGCGCGCAAACTAACCACAAACCAACCAACCAACCATTAACTGTATGCAGCAAAAAACTACGAGTTTTTATGACATTATTTATGTCATTTCCAGCAAAAATTACTCAAAAATTGGATTTTGGGTGGTAATTTAGCAGTTGACGTAAGTTCTTAAGCAAATTACGCAAAGCTACTACTTTTAGAGACAACGATTTTTATTATTATTGCTACCTGCTGGTTGTTAAGCAAGGCTAAGGCTGTGCCGTACAGTCACTGTCAGCAGATCAGCGCGGGCAAAGACAGAGCAAAAATCTGCATAATAAAGAAACAAACAGGAAAAAGAGTTGCGTATCATCTAGTTTTATGTCATTGGTTCAACCTTCCTTCGCAAAATTCTGGTTGAGGGCCTGGTTCTGCTGTTTTAGTTTATGTTTTGCCTTAAAGTGTTAGCTCTTCAGAAGGCCAATCTTTCTCAGGGTCACAATTGAAGTAAAATTAAAAACATCTCAAAACCAATCCTATTGCCAATTGATTTTCAAAACTTGAAATGCTCTCCTCTAAACTTATACGATAGCATGAAAAAGTAAGTAAGTAAATTTTAATTTTTGGACTCAGTCACATACGATCAAAATAAATAAAATAAAGCGTATAAATAACACTATCAAAAAGCATATAAATAAACGTATCATATACAATTACTGAGTCGAATCAGTGCCAAACAACTTGAGGTATTGATGGATTGCACGTGACGTCATCGCACTGCAAGCCAAACAACTGGACGTCAAATTCCCCGATCGGCGCTATGTAAGTGCATGCAAAAACACTAACAGTGAAGAAATAAAGCGTATTTTCACGCTATAAAAGAGTTGATTCTTTGTAACATGAAAGTTAAATGCTAGATAAAAGTCTGTAAAAACTGAAAAAGATTTTCATTATAAAGAATTTGGTTTTGTTTGTTTTCTTTCGGTGACATAAATCCGGCTTGCTGTTAGGTAACCCATTAGAATCATGTAATATGGATAGTGGTAGCTAGTTTTGGTAATCAAATTCGTGGTTTATTATTGACGGCGCTATAATGGAACAGTTGTATCTCCTTTATTTGTGACAAAATTAGCAAATTTTAAAACTTTTGTAATTTCAGAAGTCTATTTTGCAGGATCTTGGTGATTTTTTGCATTTCCTATTGTCGTTAGCTGCTTACCGCTATGATTATTGGATGCTAGGAGTTAAAACGCATTAGCAGTTGTTTTCATTGAATTATTTTGTAGATATGTCATTTAAACTTTAAACTAATGATTTAACTGGCCTCAGAGTTACTTTGATCAGATTTGGAGACATTAAATTGCAATTTTTTATGGAAACATTAAAAAGTTACTAGTTACAGTTACTTCTAGTTTTGGTAGCCTACTGTTAAAACTGTTAAAAAAAATTCATTAATTGTTAGATTTTGGTTAAATGAAATACTTCTATGTAATCCCTGCTGGTGCTACAAATTAAGCCTACTGATTTTTTATTGAGCTATTGTGGGAGGTGCTTACGGGTGCTTGTGGACTGACAGAGATAACAGGTTTAACGGTGAAAGCGACAATGATGTTGAGTCCGTTAATAATGATGAATTTTTTGATTGTTTGTTCATTCATCCAATCTGAACCAAAAAAAGATGATGCAACAAAACGAATAGAAGGGTTTTCTTCAGCAGTATTATAGAAAAAGATAGGCTACCGGTAGATGATAATGCCTTTGCTGATGCAGCGCTAAAGAAACTGTTCATCCAGTACAATACTTCTTTGCCCTCGAGCGGTGCAGTTGGAATGCTTTTTAGCAGTGCTGGGTCATGGTGGAAATGGTAATTTTGTTTTGCCAAAGATTTCCGCCAGCTTAAATAACGATTTCCACCAGCTAGAATAACGATTTGCGCCAGTTGAAATAGTGGAATCACGATTTCCGCAACTATGCCAAAAAGCAATATTAATCATGTTGTTGGACTTTCCCAGTTCCACGATTTACGGATTTTCACGCTTGGCTTGTTTAAAAAGATCTGAGCTACACTTTAAAAAAAGGCAGTGTCTGCTGCACCGGCCCAGTTTTCAACATCTAATTGCTGCTGCACCGGCGGCGGCGGTTTTATTTTGCTGTTCAATTTACTATGTATCTCTCAAGCTGGCATCGCTGCTCAAACCCTAACTCTAATGATAAGATTTTAGAGAAAAATAAGGAATTTTGTATTGTTATAGCTTTCTAGTGCTATTTTTGGTAAGCGTGTTCAGTGCGAATCGATACCCCAACCCTCGGCACTGTAGCCAGGCGTACTAACCACTACGCCATCAGGGCTTCAAATTCGATGTGTTGAAGTGCTGTATTTAAATCGAATCAATGAGAAAAACGTAATTTGATAGGCTGCCGGTGCACTAGCAATTTGATGTCCGAAACCGGGACGGTGCAGTCGACACTTCCTTAAAAAAACATTTTTGTAAAACATTGACTTTCATTTTAGCTTTAAATTTATAAACAAATGAAGAACAACGCCTCACCCGGCATGCAGCCAGAAATCTGCAATAGGGGGCTGTTTGGGGAATCTAGGGACAAAGCCCCCAACCGCTGGAGGCCATTGGAGGTCTGGGAGAGGGAGTCCCCAGCGCTAGAAAAATTTGAATTTTTTTTTCAAAATTACTTGATTTTGGGACTATTTTGATAAAAATTAATGCTTTTGAAACATGCTATAGAAAGTTAGCAATGCAAAAACATAATCAAACTGGTTGCGTAAATGGGCTATGTGAGAGGAGGCTAATGGTATAGCATCCGTTCTCGTAATTAGATGCTGGAAAATCATAATATCCTATAGTTCAATAAAACTTGAGTAGTAATCTATTTGACTCTTTCGTCTATAAGTCATAGAAAGATGATTGGGGGGCTAAGGGAATTTGAAAGAAGTGATTGATAAATAATATGCTGAATAGCCTCCCCCCTTTACTCTTGAGCTAATATTATATTTTTGATAAAACGTATGTTAGCATATTTCAATAAGTGATTAAATTTGATTGCTGATTTTTGGCCGTTTTTCAAATTTTTTACTGATTTGTGAGTTTAATTTTTGACAAATTAGCCCCCTCCTAAATAACTCTTTTAAAAGATGTTTTAAATCATTTTGGAGTTCATTCCAGTGCAAAAGACAGCCTTAGAAATGCTAAAAACGTGGCATTTTCCTTATTCTGCATTTTGGGCGACATGCCTATGTCGGGGCTATAGCTCCCTCTCCGTGGCTATGCTACTGTTGCCACCCTTGGCATGTACCAAATGTTTAAGAATACGGGCCTAATCCAAAAATTGATTTCTTTTATACAGTGCTTTATAATGAAATAACCCCATTTTGGCAATCATATTGCATATAGCCTGGTGGATTGTACTGTTTTGCTCTTGCAGCTTTGAGTTGACAATTGACAATTAAAAATTTTACTCAACACAACTTTTCTCCAAGCAAGAATGAATATAGGTTACTTTTCTGATAAAATTTTTTAAAAAATTCGGCTGAAAGTTGGTAAAAATTTAAGAGCAGGGAACACAAAAATATTCATGCTCATGAAAACTAAAAAGGTCTCCACAATCAAATTGGCCATTTTTTTTTGGTTCAAAGTCTGGGCACGGACCAGAAATAAGGGTCTTCGCATCCTAATCAGCCAGATTAAAGCTTTTTTTTGTGGGTCGACGCTAAATTTCGATGGGGAAAGCTAATTCTCAATGAGGGACGTGTTTCCTCTATAGTTTAAGAAATGACTTCAAGCATAAGCCTACTACAGACTGTTGCACTGACAAGCAACAACTGACTAAACTGTCGAATCATTCAATTGCAGTTATTTCACTATTATCCGAAAACAATCGCGAATATATCCGTTGCTAATTAACCAAAATTCATTAAATTATTCGAAAATTATGCTTAAAAAAAGAACAAAAAGAGACTGACCTTTAACAAAAAGGGACTGACCTTTAAAAAAGAAGTGCGGTCCTGTGAATGGGCATCACTTTTTCAAAAAGGGGCTTGCCGAATTCTGAATAAGTTACAGTAGTTGAAAAGGTGCGACTTAATGAAATTTGTTTGAAGTTTGCGTGAATGTCACGTTGCACCATTGATAGCAAATAACGAGGTGCAAGAAAAACCTAATGCTATTGCATGACAATATAATACTGTATCATGACAAAAAATGCTAAGGCTGGCATTTTTCTTAATTTATTCTTAAATTTTGGACAAAAATGTGTATCATGTTCTTATAAAAAGAGTGTAATCATAGCTGTCATCATTTTACAGCTACAGTATATAGTAAACTAATGCTAAAATAATTGTTAGTGATTACTAAAATTTTTTAGGCTGGGTTCAATCAGCCCCGTTTTGCCCATCAGGCAATGGCCTTGAGCTACTCGACCACTGCTGAATTAATTCTTTTGTAGCTTGTTGTGTCGTAGATTTCGCTAATTTCATTTTCTTTTTTTTTTCTTCATCTTACGTCTTACTTTTCCGTCTCACCCTTGATTGCATCTTCAAGATCCCAAACCGAACACGCTTGGCTGCTTTATTCTGCAGAAAATATACACAAATTACGCAGCTGCTTTTAGAGACGAGTACAGGCACAAATCATATAAATAGTTAAATACTGTACAGTTACAGTACCTGTATTGCAGATTTTTGGCTCATTTAATTTTAAGAAATCCAGTAGGTCTAAATATATTATTTTCATTTGTGATGTCGATGTCAGTTCTGGATTTACCATATGGCAATTTGGCACAGTGCCAAGGGCTCTGCGCTTTGTTGGTAGTTGGAACAAAACTTAGGGAACACCTTTTTTGTCTTCATCTTTATTTGGCAGGATAATGCAACGAAAATCTGGCAAAGACATTTTAACTTCGGAGGTTTGATTTCTTCAGCAAATCAAATGTGCCGAGGATCCGGCGCAATGTAAATTTGACCCTGGTTGAGATATTTATAATAATGATAATAATAATGAAGTCATCTGTACAAAGCACCGTTTCGTACAAGGAAGAAGCAGTGGTGTCGCTAGGAAGGACGGCCTCCAAGGGTGTCACCATTTTGGGAAGACACCATTTTATAATGTGAAACCATAACTCCACTAATTTGTGATGATGACTTTTTGTTTCATTTTATTAGGTCTCCATCCTCATTCGGACTGAAAACCCACTCAATTTTCGGCGAAGACCTTTTTTTTTGGGGGGGGGGTCTTGACTTGCTTTGGGTTTGGAGCGAAAACCCACTCATTTTTCGGTGAAGACCTTTTTTTAGGTCTTCACCTCTTTTGGACATAATTTTCATAAAAGTTGCCACATCATAACGGTTACGTAACATCATAAAAGAGCGACACCGCAAAATCTCGTCCTAGATGCCCCCATCCTTAGCAACGCTTCTGGGTCACAGATCAAAGGCGCTTTACAGTGCAAATTCAGTTCAACAATATGAAATAATAACACACTAAGCCAGCAGCAACGAAAGTCAAGTACACTACAGCTGAGACTTGGCACAATTGTTTAAGAAAAATACTACGATAAAAATAGAAATGACAAAAAGCAATAGACCTTCTATTTAGTATGCAAAGAGTGTGCACAGTGGGAAACAAATGACCTAACATATGCTGGTTTAAAGAAATATGTTTTTAGCAGAACTTTAAATTGATTTGTAGATTTAGCGTCTTTTATGTGTGGTGGTAACTGGTAATGAGTTCCAAAGAAGAAGCTCGTATTCACTAAAGCAGCAAAAGTACGTGGAACAAAAAGGAAATTAGAGTCAGATGATCACAGGGAACGAGAAGAAACAAGCTGATGGGCGATCAATATGTTAGTGAAAGGCTGTTTGTTGCTTTGAAAACATGCAAAAGAATCTTAAATTTCAGGCGATATTTAATAGGCAACCAGTGCAACTCAATGAGGATGGGAGTGATGTGATCATATTTGTGGGTAAACGAGATCAATCTGGTAGCGGTATTTTGAATTCTTTGCAAGTGTATATTTAGATAACTTGGCAGACCATAGTATAAAGCATTGTAGTAATCAAGCTGAGAGATTACCAGACTATTCACAAGCACTTTACAGGATTCTATAGTCAAAAACTTTGATTTTTCCCGATGTTGCAACTGTGAAAAAAGCACTTTTTTACTACATGTTTAATTTGGCGTTTGATTGTAAGATTGCTGTCCAAAATGAATCCCAAGTTTTTTGCGGAGTTTAAAAAGTCCACTTTCGAACTTTGATTGACAGCTTTTGAAAAGGCTGTAGCAGATTTGGACGACTTGCAACGAAAAATAATGCACTGGGTTTGTTGCAGTTTAGCTTCAAGTTATTGATTTGAAGACAAGACAAATTTATTTCGTTGCTCGATGCTCAGTAACAGCACGAAGTAGAAGTTATAATCAGCATCAGTAGCGTACACAGGATTTTGAAAAGGGGGGGGGGGGGGGGAAACTTCAGAAAATTTGAGAAGAACATAGATCTAAATTAGAAATTGTTCCACTCAAATTTAGTCCAAACTTTCGCCCAAAATCAGGTGAAGAGCCAAAAAAAAAAGGTCTTCACTCAAATTGAGACGGATTTCAAGCGCAATGCCTAGAATAGATGCTCAGAATGTACCATTTGTGTGATCAAACCTTATGCCCAATTTGCAAAGGGGGGGGCCATGCCTCAATCACAATGGCCCCCCTAAATACGCCCCTGATCAGCATTTGTTAAGAAGGCGACAGGGAAGCTGCAAAAGACCTCACAGTCATCGAGTCTAGCAACCACCCTCTTGCCAGAGAGGTAATTTATATGCCAGTATCATGGATAGCTTTCATTACTTTGTCTAAGCGAGTTGCAACATTTTGACGATTTCAATAAAATAATGAGCCGAAATGAAGCCACTGTTCAGCAGCAGTTAAGCGTTGGGTGATCAAGTTTTCATCATAGATAGATAAATCACGATAGATAAATTAACGGAGAAATACAAAAAGTCAAGTATTTCATAGCTACATAAGCTTATAAAATTAACTTATTTGGCTCTAATACATAGCAGCCTTTATGGCCTACTCTTGTAAGTTATGACCGTTATGACTAAACAGTATACTAGTAGGCCTATATATTGTCCTTCACATGTTCGTTGGTTATTTCTTAATTTTTATTGGCATAAAGGATTAGGCTTGTTCCTCAAAGGGTGTAAAGTAGTGTGCGTACGAGCATAATTCCAGTATTATAAGTTTATTTCTAACAACTACAGTTTGTACGCCTGTAAGTCGGCACCCCTGGATATTGAATTTTTCTTCAAAATTTACTTCCATAAAGAGTTATTTGCAGTTTTGAGCAAGTCAAGCTAGAACCTATCCTCCAGTTTGCCACGAATGGTGAATAAGATTGCATTGAATAGAGTAAAGTAAAATAGAGTATAGTTGGAGAAGTAGTCTGTTACAGCAGTAACGCCAAAGTTAAAAATCAGTTGATGATTTCTGCCACTTGGCGGAAATCGAGGACAATTGGTGGAAATATGCGACAGTGTCCCAAATTGAAAGTTATGTCGTGGTCTCTTGCCAAAAAGCGGTTGTTTAAAACAAACTTAAATTTTGATTTCAGCAGCAGCGTCGGGGTGAATGTCGCGTACCGTGCTTATAAATACAAGTTATTGTTGGATTGCTCACCTTTGTTGAGTGGTTAATATGCTTGATAATTAGTTAATTTTGCATGTTCATTCTCTTCAACTTTGTCGTACATTTCGCATCTTAATTTATGAATGTTTGTGTAATGAATTCTTTTGTCCTGTGTTACACACTTCATGACTTTGCTCCTGCAATATTATTTTTTCAGTCATCTTATAATGCGTTGCATGTAGTTTGTAAACTATTGGGGAATGGTGAATAAGCAAGCGCATTATTCGCCAAGTTGTCAATGACATCAATTTTGATGTTTTGTTTGGTAGCGCTGATCTATTTTATCATGAATTTTTGACTCTACTTACTGTAGCCTACTACTTAGCAGTTGACGTGACCATCGAACAAAGCGTGGGATTGACAAGATAAATTAGTTATGAAGAGTAAAGTTGGAAAAGTAGTCTGTTACAGCAGTGATGCCCAACTTAAAATCAGTTGACGACGCCAATTGGCGGAAATTTCTGCCAAGTGGCGGAAATTAAGTTTTTTTTTCCGCCAAAGATCTTTGGCGGAAACCCCTCCGATTCCAGTAAGGGTGCTGGGCACCACAAATTTTACTCTATTTTGCAACCGCAAATTCCGCAAAATAGCGATAGGTAGTCTGCAACTGCAACCGCAAATTCGCAAGTTTGCGGTAATTTTTTGCACTTCCGCAACCGCAAATGACTTTTTACTTCTGCAAACTTGTACAGCAAACTTAGCTGTTTGTTTTCCTGGTTTCATAAATGGAGGAGACCTATAGCAATATAACAATGTTTAATATTTTCCATGTCGGCTGCAGACCTGCAATATACTTCAGTAAGGTTTTTTCGGTTTATTTAGTATTCTGTTTTTGTAAGTTATAATATCAGATATCCATGTCAGGAGTAGGGCCAAGTGGGCATGTACGCAGGTTTGTTAAAACAAAACTGAGACCATAGTTGGATTACGGCAGCGACTCTGGTGGCTGGAGTAGACACTTGGAAGAGAGAAACCTCACCTGCCAGTCACTTTTGTCGCTCGTTCTAAGTTCTAACTACAGTATGTTCATTGAGTTGAAAATCCTTATTTGATAAACATACATCGTCGCCTGAATTCAAAATAGCTTTATGTCCCACTTTTGGCCATTTCTAGTTTTTGAGATATTGCGAAAAAACCATTTTCATTGTCACTCAATCTCAAATATCTTGTTGACTTTATACCAAAACCTCATACTAATCAGATTATTATGTTCGTTGTTACATCAGGCTTGAATTGCATCATCCTCATGATGGTGCCATCTAGTGGTCATATTTTTTTTGGTCGATGTTTGGACATAAAGCTATTGGAAAATCAGCATTGTCATAAACCTGTCAGCTTTTTTGGACATAACACCATTTTATTTTATGAAATAGTTCCTTTTCGATGCTGAAAATACATCAGTAATGAAGACAAAGTCTGTTTCAAGTTACATCAGTTGACCTTCAGCAAAAATATGACCAAAAGTTTCAAATGTTTACTATCCATGCTCTGATAATATCATTAACTGTGTTATGTCATGATGTACAGTGTGCAGTTTAATTCATCATTTTCCAGATGTGTTGAGCATCAATTTAAATGTTACCAGAGCTAATTATAAAATACTTAGCATGTCTTTTCCTGAAATGCAAACGAATAAACGAAACAGGTGAATTGAGCATAAGCAACAACACTACTACCATTAACAATCTGGCAAAAAAATGTATTATACTGGTAGTTGTTAAATAAACAAATGCAACTAAACATACAAAATTCGCATTCTCCGTAACTTGAATGCCTGACACACTAATTAAAAAGATCACTTAATTAAGATTGCATTAACTGCATAACACATGTTACACAATATTTGACAATAAACAAGAATCAAGTCAGTTGTTCATAAAAAATTCACCACCCAGTTAAAGAAAAAAATGTCTCATCATTTGGAGGTCTTTCAGTGTAACAAATTATAACACAAAAATATGCGGCATAGAGCATAGTTGATTCCGTAAGTCAGGGCTACTTCAAACCAAAGGAGAAATTGTTTTTATGTGGTCGGGCCAAGCTGTCATTGGTGGGAAAATTTTGGCCCAAGACCTTTGAAAAAAAGCATGATTACCAAGAAGCCCGTTTATTAACTTTTATAATCATTTAGCTTTCTATTTGGGGTCCCTTGAGATATACTAAAAAGTGGCAAATTGTTCAAGGTAAATGAAAATGATTATAGCAATACAAAAAGTGGTCCAAAGTATCCCAGAATGACGGTTCTAGGTAGTCATTCAGAGTTGTTGTTTAAAGTTCAAATTGAGAAACAAACTGACTATGATCACTTGATCAGCTGCTTTCAGCTAGATAGCTAGGAAATGCAAATACAAAATAAAGTACAAAAATATTATCAAAAAATATACACACAAAAAATAGGGTTAAGAAAGTGACCGTAGAAAGTTATTCAGTGGAAGTAGGAATTGTACGAAGCGGAGACACCGAAGCAGAAAAAGTCAAATTAAATAATGTAGTCTTACTTCTTTTGCACCAATTGTTTGTAGAAAGAATGATGTGCACTTGGTATGAGGTTTCGTGAACATAGGCTCATGAGATCTTTTATCTTGTCTGCACCAACACCAGGTTGAGTTGTGTACAGCTTAGGCATTTGCCCGATGTCGGTGATTATGTTGTTCCTTCTGGTTGGTTTAAATAACTCAATTTCGTTGTAAACGTCCTCATCATAATGGTATACAAACATCATCTTGGTTGGTTCGGATTTGTTAAACTTCATCTTCATTGGCTTGCTCCAATAAACCTTTTCCTTGGTTTTGTTTTGGGTGCAAGTATCCTTTGTCAGTATATTTTTGTACAACAGATTTTGCACTGCAGTTTTGAAGTCAATTATGTCGCTGAAATGCATACGAATCACATCTGGTCGATTATGTACAAACGCCATGCCTACTGCAGACTCCCAGTCATCTGTACTATAAAGATGTCTTTTCTTGGTAAAGGTTTCAATCACTGAGTGGATGGTGTCATTTTCATTTTGTGAGTGACCAGTCACAAAGAAATTTAGAGTGATTTGCTGGAAGTTAAAATAATTAATAGCTGTTGACAACATGATAACCATCATGCGGTTGCAGTTCTGACCACTGCACCTATCACAGAACAAATGCACTATTTCAACACCTTGTAGATTCAATTCATTGAGGTATTGAAGCAGGGCAGTTGCAACTTCACATGAGCCTTTGCCAGCATCACCTTCATTCCATATGAAGCAATAGGGTTTCATTGTACAGATATTTGTGATGGTGAAGTTGAATGTTTTCAACCTCCTCGAATAGTAAAAGGAAGATGTGTCACCATGCGGAGATTGTAACGTCTTCTGCATATCGAATGCTGCCACAACCGTTTTGCTTGGTTGAAGTTTGGCTTGCTCTTTGAGATTGTTCTTCAAGTCTCTAGCCATTTCTTTTTCTTTGGTATGCTGCTGCAGTTCTTCTTCCATTTCTTTTGTTCTCAAGTCTGCGGGAGTGTTTGCATATGACACGCAGATATCGCAAGCATCTCTTTTGGGCTTGTTGAATTTGAGATGGAATTTTGTTTTAAATATATTGCGATAAAAATCCTCAGACTCAACTGTGTATCCTTGTTCATTGCACCATTCCTTATACATTCGGTGCATAGCGGCAACAGACAGTTCCTCTGGCAAATATTCAAATTTAGATGCTTTTCTTACATAGTGGGATTCCACAACTTTGAATTTCTTTATGTGTTCTACCACTTTTGCAATTCTTTCCTCTGATGTAGTGTTGTGTGGTGCCTGGTTGTTTCGTTTGTCTGGAGTTATAAAGCCGCCATCACCTTCGCTTTTTAGTGCAGTATCCACACGTTTAACATCAATGTTCAAGATGTTGGTAAAAAAAATCTTGCACACAGTAAGTAGCTTGTTGTCTTCATTTCGTTTCGAGAGTTTGTATATTCTATTTGGTTTTCTGTGTTTTCTCTTCCCTGTCTTACAATCATGTCGGATTCTCATTCTGTTTTTAACTTCCTGTATTTTCACATGTTTTGAGATGAATGCTCTTTGTAAGTCTTTGTCTTTAAGATCCCAGAAGATTTTGTTCACAACTTTCTTTTCCTCTTCAGTAAACTTTGACGAGCAGTTCATACGACAGTTGCAATCTTGTTCAAAGGAACGGCGACTAGGTCGCACTTTGATTTCACCTGTTTGGGTTCGATATTCATGCTCATAACCGGAATTGTATTGTTCTTTTCTGACAGTTTTTTTCCACTCTTGAGTGTTTCATTTTCTTTTCCTCATTTCTAAAGTTTTTGGTTGTTGTGCCTCTGTCCCATAGTCAGTAAATTTATCAGTTTTAATTGTTTTAACACTACTCAATCTCCACCTTATGGCAGAACCAACACAATGAATGTCACAATCAAAGTTATCCCATTTGCTACTGTGTTGCAGTAGTCTTGTGATGAAAAATCGTCCATGATCTTCATCCAATGAAACACCATGGACAGTGTTTCCATAACTACTGCTAACAGTTGCCTTAAAAATCCTGTAGTCTCCACGGCAAAGATACACTTCTTGACCATCTGAAAGTAATCTTTTTGAGCTTGTGTCGGTCATGATAATATCACTATCAGAAGAGCTGTAACGCTTTTTTTTAAGGGGGGGGGGCTCATAGTCTTTGTCCATATCATCTGAAAGAGAGTCTTCTGATTCAGAAACTAACTCATGATCAGTTTCATCGCGATTTGCTACCACACTAGTTTGATCATCATTGTTTGCCACTTTTGAATTCTCTTCTACATCTTTATTCTCTGCTTCAGCTACATCTTTATTTTCTGCTACATCTACAATCTTCGCTGAACATTTATTTTCAAATACATCTTCAATCTCTGCTAAATCTTCATTTTCTAGTGCATTTTCCTTCTCTGCCACAAGTTCATGTTCTACTTCATCAGTATTATGTAAATCTTTGTCAACATGGCATTCAAGTTTTAGGTCTGCATATTTTACACTTGATATTGTCTTATCCACATCCCATTTAACTCTGGCTGTATCAATTCCCATACTTACAACAATGCCACAAATTCTACCAACATTAGGAGGCAATGATTCAGAATACTTGTCTGTTTCTGTATCAAAGTACATTTTATGAACAAACACTCGCTCATTTTTGGATATACTTTTGTTTAAGTCTTTTCTTCGTGTTTTTGCCAACTCAGCCATGCAGAAATATTTTACTGACAACCTAGCTGTACAAGATCTTACTTTCTGTAAAACAACAAAATAAAACAGTTGAATATCTACTAAAACTGATAACTTCATTAAGATATTCATATTATATAAATAGTGTAAGCTACTTCTGTGCCACCTTATTGGCAACTTTTCTCCTTTATTCCTGGAAGTCAGATCATGGCGTACACTGGAGCTTATAGAGGAATTAATAAAGAACATCAATTTGCATTGGCATAGTGAGACTGAGATCACAAAGTTTCTTATTGAAACTGAGTTTACTGCAATGTTCGCCATGTTCATAGACTGCAAATGACCCTATATTCTTCCTGTTACTGCCACTTAATAGGCTAGGTTACTCAACGTCAAGCAGGTCTAAGGCTAAACATCAATTTTCGAAGCCTCATATTATGCCTATGCTTTGACCATGAGGCCTTTGTTGGTAGACCTAGATGCCTTGACCAGTGAAATGAATCCAGGCCTACCGACTGCAATGTGGATGCTCAAGCTAGGTGATGTCATCATGCTATTAGGCTACTCAAAAAATATAAAAACCTCAGTGTTGTAACCTATCTTGATCACTAGGCTAGCAAAAGGGACCACAATTTTTTGTAAGAAGCCTAGTAGGAGTATATTGCAGTTTTTTAGCAGGCTAGAATATAAGTTGCTCACTTCAATCCCTCTAGGCCTAGCTGCCTAGGCCTATAGGCTACCCTATAACTGAAAAGAGACCAGCCTACAGGCTTCAGTCTGAATATGCTAGTCTGCCTTTCTACCTTAGCTACAAAAAATTTTATGAAGTACTATCATCAGGTTATTCTTAAAACGTTTTATAGGCCTACACTGCCACAGCTGTTGTAAACTCCCATGTAGGCCTAAACAGGTGTAGCTTAGTGACTTGCCATTTTCCTTCTGCACTCTACAGAAACGGAAAAAGTTGAACTGTTTCAACTTCGTTTTTCTTCTATTGAGAGTGAGAGTTTACCTCGTGGAATAAATGGTAAAACTTCCGCGTTAAATGTGATCATGGGCGACCAATGGAAAAATCGTTCCATTTTCTGGACAAGCATGAACCCTGCTTTAGGGTTTGTATTAGGGTTAGGTTGTATTCGGTTTAGGGTTAGCAAGCATCACGGCTTAACGGTTGCTTCAAAGAAAGCTTAGCGTCAACTAATGTAAATAACGAACTTATAAAGAACAATTGAGTTCGGTAATCTCTAAAAATTAAGAACGACCAGCTTTAACCACAAAGCTCCTGGTTTGTGTAAAAAAAAGAGTGGAATGCAATTTGCAACTCAAAGCTTTATGTCACAAATTATTGGACATAAAGCCATTTATAGAGTTAGTATATAAACTGAGTAGCTTTATGTCCAAATAATTTCATAAATTTGGACATAAAGCTATTCGTTTTTAATATATTGGACATACATCTTTTTGGCTTCGGCAGCATACAATGGACATACAGCTTTTTTTCAGAGCTAAATCCTGAATGGTGCATGCTAGAGGCCTAATTCCAAGTGCAACGGAAAGCTCTATGTCCAAATACCTCAAAACCTGAAAAAAGCTAAAATGGCCAAAAGTGTGACATAAAGCTATTTTGAATTCAGGTGACGACATGTACTTGTACAGTATGTGTACTTGTGATACAAGACAAACAGAGATGCACAAATCTTTATTGAGTCACAGAAAAGTAAAAACTTGAGATGCACAAACTTGCGATTTTGCATTCTTGAAAATGATACTTTTCAGGCATGTAGGTAGTGTCGTTGCTAAGGATGGTGGCACCCGAAGCGGGATTTTGTGGTGGCACCCTTTTTTGGTCCAAAGATGGGTAAAGACTCCCTCCCCCCTAAAAAACAGGTCTTCGCCGCAAAATCAGTTTGTTTTCGGTCCAAATGAGGATGAGAACCAAAGTAAAAAAAAAAAGATATTTAACACAAATTGGTGGAGTTATGGTGTCACTTCAAATGGTGTCACCCCAAAATGGTAAGACATCCTGGAAGGGCCGCCCCTCCCCCACCCTTACAGCCTTAGTGATGCGGCTGCATATAGGCTACTATTTTTACTGCTTGAGTGATGGAATGGATGGGGGGGTTGTTGTCGATGTCACTTCCTGCTCCCTTTATCACGCATGGCAATTTGCATATCACAATTAAAATACCTTAATTTCTTCTTCTTTTCTTCTTTCTTCATTTCCCGCTTTCCGTGAGGGTTGCGGGGGCATTAATGCGAGGGTTTCTTCAAGCCGCCACACCTCACGGTTTTCCATCACCTCCATCATTTTGCTTGGGTGAAGTCACAAGCGGTTTCATCCAAGATCCTCAATGTAATCGGTCCATCTAGTTCTAGGTTGTCCAACTGGTCTTCTCCCATTTGCTTCGCAAGTAAAGCTTGTTTGGGGAGTCTTTCCTGAGGCATTCTGTGTACATGGCCAAACCATCTAAGCTGAGATCTTTCAATTCGGAGAAGTAACGGCTCAATGTTGAGAGCTTTTCGAATCTCAGAGCTACGCACCTTGTTAAACGTTGTAACTCCTTGGATTTTTCGTAAAAAACTCATTTCGGACGCTTGCTCTTGTGATCACACTCTTTTGGTCATTACCCAAGATTCATGACCATAAGCGAGAATGGGGACAAAGACTGCTTTGAAAATTGAGAGCTTTGCTTTTTTCGACAATTCTCGTTTCATGACAACCGAGTAGTGCAAAGCTCGCATTACTGCACTAGCCTTGCCTATTCGGGTATCGAGTTCTTCGTCTTGCCTTCCGTCACTCGTAAATGCAACCCCAAGATACTTGAACTTCTCTACCTGCTTCAGTGTCGCTCCATTCACTTGTAATCAATGTGTCGAACCGTTTCAAATAACGGTTCGGGTTTAGCTCCTGCTCAAAATATTTTTGCGGTTCAGGTGTGGTTCGGGTTCACGTGAGCACTATTTTCGAGGTTCAGGTTTGGTTCAGGTTCACTCAAGAAAAATACTACTGGTTCAGGTTCGGTTCGGGTTCATTGACTTAAAATTTAACTGTCGTTACTCGTTTCGTCCTGAAAAAAAAAGGAGAAATTGCTGATCCTGTTGATGATCACCACTGCTCTTATTGTGCGTGTACCAGCGCCAGCGGCATCCGGATATGGAAAAATATATTCTTACTTTTGTTAGGGGTTCAGGTTCGGTTTGGGTTCACTTGAGCACAATTTTGAGGGTTCAGGTTTGGTTCAGGTTCACTGAAGTAAAATTTTGCTGGTTCAGGTTCGGTTCGGGTTCACCAAAATGAAACGGTTCATTCGGGTTTACGGTTCGGGTTCAGGTTCGGTTCGACACCCTGCTTGTAATACGCACTGATCAGGGTTTCTTGAAAGATGAAGTACCTCAGTTTTGGTCGTGCTTATTTTCATTCCTGCGGTGTTACATGCATCTGCAAAGCTATTTAATGCGTGCTGGAGGTCAGATTCTGTGGAAGAAAGCAGAACCAAATCATCAGCGAATAGCAGACGACTAATTTTGCAGTTTCCAATCGTGGCACACTAATCAGCTTGGCTGCATTTGTCGATCCAATTCATGTAAACATTGAAAAGGAGAGGTGCCAAAACGCACCCTTGGCAGAGTCCAATGCCCACATGGAACGGCTTTGATTGCTTGCCATATACCTTCATTTCAAATGAGATAATTGCAGTTAGCATTGTTTTTTTTTTGCTCCTGTACTGGAGTAAAAATCTTTTCAATTGTTTTAAAAGGTGTTCATATCATATAAAGACAAACTTTTTCCAAGACGAAAATGTGGTAGGTGTAAGAAGAACACGCCAAAAGTTCGGTTTTTTTGTTTTATTTTAGTTGCAATATAGTTCTGATAAAGGGTTACATGAGATTCCAACGTTTGAACTTTGAGTCGAACTTTGGATAAGAGCTGTCTTTTAAAAGCTTTCAAAGTGCATACAATATAATTGCGGTGCACACACTAGTGTACCTAAGAGGAAAGCCACTGTGCCATGGCCTTCCCCACAGACTAAAAATGAAACATGATAAAGCAAAGCCAAGCAGTTCTAAGAGGATATACGCTGTTACTGCTTAAATGCAAAAATAAATCGATCTCTATTTTGGTTTGTTTTCTTCGTTCTTAAATGACCTAGCTTTTTAATTCCATAATGTTTTTGAACCATTTTTATTTTACAATTTCATTCTTTTACTAAGTCTCGTAAAAGCATTATACTAAAACTTGCTTTCAGAATGCATGAAAATGAGTATTTTTAGTGTAATTTTGCAAATTTTTTCCGGAGCATGCCCCTGAACCACCCTTTAATGGTCTTGCCTTTGGCACTTTCCATAAAATTGATTTGTGCCATCACAGTGCGACGAAACTTTAGGCCCCCCATGGAAACTTTTTGCATACGCCACTGGGTGCAAATACTAATTTTGTTAGAAAACTCGCTTTCATTTAAAATTTTATGTTTCTCTTTAGCGCTGAGCAATCAGCAGTTCAGCACTCAGCACCAAAGGTAATTGCAAAACAAGAAAATTTGGGTTCTAAGTCTCGGTTATCGGTATGTAATGTAGGTTCAATTAATGGCCACTGTTAAAATAGGCATTTGTTTTGACAGTCGCCAGTTTGTTTGTGGTGCCAAAAATCAACAAGATCAATGTGTTGTAGTAATTTACCCGCCAAAAAGTTAGTCTATTGGAATATCTAAACCAACCAAAAGAGGTTGTAGGTCTGGAAAACATGTTAAATCTTATAAGAGCAAGTTCTTTGATAAATCCAATGCTAATATTGGTTCTTCAATGAATGTGCTTACTCCCAATAATTCCAATATATTAAAATATTCTCTTAAAATAGGTCTTTTTAATGCTCGATCTTTATGCAATAAAATTGCTTTGGTCACAGAGCTCATCCATGAAAATAACATTGCCTTATTATGTGTCACTGAAACTTGGCTAAAAGTTAAAGACAAAGCTAAAATAAGAGAACTACATGAATTGGGTTTCGATATTTTCAGTGCACCAAGGGCTGGAAGAGGAGGTGGGGTTGGTTTCATTTTCAAGAGTGGATTTCCAATTAAGAATCAAAAATCTATAAAGTTTAAGTCATTTGAAGTTACTGAAGCAGTAATATTAGCTCAAGAAAGGATTAAGATATGCTTAATGTACAGACCTGGAATTAACAAGCCTAAAAGAATTAAGAAAGAAAATATTAGCTTTACATCACTATTTTGGTCAGAATTTGAAGATTATTTAAGCAATAAAGTTACTCTGTCAGATAAAATTATTTTGTGTGGTGACTTTAACTTTCATTTTGAAACTAATTCAGCAGATGCAGTCAAATTTCTTAACATGATTGACTGTTATGGTTTTACTCCATTGGATAGTTTTAAAAGTAATCCCACACACTGCAAAGGTGGGGTTCTTGATGCATTTTTTATTTCAAAAAATGCGATGGATAAAAACTTCATGAAAAATTTAGATGTCGTAGTTGACACTGGAAACAATTCCGACCACTACTTGGTTACTGCTGTTGTAGACACTGCTGGATTACATTCCACCTCTGCTCCATTGGTTAAAAAAATTGTAAGAAATTTGAAGCAAATTAATTTTGAATTACTAAGATATGATCTGGAACAGTCTGGTATAGTTCAGTTGGTATTGCAATGTCAAAACTTGAATAATTCTATTGTTGTCTATCATGATATACTTAGTAAAATCATAGAAAAGCATGCTCCTCTTGTTCAAAAATATATCAAAACATCTAAAACGCCATGGTGGAATTCGGAATGTCAAAATGCTAGAAGACGCAGAAGAGTTTTTGAAAGAGCATTTAGGAAGAATAAATCTTTAGAAAATAAATCTAAATTTTATGCAGCATGTAAACAGGCTAATAAAATCTATTGCATTGAAAGAGAAAAATATTTCAAAGAAAAGCTAGATAATTGCAAAGGTAATGCCAGAGCCACCTATAATGTTGTGAATCAATTATTGGATAAATTTTTGGGAAATCATCCACCTATCATAAGCACTGCACAAGCATGTCAATTTGCTGACTATTTTAATGCTAAGATTGAACAAATTTATAGTGACATGTCTTGCCATAATTGCAATACACTTGATGTTGATATAAATGTAGTTAAATCTTCATGTGCTTCCAAATTTAGAAAGTTTGAACCGCTGTCTCTAGCTGGTTTAAAAGCTATAATTGAGTCTATGCCATCTAAAACATGTGATCTTGATCCACTACCAACCAGTATTCTCAAGAAGTGCATTGATTTAGTACTCCCTGCAATTCATCATATTGTTAATCTTTCATTGAGTCAGGGTTATTTTCCAGATGTTCTCAAAAAGGCATGTGTTACTCCTTTGATTAAAAATGAGAACTTGGATTATGATAATATTAAAAATTTTAGACCTGTAAGCAATTTGCCTTTTCTTGGCAAATTAATAGAAAAATGTGTTTTTCTCCAAATTAATACATATCTGTGTGAAAATTCATTGTATGGCTATTCGCAATCAGCTTACAGATCTTGCTATAGCTGTGAGACTGCCCTTGTAAAAATACACAATGATATTTTGTCAATTTTAAATGCCAAGTCAAATGCAGTTGTTCTTTTGTTTGATTTGTCAGCTGCTTTTGATACGGTTAAGCATGATCTCCTGCTTAGTAAATTGTCCGCTGAATTTGGTTTTTCTGATGTAGCTTTAGAATGGTTTTCAACCTATTTAAATAATAGGAGCTACTTTGTTAAAGGTGCTGGCTGTACTTCTCATACAGTTGATGTTAAGTCTGGTGTACCCCAGGGTTCAATTTTAGGGCCAGTGCTATTTAACTTGTATTTTAAAAGTGCTGAATTAATTGCTAATTCACATGGTCTTTTTGTGCATTCATATGCTGATGATATGCAGTGTTATCTTTCTTTTGATAAAGACTTTTCTGTAGACATGATTAAACACAAAATTGGAGCCTTTTTGCAAGATTTAAAGCATTGGATGACTAGTAATTTTCTAAAACTGAATGAAAGTAAGACCAAAGTCATCGAAATTTTATCTAACCGTAACATTGAATCCAGAATAATTTCTGACATACAAATTGATGATAGCTGTTCTTTGCCTATGCCTAATGATTTTGTCAAAATTCTTGGTGTAATATTTGATGACAGACTGAACCTTGAGAAGCATATCAATAGAGTAGTTAGTACTTGTTATGGCAATTTACGTAATTTAGGCAGAATTGCATCTAAGCTTACTAAACCTCTAAAAATTCAGCTAGTTCATTCTTTGATATTGTCCCATATTGATTATTGCAATGCCTTGTTTTATAACTTCCCAGAATATTTATTGCACAAGTTGACAAAAGTTTTATATTCTGCAGTGAGATTTATTTTTGGACTTCGTGGTTCTCCTTTGCGTAAGCATATGCTACCATATTTGAAAAGCCTTCATTTTTTACCAGTGAAATATTGTATTGAATTCAAAATTGCTTTGCTCACACACAAGTGCCTGCATGGTTATGCTCCTACATATCTGAAAAATTTAATCAACCCTCGTTCTGTTTCGGAAAGATATAGCTTGCGTGTTAATGATGATAATTGGCTGCTTCAAACGGTGACTAGCTTAAACTTTGCTAGATCCCAATCTATGTTTTCGTGTGCATCACCCAAAGTATGGAATTTGTTGCCACTATTTCTGCGTGAAATTGAAAGTTTGTCCCTTTTTAAGAAACGTCTAAAAGCATTTTATTTTAATTTAGCTTTTGAGGATATTACCACTGTTTGATGCCAGTATTTTGCTGCTTATTGCTGTAGAATTAGTACCTCTGTTGAGTATTAATTTTATTTCTGTAAAGCTATTTGAATGTTACTTTGGCCCCTTAGTCAGATGCATTGACACTTGTTGGTGTTATCTCAAGGGGGATATAAATTGCAATTATTATTATTATTATTACTATATGATTAGCTTTGCTTGTAAATTTTGTAGTAATGCTGTTAACTGCTCAGAAATCCATGCCATTTTTTTAATAAAAAATAAGCTAAGCATTTTGATGCATCATTTGCATAAGCAGAGGAACTTGGTGAGAGGGTGTGGTAATTTAGAAAGACATCCACATAAATCTGTTGATACGTTGAATTGTAAAAATGTATGTTTGTGGAAATTGCAGAAACGATCCCAGTGATCTTGCTGATTTGCGAATTTGAGGTAGATTTCAATTTTTTTTACCACAAATCCGCAAATGTTTGCGGCAAGAAATTGGTTTGCAAATTCCCAAACCTAAACCTTCAATCCGCAATTTGTGGACCGGTTTGCAGAAGTGCCCAGCATGCTTTTCAGCATGGGCAAAGACATTTTGAAACCCAAATGTTCTGCTCTCAGCGATGAACATTTTGAGGTGCTTGCTTTCTTGAAAGGCAATGAAATAAAGTGCATCAATGTGTTACGTTGTGTATTTTTTGTTATAACAGCAGCAACAGCAGCCATAAGCAGCTTGTGCAGAGGCACCACATGAAAATTAGAAAATAAATAGAAAAAAAATCAGTAATACTGGTGCCAACGTACAAAATCAACATTTTCGATACTTAATTGGAACGACCGACGCTCGCGTCGCATGTTCCTCTGTTTTTACTTGGCCATTTTCCAACTAATGAGTGCGAAATTTCAGACTTTTGCATATAACTCAAGAATGGTTGGTCTAGCAACATGAAATTTTGACAGCAGTTTGAAATTAATGAGTTGTATGTTTGTACCAAATTTCGAGGCAATAGGTCACGTGACTTCGGTTTTAGAACCCGAAAACCACCCCGCAAGTTTGGCGTAAAAAGCGGTCTCAGTCAAAAATGGCTTAAGTACGGTAAAAAATATTTCATAGGGTTGTATGTCTCAAGATACCCTTTCATCCCAACCAACCCACTTTTGGCCACGATGAGGTTTATTTATTTATTTTTTCCTTTTTTTTCTTCCTAATTTTTGTACGCTCTTCTTCTCCTAAACCACAAAACATCGAAATCTAATTTTTGTGTAAAGTTGTTGAGCTGCAAATGCAATTTTTTCTCCCTAAATTTTTTGGGGCAACTCCACCGGGAACCCCCCAAAATGGGGCCCCAAAAAATCAATATTTTGAACGGCTCATGCTAGGGTGCTAGTTCTTTTTGATATCAGTAGATATTTAACAGACAAATATTTTGACATAGTTTGGAGGTGCCACCCCCGTGGGGATCCCCCAAATGGACCCCCAAAAATCAATTTTTTGAATGGCTCAAGCTAGAGTTCTACTTTTTTTTGATATCAGCAGATATTTAACAGACAAATATTTTGACATAGTTTGGGGGTGCCACCCCCCTGGGGACTCCCCCAAATGGACCCCCCAAAAATCAATTTTTTGAACGGCTCAACTTAGAGTGCCAGTGTTTTATGACATCAGCAGATATTTAACAGATAAATATTTTGACTTAGTTTAGGGGCGCCACCCCCCGGAGACCCCCCAAAAATCAATTTTTTGAATGGCTCAACTTAGAGTGCCAGTGTTTTATGATATCAGTAGATATTTAACAGACAAATATTTTGACATAGTTTGGGGGTGTCACCCCCCGGGGATCCCCCCAAATGGACCCCCAAAAATCAATTTTTGAACGACTCAAGCTAGAATGCCAGTGTTTTATGATATCAGGAGATATTTAACTGAAAAATATTTTGACTCTACTTTTCTGTAGGTTCCATAATCAGATATTTTTGAATAATTGCTGATTTTACGGTAGACAAAAAGTACTTTTGAGCGTCACAGCATTAGCTATGCGTCGTTCGTTCACTGGGTTTGCTGGCAAACTCCCATCTAGTTGATATCGGTAATTAGGTTTGTCGAAAGTAACTGTAACTCTAACTAGTTACTTTTTCAAAATGGTAACTGTAACTTAGTTACTTTTTTGCTGTGTAACTGTAACTCAGTTACTTTTACAAAGCAACTTGCCTACCACTGAAAGCAAGGATGGCAGTACGATACGGTACGTAAGTACGATACAATGTGCCTCAATTTTTTCTAAGAAGTACGGTACGCCTTTTTTGTAATGGTACAGGTGGCCTACGGTACGAAAAAAAATGCAAAAAAAAATCAAACAAAAAAAATGCGCTGTATTGTGGTTTGCCAGTACGAAGTTTGGTTAATTGATTACTGAACTGTTAATGATAATGTTGGCAAGAAATAGGTATCTAAGCATGAAGCAAAAATAATGCAGTAGTAATTGACCATTCCTTACATGCAGTTGATTGTCTCAATCAAATAATGCGAATCTGAATGCGGCATTCACAGAAAAATGGTCATAACGAAATACTATGGGTTTATTTATACATCATGCCTGCGAACAAAATTTGGTTCGCTCAAAAAACTGCACAGAATGCTTCCGTAACAAATTTTTAGTCCCAGCCTACAAGTTTGTGTAAAATCATGAACATGAAGGCGTATCGTTAGTTTGTTTGAAACAACTGGCTGCTTGTACGTTGGTAAGATGATGCACCAGGTATATCAAATTTTGGTTTAAAATAAACTTTTCTGCTTACGATTTTATGCACAGATTGCAACCAATCAGCAGGCTCCAGTTACCGTTAGCTGGTTAAGACTTCGATACAATTTGAACAACGTCACCGGACTCGCTGTCTTGCTGCTCTGATAGATAATGAAAACGTAATAAATGAACACAGCTAGTATACAGTGTAATATGCGGACATAGAGATTTATTGAAAAATAATTCTTGAAGTAAATTAGCGTACTATTTTCTGTAATAAACATTGACATTATGCAGTTTGAAGTTGTAAGATTGATTCAAACCAGTCAGCTGAAAATAATATTAAAAGATCAAGCTAACATCATAGTTACGCTTTGGTAAACTACTTTTTAAGTAATATTTTATTGATTCCGCTGTTTTTCAAGTAAATGGGCTTTCTAGGCATGATGCTCTTAATCAAAATGTAGATCTACATGAGATGGTTTAGACCAACTACTTCTCATATTTTTTTCAATCTTTACCCAAAAAAAAGGAAAAACAGGCAAAATGCAAATTGTGGACCTAATACACTAATACAGTATTGTAAAAAATCAATTTTGACATTAAAGATACATGGAGAGTCATTCTCTCAGAAGACATTTGCTTTCCTTTAGCAATTAGTGTTTTTTTTTTCAAATGTTTCCAATTAAAATATTATCGAAATTTATTAGAGTTGAAATACAATTTTGACTATGATGACATTTAATTCGTGAACTGTTACACGTCAGATCTCGGCCGTCCAATATTCTCACCAGTACTTGATTGTACGTGTTCCATTTTGAAAAATGATGAGTTTTGAAACAAAATGGATTGCAGTTTTTGATGCAAAATTGTGCTGCTTTCTGCCTCATTTGCATTCTCCCACAAAAGCAGTGCAATATGCTAATGAGACATTATCATTCCAAGACAAGGAATACGGGCTTCACAATGATCTAAACATTTTTATTAAATATCAACACTCACTATGCAAGCATTCTGACTCTCCAGGTTTTGTTTCTACCCTGGTTGCAAAAAGGCAACGTGGCTAAATTCTTGTTTCAATAAAATCAAATTTTTATGCGCAATTGCTACATTGATGTGATGTAATAAATAACTTAGCGATCATAATTACCAAAATGTAGTTTTGATTGTAACTCATTTTCGTTGATATGTTAACAATGATTCACTTTGCCTTGTTGCTGCAAATGTTTGTTCAACCCGAAAATCGCGGAAACAATACAAGCTATAGGGTTAAAGTTTTTGGTAAAAGATAGACAATGATGTTAGAAAAAATTGTCAAAAACTGTATAGGTTTTGACTTTGTTTACTTGCAACTCAGGTATACTTGAGTTGAGCATTTTTAAATTATTTTTTGACACTATCTTTTTTAAATAATTTTTATGAAATTGTGCCATTTCAAATGGACTCCTAATCCCCCCGTTGCTGTGCCAGTGGGCTAGACTATAAACAGTTAAAGGGTTGGGAACTTTTCTGGTTAGACGCTGTAGTCATTCCCTATCATTTTTTAGTTATTTGAAAAGAGTATATCACTAAAGCAGACCCATAATCCACATAACAAACATGGTACTGCTTATCGATACATTGCTTACTTTTACGCTTGCTGTTACCACTTACCGGTACAATGCTAGACCTGAGATCAACAACAATTGTCTAGAGTTAGCAATAACATGGTCCTAAAACTTAACTAATCACAATCTTGTTAAACAGAGCAGTGTTTTTATTATTGATTATTGATAAAAGTATGCTGCCAATAACTATTTTGTATATCTCACAAACTTGGCATTTGATGATTATTTTTGGTGTTTTCATCGTCATCAATTCAGCTTTGAATCAGGTCACTGAAATTTTTCCAAATTTTGTGTGGCATTGACGTCACCACGCCTCACCATTTCGATTTTTTACAAGGTTTGTTCTAAACAGGCATAAAGAGTTAGGCTTGGTGGTGGTGGCAGCATACTATGCATTATGCAATGCTTTGAATTTGACTGCAAATACTAGCTTGTTGGCTAATGTCTATAATTACATTTTTGTGTGTGCAGTTCAGAGGTGTTGACCTGATACCGTTGAGCTGTATTCCAAATAGATTACAAGTTAATATTTCTAGGTATTAGCTGTTGTTTGTATTCATACTTTTGAGCTGGTTATGAGGTTGTTGAAAGAATGGTTTAATCCTAAACTTAATAGTGAAATTTCTCCTGCTCCTCATAATTGTTCATGGAAGCCTGTTGTTACTTTGCTGGAAGGACCATGTCAGCGAAGCCAGCATGCTGTATGCACAAGTATTAATTGCTTATTTCTATATGGAGGTCGTGGACCTTATGGGTGCTTGAATGATCTGTGGAAATACAACTATGAGAAACATTCTTGGTCAGTCATAGAAGTAGCTGCTGTCGATGATAACCCATCATCTTTAGAAGGACATTCTCTTGTTAGTTACAATGACAATCTCTATTTGTTTGGTGGTGAAACAAGTTTTGCTTCTGCTGGAGAAGTGCCTTTATGGAGGTTCAATTTAAAGCAGTCTCAATGGAAAAAAATGGTTAGTGATGGCATCACACCCGTTGGCAGAAGAGAACATGTTGCAATAATACATAATGGGAAAATGCTTATTCATGGTGGCTACATTGATCTCAAAGGACCAACCAATGAGTTCTGGTGTTTTGATATTTCCAAAAATACTTGGAAGCTACTGCAATCCTTCAATAATGTTTATCCAGCAGCTCGGTATAAGCATTCAGGCATCATATATGAAGATATTTTGTGGATTTGTGGTGGCTTAATGAGTGTTACAGATCGCAATGAAACTCAAGTGTGGACATGGAATTTGACTTCATTTTTTTGGAGTCCAATTAAAATTCGAGGTGCTCCATCCCAGCTATTCAATCATGATTGTTGCCTTGTATGTGACAAAGTTTTTATATTTGGTGGAAATCAAGAGAATGGGCAAGTGAGCTCAAAGTTATGGGAAGCTAGTATGACAGAGCTGGTATCTAAGCAATCACAGTCATGGAGAGCCTGCCAATTTTATGACAAAGTAACTCCTTCACCTTCTTGCAATCACTGCTTGGTCGTTTTGCCTTCTGCTTTTTTGTTTTTTCCTAAGAGTTCTCAAGGTTTGCGTGACACTGGATTTATGGATGACTCAACATGGAATGAAGGGGAAAAATCAGTTGACCTATTTCAAGCAACACCCTTTGAAAATGCAAATTCATGTCTTCAAGCTGAAGATGCTTTGTCTTCTTGTCCTTCTAGTTCTTCTTCCTTGAGTAGCCGCAGCGGTTGCAAAAACACTCAGCTGAATTTAGCTAAGGACGATTCGGGGTTATTGGAGATGGACAAAAATGCGCTTCGAAATTCATCAAATATTTCTGGTGGTGAAATATGTGGCGCTAATGAAGAAGTAAGGTCTAAACAAAGTTTATTGCAATCATTGGAAAAAGGTGACTGTGGTGTGCAAACAGTTTTGAAGTGCCATTTAAATGAACATGATGGTTACATTAACAAGTCCTATACCAAATCACCAAGGTTGTTTGAAAATGAAGCAGTAATGCAATTTTCTTACAACTTCACTGCCATTTCACACCAATCCAAACCTATTCACAGCAAAACAGGAAAACAATATTATAAAACTACTTCATTTATGGATAATTTCCCCCCAGATGCAACAGCTTCAATGCATCTTGCTGATGAATTAAAATCTGAAGAAGTAGCATCTGTAAAGTTTTCAAAAACTGATTCAGATGATCAAGTAATTCTCCCAAACAGTTTTTATGAAAATTCTGACAAGTTATTAGAAGTTGAGCATTCATTTAAAAAACCTGAGTTTGTACAAGTTAAGAAAAGAAACCCAGAAGAATCCCAAGCTACATTGCTCCTGTTAGGCGGTTCCTCCAAAACACGCAGTTTTCATTTAAAAGAACCCATCCATCTGTGGAAGTGCAATATCAGATTAAGTGACCCAGTTAGTTATTAGGTCAAGGTGGCCTATTAGCTGCTCTAAGTTTTGGAAAAAAGCAGGCATATTGACAGTGTTAGATTGTGAACGACTGCTGAAAAATAATGATAGCAAAAAACAGTAGCACTAAAAATGTTGGTTCTAAACAATCTAAATTGTATTGTACAAAGCGTAATTGATCTGTGATGGTGCAGTCCCTAATTGATGCTAAAACCATTAGTGCAGCTGTTGTGTCTGTTTGCATTGGTAGACCCTTACAGCTTAAGATATGGATTTCCTGTAAAACACTGAATCATCGTAGTTTGGCAACATTGACAGATTGTGCATTTTTAGTAACTTGTTATTCCAGTGTATACCATCACTTTTTTATTTGGTTCTGTTTTTTTTTTTAGTGGCAGTATTGTCTTTTTCCACCATCCCATCTATACAGTACCAGTATGATGTTGTTCTGTACATATTTTTTCACCTATCTTCTAATATTGTTCATATGAAGCTTCTTGATATTGCACAGTTTATCTGCGTTATGCATTGACATATTTGCACTTCAAATGTAAATTTATTAATTCTGCCAGTGTTATACTTTTGGCATATAAGAGAAGAATTGCTATAGCTAAATCTTAAAGGGTTCTGGCGTACACTCAAGTCCATAATTTTGATTTTTAGTTTTATTGTGCTGTACCGTATATCAGTAGTGTGCAGTTTCAACCATCCACATTGTGGTCTAGGGCCCTAGTCATTTATCTTCTCATATAGGCACTGGTATTTGAGGATGAACATAATTATACTGTATATTTTATCCAAGTCATTTCATATATATGAGTTTATGCATCTGCAATTCTGAATGTTTTTGTTTGGACACAAGCTAAGTCATATATGACATTTACCACCAGTTGATTTTTGTGTTGCATCTTCTGCTTTTCTACCTTTTGGCTTTCAACATTCTGCAAACAACAAAAAAGATGTGGCATTTCAGAATGGTACATTGAATGTGGTGCTGAAACATACAAAATAAAGTATAGTAACACCTAAACAAAATTGGCATATCATTTCTGCTTTCCAGAATTAACCTAATTCAATACCACCACTAGTAAGATGGAGATTTGAAAATCATACATTACAATCAAGCTGTAATTGCAAAGTCTAATGCAATAGCATTTTTGTCATCGAACATACTATATACCGGTAATTAGAATTCGGGAATGATAGAAGCATGACTTCCTGAAGATCATCAAATCATGTTACTTTATTTTTTTGGGCCAGTGGATGATGTGCAATAGCTTGTGGTACCTGGTAAAAGCAATTGGAACTCTTAAAGTGCCATGGCACCATGATTGAAAACTACAGGTATATATACAATATAAAAATATTATTTTTTGGAAATAAGCAGACCCACTATTTCATGGTATTACTAGAATCAGTGTTCTAGTTCAAGTGCACATGTAAGATTTCATGATGATTTTGAGATGACCCACTCATCTGTCAACAATTTTTTGGATAGCTGCTATGGATAACTAAATATTTGTACTTCTAATTATTATGGCATGTTAACTCATAACCACAGTGGAAACATTAGTCTGATACAATGCTTTCAGTAGAGTATAAACTGTCTCCTGTAATCCATTTTCTTTTAAAAAATAATCAATGCTGGCTCTAAAGTTGGCAATGATAAATACGGTAGTTGGCTATGGATCAAGAGTTTTAGTGTGACATAATTGGTTTGACATGAGAAGTTTTCATGTGCTGCTGTAAAAGGTTAGAATTGGGATTTCGCATCATAATGTCTTTTTTTTCACAAAGATGTGTTGCCAGTTTAGAGTTGACCCAGGAGCCAGCTACCTTTCAATCATAGGCTTGATGCTGTACCTACTGAGTTGTTGCTGTGGCAGTTTAGGGTTTAAAACAGGTCATATCCAAAGCTTGCATAAAACCAGTCATCCCCCAAAAAGTGATTGACTTTTTGGCAAGGAGACTGCCATGCTTATTGTTTGCTCATAGCTTTCATATGTACGGCAATAAGATTCACTGTTTTTTCATATGTTTTTTTCGTGTTCATATTGTTGGCTATTCTTTCTGGATATTGCAGACAAGTTCTTCTGGATTCCTAATAAACATTTGTAATATCATTTATACATGAATTTCATAAATTTTAAGTATTTATGTTGTGGCGTGGTATGTATTCAAATGATGTTCTTCATACTGGTAGTGTGCTATCTTGGTTTCTTATTCACCAGAGATATTGTTTGTTTAAGTAACGTCAGCTTTTGTTACTTCAATTTTATCGTTATTAAACTGTCTTTTTCGTCCATTTTTTTTTAGTTTTTTGTATCTAATTATCTATGCTACCATTTTATTTTGCCTGTTAGTCTAAATTTTCAATTTAGCCTACTAGTAAATTCATTTACTGTTTGCTTCATTAGGTCTTTTACCCTTTTATGTTGAAAAATAATTGATACGCCTGCAAAGTGCTCAGAAAAGTCATAGTTTGAAGTTTGACAGAAATTAAAAATCAAAGCAAGCTGTTAACTATGCAAACAATGGTGTTATATACATTTTTTTTTTATTCTAATTTCATCATGTTCCATTAGCAACAACATTTTTTATCAGCTAACTTTGTAAAGGCAAATATTATAAACCTAATTTATAAACTAAAATGCACTGCTTTATTAGCATTACGGTTAGCTAACAAAAGTGTCCTCAAATAGCAAACCTTACGTATGTATAATGTCTTTGTGATATTCCTGATGAAAGTTTTCATGTAATGTTTGATTTGTTTAACATGTTGCTGTAAGAAAATTGTAAATATGTTTATGTTTAAGCTTTCAACTATATGTTTCTCAAAGTTACAGTGTTTTAATGCAACACTCGCACCAGTTTTGCTATTTTTTGGTTGAGACACATTATATTCCCCTATTGATCTTGAATTGCAGTATTTACTAGTCTACTGCCTTCATTTGAAGTTCAAGCGTTATTCTAAAACCTTGTAAATGTTGATTTTAAATTTTAAGTCAAATGTTTTTCCAAAGTGTAATTTAAGATGTTTCTGATTACCGGCAGTATGTTTTTTTGTTAGCTTGTAATGAATCAGCTTTTCAACAAATAACTACATTGTGTGGGTTTGCTTATATTTCTTAGTCATCTATTTCAATAATAATAAAATTTGAGAATACAGCCAAAAATGTCGGATTCTGAATATGAAACTGACAATGCAACTACAGATTTGGTTGGATTTATGTTTGGAAATATTGATAAACATGGACATCTTGAAAATGATGTTTTTGATGAGGTAAGTTAATCTATGGCGCATTAATAAAATTTTAGAATTATATACGTGGTAAGAAACATTATCGATTAGTGGTTGAGTGGATAGCCATGATTGACTGGAAAGAACTTTCTAGTAATGGCTTGAATTTTTTTTGATGAATAGTTTTTTTCGATGGTCTCCATTTTTTTTAGCAATTTTTCTTGACCAGTGTTGGACAAAAAGCTTCGAAGAAATCAACATCCTGATTAAATAAATTATTTAATTCTTTGTTGAACTCGACCATTGAATAATTCTGGTGTCGATGATGATAAGCTCATTAGTCTACTGGATGCAAGACTTAAGTTAATGTGACAAACTTATTAGAAATATTTTGTCAGCAGTATTCTCATCATATTTTCGTTTTTAGATACAGCCTAATATGTTATCCAACCTAATCTGCTTTTCTTTTTTGTAGAAATCAAAATCACATTTGCTGCAGTTAAGTACATTGGCTGGTCTGGGAGACTTTGTATCAGAAATAACAGCAGAGAATGCAATTGAAAAAGATGGAGATGGTAAGATCAGAATTTAATAGATTGATGCATTTGTGAAAGGGCCAGTCATTCCATTGGTCTGCGTAACTTGGAGATAATGATAACAAATTTTTATTACAGGAAAAACAGCCAACATGATAAAATAACAAATTAGATTCATACAAAATTCTTGAAGCTATTTCCTTGTGAGTGGTTGCAAATGACCAAAAAATGCCATTCTAAGAATTTTTAGTTTTTCACCCATGTCTTTGAATACTGAAGTATAATATTTTGTGTTCTAATAAGGTTCAATGAAAGAAGCAATTTACAAAAAAAAAAAAAAGTATGTGTACTCTCTGTTTGCGGCTGATGAAGGGACAAACCCTGAAATAACAGGCCATACAATGCGCAGCGATTGAGAAATATATATATATATACAGTACATTAAGTGTTTTTCCTACTCCATTAAATTAACAGAAATAAATAAATTAAGTATTGTAATCTCATGAGCAAAATGTTTGGAATATCAAATGATTTTTTGTATACAGCAAAAACCTAACACTAAATTAGCTTACAATATGTTTGAAAACGATGACAAGGTGATTTTATTAAGCATACGCTTACTTCACCAATCTGTGCAGCAATTCATCCAGTTTTACAATTAACATGGTATAGTACATACTTTCTTGTTACAGCTTTTACGGTTACAGCTGTGCCAGATGCCATTGACTATTCATTTATTGATGAAATGGTTGATGATACAAGCGAAGGTTGGTAATTTCTTTGTAATGCTTGGTTGCTTGCCAGTAAACTACAGGCATATGCATACGGTGGCAAAACTTTTCAATTGATATTGTATTATATTCTGTGTGAACATTTAAGGACTGATCAATGTAGCAATAGCTAGAAGATGGAAGCTGTATAAAAAAGGTTTTCAGGCTTAAATAACCTTATTTTGTAATTTCATTCTATTGGTTCACCAATCATCAATTGAACCATTCCGGAATTCGATGTTGACCAATCACCAATTGAACCATATGGTAATGAATTTCCTAGTTCAATAAAGTAAAGATATAAACCTAAATGGCAACATGATATTATTGCTAGCTTAATGATGAGCTGTTGTCCTTTTTATTCCCTCAGCGTAAAAAATAAAGAGAATTTCTGAATTTCTAATCAACTTCAAAAATGTTGCTTGAGAAACTTGAAAAAGTTTGAGCAAATTCAAATGCCACTGCCCAAATGTCAATTTGTGTTTTCTTGGCCTTATACAAAAATTTGCTAAGATTATATATAATTTTCTAGTTGGAGCATTTTACCATTCATTATTCATGCTACAGAAATATTAATGTTTCACAACAAACTCAATTGCTGCTATAGCACATCAGCTTTGACTTTTCAAAACTAAATTTTTAATTTAAATTGGCCAGTTGGTCAAGCGATAATGCATTTGTCTTTGGAACGGCAGGTCTGAGGTTCAAATCTTGGGCCAGTCAAAGCGGATGCAGTCTTGCCAATGGCTCATCACCACTGTGACACTTCTTCGAAAAAAGCTGTGTTACCTGGGCGCGACAATGCAGAGATGGTCCTGCCAACTCATTACATGCTTCGGTGTAGTGCAGTGAGTGTATATAATGAAAGGTTTGATTTGAAAATTTCTCTTCATGAGCTTGTTGAATATTTGTTTGTTTCAGTTTCAAGCAAAAGCACCAAGAACCTTCAAAGTTCCTCTTCGTTTGCAGAAACACAAAAGTAAAGCTAACGTTTGTCTCAAACCACAGTACTGTGACATTTCATAAATATCATCTTATTTTAATTGCATACCGATATTTGTTCTCCTGTCACCAAGCAGTGTCATATGCTGACTGTTGGATGATCTGCACACTTTTTATAGCAGTAACTACTTGTCCTTGGATGAATCCACATCTCCTCTATAGTTTTCTGTGATCCAGTGTTCCTTTGGATTTTTTTGAATTTTTGTCCTCTGAATTTTCGAAGCCACGTAGCAGAGATAGTCATCGTAAAACGTCTTACGCAAGGACGCAACAATGTTACCAGGATATAGATTGAACTGAGATTATGCGATTGGGGTCGTTGTAAAATGATGCCTTTGCCCTGAGCTCTGCCATGCTGCCAACTATTACCAAGTACACTTTCACAGTCTGCATGTTCTCATTCTTAGCTATCTATGTTTAAAAGTTGTGCAAGCAAACTAAGAGCCCTGTCTAAGTTTACGTATATTTAAAATCGTTATTGACACAACTGAGTACTAGTAACAAGCATAGCTGATTTGATTTATTACTGCTAATACATATGGGTTGAGTCACTTGAGTGATGTGAAGGGACTGTGTGGTCATGTTCACACAGCCACTCAGAGTAATCCATTGTAGTGCTATGGAATGCTTAATTTGTCAAGTTTGTAAAGGTGATGCTACCCAACTCCTTTTGAGAGATGGGAGTTCGGAGAAACTAGCTGTAGAGATCCACCAGTCGGGCCATACTCCAAAGCCTGCACCAGAGGTCAAAGATGAGCCAAAAAGGCAGGACAATCAAGAAGGAGATGATTAAGATCCTCTAGATCGAGGCTGCCCAAACCCTGTTTTACTCATAAGATTATTTCGCAGCTTGCGAGTTGTTTCGAGATGATCTAGCAGAGAAATTTTACTAGTAGCCATATCATTTTTTATCTGTTTAGGTTGGTTGCCATCTAAAATTTGGGCAAAAGTCACATCAAAATATGGTGAAGACCTTTTTTTTGGTCTTCACCAGATATTCAGCAAAAATCACATCAAAATATAGCATTGACCTTTTTTGTTTTGTCTTCACCTAAGTTCCTGCCAATTTTTGCGTCAAGTCCTACTAAAGACTGTTTTGTAGTTCGAGCCAGTGCTGATTGTGCAGCCTGCTCAAATTTCCTGTGGCTCGTTTCTCAAAAAGTTTGGGCACCTCTTCTCTAGACAGATGTAGAAGGTGTCCACAAGCACTGCCAAAAGAGTTCTTATGATTGATCCTCGAAACAGTCATATAATGGGATGCAGAAAATGGAACGATAACCCATAATGGTTGCTTTGTGATAGTCTGGTTGAGCTCGCGCAAACTATATGGCTCGTATGCACGAGTAGTAGAAGAGACTCCTGTGATTTATAATTGTTTTTAGGAGCAAGTTGGAGAGTGTCGAAGCTGAACAAGATCTGATATTACCCTCCATTGTTGCCCATTCAAGTAGGCACCCTGGCACAACACCAGATGGGAAAACTGAACAAAAACATGCAAAACACGGCAAGCATGACAAGAAAAAGCATGGTAAGTATTTCTTAAATATTGCCTAATATTTTTCGCTTCTTCTTTAGCTTATTTCATTAAATTAACAAAATTCTAGTTTTGTGGTAAGGTAGGTAACGACGTTTTTAAGGATTGAATGTTTCACCGTAAAATTAAGATAAAGAGAGTAAAAAGAAAAAAATATTCATTTGCGAATTTTTTGGTTTAATTTTTTTGCTGTAAGTTTACTGTAAGATTAAGGCTTGAGTTGGATTAAATTTGTCTTCAGTTTATAAGAATGAATTGAGTTTAGGTCAAATTTGGACAAAAATTGATAAAAAAAGTATATAGTTTTGTGGTAAAATAAAATTTGCCTATTTTTAAATGACTCTGACTCTATTCAAGTGGTAAAAGTCTACCGTTAAGCTTCCATTTTCAGACCAGTTCAACTAACCGCGAACTAACTGACCTTTAACGGTTGGAGGTCAGTTGGTTCGTGGTCATTCCCGAAATTGTAAATTGTAGGTCGCTTTAATTTTTTTTTTTCAAAACAGTGAACTTTTGTGACGGTATTAAACGTCAGCTGTTATAACAATGGTACTTGGTTTATACTACTACAGTTATGTTGCTACTTGCTACTAGTAGAAAGTAGAGTGTTATACAACTCCAGAAACTTAAAGCAAAAATCACAAAAGTACCATTTCTACTGGCTAGAAAATTGTTTTTTAACAGATAAGAAAAGAAGACGAAAAGAGCGTCTGCAAAAGCAACAACAGACCGAAGAAGATCTCATATTTGAGAGAAAAGTTAAAGATTTAGAAGAAAAAATCGCTAAGGCTGATATCTGCGAGCTTTTTCCCGAATTTCGTCCCAACAAGGTGGGTGTAAGCTTTTCAGAAGCCCAAGCTGTTTCACTTTGTATAATTATAATTAAACTAGATAGTCATTAAATTGATCAAATGAATAAATTAATTTACTGTGTATAAATGCAAAATTAAAAATAGCTTTAGTAACGCTAACCATAATTTGGTGTTATTGGCATTATTGTCACAAAATTTTTGAGCATTGTTTCAATCAGAAATAAATTATAAAAATTATTTATATTTAATAGGTGCTTCGGTTTCTAAGATTGTTTGGTAAAAAGAAATCGTCATCCCTGCCAAATATTTGGAAGAACTGCAGAAAAAGAAGGAAGAAAAAAAGCAAAAAGCCAGATTCAAAGTCAAGTCCTAGGGCGGATAAAAGCTGGGAGAATTCCTGGCAACTGCGGTCCCTTTCGCCTGCTCGGTTAGAGGACTGCTGCAGTGATGATGAGGTAGGCTGAAGTTAGACGATGGTGCTCTTTATTAATTTATGTATGTAGGAAGACCAGTAAAAGAAATGTCAAATAATCATTTAAAATTACCCACCCAACTCGTTTGAGAAAAAGTTGTAAAATAATCATCGAAAATTATAGACCTAACAAGTTTATTTCAGAAGCTTTATTTTCGGCAGTGAAGCTTACATAAGCGCTCACTTTCAATATGACTTAGAGAACAAATAGCTGACGATCTTTGTTAAACATTTGCTGTTGTTGTTTTTTTGCTATAAAATGTTGTGCAACGGCATTATTTTCAATCTCTCCATAAAACTGTTTCACTCTGTCAGAGCTAATCAGTTGGATGTAGGCAGTTTTAGAAACTAGCTACAGCTACAGTGACATTACTCGATGAGAAGTTTTTAAGTTAGTGTAATTTAAACTTTTTACCACAGCCGTAAATACTAAACTTAAGTTGTTTTTCACACAAATATTTCAGGCTACCTTACTCAAGCCACTTAAGTCTAAAAAGACTGGCGTTTATCAGAAGCACAAAGTGAATAGCTCAGTGACATCTCAAATTCCTGAGTGGCGGTACGGCCCGGCCGCACTCTGGTACGACATGCTGGGGGTTCCTGAGTCTGGAGAAGGATTCGATTATGGATTCAAGTTGAAAGATCCCGAGGTTGGATTTTTTGCTCTTGTTGATTCAATTACATTTTTTATGCAGTCATTTTTGCGTTTCGTTTTATCTTTTTTAATTAATGCAAATAATGTAAATTTCATAATTATGTCAAATTCATTCATTTAGAATTCAAGCAAACGAAGCACTCTGCGTCTGTTAACAATACCTATATGGAACACCCTTTTTTGGTTGGGCTTGCAAGCCTTTTTTCCGGCTGGTATACTACAATGGGTAAGCTGCTTGGCCCTAATGAGAATATGTGTTTAGCGTCTTTCCCAAGAGCATAACAACGCATTCCTAGTTTCAGAATCGACCCGGGAGTCAGCAACCTTCGGGTCCACAACAACTGACTGCAAATAAACTTACCACCAGCTAACCCTGAGTTGGCGGTCAGTTTGGGCTGTAAGTTGGCTTGGTTCGGCAACTTATCGATCACTAATCCTATGCTCTACCAACTGAACTATCGCTTTCTTGGGCGCAAGTTCCTAATTAGTTTCAGCAGCACTCTATGTTGTTTTCATTCAGAGTGATACGTTCAACGGCAACAGCAATGCAGGCAGCAAAGCGGACTTTCCCAGTCCAGACCACTTTTACATGGTGTCGCAGGTTCGCTGGGAAGATGACATCATCTGGAATGCTGATGACGTCAAGCATAAAATTGGCAAGGTGAGCAATTCATGTGGGGTCAAATCGATTTAGCTTTGTAGTCTTGGAGAGGCCACAATAAATCTACTCTCCGCCTTCACACAATTTTTTTTACTAACTACCAAGTTCATTGCTGCAAAGAAAAGCGTTTTACTTTCGCAGCTATACAAAGCTGCACTTCACAACTACTGCTTCTAGCTTCATTGCTAGCAAAAAGGAATGACAAATTATTTTCAGTAACGCTATGAACAAAAAAAGTGTTGCCCGAAAAAAAAAGCACCTTGCTAAACAAAATCTATCTGTATTTATGTGTATTCTCACAACCTTAACAAACAAAAAAACAAAAACAGAGCCAAGAAAAAATGAAAGTGTATTTCTATTTCATATAACACGTTTCAACTCTAACTTTAGTAATTTTCAATCTTTTTAGGAGTTTTTCCTGCTTGTCTCATTTCGATCATAACCAATTTGCAGCTCTTTTGAGCGAGATCGGGAAAAGTATATTACGATATTATTGAGGATTAAAATCGATAATTTTTTAAAATTATACCGTCAATTTTTTGACCTACTAACAGTATAAGTTTGTTGATGCTTAATGTTTGCCGATAGAGTTTGCATACAACGCAAGATCCTGATGAGCGCTACAAGCTACGTGTTGACCGGGCCGCGCAAGCCGGTTGGGTTCCCACCAGCACCCAGCGAACTGCCCTTCCTCATGGTGCTCCTACTAAAGGGTTGATTTCGTTATCTTCACCTGGATTAATCAAAGACAACACAAGTGGGGAGCCTATTTTAATTGCTTTATTGATATAGCACTTTTTTGTTAATGTTAAGTGACTTGATACTTGTAATGACAGTGTGACACATTGTTCTTCGACAATGGTTGTGGCATATACCAGTGTTCCCTCTAGCTTTTTGGCAAATCGGTGGGTTGCCAAATTTTTTCGACACATTTGTGCCCAAAGCTGTAAAATTATGTTTATGTGCCCTAAATTTTGTACCAAACCGGTATCAAAGTCATTTCCAAATCTAAAAGTCATATTTCCAAAAATTTGTCGGCTTTTGTAAATCAGAGTTTATCGTATTGCCAAAAATTATTTACCCACAACCCCAGAAATCACTGATTCATTGACAAAAATTGGCTTAGTGGGAACACTGGCATGTACCGGTACTGTTACTTAACTTCGTTTTTTGTTATCCAGTTCATCTATGATATTTTAACAACGCATCTTTGTTTATTGCCTAATGTTTGAATGAGCACTAAACGACCGAATACTTGAACATATTAGGGTTTTTACATCCATTTTTCTCGCTCGATTCTTGATTCTATCATCTGCATTTTGCTGAGTCGTGACAAAATATGCCAGTTACAAAAGAGCCGTTTCAATAAAAAAGTTGAAGTGTCTCCAAAAAAGCATCGCTAGCTTATGGACTCTTCGATGGGCACAATTCTTTTCTAATTTGGCACTTTTTTGTCATGACTCAGCAATAAGCAGGCTCCGTGATCAAGAAGGTTCCTGAAAAGTAGGGAGGGAAAAACGCAAACTGTTGCTTTGTAGCAACAAGGTTTTGATATTGACTCCTTTTTCAACTACTGGAGTAACAGTGTACTTTTTTATCATCTTTAGGCTACCTTTATCTTATAATTGATTTTACAATTTAAAACGCTTTTGCATGTCTACTTTTTGGACCCGATTCTTAGTTTCGATGCTTGCTTGTTGCCGAGTCTTGCCAAAAAAAGTGCCAAATTACGAAATAGTTATGTCACTAAAAAAACGCATAAAGTCTTTGATGCAGGCACCGAAACCAAAAACTGAGCCTCAAAAGTAGACTACGAAAATGCTATTAAGAGCCGTTTAACGCTTACTTGATTCGTCAGGAGATAAAGACGACAAAAATGTGAGTTCCATCTTTCCTATCGACAACTACGAACTAATCTACGGCAACTGGGAGAAGGACATCATATGGGATGATCAGAATATGGACCACATTCCCACTCCTACCACTTTTTCGTTTGATCCAAATGACGAAAACATCATTTTGAATTTGCCAGAAGAACCAAAATTATGGTAAAACTATCTGTTTATGATTATCATTCATTTCAGAAAAACGTGAAATGTTGAAAACGATATCTATGTATTTTCAATAATGTAACGTTCAAAGCATATTGCTTTGTACCAATTAGAGCAAGTTTTATGTCAATGAGACGATATCGCTGTTTCGCCACCGTCGCTTTCACGTGGCAGTAGGATTAAGAAAAGATACATCAGCCTATCAAGATATGAAGCTGGCTGTGATGGCCAATAAGTTGCATCATATTATGTCTTTCATGATATCTTAGCTATAAAAAGTTCTGATAATATCACCCCTCATCAGTGAGACTAGATTTGCTCTCAGCCACTAAAGTCACCGGAGTCATGGCAATCCAAGCAAGCAAAAAGAGTAGAGGGGTTTGCGTGGGTTGGTATAATTTTGGTGCTGATTATAAGATGTATTGCAGCATTTCAGTCCTGCAACGGTCTATCTCAGCCATCCTAACGTATGAGAGATGATATTCTTCGAAAAAGCTGATTTTAGTTTGATAATTTTATGACGATATGAGGAGTTTCCCATTTACTTTAGGAATCAATTTTAACCCAATCAGGCCAACATTTTGTTTTTCCCATAGAGTTCATCAGGAATACTGGTGTCTAAATAGTTTTAAAAAAATCTTTCACGAATTTGAAATGCACTATTTTAAAATGTCTTCTGATGTTCAGTAAAACACTATAGTTTTCAGTGGCAGCGATACACCATCGAAGGATTCAAAGAAAGAAAACTCAAAAAAATCAAAAATGGCTAGCGGCAAATCAGGTAGTCTGAATTAGTACAGATTTTCATTTGATCCAACTAGTTTTGCTCTACTGGGTAGATTGCACCCTCTAGATGTAGCTCGAAATGAAATTTTAAGTCTTTCTAACATGAAAGTTTGGCATTCTGGAAACTATTAAGAAAAATTTAAAATGGATTTTTCTCTGAAAACTGCAATTTTTGACTTATCATTTTGACATTTTATCCTCGAGTCAAAGTTATGAAATCATTTTATTACGTTTTGAAATTAATGGTATTAGTTTACCTTTTGACGATTCTGAAGCCAATTTTGAGTGAACCATTTTTCCGAGTTTTCTAGTTGACATTTGACCTCTTCCTATGTAAGTTTGCTGCTTGTTTGAAGCCACCAAGTTAAGGTAATTATCGTTGAGCGCCTTACCCAAGGTAGCAACATCAGAACCAGGATAAGGGTTGTCATTTAATCCAGTGGTTCTCAAACTTTTTTGCTCCATTGCCCCCTTAGGGTACTCTACATATCATCATCACGCCTCTCCCCATAAAAATATATATAATTAAATTATATGTTAGACATAAGGTCGGTAGCTTAGCAGAGAGTTCGATGGATAAACCAGAACATGCTTAATTATAATTTCATGCAGCAGACTGCAAACTTGTTCCCATTCCATTTTATTTTAACTCTTACAACCTGCTTTTCCTAAATCGGCTCATCATGGGCCAAAAACATTGCAATGTACAACATAAGATCTAAAAACATTTGAATTTGCAAACTATACAGAGTATGGTTCAAAATATATGTGACTATAATAATTGTCGCCAAAGGAAGATATTGGTGTATTCTAGAGCTGAAAGAGCAATTATTGTAGTCGTAAAAAAGTGATTAGAAGCAATTTCAGGGTCAGCATTTAGGCTAAAGTAAAAGAGGAAAAAAATTGGACTTAAATACGAAGGAAAAAGGCTAATTAAAGTACTGCCGGTAGTTACGGGGAGTGTAAAACGAGGGTTTCAAGGGGGAAAACGGGATTGAGGTGAAAAAAGTTGTAGCGAAAAAAAGGGGGTTATGCGAGATTTAAAGTATTCGACAGAACTTCCTGTTTTGACTAGAAACTAAACTGTGCGCTAGTTCGTGACTATATTACCTGACCTCTGAACTTGCATTTCGATAATAAAGTGGGTAAAAACAGGAAAAATAGAATTAAGGGCGCTGACACTGAAATTAACTTCAACTGCCAAGGATTGAAGCTCAAAATATGTTATTATAGTAATTTAGTATTAAGATGCCATAGTGGGATGACGAAAGAATTAAGATACATAAATTACTATTCTAAAATATTGTGACGTAGTTAGTGAGTACGTTATGTCGCAACTGCGGTAAATAAAAACCGAAATTGAAAAATGACGAACTCGACACTTATCGAAGCGTAGTCAAGCAATAAATTGAAGATTCATAGGGTATACGGATCCCAGGACAGTAATTTATACCATATGTAATGCGGTGTATGGGTGCAAAGGTTAATGTTTCGAGAATGCGCTGTCGCCCCCCTTTGGCTTTTCGCCCCCTGGCTTATCTTTTCCGCCCCCAAGGGGGCGATGTCGCCCACTTTAAGAAACCCTGATTTAAGCAACATCTTTATCCTTTTCGTGAAAATCATGGTAGTCACATCGACATCATTTCAGTTTATAGATGGATTTTTTGCAGGCAAGGATGGAGAAAAGGATAAGGATAATTCCGACTCTCTGATGAAAAAAGATTCGTGGAACCTTTCAAATGACCACTTCTATGACCCCAAGCAATCGACCGTCAACCCCCTTGCTGTGGGGCTGATGAGTGCCGTGTTGCAGGTAAGCCGAACTTTTTTTCAAGCTTCTAACTCACCTTATTGCACAATCATCTTAAAAGAGATTTTTAGGCTTATGTTGCTTCTTTGTGGTTTTTCTTCGTTTAAAGGGGCATAATTATTTTGAATAGGGTTCAAATTGCTTTATGTTCGAATTAAAATTAAAATCTAAGTTTAAAAACTGTATCAGCTTGGCACCTTTGCGTATATATTGTGGCAGGATCAAAAACGCTGTAGCAGCTACTTCTAATTTAAAATACCTTGCTTAATGTTAATCATTTATATCTGTATTTGCTATTTCAGTTGAGACAAACCTGCAAACTGTTAACTGATCACTGTATCTAATTCTGCTGTGCTTAAGATTTGAGGTTTGTCTATTATTTTCACTTTTTGAGACCAACATTGTTGAATTAGATTACTCTCATGTAGTTTAGTTTAATGATTTTTGAGTTTAATATAGATTATTACAGCTTACTCTAAATAGTATGATTTCGTTTCAGCACTCCATTCCAGCAATGGAATTGCAGCCTATCTTCTTCCCGACCTTCATGAATCCCAGCAGATTGCAGTTGTTCCACCGACCTCCTTTCAGGCGATATCAGCACGGAGCGCTCGCCAAGCCTGGTGCACATGCGGTGCATTGTGTTATGAAACATCTACGCAAAAAGTAAATCTGTACAAGTTACCTTTGCCAGAAGACAGCGAAGAAATTTTTCGGTCTTTGAGTCAAGCTTCCACCTGCCCACCTGTCTACCACACACGGTGGAGGCTTCACATTATTCCTTTTTATTGCTAAACGTCGAGCAGGGAAGCTGTGAATACCAATTTTTATAGTGTTTAGTTGGACCCAACCGGGGGACGAACCCGTGTGCACCGTTTCAGTAGCAAACGCTCTGTCCACTCGACCACTGGTACAGTTGGTCTGCTTCTTGGAGCTCAAGATGAATGTTTGGTTTGGAAATCAAATCTTTGATTTATAGCTGCCCTTACGCACGACTGCTTAAAATTTATTATTGTTTTTAAAAAAGTACCGTAATTGCGTGTTTGTTGTTGTATATCTCGGTTTTCTTCAAGTGACATTTCAATCATGTAAAAGTGTACTTGAACATGTGAAAACTCTACTGACAGACTGTTGTTGTTGAAGCTGCCCGGTTCGTGCTTGTGCAGCAGTCAGACATCTTATACCACAGAACCCCAGTTGAATTGGAGAACCCGAGAAAAGCGAGAAAAGTAACCATTTCCACACTGCTCGTTAGAGCTGGAACCCTATCACCACATTTTTTTCGTTGGATATGCAAAACCATGAAGTTGATCAGTATTGCTACTAGGTTTGTTTGATTCCCAGCTTTTGATTTGTTGTTGCTTTAGAGCCAAGCAGCGAGAGCAAGAGCGAGCTGCATCTGGTGGTGGGGAAGTGTTTTTCATGCGAGTACCAGAAGATTTATCTGCATTGGATGGACACTTGATATTGGGGGAGTATAGCGAAGAATATCCTCCTCTACTCTCACAAGTTGGAATGGCAATCAAGGTGAAGAACTACCACAAAAGGGTGAGTGTGGATTGATTTGATTTACACATATGTAAAAGTGTTTGTCGATGTAATGTTTGATTGGAGATGTCATGATTGGAGATGAAACAGCAATAGTTTCTGGAAGTCTGAAAAGTGTTTGAAATGAGCAAAGAAAGTCGTCTGGAAACGACTCGAAGCGGCATTTGGCGACTCAAAGAGGATGTCCACGAAGAAAGCCAGCTTGAACACATTTTCACAAGCAATGATTTATGCACCCAGCCTGCTGAATCTCGTCGAGAAGGAGCTTGCTTACGCCTGGCACGATGAACTCTGGACTCCAACCACACCCCAAAGTGTTGATAAAAATTAGAGCCGCCTAGGAATTACTTTGGTCCCAAGATAGCCTGAACATTAATACTATACTACCCAATGGCCGGATCTTGTTTGGAAACAAGATCGGCAATCAAGTACAACACGCCTCCACTGTCCACAGCTTTACTCATAAGCATGCACTAGCCCACCTGGTACTGTAGTACCCACATGAAGGTAAATTGACTGAGAACTGGCATCATTCGCTTTCACTCGTTTGTGAACTAATTGAGATTATTAACTAGTGCACCATGTGAATGCATAACAGAAGAACAGACCGTAGACCATATCTTGCTATTCTTTCCTATATACTTTACAAGCTTGCAACTGGTGGATTTCAACATTTGGATGACAGCATCATTTACTGGCTCATACACATTTGTGCCCCCGTTTGGTAATGAAGAAAGAACAGCTGAAACGCAGAAGACGCAGCAATATTTAAAAAGTGATGGAGTGAAAAAGTGTTGTGCAGGAGTAACATGCATGCAGCCATTCTTACGAACTGCCATTAGATTGGATGGTAAATGATACTGGATTGATGGCGTTGATGATTACAAGTTATACCATAATGCTCAGTTATCGAAAGATTTATATATTTGCAACAAATAAATTATTCACAAAATGAAAAATGTAGAATACATGAAATTAAAAAAAATACTTGGCTAGATACTGCAAATAAACCTCCTGGTCTTTAGCTTAAGCAGCCATTAAAGTCATTTTTTTCATGCATGTTGCCGCCATTTTTAGCGTTCTAAAACCTTCCACAAATTTTGGTTAATTTGTATTAGTAGATATAAAGCAATTTATTTTTGGAGTTTACTTTTGCTTCACATTTGTGCAGACTTCGTTTTTAACCGTGCTTGAAGCGTCATTTACTACAAAACTGGATTGAACACCGAGATAATCAAACTTTTTTTCGTGAAAGACAAATGATACCCATCGGACAAGGCCAGTAAAAGGGTGAAGACAAAAACACAAAAAAGGTTCTCGACCAAATTTCGGGGGACATTTTTGGGTCATAAAAATAGGGGATTTGATTGCATTTCTGTAGATAATTTCTGCGTCAAGTTGGTGAAGATTGGGCGTGGGCAAGATGAAATTTATTCGCTGGTCGTAAATCGCTCATGGAGTACCCTGATCTAACAAAATCAATTATACTTCAATTAGTTTTTTTTTTTTGTATATTTTTGCAAAGATGCTGGCGTCACTGCAGTTTGCTGCTTTCGTCATAAATGTGCTCAATTATTCCTGGTGGTTTTTTATTGAATGTAACGACAATAAGTAATACAGAAAATAACAAGACAGAGTAACTAACGCTAAAAAAAGGGGTGGAATAAAATTTGACTGAGCTAAGTAAAAACGGTTGCGGCAATGCTCATGAAACTATGATACATAGATTAATTATCAACGGATATGGAAACACGTATACAGTACAAAAACCAACACAGAATGACAATTAAGTACCTATGTCCAAGATGGCTCTGCACACCCCAACGACTTGTTGCGAGAACCATAGTTGCTCAAAACAATCCAAAGCGCAAAAAATACTCCCAGACGTTCCATTCTCAGTTACTCAAATGTATAATCCAAATACAGTCACAGTTAACTTGAAAGTCAAGGTTTACAGTAGAAGCATGGTAACATAATTTGACAAAAACTCACTGACTGTTTTGCAGCATACAGATATAAACAGTTCAACAGCAACATAGCAGTAAATCTCCATTCGTAACAGTCAACTATAACTGTACAGCAGTTCTAAAAATACACTTATCATTACTCCTGTTTCTAAGTTTCGCTTGCACTCATGTGACGCGCACAAACGAGCAAAATATCAGCGCCAAGCCCAGAGTGCTAAGACAGGTCACCTGCTTGCATAAGTCACTCAGAACCTGCAGAGCATGCATGGAACCAAGGCAGTGTTTCTCACAAAGAGCATGTCAAAAGTCTGAACTCAATCCAGATAACTTGCATTTCAATAATATCGAACAACAGCCAGTCAGCCATATGTCTCCGTCCCCAAATCCTAGAAATATGAGTCACTAAGGAGCAGACATATAACCGCTTATATCCCAAGCAATCAAAAGAAACTCAAAAAAATTTTTTTTTTCGTATCATTTTGCTATTACACTTACCTGAACCTATAACTACCAATTGTTTAACTTTCCACGACCTGGGTTTGAATCTACGAATTGTTGCCAATTGGCAACATTGGAATGATATGGCAAAAATTTCTTAACTTTTATGACTTGCTATACAAACACAGAAGAAGGCTTTTTAATGCAGTAAAGACGTACAAAAGCACCAAAATACAAACAAATTATGAATGGATATGAAAAACAACACAGAATAAAAGCATAGGGGAAGGGTTGTATGGGGCTAAACACATAAACTAATGCTGTAGATAATGGTGGGGTGGAGATGAAAACAAAACGTGACGGCTGAATTCATTTATAATGAGAACTAAAAAAGCAGTTGGCGTGGTTGTTTAAGGAAAGAGCAACTTCACATTTGTTGCATTGAAAACTGGAAGAGCAAAAACAACGTCGCTTTTTTGCTTCCATGTGGAGAGGCCAGTGGTTGTATCCATCAAATCGAACGTCAGCCACAGGCACTTTTGTTGCTGCGGTGCACACCCGTTTTGGATTGCTATTTTCCAATAACAGTCTGCCTCACTTCTGGTGTTCTGCTTTTGTTAGAGCTTTAGCGATGTCAAGTTTCAACTTGCACAAGTTACTTTGAACTTCCACAAGTAACTTATTTATTATCCAGCCACTTGACGGCTACAATATTGCACTCTCTTTTAACAGCCGAGTGAACTGCACCTCTGCCTTTGACCTTTAGCTCCACAGATTTCAGCGAGCATCCATTTATGCATGTTTTCCGCACTGTGCCAATTGAATTTAAGCCTCGACTTTTCAGATACTTATTAGGTCTGGGCTTGTAAATCAGTTGTTAAGGAAATCTTTGCTCCAGTTCCAACTAAAGGTGTACACAAATGTGTGACAATGTTGCTACTAACACCCAAGCCTTATGGATTGCTTCCTATTCCAGTTTGTTTTCCTTGATGCAGGTCAAAGAAGTATACAATTCCTGAAGCTCGGGCTCTGGAAAAAACTTTTTGGCCCCATTTATGGGGCTTATTTTTGATTAATTGCTTCGTGCAATATTTTTCTTTGTATGGAATGATCTGCTCATCAACAAAGTTATATTTTTCTGGTTTTAACCCCTTAAATTTGGGTTGCAAGTGTGGAACCAGAGGCTTGATTTTAAACAATTTGTCATATTCTGGATGATCACCTGGTTTTATGTTGGCATTATCATTGAAATGGAGATATCTGGGCAAAGTGTCTAAACTGATTTCTTGACATAACATCTGCAATATTGAGATATCTTGTGTGGGCTTCCCAATACATTCTAAACAAGCATCAAAACAAAACACAGATAAAAATTTGTCACAAGCACTTTACAATATCAGAAACTGAATGTACACAGTTTTTTTCACACTTTAACACAGATTAAAATATCAAGGTGTACAAATTCATTCAATAAAAATAAACATTATATTGCTACACTTATCTTTTGGAGGTCGTTTTTACAATGCTCATTTCCATTAAAATTTCAAACCGTCTTTTTATTTCAAGTTTGGAAGTCGCTAATATAAATGCATCCTTTTGATGTGCATATATGTTTTGATTGCTGTGCAATAAGCTGAAAAACTTCATCATCAAACATTTTTACAGAAATTGTTCATCAGGGTTAAGGTCTTCTTTTGGTATTGGTTGAGTTTGAAGAAGGGCATCATCCCATTGATTTATTGGAGATGTTGTTTTGGAATTAAGCAATCTTTTTCTTTCCTTTCTAGAATTTTATTGACTGTATTTGTAATTTCTTTTTTTGTCCTACTCCTAATAAACGCACAAATTTAAAGTAAAATAACACACTCATAAAACAATTAATTTAGTCATTAACAGAAAATTTATACATGCAATCGTACATTCAAATGACTTCAAGCAATTTAGTAAAATCGATTTAGCAACAATTACAGCATTATTCATCTCTGGTTATATTGGAATGTAGTAGCAATTGCACCATGATAATAGTCAAATTAATGATATGATCAGTTATTGTAATATTCTAGATGCGTGAATTAGCCTTCAAGATTGCAAAAGGATAACTGGTCAAAAATAAGATAAGCAAAACACTTACGAAGTAAGGGTCCACCCAGTAAAAGAGCTGGTGGCCAATGGATAAATGGCTAACAAAATGAATCTATGAGTTTCCACGAAAAGGATGTGATAAAACTCAGCCAATCAGAGATTTCTGAGTTCAGCCAAAGTTAGTGCAATAATGCAGTCAAATAATAGTTACATCGAATAGTACTTAACACCTGTGTTCCCTCTAACTTTATGGCTAGTTGGCAAGTGCCCAAATTATCTTAAAAAAATTGTGCCCAAAGCTCTAAAAAGATGTTCTATGTGCCAAAATTTTGTACCAATCCAGTATTGGGTCCACGACAACTGACTGCAAACCAACTGACCGCGAGCAAACTGACCGTGGACAATGCCGATTGGCTGAAAAGGGCGATCCTAAATATATTTATACTATCCCCAGAGCCATCTTGCCCAAACCCTCACTTTGTGACGAAATCACTACGACGAAATCAGTGACGAAACCACTGTAACGAAATCGTCGCTTCGCGGTCAGTTGACTTAGCTCGTCCAGTATTAAAGTATACCAAATGTCATGTTCCCACAAATTTGTTGAATATTCTAAAGCTTTGTTTACTATATTTTCAAAAATTATTTGCCCTTGCTCCAACAAATCGCCGATTCGCTGAAAAAAATCGGCTTAGTGGGAACACTGCTTAACACTGAAGAATGCATAAAGTATTGGTAAAACAAACGTGTTTTTTTCTAACTAATCGATTTGCACTGAAATTATAAGATAAAATCAAAACTGCTTGCGTTACTAGGTTTCTAACTTAAAAACTCTGTCGTAACTTCCTTGATACTGCCAAACAAACAGTGAAGAAAAAAATAAAAGATGTCAAAATACCCGTAGAAGGAAAGTGATTGACAGTTAGTAGTTTAAGACAATTTGGCTCTGGCGGAGTTCACTCATTAATCTCTAGAATGAGTTAAGAAAGCATTGTAGAAGTAATAACGTAAAGCAGTAATGCCATCTATCAAATAACGGTTTGAAAAAACATCTGTGGAAACATTCTATTAGGACGAAAGCAACATATGAGTAACACAGCAAAACCTTAGCAACCAGAACAATGCTTCGTTTGTGCACAAACTCCCCGGAAAAGTTTGGTAAAAAACAATTCTAATCAAAAAGGTCAAGTGAAAACCGAAACAGATGGAACAAAATTTCGTTTTCTCTTAGTCATTATTGTGCTTTTTTTACTATGGAGCTGGAGGTCGGTGTTGCACTTGAACTTGGAGACTCCCAACTGGTATTAACTGTTTCAGAATCTTACTGTTTCAGAATTAACTGTTTCAGACACTAGTTCAAAGCTTCCAATCATCTAAGTTAAAAATGAATTTAGAGCTGCATTGTTTTGATTGGTCGTGCCTAATGTTCCTGCGACTAATTATCTGCACTACACAGTCTGCACCTAATAGTCATGGTCTGTGCATGATATGTATATACAGCAAACTAACAAGGTTACTTTTACTACATTTCCTCCACAGTTGATACTTGTATGGTATCCATCTGCTTTTGGAAATGTTTGTCATACAGCAGATTCAACATATGATGTAAGAGTAAAACGTTTGTTGCTTCCTAGAGTTTCATTTTTTAAAATCCATTCCAAGATGTGTGTATAGGCTTCAAGTTGGCATTGTTTGCTATAATAACTGATTCCACTTTTTGTCATCAGAGTAGCAAATTATGCTGTGAAAACATCAAACAGTTTTGAACTACTGCAATGCAAGTTTTTAGTTCTTGTGCATCTGTATCTGAGAAATTATCTGTGATTAATTATTGTCACTTTGCATCAGTACTTCCAGCTGCTAGTCGAGTCCATAAAGAGTCAAACTAGATCTCCATAAATGATTAGGCATATGCTTTACAACATATACACTTTATAAGTGAAAAGTGGTTTCATTCTTCATAACATCATTGATGAAAAAACTGAAAACTTAACTATTAACTACAACACTTTTTGATTTGAAATGAAAAGCACCACCTGGAATATCAAAAATTCCAATCCATGTACTTAGTTGATAGTGTTTTATTTAGACTGTCACGTGTTCATCATCTTCTTCCAGTTTTTGCAGTTGTTTTTGAAACATGTTTGAAGAACTAAGGGTTCATGTGCGCTTGCAACTCGTTCAATAATGTGATGTATCCTTCAACCTTGTAATCATTTAAAATTGTTTTTGTGTGGTTAACTACGTAGCAACATAAGCACTCGAATGCAAAAGGCATTATCATGCGATTTCTACATTTGCACCAATTTGTGTGTAAGGGGCTGGGACATGCACATTCCCACGTGAGGTGATTCTATCTGAACTCCTAGCAACGCTGAACAAGCCCCAAAACAGATGACGTCAACCTGAGCGAGTGGTTCCTCTTCAAACTGCAGGCTGACAGCAATCACTAACTAGTATGAATACGGTATAAAATCCCTTTTACCCATCGCATAAATCCAGCAAGTCAGTAGTTACTGCAAAACATTGTAGGCTAAGGGCAGAAAAATGTGTTTTTCAGCAACTAGTTTTGCTTAATTATCGGTAAATTAATATAGTTTACTTAATCATAAATCATTACAGCCATTACCATAAATTCTAACAATCCATACCAGCCGTTAAGGCTAAAATGACTCAGCGTCTGCAAAAACAAATGTCTAAAAAAAACAAACAAAAAAACTGAAAAGCTAGGCAGACCTAGCGCAACTAACTCACAAAAAATAGCCTGCGAGCTTGAAGCTTTCAGACAGGCAAATACAAAGCTCCTCTGACTCACAGCTGAAATTCTGGGCTAACTCAATTCGCTGAAAGAACTGGTCTGTGGAAGACCACGTATAGCTATGGAAACAAAAATGGCACCACCAGGCGTACATTAATTCAAGAAATAAGGAGGAGCAAACTAAAGTCGACGATCAGCTATACTGTGTTTTCCATGAGATTTTCAAGGTCTACGCACCTGCTGTGATTGCATGGATATTTGATATTCTTCCTAAAATAAACCATATTATTACCAAAAATAAACCATATTATTACCAATTTGCTTAAAGGTGTGCTTCCAATATCTTTGCTTAAATCGTTTTTTTTTTTTTTTGGTTGCTTTTTGATAACGCTGTTAGATACCTTTATGAAGTCATACGGTTTCCAGTCAATGCTGTACTGAAGAACACTCACCAAACCATTTTACTAAACATTGTGAAGTATAGGTCATGCAACAAAGTTGTTTCCATGCTCCTTACATTCTTTTTGATCTCCCTAATGCTATATTCAGTGACAGGTAAAAAACGACAAACAAGGATTCTCACTTTCTGCCATAACTGACATGAACAATAAGCTTTACCTATTATGGACTTTGAAAATGGTTGATTTGCCACAAGTCTAAGTAAATGGTTAGCACCGAGTCGTAGAATTGTTTACCCGCATTTTGTACATACCAGAAGTTCAGTTATTAATTTCTTTTTGTCAGCATCTTCAATGGCAGTTTTGGTAGATTTTATGACACAAGTTGGGCAAACTTAAGTCTCGGGATTTCAAAACCCAAAGTTGAAGCAAGTCACGTAGATTTTAGATGGATTTAGCGTTTAGATTACAATTTGCAGCGAACATGAGCGTCCGCAGGGGGGCAAGGGGGAAATGTGTTGCATCCCCCCCTGGAAAATGTGTTGCCCTTGCTAGTTAAGCTTAATTTACGATTTTTGTCCCTTGCCAATACCTCATTTAGTATTTTTTGTTATATTCTGGGAAAAATCAGGTTACTTTTAGCTTTGAAGACCTTTTTTTTTTTGGTCTTCAATATTATTTTGTCTTTTTGCCTCCCCCCCACCCCTACAATTTTTTCTGCAGACTCCCATGGCAGCGACACAATTATCTTGTAATAAGTCTGCAAACTCTACCACTGTGAATCAATGACTGATTAGCAGTATAAGTTGTGAATATAAAGTATGTACCCCGATGGACTGGGCTTCATCTCAACTCAAGATGTTTTAAACTTAAACATGTCACGTCATCATATTCTACAGTATTTATATACAGAAGATGCAGGCCTATACCTAACTTTCACAACAGTTTGCTCGTACTTGAAACATTTGACAAAGTTTGACCCATTGTCGGTGGTAGTTCTTGCAATTTTGCTTTCGATCTGAAATTCCCAGTGTGCTAGTTCGATTTCTTTTGCAATCACATCGTAAGTGTGCCTTCCCTTTACTCTTCGGCAGGACAATACAGCTTTTTTCCGCTGCAGAGTATCTCTGTTTAGCCAATGAACAGTCATCCCCAAGTAAGATCTAAACAAGAATAGTAATGGTCATGGTAGTTGATGTTTGATGGTACCGATACCAAAATTTTTGCTGATACCGATGCCGATTCTTGTTGAAATGCCGATTCCGATTCTTTAATTACTATGTAACTTATATATATGTATGCTGGACAAAGTTATTTTAAGAGGAGTCGTGTTTAAAGCAACGCTTTACAAACAAGCAGGTGTTAACTCTGAACGCAAAATCAAGCGCAAAACTATTGGCTACACCATTAAAAAATGACTAACTGTATGTCGCTGACATCATTCGACCGACGCGGTAATATTCTTTAATGGCATATGGTAGCTTAGTGTCACACCAATTCTGGTTAGTTAGAGCTTTGCAACATCTGTGGCTTATCACTGCGACTGACTAGCGATCTCGCAGACACAACATACGATTAGAAGAATGATCAACAAAACGTTGCGATTTTAATATTCGAAATGAAACACTCGCAAATTCAAATTCAGCAACGTTGTTTATATACTGTTAATAGCGTAGCAGCATAGGTGGGCACAAGTCCGTTAATCCGTTAATAACGAAGCTAACTTTTTCATTAACTCGTTAATCCGTTAAAAAGTCTTTTCATGTTAACGGACTAAATTAACTTCTGTTAAGTGCTGTTAACGAACTAAAGTAACTTCCGTTAAGTTCTGTTAACTTCCGTCAAGGTTTTTATCCTAATATCTTGCAGCTTCGTTGTGCATTTGAACTTGTTTTTATCTTGAAATTAGATTAGACTGTAAAATGTAACTTTCAAAACACAAAAACACCACCATAGCAATAAATATTTCCTTACAATCAGCTCAACTGCGTCAATTCGTGTTCTAGAAGCGAATGAATAAAATGAAATGTAAATTACACACAAAATGTTAACGAATTAATGGACTTCATTAACTTCCGTTAATAACAGCTGAAAATAATGGATTAACGTTAACGGAGGTGTGAAGTATGTTAACAGACTAGTGGTTAATGAAGCTAACGTTTGGCATTAACTTGCCCACCTATGCGTAGCAGCATCGTTGTTTATATACTGTTAACTTTTTTTACAGCAGCTTTAGAGTTCAGACTTACACGTGTTTCATTTTCAAGCTTTCTGTTCGCTGCATTCAAAACCATAGCAATTGTATTGTAATCAATAGCTTTGTTCAAACAATCCTGTGATGCAATAAACTGTTTTTACCATCATGTTGTGCAATATGCAACTGCACGAAATAATAAGCAATGCGCTCGCTAAAAACCTTCTTTGTTTCATTTTTTCTTTAACGATTTGTAGTTTTTCTTTTCGTAACATGTGTAAACACTTTCATAAAAAGAAAAATGTTTTTGTCTGTAAGAAATACCGATGTAAAACGATCTGATCGGAAAAAAATTAGCAATGTTATTATGTTCAAAGAATCGGCAAGTATCGGCCATATTTTACCGATGCCGATTCCCCCCAAAATTGCCGGTACTTGCCGATGCCGATACCGATGCCAATTAATCGGCACATTCCTACTTTGGATGTATATACAGTAAGCCAGTAACATATTTAAAGATACAATAGCAGTTTTAGTATTTTTTCCAAGTACTGGTACCAGATTCGTTGCTTGATTAAACTGCCCCAAGTGGTGATGTGGATAAAAGTTAAATTAATTTCTATATTATGTAGTATCTAATATCTTAAATGAGACTATGCTAAAAATGGTAGCAATCCAATTTATTTATTTACCTGTTTCTGCAAGTCCAAAGGTCTGCAGTTGTCGCAACAGATGAAACATCTTGTAAAATTTCTTTCAGTTTTGTTTTTTCTATTGAAAACTTTTCTTCCACACGCCGGGTCAATGTTCTTCTCGAAAGTGAACGTTACCGGGTATACAAGTTTGCACGAAATCAACAAAAGATTCGGAATCCACAATTTGTAAGGGAAGCATGTTTTGCACAAATATAGCAATCAACTGAAACACAGATAAATAACATGCACGATGCACTTGTCTTATGTCTATAACTGAAAAAAATAATTTTTAAAAAATAGAAATTCTATTTATATTATATAACTGAAGTTTAAATAATGTATGATATCTCAATTAAACCAGAAAGAAATGATATCTCAATTAAACAACGGTTGGATAGACCTATTTAAATATTTTTGTTTTGGGTTCAAAAAGCACTTAATCATATAAAATCAAATAATACAATTTCGATATGCAAACCTCTTGCTATCATGTATAGCTTACCTTTTCTTCATACACTTTTTGTGACAGTTTATTTGCATTTGACTTGGCTGGTGTCTCTCCGAGCAACAGTTGCTTTAAGTTCGATTTCTTGGCCATCGGTCCCACATCACCATCATCGTTAGGACTGTCTTTTCTTTTTTTTCGCTATGTTTTATTTGCATCAATGCATGTTTGGTATTCAATCAATTTGTGTGAGTGCATTTTTTCGATATGCTTTTTAAAATTATAATGAGACTTGATATTAGTGGACAGTTTTTTTACGATTGGTTTGCACAGCAAACATTGAAATTCCAAATTTGTTGAAGACCCTCTGATACCAAGAAATTTCCAATATTTTGTTAAATATGGCCATGGATTAGAAATGGTATTATTTTCGGCTTCATCATTATCATTTGCGTTACCACTGCAATTAGCATCAACAGAGGTGCTGCTAATACTCATTCTACACAACGATGATTCTGATAGCCTGGTTGCTGATGTTGCCAAAGATGAAGATGGATTTTCATCATCGACTGCGATCAAATTATTGGTAGTATTATCTGGGATAGTGCCAGTTTCACTTTGCCTCGACCTTGACACAGACGGTGCCACACCGACCTGAACAAATTGGTCCATTCTATTCTAGCAATCAAACGTTCAAAATCACACACTAATTCAATGCTTGAAATCAATAGTTTCCTAAGCTCCTATTCAGATATGTTGTTATTAATTTTTTGAAAGAGAAAGTATAGGCTACCGATGGCGATAATCTAATCTAAGTAAACTATCATTGCAAACGCTCCCGTTTCACTTTTTGGTGTTCCTGAACTTTCTAGTAATACTGTACTTTATAGATTCTAGTTCTGAGGTCTGTCTGCAACTTTTAAGATATATCCATAATGTTCTAATTTGGGGTAAAGCAGGTTGTGGAGTTTTAATGTTTTAAATGAACATTTAATTTCTATTATGTGATATAAATAACGTTTTAGCCACTACATTCGCAAGTAAAACGATAAAAATAAAATAACCTGATGATTTTTTTGGGGCTTTTGGCTAACCAAACCAAAGAAGAATCAACTCATAAAGTTTTTAAATTTTTTTCTAAAATTTTGTTGATTTCAATTGTCTGTCTAATAATATCAGTATATCATTTACTTGGCTGTATCATCGCGTTGTTCCTAGTTGATAACCTTTAAAATTCCTACCTGTTTACGTCACACAAACTTGCAAAAATAACTTTCATTGTTCACCGATCTGTGCCTCGTGCTCTTTCCAGATCATTCTGCACTATGCACCGTTGCTTTGATCACGTTGTCCAGGCCACGCCAAGCGAAGCATAGGCTATTTCTCTCCCGCCAGTTTTTTCAGTTGCCAAGCATTTTGTGGCAATGACATACTCTCATTGGATAAAATAACAACTGCACGAGCTGGTCATGCCCGACCCTACAGCCAATCACACAATGCGGTTACGATGATGTCATCGGGAAGTCAAAATCGACAAACAAACGTGTTTAAAGCTTGATGTTTGACGGAAACATTTCCTTGCTTAAGAATTGTTCGTCTCCGAACGTTGCAAAATCTAACGCAGCTAAAAAAAAGTACTGAGTAACTTGTAACTTTTGGAATCTGAAAAAATAGTAACGAAGTTACCGCAAAAGGTACTTTTTGAAAAAAGTACCGAAATTACCGCTACCGTTACTAAAAAAGTAACTCGTTACAGTAACTCGCTACTATAGTAACTCGGTACTGCCCATCACTGCTCTAATGTTATATATTTTAATAATTTTTATTAGCAACCCTGTCGTTGATAAGCAGTAGTGTCTTAGTGATGCCTTCCTAAAGCAACGATTGGCTACTGCATTGAGTCATTTCGCTGCGCACTAGGTTAGCCAATAAAAATTATTAAAATTCATAACATTAGAGTCACCAACGTCGTGTTTGAAGAATAATGGATGGGTCAAAAAGGATGGAGTCAAAGCTAACCTGGTTTTATAAGATTGACCTAACTTTAAATACCCCTTTGATTTTGTCCCGATTAACTTGCTTGTTTTAGCTCTTTTAATCCAATTGGTGCTTTACGATTCCTAGGCCAATTTCAAATCCAGCAAGTCGCCTCTCTTTTGTTTCAATCGTTGTATATTAGCATAGTAATGTACAGAGCATAGGAAGAAAAGACTTGTTTACGTTATTCGCTATAATAATAGTTTCTGATTAGAACTAAAAACTTCCTATTCTTAAATGATACTCACCAATGGCACAAATGATGGGAGTTAGGGGTAGCTTATCCATAGCTACTTTCAGCTGATGTTCATTCTAAATATTTAAGTAGGTGTATTAGTGAGCTTATCTCAACACTAAATTCAAGCTGCATAAGCTAGTCATAGACAAAATCTTTAAAGATCTAAACAATCACATTCAAGAGTAAAAACAAAATCTTAAAAATTGGTTTCAACGAGATCACTGAGACAAGTCTAACCTTTCATTCTTCTGCCAACCGGTATGTCACATTTAAGACTTTTTCTAAGCCTATTGTACTTTGTTGGCGACATTGCACTTTCTACTTCACAAGATTGGTTGATCCATATTTATCTTCCACTCAACAAGAAAGCGAAAATGACGCTTTTGTTTAAAGGACTCGTCCTCACCCGCTTAGGAGTTAACCATTTTTCAAGTTCCATTTGACTTCTCACGTAAATACGCTGCTTATTCGAAGCTATCAAGCTTAAAATGATCGTAAAGGTTATAACATTATAATGATTGTAAAGGGTCTTATTCAAGTACGCAACAAAGTGACCAAGGTGGGGGTTGAACTAAAACCATGCAATCGGGGTCGTTGTAAAAACAATGCCATTACCTTTTTGCCTTTACCCTTTAAGTACAACTGTTGCTTGAACAGATTGCCATAATTCCAATATTTTATAACTCAACGACCAACTACAGCGTATATACTACAGCAGTCAATATCGAAACAATGCACAATTGTTTACCTCAAAAACTCGCAGAATTTGCTCACTGTCATCGCAGAAATAGGCAGCTAGAATGTCTACCACATATTTCTTCTTTGCTGATTTATCTTCCATAAGAGTAGTTTCCTTTTTAATTTTCAAAAAAACTTCTTTTACGTTTTCTTTTTTTGACGCCTTCAAGACTCTATAAAAAAGTTGGCATAAACTGATAGTAAGAAACTAGGCATTCCTGCATGTATGTCCACCAAGCACTTTAAAACACGAAATCGCCATTTTTGGTTTGATTTGTTATTTTTTGGTTAACTACACGAATACAGATTACCACTTACATCACGTAAGCTGCTCAACTTCAGGAAAACATACACATTAACAGTCTTCCCACGGAGAGAAAACAACGCATTGCCAGCCCAATAAAATCGAACAATTGAAAATCAAAAAAAGAAAAAAAACAGTTATTGAAACCGACAAATATCAATTTGTAACTGCCCTATCTGCAATTTAACAACATTAGCAATTTGTTTTTCCCACTAACAAGTTGATACTGAACCACTAGCAGTCACTGTGCTAAATTTCGATACTTGCACTAACACAATGCAATCAAGTAACGCATTAGTTTTAGCTGCTTCTTTAGAGTTTGCAATAAAAACTTACTTGTATGTGCGATGAGCTTTTGTAGCAAGTTCTTTTGGAAGCTGCTGTTCCGAGTTGGACCTTTTCATTTCAATATCAAAATACTGAAACATAAAAGTTTCATTTTCGAGAAGTGGCCACTCTTCTAAAATAGACTTTACTGAGCCATTTAGTTACACTAAACATTTCTGATATTCGTGCAACTCAGGCATCAGCATTTTGTGACGGTTTAAGTTCTTCTCAGATAATGTGTATTCTAGTTGTAAAAATGCTTTTTTTTCCTGTACTTCATCATCGTTTTTGCTGGTAATATTTTCTTAAAGATCACTTTGAGTGGAACTTGATGTTTGATCAAGTGCATTCGAGCTAGAACTTGCATTGCTCTCCTTCTGAAATTCTCCAAACTTGAGCTTTTTCCTCTTCATATTTTCATATCGATTGAGCAATTGGTTAGTTAGTGATTCATAACCACTACCAACAAATCCCTTAACTGAATCAGCAAAAGACTGCTTATACTGAGACACCACCGAAAATGCAATTCTTTCAAAATCTTTTCTTTGCGGTTTAACATCAGGGACTGTTGAAGTTTATTTACACCAAGTGTATTTAACCACCGTGCATGGAGTAAAATTTTGGTTTCAGGACTTTAGTGCTTTGTTTAAGTTCAAGTTCAGGTTCAAGTTTGTTTATTGACGCCACTAAATAAACAAAAAAACAAAACAGATAAAACAGAGAACGAATAGTGTTATTATTAACGAAGCAGCGCCTGAGTGATGGCAAAGGGACCGCGAGGTCTTCGAGTCTGCAGCCACTCTGGAAAGCCATAATAAAAGACATGGCATCTTTTTCGAGCTACAACGAACTGACATAAAAAAACACAAGGAAGCAAAAACTGAAAAATACAAAAAAAAAAAAAGACAAAACAAGAGCTACAATAGTAATGTGCTGGCTAAGAGTTACTAAAATTCAGTATTTTTAGAAAATAATTTAGATAATAACATAATTTTTGGAAGATTATATACGAGTAATATACAAGCATTTTTCAAGTCGCTACTTTATAATTTGAAAATATAAACACAAGAAAATTAACACAAGGAGTTCAAAAGAATTTCTTTGATTTTTTTCAAAAACTTTCTAAATGAGAGGTCTTAATGTTATTAGGAATGGAATTCCAAATTTTCGCACCGTAATATTTAATTGATTGCTGCGTTCTTTTGGTTTATAACTGCGCGTTATGCGCTGTAGGTGAAAAAAAACTGGATAGACTTTGGGCCTCCCCACTTTCAAAATGGTTTCGCCATCGCTGGATCACAGACGGTTAACAAAGAATCAGCTCGTAAAGAAATAGATTCGGCTAGCTTGTAAACCAAAGCGCAGAAACAGATTTATGATGTATCTATTCATCCAGACTTTCGTTTAGTGTTATTTTCAGTGTGATTATTTGAGTTACTATTGTGTACCATCAAGCGAATAATAAATAATCCTTAATTTTTGAAAATCAACTTACTTATTTAGAATTACAGAAGTACAGTAAATTTTCTTAACAAATGGAGTTCGAAATTGCTTTCAACGTGCCTCTTTTGTCCACAACTTATGAATTGTAACCCCTTTGTAATCAGCTATCTTTTCATCTACTCATACAAAAGAAATGGCTATTTTATACAGTTTTTATAATACCTTGATTACAAAATTACATCCAACAACTACTTATGGCTTCATTTTTAATTCTACATTACTATGCTCACAATTGGTGATAACAAAATCATGTGCAAATAATGCTTTAATAATATTTATTATAATCATAAATTATATCCAATTTTGAGTAAATAGGCGCAATATTTTATTACTTTTTTACGCAATTCTTCTATTTTAATTGTAGAAAATGCACATAAAAAGCATTATATTATGTATTCGAGATACGCTAGCATGATGCTGGTAGATGATACCTCGATTGCTTGTTCCACAGCTCTTGTGCTTTACTTAAAGCATTTCGATACATTTTTTTGTACAAGGGACATTTTCACAAGGCTTCATCAGCATCCTTCGTACACACCAGGTTGATTGTGTGTGCAGCGCATCTCATGTATTTCGGCAATACCAGTTCGTTGTCACATCCTGCATAAACTTAATATATTAAATAAAACAAACTTATTATAACTTACATAAAATATTATTTTGTGTGAAATGCCTTTTTTTTTTTTTTATTTTATTTATCCTTCGTGGCTATAGTTTGAATTATGTTTCATTCAAAAGTTCTACGGAGTCTTACCTTGAAGAACATGCATAATCTCTTGTACTCGGACTGCATCCTCTTCTTCATCAAATGCTGTTAAACCGTTACCTTGATCGTTTTCAGCATCATCAGACTCAAGACATCCATAGACACTGAAATACAGTAGTGTGAATAATGGATTTAGCGTTTAGATTACAATTTGCAGCGACCATGAGCGTCCGCAGGGGGGCAAGGGGGAAATGTGTTGCATCCCCCCCTGGAAAATGTGTTGCCCTTGCTAGTTAAGCTTAATTTACGATTTTTGTCCCTTGTCAATGCCTCATTTAGTATTTTTTGTTATATTCTGGGAAAAATCAGGTTACTTTTAGCTTTGAAGACCTTTTTTTTTGGTCTTCAATATTATTTTGTCTTTTTGCCTCCCCCCCCACCCCTACAATTTTTTCTGCGGACTTTATTTGAATACTACCATTATTTGAATGGCCAGTCATATCACCCAAATGTTGGCTAGTAATAGCAATGCCAACAATTGGCTTGCCATACTAAAACAAATTATAAGCTTTGTACATGTCATAGTAAGAAAATTAGCCAAAGTTATTAGTATCTATCAACACATTCAACAATCATATGTGCAATGACACGCTTATTTGCATTTATTGCAATGCGCGGTTAATCACGAATGGTCGTAAGCTTGCTAACTAGGCACCTTTGAACCCACTCCTGTCATTGATACCCCCTCCTTGCCTTGTCCCCTACAATCACTTCTTTTGCCTTTCGCTTTATCGGGGTTGGAGAGGACACGTAATCTACAAAACCTACAAACTCCACACTTACTGGACCTCAATTCCTTTAGCGGAAGGGACCGTCCTTTCTCACTCTGTACGTTGTGTCCTCTCGGTTTCAGCTAATGTGGACACAGGCTGTTACTTTTTTCTTTCCTTAAAATAGTAGGCAGAGTCCAGTCTCCCTTCTGCAGTGCCTGTGCTCATGTGACCCGTGATGTTCACCATGTTAATTTCGACTTGCCTTTGAAACTTAGATGTTGACCATCTTTATTCGCTACTTCCATGCCTCTAACTCGTCTCTAAGAAGAGCGATCTTTGGTTATTCATATTTTACTCTCGATCTGCTGCGGTCTCAGCATAAGTAATGAGGAATTAGGAATTGCTGCCATTGTGAAATCCGCAATGTTCTACCCCCCCCCATCCTTACAAAAAAGAATCGGGTAACCACACCTCCACCATCAATGCAAGAATTTACTGTTATGTTTTCATTCGTAATCTGAACATTAAAGCTACATGCAAAAAAATAACGAACATTGAATACCGATATGCATATCTGATATAAAACATAAGTTAAAAATAAAAAAACAGCAAAAGCGTATAAATTTAATTGTTATTTTGGTTAATTTTGCTGTATAATCAAGTAAATAAAATTACAAGCAGAAGTTTTTGCAATTTGTAAAATATACTAGCAAAAGCATGGTAAAATTTACTCGCTTTTTCTGATATTACATAATAAACTAAAAAACCAACTAAGCACGTAAATTTTACTGCAGTTTTTGATTAATTCTACCGCACACTTAAGTAAATAAAATTACAAACAAACAGTTTTTGCAATTTGTGAAATATACTGGTAAAATAACAGTTAAATATACAAACTTTACTGTTGTTAAAGGTGTAACATCGAACAATCAAAACATAACTTGTGGTGTTCCACAAGGATCTACACTAGGTTCTCTACTCTTTACCCTGTACGTTAATGATTTGCCTTTAGCTACAAATTTTGATGTAAAGTTATTTGCTGATGATACAAATTTAACTATGTCCAATTATAATGTCAAAGATTTGCAAACAAATGTGAATAATGAACTTGAAAATATTGTTGATTGGATGAGAAGTAATAAGCTTTCTCTTAATTTCACTAAAACTGAATTTTTATTGATTACAAAGGCAAAATGTCAAAAGTCCTTCGAAATAAAAATAAATGGTCATGCAATTCAACCAAGCAGTTATGCAAAATATTTAGGTGTCTACATTGATGATAAGCTGACTTGGAAAAAACATGTAAACACTGTTTGTTCCAAAATTGGAAAAGGTTGTTGGGCCTTGGCAAGGTTAGGAAATTATGTCAATCAAAAAACACTGCTGAAGGTATATCATGCAATGATACAAAGCCATATCCAATACTGCATATCAACGTGGGGTGCTGCTTCCCAAAGCACACTATATCCTCTAATAAAACTACAAAATCGTGCCTTACGAATAATTACTAGCAGCGCCTTTAATGCACATTCATCACCCTTGTTTAAGAACTTGAATTTATTAAAAATAAATGATATACATAAATTAGAAGTATGTAAACATATGCATCGAGTAAACTCAAAAGATTGTGCTGGTGTGAATCCATTTGCATATAACTCATTAGACAAAATTCACAATTATGGTACAAGAAGAAGATTAAACGGCAATTATTTTCTTAAATCAACTAATTCAAAATTTGGTAGAACTAACATTGAAATTCTTGGACCGAAATGTTGTGCAAACGTGCCTAGTGATCTCAAGATATACTCTTTGCAAACAGTTACAAAACAATACAAAAGGTATTTTATCTCACACTATTAAATGCCTACAATATTTGCTAATTCATTGCTTTCGCAACTTTTGCAATTAATATGATGTAACATATTAAGATGATCCCCTTACATTTTTCTGTGAGTGTGACGTATGTGTGTTTTTGTTTAGCCTTATGACTGATTGTACATAATGCTTGCTTTTTGTTCGTTTATGTAAAACAAAAACTAACGATGATGTGCTGGAGGTGGTAGCTGACTTTGATGACCATTGTGGTCTTTTCGCTACCTCCTCGTCAAGTACTTACAAGTGAAAATTGTTTGGGTTATGTTATTTGTTATCGTAGTGCTTGACGAAATATATTTGATCTTGACTTGAACTTTTTTAACAGTGTAGGGGGAAGTAAGGCACATTTTCTTCTGCAATATTTTAGCAGTAAATAATAATCCACTCAAAGAATTTCCTTTCATGAAGTTAACCAATTACCGGAGTACATGTACGGCCAGGGGACCCAGGACCCCTCAATTCAAATTTAATAATTTGTTCAATGAGCATTTTCCTAGCTATTTTTTTAAAAGTATTTTGTGCAAAAAAACTGGCGAAATGGAGGTGAATCGTTATTGAAAAATGATACAATAGATGGTTACGCTTACAAAACATGTTATTCCCGGGCCGAATTTACATTGCGCGGTGCCTCTGGCACTTAGAGGATTTTTGCAACATCTTCCTGCCAAATATAAGTGAAGACCAAAAAAGTCCTACTATCTGAGCATGGAGCCTTGGCACTGTGCCATATGGCAAATCCGACGCTGGTTATCTCATTACGTCCATAAAAAGTTTAGATGAGGGCCAGAGGTAGCAACTATCAGAACAAAAAATTTGATTTCACCCTGGTTATACATTTAAATTGTTTGGAAAAAAATTGAAATAAGAAGGTGTGCCGGGCCCCCTGGACGTCAATATTATTTATTGTTAATTACTGTTGTACGCGTGTACCGTTGTAGAAACTGAAAATGAAGAAACAAGACTTTTTTTCTCAAATTTGTGTCATTGGTGGCATTTCGATTGAGGGAGCCCAGGCCCCCTGGGCCACCCCCTGGCTTCGCCTATGATTTTGAGATAAAATCGCGCCCTTAAGTTCTTTCATAGAAAAAAAATTCAAAGCAACATTAAAATAACTTTTTTCCAAAACGTGGAGGGCTTGAGTCAAGTCACTTGACAGTTTTTTAAACGTACAAGAATCGCATGACATTATTATGACGTGGAACGTGGTCGTCATTATTATTACTTGCTTTTGTACGTGTAAATCCTAAATTAACGAAACTGCAATTCCGGACAAGGACAACATACTGGCTATGCCCTCATTATATTTATCATTGGTAGTATTTCAATTGGGGGGTTTGCTTTAGCAGCGCCTGTGTTATGGCATTAAGTTCATAATAACGTTAAACGATGGCCTGGGGTTGCAACTTGTAGGAAAAAACTCTTAAATTTCTTACAGGTTGTGCATATAAATTATTTAAAATTTGAATTAAGGGGTGACTGGCCCGGGACCCTTAGTCATCAGTCAGGGGCTCTGGGGCTCCCTGGTTGTCAGTTAGAGGCCGCAGAGACCCCTGGTTGTCTGTTAGAAGCCCCGGGGCCTTGGTCGTTAATTAGGGACCCTGGATTCCCCTGGTCGTCAGCTAGGGACCCTGGGGCCTCCTGGTTGTCAGTTAGGGGCCCCGGAGCCCCCTGGTTGTCAGTTAGGGGCCCCCTGGTTGTCAGTTAAAGGCCTCGAAGCCCTCTGGTTGTTAGTTAGGTGCTCTTTGTTGTCAGTTAGGGGCCCCAGGGCCCCCTGGTTGTCTGTTAGGGGCCCCGAGGCCCCCTGGTTGTCAGTTAGGGATCCTGAAGCCCCATGTTTGTCTGTTAGGAGCCCCGGCTTTCTGGTGGTCAGTTAGGGGCTCTGGGCCCCCTGGTTGTCAGTTAGGGGCCTCGGGGTCCCTGTTTGTTAGTTAGGGGCCCCCTGGTCATTATTTAGGGGCTCTGAGGCTCTCTGGTTGTCAGTTGGGGGCCCAGGGCCCCCTGGTTGTCAGTTAGGGACCCTGAGGCTCCATGTTTGTCGGTTAGGAGCCCCGGCCCCCCTGGTGGCCAGTTAGGGGCCTCAGGCCCCCTTGTTGTCAGTTAGGGTCCCCGTGGTCCCTGTTTGTTAGTTAGGGGCCCCTGTTAATTATTTCAGGACCCTGGGGCTCTTTGGTTGTCAGTTGGGGGCCCCGGGGCCCCCTGGTTGTTGGTTAGGGGCCCCTGGTTATTAGTTAGGGGCCCTTGGGCTTCCTGGTTGTTAGTTAGGGACTCTGGGCCCCCCTGGTTGTCAGTTAGGGGCCCCAGGGCCTCTTGGTTGTTAGTTAGGGGCCCCTGGTCGTTGTTTAGAGGTCCTTGGGCCCTCTGGTTGTCAGTTAGGGGCCCTGGGGCCTCCTGGTTGTTGGTTAGGGGCCCTGGGGCCCCTGGTTATTAGTTAGAGGCCCTGGAGCCCCTTGGTTGTTAGTTAAGAGCCCTGGGGCCCCCTGGTTGTCAGTTACAGGCCCCGGGGCCCCTGGTTGTCAGTTAGGAGCCCCCTGGTCGTTATTTAAGGGCCCTCTGGTCGTCAGTTAGGGGCCATGGGGCCCCCTGGTTGTTGGTTAGGGGCCCCAAGGCCCCCTGGTTGTTAGTTAGGTGCCCCAGGGCTCCCTGGTTGTTAGTTAGGGACTCTGGGCCCCCCTGGTTGTCAGTTATGGGCCCCAGGGTCCCCTTGTTGTTAGTTAGGGGCCCCAGGGCCCCTGGTTGTTGGTTAGGGGCCCCGGGCCCCTGGTTATTAGTTAGGGGCCTTGGAGCCCCTTGGTTGTTAGTTAAGGGCCCTGGAGCCCCTGGTTGTCAGTTAGGGGCCCCAGGGCCCCTGGTTGTTAGTTAGGAGCCCCCTGGTCGTTATTTAAGGGCCCTTGGGCCCTCTGGTCATCAGTTAAGGGCCCTGGGGCCCCCTGGTTGTCAGTTAGGGGCCCCGAGGCCCTGTGGTTGTCAGTTAGGGGCTCTGGGGCCCCCTAGTTGTTGGTTTGGGCCCCATAGTCATTAGTTTGGGTCCCCCTGGTTGTTAGTTAGGGCCCCCGGGGCTCCCTAATTGTCATTAATATTATTGTTAATTACTGTTATGTGCGTAATTGCTGAAAAAAGCTGCAACTTAGCAGCAATAGACAACGTTGTAATTTTTATCATTAGTGGAATTTTAATTGGGGGGGGGGGGGCGGGCCCCCTGGCTACGCCTATGGTACGGAAAGGCAAAACCCCAAAACTAGCATGATTGGGACTTGAAGAGCGTACTTTATCAGAAGTTTTGAGGAAAGGTTCAACAAAAATTAAATCATATTAAGTAATGTAACGTTACACCTGATTACAAGTAAGTAATAAACGTAACATTGATCATCTACTGGGCTCTACGCTCACACTTTTCAGTGGTTGAATGGCTTCAAATTAAGACCACAAAATACTACTGCCTTGACCAATGTTTGAAAGAAATGTCTAAAAAGTATGCCAAAGTATGTTTACTTACATAACCAAGTGATCCGTCCATGGTGCTTTTCAACTATAGAAATGCAGCTATCATCGCAATAGCCATATTTTTTTTCATTTCAGTTGGAGGGTAGCTAAAAATGTATGTACCTATTCTGCTTTACCAAGACCAAGAATCATTGTTTTGTAATAGTATGGTTACATTTTTTGTAGACTAACACCTAAGGTGGTTTGATTGCCTCTTATCCTGTACACAGGTTTTATTTATTTTTTATATCATAAAGGTTACAAAAAAGGTTTAAAAGAATGACAGACATGATAAACTAGACTACTACCTGTAAGATTGACTAGTACCCTAGCAATGTACCAAAACCATTAAAAATCTGTATCTGCTAAGCAACCATATTAAAATTCAGAAATCATTTTCTTGCTTTCAGCAACTAGACTGGATACCATACAAAACAAGGGTGTATCTAAACATGTGATCGGTAAATCCAAACATACGAGTAATCCAATCTCGTATATCATCAGACTCAGAATAGATTGTAACCATGTCATGAAACTTCAATGGTTAAAAAACCAATTCTACTTTAATTCAGACTCAGACATAACTTTAAAACCTTGTATATGTTTAGCAAGTGAAGACAACAGTTTTTCATCTGCTTGTTTTAAATATCAATAATTTTGATATTTTTGTTTTCATCAACTGGTTATTCAGTCCTTGTCATTTTTTGCAACCACTCCACCTGCCTAGGTCAATTAAAAGATCTGTACAAATTTTAATCAGCAATTTGTGATGCTTGTTGTCCAGAAAACCTGTTGTATCCAACTCGTTCTCAATATCTAAACCATCTTTTGCCAATAACACCTTATGCTTCAAATCTTCAAACTAAAATTGTAAATTGGGTTATAAAGATTACACTTCAACTAAATCAGATTTCCTATAAATTAACTCCAGTGACAATACTGGGAGTTTTAAAGTCATAATTTCATCCACAAAATACCAAATCTAGCGACTGTCCTAATTGTAAAAGATGTATTAAATTAAAAGACTTAACTTGAAAGATTCAATAGTAGGCATGATATTTTAATTGCAAAATGAAATTACAATAATACGTGAATATGCTTTGGCCTGATACAGGCCAATGTACTTCAACTCAAATAAAACTGATCTTCAGCAAGACTTCAATTTTTTTAGTTAGCCTAGCTTGCTTTCAAGCACTATTATTTAGCTACCGAGCGATCTAGGTTTAACTTTTAATTTTTCTCATATAAAGTAGATATTAAAAACAAACTCAACTCACCTCAGCAATGGATCGATTACTTGGTAACATAATTGCACATGAAGTGGCAATGCCACTGTCATTGCAAGATCTTGCTGCATTGGTAATATAGCGTTGGATTTTTTTCAATTGGCCAATAGTGGCAAATCCAATTGACTTAACCAAGCCCCAACATAAACAAAATAATTAAAAACACGAGCCAAATTTAAAAATCAGAAAGATCAATTAGGTTATACACTATATAGAGACTAATCATAAAAAAAATAACCAGACAATTTTTGCAATCAAGGCCTGTGGACTGTATTGTTTTGTTCTTGCAGCTTTGACATTTACAAAATTTCGACAACACAACTTTTTCCAAGCTCAAATGAATTTGTGTCGCTTTAATCTGCAATAAAATTTTGGAACAAATCAGACTGAAATTTCGTGAAAATTTAAGAACAGCCATCCCTTGCCAAAATTTCTTGGTTCATATGAAAAAGAAAACGTGAAATTGGACTTCAGATTGATCTAGAACGTTCTGCATTTTCTGCACTCAGAGAGAACAATACTTATTTCTTAAATGCTAATTAAAGACCATTTTTGCCTTGCTTTTTTGTCTTTTCTTTTGTATCAGAACTTCGCATTCCATGGTAGCTCTCAGCACATGCTGTGAACTAATATAACAAATCAGCGGACAGCTGGGATATTGTTTGCAATAAAATTAATGTGGTTCAAACACATTTTGTTATCATGTTATGGTTAATGGCTAAAACAATGTAATCGAAAATATGTTAGTAGAAAAATTTGCACTTACATTTTGCAATTTTGAAAGTTTTCAATGATAATTACAATTTTTCCAACCCTGATCGTGGAGCTCTTTGACTTAGCTGAATATGAGCACTCAGTTCCGAGAAAGTTGTTTAGGCCTGGGCTTAGCTTTTTCTGTCACAAAATAATACATAACTTGAAAAATTTGTGTTTAACTAAAAAGTGCTGAAATTGACTAAGCTCCTTCTGTCACTTAACCCTCGTTATATTGCAGAAGTTTTTGTTTTTTTTAATGACACAATTTAAAGGGCCGGAGTTAAAACTTCGAAAGTTAATAAAATTGGACTGCCCCAGTGTGCGTTTTGTTATGTATTTACTGTGTTCAATTGGTATCAAACGTTCGTTAGGTTTTGTTCGAACCAAATCTCTTGGACAGTGTATTCAACTGCTCATATACGTTTTCTTGCAAAAATTTTTGAGATATTATGTAACTAACTATTAGTGACATCGTGAAGCAGCAGCTGTGAGATTCACTCTTGCAAATCACAGCTTTTGTTAGCTGAATTTGAATTTTTATCATTTCGCAACGTAGCATTGTATTTATTTTGCTTGCATGTGTTTTCAATATAAACAGCGTTTTGAGTCTACAATATTTGGTTTAGTACTGATTGCATAGTAGTGTTGTTTAATTTGATTAAAAACAGTAAAGCTTTGTTTAAAATAGTAAAATTTGTAAAAAGATTTTATTTTTTACTGATGATGGACGTAGCTGAGTCTGAAACGTTTAAAATTTTACTATTTTAAATAAGGCGTTACTGTTTTCGTCATATGAGTTGTTTATCACTTCGAAAATTGCAAAACCTTATTCAACTTCGTTTTGCAAATGTGGTTGTGTTTGATTTGTGCTTTTTGTTTTTTGTAGAAACCCGACAAGGACTCTGACCCACCTCGGTATCGATATGGAGAGACTGTTTACTCCCACTCCTCTCCGTTTTTAGGCACACTCAGTCCAGGCCAATCCTTGCAAGCGTTTGAGTGCAACATGTACCGTGCTCCTGTGTATGAGCACCGCTCTTCAACCACTGATTTTCTAATGGTCCGGACCAAGCACAAGTAAGTTTAGTGCTATTGGTATTGCTATAAAACACAATTTTCAATATGCCCCATATCTTATACGATCGATGGGAAAAACTTTTTAGGGGATCCATCCAGTGTTGCTGTTCAAGTTTTGCAGGATCCGAATGTTTAACCGGTTCTTTAAATTTAGCAGTTCTCTAAACTTAGTAGTTCTCTAAAATTTCTCTAAACTAAAGTTTTCTAAACTGGTTTATTTGAACCTAAAGTGCAGAATATTTATGCAAGCAGTATTTAACGACTGGTTGTCTAAATTTAGGGAACGGTTTACTTGAACTGGCTGAATAGCATCACTGGACCATCCCAAGTTTCAACAATTTATAAAAATCTTTTTTTCTAGAACTTGTACGCAAGGTAATGTCAAGGCACTTCCACTACACAAATTATTATGATTAAATTGGGTGCTCTTCCGCCATTGACTATAAACAGAAAATTCTCAAACGCTATCATAACGGTTTGTCCCAGTTTCGAACCAGCAGTCTGTGACCAACCATTTTGCTATGGTTATTCTTTTTTCTAGGGTTTTTAAGTTTTTGTTTTAAGCTTTGCATTTATGTAATATTCAGCTATATACGAAATGGAAGGACAGCGACATCTTTCTCGTTGTTCTTTATTGCTGCTACACTTTGGGTCCGTTATCGGTTGAGTTAGACCAAACACTATAAAAATAGGTATTCTCAGCTTTCCTGCTGAACGTTGAGCAATAGAAAGGACAGTGTGAAGCCTCCACTGTGTGTGTTGTAGGCAGATGGTAACTTTATTCGAAAACCAAAAGGTACCTTCGATGAATTCTAGCCAAGGCAGTTTGCTGAATGAAGACAATTGTAAGAACTAAGCTGATTTAGCTTTCGAAAATAATTGCACTAGACGAGGTTTAAATCTTTTTTGCAGGAAACTCGAAAATTTTATTATTTTTCAGCTATTTCATACGCCATGTACCCTACATTTTCTCTGTGGGCCAGATGTGTCCACTAGTTGAGGTTCCTGGACCAAATTCGAAAAAGTCCACGAACCACATTCGAGATTTTTTGCAGGTATGTAGTGAATAACTGCTCCTCTGTAAAGCCATATAAAATGTTTGGTGTAAGATTTGCAAATTTTCTTCATTCAAGTTTTATTCACGTTCGAGTTTTATTCCTTCGTAAAATGGTCTGTCTGGTATGTTCTAAAACTTAGCTGTTATATGGGTATTGGGTAGCGTTGTATCAATCATCTCTGTGTTTAAAGAACTCGCTGTAGAATCCAGGATTCCGATAATTAACAAGCTGGCTAGAACCATTTCAGTACTGCGTAATAGCCTCAGTCTTGTCGTCAAGGTTTACATCTACCGAATGTTTGCGAAGAGTCAGGACAATCCTAAAAAGATCCGTATGGAGGAAATCCGGAAAGCTTTCCCAAACCATTCGGAGAGCAGCATCAGAAAACGGCTCAAGCTGTGTGCGGATTTTCATCGCACTGGTGAGTGTACTCTGTTGTTGGCGTACTCTGCACTTGTTATTACTACCAGTAGATAAGAGCATTGTGTCACAGAAGTGTCACACTCAGCCGGGCCGGGAACTCGGAAGAGAGAAGTGGCCACTGGCCAGTTTCTCACGACACAGGTGGCCACCACTTATGGGTACCTATTGGTCGTCTTTTATTGCCCTCTCCTGGATGGCAGCTTCACTATCCTGCCCCTAATCTCTCATTTAATTGGTTGATTCATACGTTGCTCATCGTGCTCGCAAACTGGTCACACTCTTTTGTCAGATTATTACATGTTCATTTGCAAGTCTCATGCAGTTTTGCATTTTTACTTTCGAAAAGTTATTTTAGCATGACTACATTCGTAAGGCAGATTTGGCGGAAAATGTAAATCATTGTCCTTGCTCTGCTTAGTAATCAATATTCGCTTATGTTTTGGATGTGAACCTGAGGCTTTCATCAATCCTTCTTGTAGTTAGCTGTTTCGCATTTCCCTGATTTTTTGAAAAAAGACAAATCACTTCACTGGTAGAACAAGAGAGCCACTTAGCTCGTTTCGTGTCTGTAGATTCTTTAATTACATAGCTGTTGTAAACCGGGATACTATACGCGGTAATTATAAGAGTAAGCGTTTAGTTGAAAATGGGTCCTGTTCTAACATAGATCGTAAGTTGAAGCCAGATCATTTTCTTCATCTTGATATTGTCTGAAACAACTTGAAATGTCTATAAAAGGTCGGGCAATTTTTTTCGCAGTTTTTTGAAGCGGCTTTTACCAACACGCCTATTTTTGGCGCATGTGCATTTTTTCAGCTTCTGCAGACAAATCCGTATGCGCCTAAATACGAGTGGTCAGAAAAATTCGCCGTTATCGCACTGAAGCTGAATGGAGCGAACACATTAGGCCAGTAACTTTGAGTATAAATGAGTCACCATAAAACAATATCAAACTTATCCACTTAGCAGCAGCTTTACAGAAGTTATTTTTAAACGATTTTGATGTAACGCAAACTTTAAATACGACTTCTAGCTAAATCAACTTCATCGCTATAAGCTTTTTTTGTGAAATATAAACAGCTTCCAACAAACTCAAGTAAAAACAGAGATTTTGATGGAAGGGGTTTGTCCGAAAAGCTTATAACGGCTTCTGTCATATTGCTGAAAGAAATTATCTTATTATAATTTCGTTTTCATTGTCATTTTTGTATTGTCTCTCAGGTCAGGATAGCAACTGGTGGGTTATCAAGAAAGACTTCCGGCTTCCCACGGAAGAAGAGATGCGAGCGATGGTGACTCCTGAACAGACATGTGCATTTTATAGGCGAGTTTGTAGTTGTACTGCTTTGAAAGTTGAACTGAAGGAAGACATGTTGAAAAACTGAAAGAAAGATGTTCTGCGTTGGTGTCTGGGTATTGCTTTTCGGACGCATAAACAAATAAAATGATATTTTAGTCATGATCAAATGATCCGTTTCGAATAAGACTTCATACATGATTGCGATGGCGGAGATATAACGATTGGCGAGTGATAAATGCCCCTGTATTCGATTGATTTCAGCATCCCTGCAATCCTTCGTATATCTTTCATACAATCTTATTGTCTCTTCTTAAAATTATAGTTCATTTTGGTGGTTTCGATTCATGCTGTTTCTGAGCTACATTAGCATCATTGCGACAGGAACCATGCATGTGGGAGCGATTGCATTTTTTTGAATTTTTTTTAATGGCAAACTCCTGTTTAAGGTAACAGTCAGCATCAGTAGCGTACGCAGGATTTTGGAGTTAGGGGCGGGGGCAGAAAATTTGAAAATAATGAAGACCAAAAGAAAAATTTTTCCACTCAAAATCAGTCCGTTTTCCTGTCCAAAATTATGTGAAGACCAAAAAAAAAAGAAAAAGGTCTTCACTCAAAATTAGTCTGGTTTTTGGCCCAAAATTGCGTGAAGACCAAAAAAAAGCAGGTCTTTACCTAGATTTTGTCTTTTTGTGTGCTCAAACTTTCTGCCCAAGTTACAAAGGGGGAGGGGAGATACCGCAATTTTGCATACTATTTTTTGCTAATTATACTATCCTGGCGACCCAAAGGGGGGCCATGGCACCATGCCCCCCCTAAATACGCCCCTGGTCAGCATAATATTGTAACCTTAACACAGCATGGCGTTGGCTTGTTAAGCCACGCCTTGCATCAGCTATCAGTCTCTCCCGTTATCGCATGTCCGCAAATTTCTCAGTCAATGAAAATCTCGCACCTTGACGTCGTGTTTGGTATGTTCGCGTGTAACTCTGTAATTGTGGACGCAGCATGATCGCGGCAGAGCAGCGGCTGAAGGATGCGGGATACGGCGAGAAGACGATGCTCTACCAACCTGATGATGACAATGAGGAGGAACACCAGTTGAAGGTCAGAGTATACGGTGAATCGGTGACGCTTCTGCGGAATGGACTGCACTGATTAAATCTTGTTTCAACAAAGGATTTGTGACATGACATGCTTCTGATGTTAATTGCTTTATTATGTCATAGTCTAAAAATTTTGTCCAATGTCCCTTTTCATGCAACGTTTTATCACAGTGACCACTTGAAGAGCTTAGCTAATATTGACCTATTTTTAGAACTGCAGATTAGCTTCAAAATCAATGGTTTAGTCCTCTCCATCTTGCTGAATGATTAAACGAGGACTAACGGCAAAATCAATGTGGTATATGTACAAATGTACAGTTAGGCCAATCGCGTTACACTAGATTGGCGCTGACTCCATCCTTCTTGACCTAGCCGTTCCAGAAGCATTCTATTTTAAACACGACGTAGGGGCCTCAAATGTTATAATTTTTTTTGGCAACTCTGTCGTTGATGTAGTCTTAGCGTCGCTGGCGCCGCCATTTTATTTCTAATCTAAAGCAACGCCGCTATTAGGCTACTGCATTGAGTCATTTCGCTGCGCACTTGTCATTCAGTTTGATCTTGTCAGCACAATGTATCCGAGCTGGAAAAAAGAGTAAACTGTACATTGTACAAGTGTACAATAGCCTTGGTAAGAAACGTCTAAGAACAAGCGAAAGTAAGGCTAGTAGAGTAGTTTGCCATTGCTTGCAACTTAGTTGGAAAAGTTTATTCCAGGGTCACAAAATACTGTTAGCAAATACAATAGGTCTACTCAGGTACTGATAGTCTTATACTTCGCAGCCTAGTAATAAAAGCCTTGTTGCTAGGCTAGGCTGTGGTTCGGACTGAAATGTATCTGACAGCTTGATTTTTACTAAGATCGCTAGGCTACCAAGCAGTCTACTCTTTTTACCGGCTCCAATGGCAAGAACAAACTGATTAGTGCGAAGGGAAACGACTCAATGCAGTAGTCTAATGGCGGCATTGCTTTAGGTTAAAACTGGGATGGCGTCGCCAAACAGTACTAAACTGTAAAATGTACTAACAAAAATGTAGTACCAAACAGTCTACTCTTTTTACCGGCTCGAATGGTAAGAACAAGCTGATTAGTGCGAAGGGAAACGACTCAATGCAGTAGTCTAATGGCGGCGTTGCATTAGGTTAAAACTGGGATGGCGTCGCCTACGACGTTAAGGTTATCAACGTCAGGGTTGACAATAAAAATTATAACATTAGTGGCCCCTACATCGTGTTTGAAGTAGAATATTTCAGGAACGGCTTGGTCAAAAAGGTTGGAGTCAAGCCAATCTAGTCTAATACGATTGGCCTAACTTTATATAAAACTAGGTGACGGGCGTTAGTTCGTCTTTTAAAATTTGGGGTTTAAATCGAAACATGCACATTGCAAATGCTTGCATCTTTCTGTCGTAAATGGTGCGCATTCAAATAAAAGCTGAAAGCTACACTTTGCTGAAATTGGAATTAATGTTCATTGTTGAAATGCAATTATGACGTGACCGCCTTGTTACACAGGTGGATGAAGAAGTTCTGAACGCCCCCTGGAACACCACTCGTGCCTACATTTCTGCCATGAAAGGAAAGTGCTTGCTGCAGGTACTGTGCAACTTGGGCTTGTTCTTTTGTCGTTGATATAGATTGGATTAGGGCTTGTTTGCAAAATGACAATTTAAATAGAGCTTCGCTTGAGAAGTGACTACTGACAATACTACTGATTTTAGCGCACTTTTGTTACCATGTCTTGTCATTCATTTGCTACATGAACTGTAGTTACTTTCGATCTGCTTGCTGTAACACATTTTTGAAAGCTAAATTGTACGTTTATTTATGAATTTATATTTTATTGTTTATATTTATAACCTAAGCTTTTAGCTTCTTTTTCGCCACATAATGACCCGATCGATTGTTTCGTTCAGGTGACGGGGGCAGCGGATCCGACTGGTTGCGGAGAGGGATTCTCGTACGTCAAAGTTCCAATGAAACCGCAGCAATCCAAAGTGAGCAGCTGTTGATGTGATTATTTGAAAATTCTTTTGTATTGTTGCAAAGATTTGTTTAGTTGGTGAGCCCTGTTGGAGAGATACTAGTCTAGCTGTGAAATGCTTGGAAGTATCATAACCCAATGCACTTCTCTGTAAATGAAGTGTACGCGTACTATGTACGTACACGGTAATAAACGCTTAAACCCCCTGCTGTTGAGTACTTTTTCTTTGACTCAAGTCTGGTTTGAAACTTGCGCTCTCGCAGCTACAACAGCAGAAGCACCATCTCTTCATTTTGCTTTTGCGTGTGTTATTCATTGTTTTAATTTTTAACCTTGCAAGCACCGATATTTTCAGCTTCACTTTTGACCCTCATCAAGGTAAGTTAATGTTCATTTTTCAGGCCGAGTCAGCTCCGGCCCCTCCAAAGAAGCTTGTCACTGGCACGGACGCAGATCTGAGGCGGCTCTCACTCGCCAACGCCAAGCAACTGCTCAAAAAGTTCGGAGTTTCAGAAGAAGAGGTACGTGACGTCAAATACCATTTGTTCCTTGTCTTATTATTGTAATTACATTTTCATTCACCAAGTTGCCTTGGCAAGAGACAGCAAAAGGACTTTTGCGGTGTTGAGCCAAGCTGCCTCTTGCCCTGTGCCCATCCATCTACACGGTGGAGGCTTAACTGTCCCTTACTATTGCTAAACTTCAGCAGAGAAGCTGTGAGTACCAATTCTTCTAATTCGTTGGTTTGACCCGACAGAAAATTGAACCTGTGTCTACCGTTTTGGTTGCGCACGCTCTATGCACTGCAACACCGATCGGTTTGCAGTGAAGTTACAACATTGTAGTTTGTGTTGAAATAGCATAAGACTATAAAATTCTATCAGCATGAGTTTTGGTTACTAAGTTTTAAATATTTGATGCAGATTAAGAAGTTGTCTCGATGGGAGGTGATTGACGTGGTGCGTACGATGTCGACGGAGCAGGCGCGCACTGGGGAGGGAGGCATGAGCAAGTTCGCGCGTGGAACGCGATTCTCAGTCGCAGAGCATCAGGAGCGGTACAAGGAAGAGTGTCAGCGGCTCTTCGAACTGCAGAACAAGTGCGATGTTGTTTCTCTGATACTTGATTTGTTATGAGTTGGAATACATGTATGGTGTTGGTTAGTTGGAGCTGCGCGACTCTTCCTGCAGATCGGAGCACTGTGTAACAGAAATCCTCCACCACAGAATCCAGCTGGGCTGGATAACCTGGGAAAGAAAAGTGGCGATTTTCACACCATTCAGAGAGTGAGCATTGTGCACTACGACACAGACGGGCACCGTTGATGGCTGTGATTGTGAACCCATTGGTCGCCCTTTACTATACTGCCCCGAATAAGGCACGAACTAGTTGTCAGTTGTTCACGTGAAATGTTGAAAATAACTAGAACTAAAGTTTACTGCGATACTAAAAATGCATAACTTCGCTGGAAATTTGCAAATTAAAGCGGAAAACATTGTCGTGTGTGGTGATCAACACTTGCGGAAATTTGCTTATTTCAAATCAATCAGTTAAAACGTGTGGTGAGACAGCAAAGCAACGGTGGTTGATTGGGTGTCTGGATTCATTTAGAGTCTTGTCATCACGCGAGCTGCTCTCCACTGATGAGGACAGCAGTTCTGCTGACGATTCCGACTTTGAAGAGATGGGAAAAAACATCGAGAATCTGCTCAGCAATAAAAAATCATCTTTGCAGGTTGGTCCCGTTTGCTGATTCGTATTAAAACATGATTAGATACCTGCAGTATTGATCTGGGAGCGGAAACGCACCTTTTTAATTCGCTTTAATCTTTTTGCAACTATTGTAATCATTGTTATTTCATCTCTAATGACCAGGTTGCTTTGGCCGAAAGACAGGAAAGGGATTTTTTGCTCTTCGAGTCAAGCTGCCACCTGTTTACCACACACGTTGGAGGCTTCGCATGGTTCCTTTTTGTGGCTAAACGTAAAGCAAGAAAGCTGTTAATACCAATTTTTGAAGAGTTTTTGATTTCATTAGACCGGTAATCGTAATCGAATCCTTTTTGTGGCTAAACGTAAAGCAAGAAAGCTGTTAATACCAATTTTTGAAGAGTTTTTGATTTCATTAGACCGGTAATCGAATCGGAGTTTACCCAGACGCTTCATCCACAGACCCATGATTTCCCTTAACACGTCATTCTTTGCAGATGTCTCTCGAGAAGGAGGAGCAAGAGCGAAAGGAGTTGCTTCGGATGATGGGAGGCACCGATTCACGTGCCAAGCTGCCTGCAAAGGGAGGGGCGAAAAAGGACGACGACACTGTTTCCGTTTCTAGCGTCTCTTCATTGGTTCGTATTTGCCTTGTCAACAATAAGTTACATTGAACAACAGTTTTTTTGTTCTTTTTGGCTATTTTATTTTAATATGGCGTCGCTTTACTGTTTTGCGAAATGTGATTTCTGCAAGTGTTAATTTTGGAAAGTAAATTTTTTGGGAAATGTGATATTCGAGAAACGTATTTTTTGGCAGTATTGTTTATATGAATCTTAAACAGGTCGTCAAGGCGGTTTAAAATAAAGTGTACCGCATGGAAACCTGTTCGAATGCTACCTACTTCGCAGCTTACATAGTTCGTTCACAGGCCGGCAAGTGCTTGAAGATCCATCGGAAGTTTCGCAACGATGACGGAACGGAGTACACGCGCATTGAAACCGTGCGCAAAGCGGAGGTGATCGAAGCCTACGTGAAGATCAGGTCGTCCAAGGTACTTCGCGTTTGTTGCTTTTGTTTTGCTATTGTTTACGCCACATATAATGATCGCGGTACTAACAATATACCACTTTAACAATGATTTTTTGCGAATCGGAATGAAGCGTTGTGGCTAGTAATTAAAAGTCCTGACTTGAGGTACTACAATAACGTTTTGCATGTCCAGTGTTCATGTTTCAGCAGTGACCCAGCAATAGCCAGGCCCCGGTACTTCCCTTATTCAGTTTCTCATGCACCCAGAGATATAGGTTAGAGTGATGAGATAGAGTCGTTGACTAGAATTTTGCAAGTTGAAATGTCGTCGTAGCATTTCATTGCTACGCGATGATTATGTTCATCAGATGGGTCAAGCTGTGCGACGATTGCGTGACGCAAAATTTACGTCATCATTCGAAAAAGGAG